>OW964830.1:17695399-18954382 GCA_943142095.1 Ophonus ardosiacus | reverse complement strand
GGAAATAAACCGAAATAAACCAATTCTTGGCCTTATTTCCCAAATCAGAAACCATTCACATATCTTGCAACGAAAGCGACAAAATTAAAAACCTAGAAGGAATATTTTTAAAAAAGGAAGATAATTGTAAATTAAAATTCAAAAACTAAATATTAACATTTAATCAAAAGTCTTTTGGCAAACAATTATACTAGACAACTACAAAATCAACCTAAATGAAAATCAAACACCAAAATTAATCATCGACTTGAACACCATCCAAGAACTACAAATACCAACCAATAAATTCGAAGACGTCGAACCCGAAATCATCGACAACTTCGCATTAATCAACTACCCTGTAATAATTTTATATGTCCTACTTTTAATAATTGTATTCAGTTTATTACAGTTTACATTCTTACAAAACTTGAACATTCTAAACCAAGCAACCAAGCTCCAAACCAGTGCATCGAACTAAGGTCTTCATCTTGCAAGTCCATTCAACTACCCGATGAAGCTCACGTTTAGAGGGGAGGAATATTCCACATTCGTGCAAAAAGCCATCCTAGCCCAGAATTTCTATCGTACAACATTCAACTCTTATATATTACTTTGCATTAATCTGACTGTACTTATATTTTTACCTCCCGCTACCCTAGGTAAGGGAGGTATAGGGATCGTGCTAAAAATAGCATATAGAGATTTTATATAATAAGCACGTTTTGATGTCCCCAGAATCCGATTTTAACATTTTTACTATGATGTCTGTAGGTATGTATGTGTGTGTGTCTGTGTGTGTGTGTGTGTGTGTGGATCTTGTGGACACGGTTACTCAAATACTATCAATCAGAAAAATTTGAAATTTTGTATACCTATTCTATACTAATATGGGAAGTGCTCATTAGTTTTTAGTGTATATCGGATAACCGGAAGTATCATTTATACCAGCTTTTAACAGTTTTTCTTGTAAAAAAATCATTGAATATTATTTTTTAGCAACTTTTACTAATTAAAATGGAATATAATGGTTTAATCTTCAATTCTACGATAATAACATTTAGTAAATAACTCTAAATAACTTTAAATATGAATATATAATATAATTTATTTCCATGTATCGTCTTGCCTATGCGTCAAACAAAATCATAATTTCAATGACAGGTTTGACATATTTAAACAAATGTCACTGACAGGCAGCAATTATATTAAAATTAATAATAAAACCGTGTTAATGAGAATATAATAGTAAAATATTTTATTAAGGTTTGTAAAAATAATATTTTTTCCATCATACATAAATGTTAGATGTACAGAATGATCTGATTTAAATTTGCTAATTGCTATTTTTGCAGCACTATAAATTAATATTAATTTACAACTACACATTTACGAAATGGATTATGTACGGCGAAGAATTTACAAAGATTGCGTTTTCGAGTACCTAGAAGATGATGCTGATTTTTATAAGAATGTACGTGTGTGACGATTTTTCCTTAAAGCATATTAAAATATGATCCAAAACTTCTCAAATTTCGTATTTAAAACTCATATATAATTTGAAACAACATATTAGACTTTAACCATATATGATAAATCGGATGTAGTACTTAATTTGGAGCTCTAACAAATTTTTGAGGAAAAACAATAAAACAATCCAAAATTTCGTATTACAGACTTTTCTATTTATTGGACAACAAATTAGATTTTATTTACAAACGATTAACCGGAAATGATACTTTACTTGAAGCTCACTGCTATTTTAAACATGGAATTGGCGGGAGGTCATGTGTTGGCCACATCAGATTTTTTTTATAATAATTTAAATAAATTTTATTGGATTATAAATAAATTTATGTTATAACTGGTATTTGAGACTTTCACAATGAAAAACTACATGTTTGTCATTAAGGTAATAGGTACTTTCATACACAATAAACCGAATATAACTTGTACGTCAATGCAAAAAGCGTTTCACGTATTCACGTTAGTTTTGACAATCAATATTTTTTCCCAGAGAAGAGATTGATTTTTTTAAAATTTTAAACCATGACGTAATTGATCAGTTTTAAGAAGCTCCAGTTCAAAATGTAGGGATTTATGTTAAACGTGATAACCATGTCTAATAAAGTGATCAGTGGTATAATATTTTTAAATTTCAACTGTTTTAAACTGCATTTTTATTTTGTATAAATATGGCGGAGGAACAACAACTTATTTGCACACCTCCAAATTAAAGAGAAATTACTCAAGAAGCAATCATTAATTTGCTACCGACAAAATCAGAGACAGTGTACGGAAAATAATATAGTGTATTTAACTCAAGATGCAATGAAAATAGCGTACATAATGTAACAGAACACGTTGTTCTTACTTATTATGAAAAAATGAGGAAACGTAAAGTCACCCACACTTCTTATCTTATGCTGCGAGCTTATTTAAATGTTTATCGAAATATTGACATTTCAAAATTCGCAATCCTTTTTAAAACCACAATCTGATGGCTATCAGCCGAGAAAGTCCAAGATTTTAAAAATATCAGATATGTTATATATATATCTTAACGTATCTTAATAAACATACACAAGTCGGCGTAATAGATAATAGATATTAATATTATTAATATTTTTTTTAAGACTGTATAATGTATTAAACAATAAATTAACTAGAGAGTGTACATGCGTACAAGTTACGAATTAATATTAATAGTTGCAAGTCTGTGCAATGCAAGTGTGTACAAGAATTAGATCCAAGTGTGTAAGTTATCTCAGTAGTTGTTATAGCCGCGTTAAACAAATAGTATGTTTAACTAGCGAAATCTCGGCTACGCCGAGCTCTCCCTAGGGGGATAGTGTTTTATGATAGTCTATACGTCTTTCCAATCCGTCTAGGCACACTTGAAACTCAAAGTGCTAACGCTAACTGTCTTTTCGGATACACAAACGACTTATTTTTATGCATAAAACAAAAACCGATCGAGCTGTCAAATTTTTGACAATTCTGCATGGCAGCCCTTGAAGATACCTGTCATTTGATACCAAACTCGGCATGGTTGTGACAACTTTATGCAAAAAACAAAAGCCGATGAAATTATTAAACTTTTGACATTTCTGCATGGCAGCCCTTGACGATACCTCTCATTTGACACCAAACACGACAAGGTTCTGACAACTTTATGCAAAAAACAAAAGCTTACCGAGCTGTCAAAATTTTGACCTTTCTGCATGGTAGCCCTTGACGTTCCCTCTCATTTGATACCAAACTCGACATGGTTCTGACAACTTTATGCAAAAAACAAAAGCCGATCGACCTATCAAATTTTTGACACTTCTGCATGGCAGCCCTTAACGATATCTCCCATTTGATACCAAACTCGACATGGTTCTGACAACTTTATGCAAAAAACAAAAGCCGATCGAGCTGTCAAAATATTGACATTTAATGCATTTAGGAATATTTGTTATTTACTTTGTTACTTATGGCAAATTTGGCAACACTTACTCGTCTAGTTATATTTAAAATTTACTATATTTTTATTGGTAGTATGGAAATTATTAATTGACTAACTTCCCAGTAATACAGTTAGGAATATTTGTTTGTCACTTAATTACTTATGTCATGTTTGGTAACACTTGTGTACCTACTTCACATTTATCTTGTTAGGAATGTTAGTCATGGCAAGTTTGGCAACACTTTCTCGTCTAGTTATATTTAAAATTTACTATATTTTTATTGGTAGTATGGAAATTATTAATGGACTAACTTCCCAGTAATACAGTTAGGAATATTTGTTTGTCACTTAATTACTTATGTCATGTTTGGTAACACTTGTGTACCTACTTCACATTGATCTTGTTAGGAATGTTAGTCATGGCAAGTTTGGCAACACTTTCTCGTCTAGTTATATTTAAAATTTACTCTATTTTTATTGGTAGTATGGAAATTATTAATGGACTAACTTCCCAGTAATACAGTTAGGAATATTTGTTTGTCACTTAATTATTTATGTCATGTTTGGTAACACTTGTGTACCGACTTCACATTGATCTTGTTAGGAATGTTACTTATGGCAAGTTTGGCAACACTTTCTCGTCTAGTTTTATTTAAAATTTACTATATTTTTATTGGTAGTATGGAATCATTAATGTCATGTTTGGCGTAACACATTTTTGACACATGACATCTAATAATTACCTAACCAAACTACATATTTTGAAATGTCAAAAAATTACAATTTCTAAAACATTAGTTTAAAGCCATTACTCATAAATGATATATTTGTTTGTTCGTACCTATAATCAATCGTATTTAATTTTTCGATATCTATGTCCTGCTTTTAAGGATACCATTTGTAATTCATCTTCAACTTGTCAAATTTAATACATGTCACCAATGACTTATCAAGTGTCACAGATGACATCGGTTTTCGTCTTAAAATTTGTAACGAGGACTTCGATGCATTGCGGGATAATTGTTTCCACTTTTAATAATTTTTGAATCAAAAACTACCATTGGAGCCCTTCTTTCTCTTGCCATTTGATCAAAATGTATAGTTTGAACAGATATCTATCGTTATGGCCCTCTCAGCAGATCTACTGTAAACGATTCAAGCTTGATTTATGGGTGTAAAGGACAGGTACATATTAAATGGTATCCTGTTTTATTGTACTTTATTTTGTAATAATGAAACACATTTTTTTTTAAATAAATAAACATTTCTATTCCTGTCGCTTCTTATGGCAAACATGTCCGTTGCCATAGGTAGTGCTACATCCAACTGGGCCCGGTGCCCGGTCTACCACAGGCTTAGTAAGGCAAAGCTATAACGGTAGAGAATTCTGTACAAACTATACAAAATTCAAGCAGCAGTTCCAGTGTATATGTTAACTTTTGATTGAAGTTAAAATTTTTGTAGGACATAGGACATGTTATATTTTCTCGAAACCGATCATGCCATTCTATTTGGACTACAAGAATTAAGGCGAAAACATGTATAACTTATTTTTCACAAAAAATGGACCTTTTTATTATTGTCTTTTAAGATAGGCTGTGTATTAATTTTGCTAATATTGTCCCTATGTTGTTCCTAACAATAGGATAATAATTTGTTTAGGACCGCTTCGTACATGTGGGCTGGTTGGGCCCAGCACAAAAGCGCCGATCATAACTGACGCTATTTCAAGACAATTAAAAGTAAATTTAAACAAATCTCTTATTCGAAAAGAAAAAGTTAATATACACCTTACACAGTAAGGTAATAGTAATGAACAATATTTTTTTTTTTAATTTGTTTGCATTAGATGTCTCGTTATAAGTTATAAGTAAAATATTTATGCCACTAAGCGGATATTTTTCTAGCATTTTATATTGAAATAATAACTGGAAAAGTGTTCATTGCAACAAAGAACATTTTGATTATAGCTCAAGAATATTGATTACTAAAGAATCTAGCAATGTATTTTGAGAAGAATTAATTGGTTGATTTATAATTCTGTAATCTTAGTGAGAAAACTTCATTTTTCGTTTCTGCCGATATTGAATTTCCCTGATTTACTATTAAAATTTAGTAGAAGAAAGTAAAAGAAATATCCTCTCAAACGCATAGTTTTCTGGCATTGTTCTTTTGCTTAGAATAATTGACAAATTGTTGATTACAACAAAGATACTATTGATTGTTGTAATCAATGGAAATTTAAATTCCACAGGATTCAAATGTAAAGTATATTAAATCCTTACCTTTGTTAAAATGTAGCAACTTTTTTAGGTGATACATTATGCGATGCCTATAGAAATAATACTTATTAGCATTTTAATGGAGCAATTAAATATAAAATACATCAAAATATTTTATAATTAGCTTAAAATACAACAACTATTTTCTATTTAAACCATTTGAAACTCGCAGAACCATTTAAATGTTACCAAACTAACCTCACCTTACTCAGAAAGATAAAAATTGGCGATCTTTGGGTTTTTAGCACGTTGCGGCACAGTACGTCACGTCAAGTTATAAGACTGTGTAAATTATCACATATGTTTGTAAATTTTTATTCTTTACGTTACGGCTTATGACAAAAAACCTGAAAAGTGTAAATGTAAATTTCAAAAACACATTTTGACATTTTGCGGTAATATATTTTCAATAACTTCCTAACGATAAGAAATATTTTCAATACATGCTCAAAATCGAATTTCTTGGCTAATAAAATATAAATACACTGATCTTCATCACTCAAAACTAATAATATAATAGGTTAACTCGATTTCCTGAACCTAAAAAAATATTTCATTCCATATAAATTGATTTTGAATACTTACAACGTAGCTAATTTATTTCTTCATGCCTGCAGTCCATTTAAATGTAATTTTATGTTTATAAATTTCACTTCTTTCAAATTGTCATCTTTTCATAAATATTTCGATTTAAAGGTTCTGAATGACATGTCAAACATTCACAGGTTAATATTTTGACATATGTCAAATATGACGTCTCCCAGTGTTCAAGCCACGGACATGAACCATCAAAAAATATAATTTTTAAATATAATGATTTAGGCCCTTTTAGCTATTGTGGAATAATTGTGCATTGTTATTGTTTATATGTATAAATTTAACTTGTTACAGATTGACCTATTTTTATAAATATTTCAATTTAAAAGTTCTGTTTGACATGTCAAAAAAACGTTCTTCGTCTTAAATTTTTCAATGAAGACTAAGATTTTTGATGTCAAATTGTTTCAAAGTACCAAATATCCACTTTTAATATTATTTTACACGAAAACTATCCATCCTACAGAAAAATCACCCATTACGAGGATGATGAAGACAACAATTTCCTACAACCTGAAACAATTTTCACGAAAATCCCTCGCACCGTTTAGGCTGTAGCCTCACTTAAATTTTAGTCGATTCTCATGATGAATTCAAATATAGATAGTGAATGAAACCGTTTAGTATAAGGACTAGCGAAATCTCGGCTACGCCGAGGTTCCCCTAGGGGGATAGTGTTTTATGATAGTCTATACGTCTTTCCAATCCGTCTAGGCACACTTGAAACTCAAAGTGCTAACGCTAACTGTCTTTTCGGATACACAAACTACTTATCTTTATGCATAAAACAAAAACAGATCGAGCTGTCACAATTTTGACATTTCTGCATGGTAGCCCTTGACGATACCTCTCATTTGATACCAAACACGACATGGTTCTGGCAAGTTCATGAAAAAAACAAAAGCCGATCGAGCTGTCAAAATTTTCACATTTTTGCATGGTAGCCCTTGACGAACCCTCTCATTTTATACTAAACTCGACATTGTTCTGACAACTTTATGCGAAAAACAAAAGTCGATCGACCTGTCAAATTTTTAACACTTCTGCGTGGTAGCCCTTAACGATACATCTCATTTGATACCAAACTCGACATGGTTTTGACAACTTTATGCGAAAAACATAAGCCCATCGAGCTGTCAAAATTTTAACATTTCTGCATGTTAGTCCTTGACGATCCCTCTCATTTGATACCAAACACGACATGGTTTTGACAACTTTATGCAAAAAAACAAAAGCCGATCGACCTGTCAAATTTTTTACCCTTTTGCATGGCAGCCCATAACGATACCTCCTATTTGGTACCAAACTCGACATAGTTCTGACAACTTTATGCGAAAAACAAAAGCCCTTCGAGCTGTCAAAATTTTAACATTTCTGCATGTTAGCCCTTGACGATCCCTCTCATTTGATACCAAACACGACTTGGTTCTGACAACTTTATGCAAAAAACAAAAGCCGACCGACCTGTCAAATTTTTGTCGTTTCTGCATGACAGCCCTCAACGATATCTCTCATTTGATACCAGACTCGACATGGTTCTGACAACTTTAAGCAAAAAACGAAAGCCAATCGAGCTGTCAAAATTTTGACATCTCTGCATGGTAGCCCTTGACTATACCTCTCATTTGATACCAAACACGACATGGTTCTGACAACTTTATGCAAAAAACAAAATCCGATATTGTCATTTTTTTGTATGGAAATTATTAATGGACTAACTTCACAGTAATACAGTTAGGAATATTTGTTCTTCACTTACTTATGGCATGTTTGGTAACACTTGTATACCGACTTCACATTGATCTTGTTAGGAATGTTACTTATGGCAAGTTTGGCAACACTTACTCGTCTAGTTATATTTAAAATTTACTATATTTTTATTGGTAGTATGAAAATTATTAATGCACTAACTTCACAGTAATACAGTTAGGAATATTTGTTTGTACATGTTTGGTAACACTTGTGTACCGACTTCACATTGATCTTGTTAGGAATGTTACTTATGGCAAGTTTGGCAACACTTACTCGTCTAGTTATATTTAAAATTTACTATATTTTTATTGGTAGTATGAAAATTATTAATGCACTAACTTCACAGTAATACAGTTAGGAATATTTGTTTGTACATGTTTGGTAACACTTGTGTACCGACTTCACATTGATCTTGTTAGGAATGTTACTTATGGCAAGTTTGGCAACACTTACTCGTCTAGTTTTATTTAAAATTTACTATATTTTTATTGGTAGTATGAAAATTATTAATGCACTAACTTCACAGTAATACAGTTAGGAATATTTGTTTGTCACTTAATTACTTATGTTATGTCATGTTTACCTAACCAAACTACACATTTTGAAATGTCAAAAAATTACAATTTCAAATAATTGATTTAAAGCCATTACTCATAAATGACATATTTGTTTCTTCGTACCTTTAACTAATCTGTATTTAATTTTTCGGAATGTATCTCTTGCTTTTAAAGATAAAACCATTTGAAGTTCATCTTCAACTTGTAAAATGTGACACATGTCACCAATGACTTATCAAGTGTGACAGATGAGATCGGTTTTCGTCTTAAAATTTTTGACGAGGACTTCGATGCATTGCGGGATGATTGTTTCCACTTTTAATAATTTTTGACATCGAAAACTACCATTGGAGAACTTCTTTCTGTTGCCATTTGATCAAAATATATAGGTTGAACAGATATCTATCGTTATGGACTCTCTCAGCAGATCTACTGTTAGCGATTCAAGCTTGATTTATGGGGGGTAAAGGACAGGTACATATTAAATGGTTTCCTATTTCACTTTACTTTATTTTCTAATAATGAAACACATTTTTAAAAAATAAAATAAACATATCTATTCCTGTTGCTTCTTGCGGCAAACATATCCGTCGCCATAGGTAGTGTTATATTCAACTGGGCCCGGTCTACCACAGGCTTAGTAAGGCAAAGCTATAACGGTAGAGAATTCTGTTCAAACTATAACAAAATTCAAGAAGCAGTTCCAGTGCACATGTTAACTTTTGTGATTGAAGTTAAAATTTTGTAGGACATAAGACATGTTATATTTTTCTCGAAACCGATCATGCCATTCTATTTGGACTACAAGAATTAAGGCGGAAACATGTACGAGTATAACGTATTTTTCACAAAAAAATGGACATTTTTATTATTGTCTTTTAAGATAGGCTGTGTATTTATTTTTGCTAATATTTTCCCAATGTTGTTACTAACAATAGAATAATAATTTATTCAGGGCCGCTACTTACGGTTGGGCTGGTTATGCCCAGCACAAAAGCGCCGACCATAATGAACGCTATTTCAAGACACAAGTAAATTTAAACAAATCTCTTAATTGAAAAGAAAAAGTTAATATTCACCTTACATAGTAAGGTAATAGTAATGAACAATATTTTTTTTTAAATTTGTTTGCATTAGATTGACTGCTCGTTTTTAAGTCGAAAACTCGCAAACGCTTGATTTAAGAATTGTTATTTTGTTTCACGTTGTAGACCAGTAAAAATTAGCCCGCTTGGGTGTATAATACGTAATATATATCTGACGGTTTAAATTTTATCCATAGAAAAATATATAATATTGCTTAAAACGATGTAATATGATAGAGAAAGATAAGATTTAATAAAAAAGAGAGGTATTGAATTTATGCTAAAAATAGCATTATCATATTTTAGTGAATAAGCACTTTTAAGGTCCCTAGAATCCGATTATAACATTTTTACAATGATGTATGGATGATAAGATGTACGTCTTTTAATTTTTATTGATTACTTATGACATTATGTGTACTATGAGGTGAATTAAGAATTTTCCAGTGCTGATTGGAACATATATAAATATAGACATATCATCACGGCATATTAATAATTTTCTGAGTGTGCCACAATCTGCTTTATCGCAGATTTTGTTAATGGTGATGACATATTTGTACCGTGCGAACGCGTACCAGGCATCACCTCACGGGTACTCATTGCTAGTGTGCAGAGTGCACCACAGGGGTCACTTTTGTGCCATTTAAAATTGGAAATATATAAAAAGTCGAAATATTTGGCGTCGGTCGGGATTGGAACATTTAGTTTACATTTCTAAAGTTTTTTTTTTTTTTAATTGGACATGCCTACACACTATATATTCTCTGATTTATGACAATATAATAAGAATGCATTGTATTTTGTTATGTCTGGTTTAGTTTCTGGTCGTAAAATGCAAAAGAATGGTTGATTACAACAATATAGTTTTAATAAATAGGTATTGATTGTTGTAATCGACAGATATTTAGATTCCACAGAATTCAAATGTAAAGTTTATTGATTTTATACGAAAATTAAATCATTAGTTCATTTCAATTAAAGACTATTAAACACCTACCTTACTATCTTTGTTAAAATGTGGCACCAACTTTAGATGCTTTATTACGAGATATCTATAATAATATAAGTACAAATTACCATTTTCAATGGAACAATTAAATACAAAATACGTGAAATAAATCTTTAATTAGACAAAAATACAACAACTATTATATATTTAAACCATTTGAAACTTGCAAAACGATTTAAAATGACAGTTACTATAACATTTATAAATTTATTCATAAGTGACAGGTTTTTAAGTACAATATCCTTAACGATTATTAAAAATATTTTCAATCCAAGCACAAAATCGGATTCTTTAAATTTTATAATATAAATATACTGATCTCCATCACTCAAAACTTAATACAACATGGTTAATTGGATTTTATGAACCTAAAAAATGTTTCATTTAATAAAAAATTGATTTTGAATACTTACACAACGTAACTAATTGTATGTTTTCATGGCTTGGCAGTTCATTTATATGTTGAATAATCCATTTCATATCTATTTATTTCAAAATTATATACATTCATAGGTTAATATTTTGACACATGTCAAATATGACGTTTCACAGTGTTGCAATCACGAAGCACGGAAATGAATCATCAAAAATTTATAATTTTTAATTTTAAAGATTTGGGCATTTGTAACTATTGTAAAAAAATTGTCCATTATTATACTTAATATTTTAAAATTTAACTTATTACAGATTGGTCTATTTTTATAAATATTCCCATTTAAAAATTCAGTTTGACATGTCAAAGAGATCTTTGTCTCAATTTTTTTCATGGAAGACTAAGATATTTTATTTCTCTTTTTGTTTCAAAAACCCAAAATTCCACCTTTAATAATGATTTACTCGGAAACTATCCATCCTACAAAGAAATGACCCATTACTAGGATGATGAAGACAACAATTTCCAACAAATTAAAACAAATTTCACGAAAATTCCTCGAACCGTTTAGGCTGTAGCCTTACTTAAATTCTGGCCGATGCTCGTGATGAAAGAATAGATAGTGAATGAAACCGTTTAGTATAAGGACTAGCGAAATCTCGGCTACGCCGAGCTCTCCCTAGGGGGATAGTGTTTTATGATAGTCTATACGTCTTTCCAATCCGTCTAGGCACACTTGAAACTCAAAGTGCTAACGCTAACTGTCTTTTCGGATACACAAACGACTTATTTTTATGCATAAAACAAAAACCGATCGAGCTGTCAAATTTTTGACAATTCTGCATGGCAGCCCTTGAAGATACCTGTCATTTGATACCAAACTCGGCATGGTTCTGACAACTTTATGCAAAAAACAAAAGCCGATGAAATTATTAAACTTTTGACATTTCTGCATGGCAGCCCTTGACGATACCTCTCATTTGATACCAAACACGACAAGGTTCTGACAACTTTATGCAAAAAACAAAAGCTTACCGAGCTGTCAAAATTTTGACCTTTCTGCATGGTAGCCCTTGACGTTCCCTCTCATTTGATACCAAACTCGACATGGTTCTGACAACTTTATGCAAAAAACAAAAGCCGATCGACCTATCAAATTTTTGACACTTCTGCATGGCAGCCCTTAACGATATCTCCCATTTGATACCAAACTCGACATGGTTCTGACAACTTTATGCAAGAAACAAAAGCCGATCGAGCTGTCAAAATATTGACATTTAATGCATTTAGGAATATTTGTTATTTACTTTGTTACTTATGGCAAATTTGGCAACACTTACTCGTCTAGTTATATTTAAAATTTACTATATTTTTATTGGTAGTATGGAAATTATTAATTGACTAACTTCCCAGTAATACAGTTAGGAATATTTGTTTGTCACTTAATTACTTATGTCATGTTTGGTAACACTTGTGTACCTACTTCACATTGATCTTGTTAGGAATGTTAGTCATGGCAAGTTTGGCAACAATTTCTCGTCTAGTTATATTTAAAATTTACTCTATTTTTATTGGTAGTATGGAAATTATTAATGGACTAACTTCCCAGTAATACAGTTAGGAATATTTGTTTGTCACTTAATTATTTATGTCATGTTTGGTAACACTTGTGTACCGACTTCACATTGATCTTGTTAGGAATGTTACTTATGGCAAGTTTGGCAACACTTTCTCGTCTAGTTTTATTTAAAATTTACTATATTTTTATTGGTAGTATGGAATCATTAATGTCATGTTTGGCGTAACACATTTTTGACACATGACATCTAATAATTACCTAACCAAACTACATATTTTGAAATGTCAAAAAATTACAATTTCTAAAACATTAGTTTAAAGCCATTACTCATAAATGATATATTTGTTTGTTCGTACCTATAATCAATCGTATTTAATTTTTCGATATCTATGTCCTGCTTTTAAGGATACCATTTGTAATTCATCTTCAACTTGTCAAATTTGATACATGTCACCAATGACTTATCAAGTGTCACAGATGACATCGGTTTTCGTCTTAAAATTTGTAACGAGGACTTCGATGCATTGCGGGATAATTGTTTCCACTTTTAATAATTTTTGAATCAAAAACTACCATTGGAGCCCTTCTTTCTCTTGCCATTTGATCAAAATGTATAGTTTGAACAGATATCTATCGTTATGGCCCTCTCAGCAGATCTACTGTAAACGATTCAAGCTTGATTTATGGGTGTAAAGGACAGGTACATATTAAATGGTATCCTGTTTTATTGTACTTTATTTTGTAATAATGAAACACATTTTTTTTTAAATAAATAAACATTTCTATTCCTGTCGCTTCTTATGGCAAACATGTCCGTTGCCATAGGTAGTGCTACATCCAACTGGGCCCGGTGCCCGGTCTACCACAGGCTTAGTAAGGCAAAGCTATAACGGTAGAGAATTCTGTACAAACTATACAAAATTCAAGCAGCAGTTCCAGTGTATATGTTAACTTTTGATTGAAGTTAAAATTTTTGTAGGACATAGGACATGTTATATTTTCTCGAAACCGATCATGCCATTCTATTTGGACTACAAGAATTAAGGCGAAAACATGTATAACTTATTTTTCACAAAAAATGGACCTTTTTATTATTGTCTTTTAAGATAGGCTGTGTATTAATTTTGCTAATATTGTCCCTATGTTGTTCCTAACAATAGGATAATAATTTGTTTAGGACCGCTTCGTACATGTGGGCTGGTTGGGCCCAGCACAAAAGCGCCGATCATAACTGACGCTATTTCAAGACAATTAAAAGTAAATTTAAACAAATCTCTTATTCGAAAAGAAAAAGTTAATATACACCTTACACAGTAAGGTAATAGTAATGAACAATATTTTTTTTTTTTAATTTGTTTGCATTAGATGTCTCGTTATAAGTTATAAATAAAATATTTATGCCACTAAGCGGATATTTTTCTAGCATTTTATATTGAAATAATAACTGGAAAAGTGTTCATTGCAACAAAGAACATTTTGATTATAGCTCAAGAATATTGATTACTAAAGAATCTAGCAATGTATTTTGAGAAGAATTAATTGGTTGATTTATAATTCTGTAATCTTAGTGAGAAAACTTCATTTTTCGTTTCTGCCGATATTGAATTTCCCTGATTTACTATTAAAATTTAGTAGAAGAAAGTAAAAGAAATATCCTCTCAAACGCATAGTTTTCTGGCATTGTTCTTTTGCTTAGAATAATTGCAAAATTGTTGATTACAACAAAGATACTATTGATTGTTGTAATCAATGGAAATTTAAATTCCACAGGATTCAAATGTAAAGTATATTAAATCCTTACCTTTGTTAAAATGTAGCAACTTTTTTAGGTGATACATTATGCGATGCCTATAGAAATAATACTTATTAGCATTTTAATGGAGCAATTAAATATAAAATACATCAAAATATTTTATAATTAGCTTAAAATACAACAACTATTTTCTATTTAAACCATTTGAAACTCGCAGAACCATTTAAATGTTACCAAACTAACCTCACCTTACTCAGAAAGATAAAAATTGGCGATCTTTGGGTTTTTAGCACGTTGCGGCACAGTACGTCACGTCAAGTTATAAGACTGTGTAAATTATCACATATGTTTGTAAATTTTTATTCTTTACGTTACGGCTTATGACAAAAAACCTGAAAAGTGTAAATGTAAAATTTCAAAAACACATTTTGACATTTTGCGGTAATATATTTTCAATAACTTCCTAACGATAAGAAATATTTTCAATACATGCTCAAAATCGAATTTCTTGGCTAATAAAATATAAATACACTGATCTTCATCACTCAAAACTAATAATATAATAGGTTAACTCGATTTCCTGAACCTAAAAAAATATTTCATTCCATATAAATTGATTTTGAATACTTACAACGTAGCTAATTTATTTCTTCATGCCTGCAGTCCATTTAAATGTAATTTTATGTTTATAAATTTCACTTCTTTCAAATTGTCATCTTTTCATAAATATTTCGATTTAAAGGTTCTGAATGACATGTCAAACATTCAAAGGTTAATATTTTGACATATGTCAAATATGACGTCTCCCAGTGTTCAAGCCACGGACATGAACCATCAAAAAATATAATTTTTAAATATAATGATTTAGGCCCTTTTAGCTATTGTGGAATAATTGTGCATTGTTATTGTTTATATGTATAAATTTAACTTGTTACAGATTGACCTATTTTTATAAATATTTCAATTTAAAAGTTCTGTTTGACATGTCAAAAAAACGTTCTTCGTCTTAAATTTTTCAATGAAGACTAAGATTTTTGATGTCAAATTGTTTCAAAGTACCAAATATCCACTTTTAATATTATTTTACACGAAAACTATCCATCCTACAGAAAAATCACCCATTACGAGGATGATGAAGACAACAATTTCCTACAACCTGAAACAATTTTCACGAAAATCCCTCGCACCGTTTAGGCTGTAGCCTCACTTAAATTTTAGTCGATTCTCATGATGAATTCAAATATAGATAGTGAATGAAACCGTTTAGTATAAGGACTAGCGAAAACTCGGCTACGCCGAGTATTCCCTAGGGCTCCGCCGATAGTGTTTTATAATAGTTTTACGTATGTCCAATCCGTTTAGGAACAATTTAAATGCAAAGTGCTACCGCTAAGAGTCTTTCAAAATATTTTTTTCCCGCCCACCCAAACAACCCACGCAACCTGCCCACTCAAACTACTCACGCAACCTGCCCACGCAATATGCCTACCCCAACGACCCACGCAACCTGTCCACCCAAAATACCCACGCAACCTGCCCACCCAAAATGCCCACGCAACCTGCCCACCCAACCTGCCCACTCAAACTGCCCACCCAACCTGCCTACTCAAACTGCCCACCCAAAATGCCCACGCAACCTGCCCACCCAAAATGCCCACTCAACCTGCCCACCCAAAAGCCGATCGAGCTGTTAAATTTTTGACATTTCCGCATGGCAGCCCTTGACGAAACCTCTCATTTGATACCAAACACGACATGGTTCTGACAACTTTAAGCAAAAAACAAAAGCCGATCGAGCTGTCAATTTTTTAACATTTCTGTATGACAGCCCTTGACGGTACCTTTCATTTGATACCAAACACGACATGTTTCTGACGACTTTAAACAAAAAACAAAAGCCGATCGAGCTGTCAATTTTTTAACATTTCTGTATGACAGCCCTTGGCGGTACCTTTCATTTGATACCAAACACGACATGTTTCTGACGACTTTAAACAAAAAACAAATGCCGATCGAGCTGTCAAATTTTTGACATTTCTGCATGGCAGCACTTGACGAACCCTCTCATTTGATACCAAACACGACATGGTTCTGACAACTTTAAGCAAAAAACAAAAGCCGATCGAGCTGTCAAATTTTTGACATTTCTGCATGGCAGCCCTTGATGAACACTCTCATTTGATACCAAACACGACATGGTTCTGACAACTTGAAGCAAAAAACAAAAGCCGATCGAGCTGTCAAATTTTTGACATTTCTGCATGGCAGCACTTGACGAACCCTCTCATTTGATACCAAACACGACATGGTTCTGACAACTTGAAGCAAAAAACAAAAGCCGATCGAGCTGTCAAATTTTTGACATTTCTGCATGGCAGCCCTTGACGAACCCTCTCATTTGATACCAAACACGACATGGTTCTCACAACTTTAAGCAAAAAACAAAAGCTGATCGAGCTGTCAAATTTTTTACATTTCTGCATGGCAGCCCTTGACGAACACTCTCATTTGATACCAAACACGATATGGTTCTGACAACTTTAAGCAAAAAACAAAAGCCGATCGAGCTGTCAAATTTTTTACATTTCTGCATGGCAGCCCTTGACGAACACTCTCATTTGATACCAAACACGACATGGTTCTGACAACTTGAAGCAAAAAACAAAAGCCGATCGAGCTGTCAAATTTTTGACATTTCTGCATGGCAGCACTTGACGAACCCTCTCATTTGATACCAAACACGACATGGTTCTGACAACTTGAAGCAAAAACAAAAGCCGATCGCGCTGTCAAATTTTTGACATTTCTGCATGGCAGCCCTTGACGAACCCTCTCATTTGATACCAAACACGACATGGTTCTCACAACTTTAAGCAAAAAACAAAAGCTGATCGAGCTGTCAAATTTTTTACATTTCTGCATGGCAGCCCTTGACGAACACTCTCATTTGATACCAAACACGACATGGTTCTGACAACTTTAAGCAAAAAACAAAAGCCGATCAAGCTGTCAATTTTTTGACATTTCTGCATGGCAGCCCTTGACGAACCCTCTCATTTGATACCAAACACGACATGGTTCTGACAACTTTAAGCAAAAAACAAAAGCCGATCGAGCTGTCAATTTTTTTACATTTCTGCATGACAGCCCTTGGCGTTACCTTTCATTTGATACCAAACACGACATGTTTCTGACAACTTTTAAGCAAAAAAACAAAAGCCGATCGAGCTATCATATTTTTGACATTTCTGCATGACAGCCCTTGACGTTACCTTTCATTTGATACCAAACACGACGTGGTTCTGACAACTTTAAGCAAAAAACAAAAGCCAATCGAGCTGTCAAATTTTTGACATTTCTGCATGACAGCCCTTGTCGATACCTCTCATTTGATACCAAACACGACATGGTTCTGACAACTTTAAACAAAAAACAAAAGACGATGGGGCTTTGAAATTCCAGACATTGGAATATTTGTTTTTTACTTAGTTATTTATGGGATGTTTGGCAACACTTTGGAAATGTACATGAATCATGGACATGAACCTTCAAAAAATTTAATTTTTAAATATAATGTTTTAGGTCTTTTAAACTACTATGGAATAACCGCCCATTACCATAATGTATGTTTATGAATTTAACTTTTTTCAAAATGTCCTTATTTTATAAATAATTCCATTTAAATGTTCTGATTGACATGTCAAAGAAACGTTTTTCGTCTTAAATTTTTCAAAGAAGACTAAATTTTTGATTTCAAATTGTTTCAAAAAGCCAAAATACGACCTTTAAAAATTTTTAACACAAAAACTATGCATCGTACAGAAAAATGACCTATTACCAGGAAATCAAGTTGAGTTAATCTCTACATCCCAGAAAAATTTTCATTAAAATCACTCGTACCGTTTAAGTTGTAGAGACGAATAAAATTTCCCTGATCGTCGTGATGAATTCAATATAGAAATATACATATATATATATATATAGATAGTGAATGAAATTATTTAGTATAAAAGATGTTCGGCGTTTTTTAACTCGTAAATGATTGATTTATATAAATTATTAGAATGGTTTTATGTCATAGATGAGTAAAAAATAGCCCGGATTGATGTATAAAACTTTGTATAAATTATATTTACGAATATGTATATAACGGTTTATATTTTATTCGTAGAAAAATGTGTACTGTTGTTTAAAACGATGTAAGATGATGGACTACGTTAAAAAATAATAAGAAAATGATTTTGTGAAGAAAATATTGATAATTTTGTTATAAAACAACGTAATTATATGAAATTAATGGTGTCAGGTGTAGGTTTTTTTTTTTTATTAAAATAATAACAATAAAACACATACAAAAACGTATGAAATACTAATAATGTGTAACAATATTTGATTACAATAATGAAAAAACATTGATAATAACAATGCATTGTACTTTCTTATGCCTGAGTGTCTTTTGACCAACGGACGCCAAATATTTTGAATTTTAAATGGCACAAAAGTGATACCTCTGGTGCACTCTCGACATCAGCAATAAGTACCCGTGAGGTGACGCCTGATAAGCACCCGCACGGTACAAATATAACATCATCATTACCGATATCTGTTTCAAAATTTAGGTACCTAATTTTTTTTATTGAAATTGTAACAAAAAACATACAAAAATCGTATGATATATTAATAATATATAACAAAATATGTAAATAAGTAATTTTTATTTATATTAATTAAATACAAGTATATTTTTCCATTAGACATGAGTTCAAATATGGCATATGTCAAATATAGATTTTCTTCTTTAAAAAAATCCAGCCTACTCAATGTCAATTTTGACCCAAAATTGTCTGATTTTGTAGACTTGAATAGAATAGAAAGCAATCCATGGTTTTGTTTTCCTCAAGGAATTTTGAACATTAAATATTTTTTTATTCAAAATCTATGCATCCTACGGAAAAATCACCCATTACCAGGATGTTGAAGACAACAATTTCCAACAAATTGAAACAAATTTCACTAAAATCCCTCGAACCGTTTAGCCTGTAGCCTTACTTAAATTCTGGCCGATGCTCGAGATGAATATATAGAGAGATCCTCAACCCTTTTAGTATAAGGACTAGCGAAAACTCGGCTACGCCGAGTATTCCCTAGGGCTCCGCCGATAGTGTTTTATAATAGTTTTACGTACGTCCAATCCGCCTAAGAACAATTTAAACGCAAAGTACTAACGCTTAGAGTCTTTCAAAATATTTTTTTCCCGCCCACACAAACAGCCCACGCAACCTGCCCACCCAAACTGCTCACGCAACCTGCCCACCCAAAATGCCCACTCAACCTGCCCAGCCAAAATGCCCACGCAACCTGCCCACCCAAACTGCCCACGAAATCCGTTCACCCAAAATGCCCACGCAACCTACCCACCCAACCTGCCCACTCAAACTGCCCACGCTACCTGCCCACCCAAAATGCCCACTCAAACTGCCCACGCAACTTGCCCACCCAAAATGCCTACGCAACCTGCCCACCCAATCTGCATGGCAGCCCTTGACGAACCCTCTCATTTGGTACCAAACACGACATGGTTCTGACAACTTTAAGTAAAAAACAAAAGCCGATAGAGCTGTCAATTTTTTAACATTTCTACATGACAGCCCTTGACGGTACCTTTCATTTGATACCAAACACGACATGTTTCTGACAACTTTAAGCAAAAAACAAAAGCCGATCGAGCTGTCAAATTTTTGACATTTCTGCATGACAGCCCTTGACGGTACCTTTCATTTGATACCAAACACGACATGTTTCTGACAACTTTAAGCAAAAAACAAAAGCCAATCGAGCTGTCAAAATATTGACATTTCTGCATAACAGCCCTTGTTGTTACCTTTCATTTGATACCAAACACTACATGGTTCTGACAACTTTAAGCAAAAAACAAAAGCCGATCGAGCTGTCAAATTTTTGACATTTCTGCAAGACAGCCCTCGACGTTACCTTTCATTTGATACCAAACACTACATGGTTCTGACAACTTTAAGCAAAAAACAAAAGCCGTTCGAGCTGTCAAATTTTTGACATTTCTGCAAGACAGCCCTCGACGTTACCTTTCATTTGATACCAAACACGACATGGTTCTAACAACTTTATGCAAAAAACAAAAGCCGATCGAGCTGTCAAAATTTTGACATTTCTGCATAACAGCCCTTGTTGTTACCTTTCATTTGATACCAAACACTACATGGTTCTGACAACTTTATGCAAAAAACAAAAGCCGATCGAGCTGTCAAATTTTTGACATTTCTACATGACAGCCCTTGACGTTACCTTTCATTTGATACCAAACACGACATGTTTCTGACAACTTTAAGCAAAAAACAAAAGCCAATCGAGCTGTCAAAATTTTGACATTTCTGCATAACAGCCCTTGTTGTTACCTTTCATTTGATACCAAACACGACCTCGTTCTAACAACTTTAAGCAAAAAACAAAAGCCGATCGAGCTGTCAAATTTTTGACACTTTTACATTACAGCCCATGGCGTTACCTTTCATTTGATACCAAACACGACATGGTTCTGACAACTTTAAGCAAAAAACAAAAGCCGATCGAGCTGTCAAATTTTTGACATTTCTGCAAGACAGCCCTCGACGTTACCTTTCATTTGATACCAAACACGACATGGTTCTGACAACTTTATGCAAAAAACAAAAGCCGATCGAGCTGTCAAATTTTTGACACTTTTACATTACAGCCCATGGCGTTACCTTTCATTTGATACCAAACACGACATGGTTCTGACAACTTTAAGCAAAAAACAAAAGCCGATCGAGCTGTCAAATTTTTGACATTTCTGCAAGACAGCCCTCGACGTTACCTTTCATTTGATACCAAACACGACATGGTTCTGACAACTTTATGCAAAAAACAAAAGCCGATCGAGCTGTCAAATTTTTGACATTTCTGCATGGCAGCCCTTGACGTTACCTTTCATTTGATACTAAACACTACATGGTTCTGACAACTTTATGCAAAAAACAAAAGCCGATCGAGCTGTCAAATTTTTGACATTTCAGCATGGCAGCCCTTGACAATACCTCTCATTTGATACCAAACACAGCATGGTTCTGACAACTTTAAGCAAAAAACAAAAGTCGTTGGGACTGTGAAATTCCTGACATTGGAATATTTGTTTTTTACTTAGTTACTTATGGGATGTGTGGCAACACTTTGGAAATGTACATGAATCATGGACATGAACCTTCAAAAATTATAATTTTTAAATAGAATGTTTTAGGCCTTTTAAAGTACTATGGAATAACCGCCCATTGCCATAATGTATGTTTATGAATTTAACTTTTTTCAAAATGTCCTTATTTTATAAATAATTCCATTTAAATGTTCTGATTGACATGTCAAAGAAACGTTTTTCGTCTTAAATTTTTCAAAGAAGACTAAATTTTTGATTTCAAATTGTTTCAAAAAGCCAAAATACGACCTTTAAAAATTTTTTACACAAAAACTATGCATCGTACAGAAAAATGACCTATTACCAGGAAATCAAGTTGAGTTATTCTCTACATCCCAGAAAAATTTTCATTAAAATCACTCGTACCGTTTAAGCTGTAGAGACGAATAAAATTTCCCCGATTGTCGTGATGAATTCAATATAGAAATATACATATATATATATATATATATATATATATATATATATATATATATATATATATATATATATATATATATATATATATATATATATATATATAGATAGTGAATTAAATTATTTAGTATAAAAGATACGCAACTCAAAAAATAATGAAAATGCTGACACAAGGATTGGAATTGTTCAAATATAAGAGAAACACTGTGCAAAGCTCGCACAGCAATGAAAAATATATTAAAAATGATCAAACACGAAGTACGAAATTGATTGTAAAATGTTGCCGGTGACAAAAATTTATGTATATATGTGTGTACCATATAAGTATGTACCATATTTAATTAATAAAATAAGATTTCATAAAAGTGGGTTTTTAGATGGATTTTTTTGGGTTTTTTTAGATGGCTTTTTTTTTAAAGAAAAAAAAAAGGGTGGGTTTTTTGGGTCGGGCAAAATTAGAACAACCCTGTGGTATGGTGTTATAACTATTAATTGGATAATATACAGGGTGTTTCATAATATATGCGCAGGACTTCAGGATGTGATAGCTCGTCCAAAAATATGAAAAAAGTACTCTTGGTCATGAGCTCTAAAGTTGACCGTTTTCGAGAAAAATCAACTTTTATGTTGAAATCATGGTCAATTTTTTGTAATAATTTTTTTTTACTAATTAAACAAAATTTATTCAAACGTTAGAACAAGTAACAAAACCAAACGTTAACTTCATAATTGCAAAATTTGTATGCGTTGAAACAAGTTATGGTGTGGTATTCGGCGATCAGGATGTCTTTTTTGATACAACCGCCTTGCTTCTGCCGAATTACCGCTCGCCATTCCGTAAAGGTAATGCATTTCGCACATTTCAACGTTTGTGTAATTCATTTTTAATTTTGTAACACAAATTTACTTATTGTAGGTACAAAGAAATTGTTATTTTGACAGGAGATAGCTTTTTTTTTATTTTGCAATTATGAAGTTAACGTTTGGTTTTGTTACTTGTTCTAACGTTTGAATAAATTTTGTTTAATTAGTAAAAAAAAAATTATTTCAAAAAATTTACCATGTTTTTCAACATAAACGTTCATTTTTCTCGAAAACGGCCAACTTTAGAGCTTATGACCAAGAGTACTTTTTTCATATTTTTGGACGAGCTATCACATCCTGAAGTCCTGCGCATATATTATGAAACACCCTGTAGAATAGATATATGACGTTGGAAAATTGCAACTGGACCACGGAGTGGAGTGTGCACTTTCCTGTTATCAACGCCGCGATGATACGGGGAGGAGTGACGAGGTTTGAAAATTGCAACTGGACAAATGTGAGGAGCGTGCACTTCCCAGTTATCCTTTCACCTCTGACCGTTTTAATTATAGTCTATCGGAATACACCGTTGTTGGAAAATTGCAACTAGACGTGGAACGTGCACTGCCCTGTTGTCAACGTCGCAACCGTAAGACGAGTAAGTGACGAAGTTGGAAAATTGCAACTGGATCACGGAGTGGAACGTACACTTCCCTGTTATCCTTTCACCACTGACCGCTTTATTTATAGTTTAACGGAGTACGCCATTGTTGGAAAATTGCAACTGGGCCACGTAATGGAGCGTGCACTTCCCTGTTTTCAACATCGCAACCTTACGGCGAGTAAGTGACGATGTTGGAAAATTGCAACGGACCATCGTATGGAACGTGCACTTCCCCAATATCCCAGGGCAGCAAATGAAGACTTAGCCGACAACTGACAGCAATATAATGGTATAACACCAATACCAAAGCCTCTACGTATACCAACGTATTAACACAAGTACCAGAGGGTGATCCTGGCCGAAACCAAGATTCCTTTCAGAGTGCTGGGCACCCAGTTTTCAACCCACAAGCGCCAACCCTAGAAATTGGGTGTGGGAATGATAGAAGATTATGTGTTCATAGGTGAAACTGCAACAGACCGAACCTTCTATGAAAATCATCTTAATGCTAATCATCTTCATTTGCTGATGTCCCGGAGTAGTAGGGGTAAATAAATAAATATATCATCACGGCATATTACCCATTTCTTAGTGTGCCACAATCTGCTTTATCGCAGATATCGGTAATGATGATGACATATTTGTACCGTGCGGGCGCTTACCAGGCGTCACCTCACGGGCACTCAATGCTGGCGTGGAGAGTGCAGCACAGGGGTCACTCGAACCCGGTTCCCCAGGTTCGCGACCAGACACTCTGGCACGCGGCCACGGGACCCCATGAGTAGTAGGGGTAGTTTCTACATATGAAGATTATATGTTGGACGGAGATAGCTTATAATTGTTATTGTTGACCCTAATTTGTTCGAACTCATTCCACCTAGACACCTTTTCGTCTCCTGTGCTGGGCTGTGGAAGCAATTCTCGCTTGTTGATTTGCTAATTTGTTGCATTCAAAAAGTCACATATGCCCTATGTGTATATTAAAGCTGGGCGCAGACCCCATGGGTCACAACGTGACTCGCGTGAACGTGAATATATTTTAAATTTTGCGCCGTGATTGGACGTGAGCGTGGGGGACTAAAGATATATCGTGAATGATCAGGCGGATTGAAATTTAATCGACCGTGAGTGATACAGTTTATCTAATTGTTTATTTAAAAAATCTATTTTTAATTTCCATGTTTTACTTTATATTCTTATTCATCAACAGTGTTTTTTTTGCTTAAAAATAAATTTCTAGGTAACCTAAAATTGTACAAATGGATTTGATTTTACTAAAGATATCTCAAACTTAGGAACAATGACGTGATACGAACGTGACCCGCCGAGCGTGATCGGTCGTGAATGCCAAAATAAATACGTGAGTGTGATTGACTATGACTCCTTCTTCTTCTTTTTCCTTATACCCAAGATGAGTGTCGCATTTGAGATATGTTTAGGTTCCTACGAAATCCTGTACGTTCTCGTTTCGAGACCGAGAATACTAGAGCAGTTGCTGTACTTAACCCGTGCGACAACCACTGATTGCTATGCAACCACTGCGGGAGCAAAAATACTCCTTCTACAGATAGCATCATCTATGTTTAACATGGACAACTGGTCAGATCGTCGCATGGGTGTGCGATTAATGCCTGATATGGTGACATTTTAACAACTATACACTTACCCGGCCGGCAGATTTGAATCAAGAAACTTCAGATTCGATCAAAACTTGTAGAGGCATAACGCCTTAATGCGCACGGTCACTGCACCGGCTGACTGTAGTAATATCTCTCTTTTCTAATTATTACCTAAAGAAATAATTTTAAAAACTAATAATTTGTAATATGGAAATAATTGCTAATCTTAATTCCTGACGACGTTGTTGCCGTTGCATTTGTTACCGAAGTTTTAACTCCGCAAGGGAGAATATTTATGCCCGTATCACACTATCTTGTTGGAAGTATTAATTTTATTAGCCAAACATTCTTCCACATAACCTTTTGCCACTGAAGTCGATTTCCATCCTCTGTGGCGTTTTAGAGAAGTTATATCACCACCAGCATTTGCTAAAAGAATAGCAGAATTTCTTCTAAAGCATTGACCGGAAAAATCTATCCCATTTTATTTAATCTAACTGGTTGATTAACGCATCACCATTGTTGTATTTTAAAAACAGTATCTTGGTTGAAGCGTGTTTTGGTCGCAAAGCCACTTATTTTTGATATATTTCAATATACTTTACTTTTGTAACTGCAAAAGTTCGTTCTGAATGCGTATTAGTATCAGGCACTTTTACAATTAAAACAGTGCCTGTATTTTCTATATGGCCAGTCATCATTTTGACGAGTTCGTCGTGCCGGCATGCACCAGAAACGCCCATAATTAAAGTCACCTAACCCAAGCAAATCTTAGTAACTTCCATTCATTTTAACCAAATAGTTTTACCGTCATTAATAAATATGCCATGTCATCAGCTTCTTCCATAAATTTTGAAATATCCTCCCTAGTTAATTTTTTTAATTTTTTAGTTCGATATCCAACCGATTTATTTTTCAAATATGGCACCAATTTCGAAAATTTTCTTAGGTCTATATTTTCTCGGATGTTAAGTGTAGCCTTCAACATCGAAAAAGTCGACCATAATATTTGTGCTTTTATCTTCATTGACTTTTCTTCAAAATAGACTAGTAGAACATTTTCCTATTTTTTTGCCCACGCCATTCGCGAATTTAAAGATAACACTTCTCGTATTGATCTTTACATCGTGCGGACAAAAGATTATTAATTGCAACATTGGCAACCTCGTTTACATCTGCTGAAATTTCAATATCGCTCTCTGAATCCATTGCATATAATTAAAATGACATGCTTGCAAAACAAATTTGTCAACAACGTATTGACAAAAGAGATAACAACCATAACAAATGACACTTTTCCTTAGTTACCAAAGGATGATTTTGAATTTTATCGTTTTATTTCAATAAATATAATTTATGTTTCAATAGCTCTAGTTATTAATATATTAGTTGAAGAAAAAATATTGTTTGTATTTTGTGCGCGAAGTTTGTGTTTTTAGTGCGTGTCAAAAAAGTCATATACAAAAATAACTATTAATCCTCTCATATGAGGGGTATTTTGCGTTAATTTATAACTAGCACGAGGCAAATAATTATCATCCTTATTTCTTGTGTTAACAATATGAACCTCTGAAATGCGTTTAAAAGACTCTATTCAAAAATATATATTTACATATCTCGAAAATTTAAATATCAATTACTGTTAGGAATTTATTGTGTTTAAAACGATTTTTACAAGAGGAGCAGCGTGTAACTTGCGCTATTCAATATGTTCATTTGACTAATAAAAACATTATGCAATGATGAATTATACCCACAAAATTAGATACCGTACCTAATTATGATTTCTGTAGAACATAAGTAATTAGTTTGTCTAATACAATTCTAAAGTGCCAAATTTGATAACTTAACTAAATTTAATTTTATATTTAAGTGTGCTCTTTGCATATGAGATTTTCTTCAAGCAATAAACGAACTTATAACTATTATTTAGTTCAGGATATATTATTTGGTCCAATATTTATTTCCATAACAAGATTTTTTCTACACTGACTCTTATGAAAATGTACATATTCTGTTTTTGAACAATTAAGATACAATTTGTTATTATGAAACAGATAAATTATTTAAACAATTTTGACATTTAGCTTAAATTTAACTTGTTAAATTTTGATATATGACAAATTTGCAAACGTTATTATAGTGTACATATTAAATAAATTGCGCGTAAGTACATTTTGTTGAGTATTCATACAATACAAGCAATATAATTGATTTATATACACTAATAATATTTGTAAATTTTTCACAATTTGACATGTCAAAATTTAACATGTTAACTTTATTAGCAATAGGTATTTATGGTAACGTTTGTGCAAAGAAAAAATCTTTCGATTTACATCCTGTACATATTACGCAACATAGAATTATTTGTTTGCTTTCAAATCAGCAATCTCACGTATGAACGCTGTTATTTAAATAAATACTAAATTATTTTTAATGTGCAAATTGAACTTTACCCTAATGAATAAATATTTATAGTGAAAATGAATAGGCAGAAGACTTAATCATAGTAATTTTCATTCTAATTCAATCCAATGACAATCAGATACAACAAACTCATAGACCCACGTTTGACCGTTATTATTTAAATAATACTTGTTAAATAAAAATTATTTTTAAAGTGCAAATAGAAGATTATTTTAATTAATAACAATTATGGCCGGTTTTATAAAGAAATTTAATCCCCACTTAAAATTTACATTCACAGTAAATTTAATGAAATGAAAATATGCAACGCGTTTTTTTTTTGACAGCAATGATACAACTGTCATAAAAACAGAAAAACTGAATGGAATTTGTTCACTTCATTAAATTTACGTGTTTACTAAATTTTCGCTTTTTATATTTTTTCTTCTTAGGAGACGATACTTCTCCTGATCGCGAAATTCTTTTAAAGTTTCTCACAGACCTTTCACTAATTTGCACATTGTCTCTTATATTGTCTTGAATTTATATTGCAGATATATCCGGGCTGTTTTCTTTAAATTCGGCAAACATATTGACAACAATTCTTTTTTAATTGTGGGAAATACTTTTCCTTTTAGGTCTTTCCAATCGCGGACTACACATTTCTTTACAAGAAGTATTTACATCACCACACGAAATATTGAATTCACTCATTTTTAAGTATCAAAAATTACGAAAAAACTACCATTAACTTCTATCAATTTTACGTAATAACATCCCCTAAGAAGTATCATACATTTATAGCTAAACCCATTAATATGAATTAAATTTATAAAGTAGGTACTGCAGAGTCTAGCCAAATGATTACGACGACGCCAAATAATTATTAATACTTTATATCAAAATAATAAAATACGAAATTAGTGATAATATTAAATAAAGCTGGCTAATCTGCTCGGACGTGGAGTTAAGGAAGTTTTGTTTGGGAACAGTCCACACTGCCGAAAACCGTACCGCCGAAAAGCCATACTGCCGAATAGTCACAGTGTCGAAATGTCATAGTGCCGACACTTACCCCCACCACCATGTCCATAGCGTCGAAACCTTCAATGTCCACACTGCCGAAATGTCATAGTGCCGACACTTACCCCCTCCACATTGCTAGTAGTGTAGACCAGATAAATGTTCATAGTAGGTAAGAGCCGGCCAAAATCAGTACAATATTTATATAATAGATGGTACAGGCATCGCAGTGCTAAACAAGTTTCTCGTTGTTTTCTTGTAATATCAATATATAATTTATGAATTAAATATTTATTATGTGTAAATACTGAAAGGCAGTTGATCTTTTCAGCACATAAAAATATATAAATATGTTCAAATAACTTTCCTGGTTAATAATTGGAAATACGCTTGGATAATAAGCAGTTTAATAATTAATAAAAACTACATGAATTGTACTCTAAGGGTTAAGGCCACATAAATTTAAAAAAATGCTGTTTGGTTTGCTTCCGTTTTTTTGTTATTTTCTGCATTCAGAGAAGATTTGAAAGTTGTGAGAATTTGGAACAGACGTGTGACGTAGATTTAGAGATAAGAAAATTTAATTCGAATATTTTAAAAACTACTTAATAACTCTACAAATACTGTATATGTTTCTCTATATTAAACAACGCATAGTTAAAGTATAATAGTTATAAGTATAAGCTGTGAAAGTGTTGATTGCAACAAAGACTATTTTACTTATAGTTCAAAAATATTGATTACAAGAAGGAATCCGACAATATTTAAATACAAGTATTTTGCTAAGATGCAAAGAATCAAATACTTATGATATATAATTCTGAAATCTTAATGAGATAATTTTATTTTTCTTTTCTGTCGATATTGAATTTCCCTGATTTACCAATAAAATTTAGTATAAAAAAGTAAAATAAATATCCTACCAAACGGATAATTTCCTGGCATTGTTATCTTGCAAATTATAATTGTAAAATTGTTGAAAGGATTTTGATTGCTAGAATGAATCTATCAAAGGAAATTTCATCAATATTTTAAAACTAGCATATTTCGAAGAATCAGAAGTATAGTTTAAACTTTAAGGCGTACACATATTTGTTATTTGTATGTAAATATTTGTATTAGTAGAGATGAATTATACAAAAACATTATATAATACCTTTATTTATGATTTGGTGGTGCATTTTTAAATAAATAATATTCCGTTTCCATTTAATATGCTCTTTCATGAATTGTTTAACGAATTTTGTTCAGTTATCATATCATATGAATTCAAATTTCGCGGCGTTTAACTACATTATGTATATAAAGTCACTATACAAAAACCTAATAATAATATGCGGATAATTTTTTTTTGGAAATTAACACAAAGTGGTAGGTCAGAGATTCAAGCTCGAAGGATTGATTTTCTGAGAAGTACACGAATATCAAGACTTCAAAGTGGAACAAATACGGAAGTAAGACGAACAATACAAGCGGAAGAAGTCATAACTTCAAGATTCAAGAATTCAAAATGGATAACTTACTTGATATGGCCAGGCCATGTACATGTCAAATGAAAGAAAATAGATGGCCAAAACGAATTTTTAATTGGGTACCAGAATATAGAAGAAAATGTGAAAAACCACGGAAAAGTTGGAGAGAAGAAACAAATGATAATGAAGCAAAGGAAATAAGAGAACTAGAAAAAATGGATTGAGAAATAATAGGAATATGTAAACAGCACTAACTGTAAAAAATACCGGTTTTTATATAAATTACAAACGTATGAGAATCTTTGAAATATATTGATATCCTGATTTTTAAATTAGAATTACCATAAAATAATAATAAACCAATTTTTTAAAAATATTTTTAAATGAAAGTTCGTTTAATTTTGATGCTGCATTTGATTTTTAAAGAAACCTATACCTATCTTCCTCACACTAGTTTCTATAGTAGCCTGCGCGAGAAAGATGCCAATAGTGTGACTTCATCTGTGGCCTGGAAATAAATTCAAATATCTCGCAAAGTAATTATTAAAAAAAAGTTTTTTTATCTTAATCGTTATTTACTGAGTAGTACTTTAAGGATAAAGTGTACATTTTTATTTTTTGTTATGGTTTATGGGCCTATTAATTAACCCTTCGGAGGTGGCGCTCAATCTGACAGAGCCGAACAATTTTATAGCGTACCTACTGCGAACGTTTTTGTTGGTTTACATTTTCGAAAGTTAAATTTTTATTTGTTTTATTTTTACCTCCCGCTACCCTAGGTAAGGGAGGTATAGGGATCGTGCTAAAAATAGCATATAGAGATTTTAGTGAATAAGCACGTTTTGATGTCCCCAGAATCCGATTTTAACATTTTTACAATGATGTCTGTAGGTATGTATGTGTGTGTGTGTATGTGTGTGTGGATCCTGTGGACACGATTACTCAAATACTATCAATCAGAAAATTTTGAAATTTTGTATTCCCATTCTATACTAATGTGGAAAGAGTTGATTAGATTTTAGTGTATATCAGATAACCGGAAGTATCACTTATACAAGCTTTTACCAGTTTTTCTTGAAAAAATTGCATTGAATATAACTTTTCAGCAACTTTTACTATTAAAAATATAATATAATGGTACAATCTTCAATTCTACGATAATATAACTTTAAAAAACTTTAAATAACTTTAAATATAAATTTATAAAATAATTTATTTTTGTACATCATCTGACCCAGGCGTCAAACAAAAACATATTACTTTAATAAAATTTTGACGTATTTAAACAAATGTCACTGTCACATTTACATTAATAATGAAACCGTGTTAAGAAGAATTAAGTAGAAATATATTTGATTTGTAAATATAAATCTGTTAGTATAAGTACGTGTTTTCAAAATGTCAAATATTGGTTTTCAACTACACATTTACGACATGGATCATGTACGGCAAAGAATTTACACAGATTGCGTTTTTAGAGCACTTGGAAGTTGATGATGATTTTTCGTGGATTATCTTTTTCTTTGGTGAGGTACATTTTCTCCTCTCTGGGTATGATGATAAGCAAAAGTGCCAGATATGGGCAGACGAAAATCTTCATGTGTTTTACGAGGTACCATTACATGTCAAAATGAGACTGTTTGGTGCGCACTATGGTCAGGTGGCGTCATTGGAACTTACTTTTTCGAAAATGATGAAGGTCGAACTGTTATAGTTGATGGTGAGCGCTATAGGCCCATGATAATCGATTATTTTTGGCACGAAATTAATTTCGTATTACAGACTTCTATTTATTAAAACAACAAATTAGATTTTGTTTATAAACGATCAACCGGAGCGGAAAAAGATACTTTACTTAAAGCTCATTACTATTTTAAACATGGATTTTTCGGGAGGTCATGTGCTGGCCACATCAGATTTTTTATGTAATATGTTCGTTTTCATAGAAAAAAATCTGTTGTGGCCAGCACAAGACCTCTCACCATTTCCATATTAGAGGCTATATAAGTATAGTATTGCACTTCGCTTTCGAACCGTCGTTTTATAACAAAATATTACAGAACTTTACCCAAATATTGTTTTTTTATTGTATTTAACATGTCTTCTGCATACATAATTCTAATTATATCTATTTTTCATTGTATGAGGAAGTTTCTAATTCTTCCAATTCATTAACCAGATTGGCGGTATATCTGATGGATATATGCATTTTACCACAATTTTACCTATAATTTCAAATATTTAATTAATAAAACAATAAGAAAGATTAAATATACTTCCCAGAAAAAACTATCAGAATGTCACTAAAACTGTTGATTTTTGACACTGACATGTGTCATTTGCAAACTATGTTATAAACATTGGAATTTGTCAACTGGTTTCCTTATTGCCTTAGTCTCTGCGATTAGATTACTCTATAAATTATAGTGTCTTTATCTCTAAATCTATACAAGATATAATAAAAATTTTAAGTGTATTAGATGGAGAATTTTATGTTCTTCAATTTTTAATAAAAAAAAAACTCCCAAAAATTTATATTTAGAAGAATTTTTCTAAGAAACTACTACTTCCGGTTGTTCAAATGTTACCAAAACTTTTCAGCTCTTCCCAGGAATGTCAGATTAAGGAATACGTAAAATGTTAAAATCGGATTCTAGTGACATTAAAACGTGCTTATTCGATATTCGTGTACTTCTCAGAAAATCAATCCTTCGAGCTTGAATCTCTGATCTACCACTTTGTGTTAATTTCCAAAAAAAATTATCCGCATATTATTATTAGGTTTTTGTATAGTGACTTTATATACATAATGTAGCTAAACGCCGCGAAATTTGAATTCATATGATATGATAACTGAACAAAATTCGTTAAACAATTCATGAAAGAGCATATTAAATGGAAACGAAATATTTATTTAAAAATACACCACCAAATCATAAATAAAGGTATTATATAATGTTTTTGTATAATTCATCTCTACTAATACAAATATTTACATACAAATAACAAATATGTGTACGCCTTAAAGTTTAAACTATACTTTTGATTCTTCGAAATATGCTAGTTTTAAAATATTGATGAAATTTCCTTTGTTAGATTCATTCTAGCAATCAAAATCCTTTCAACAATTTTACAATTATAATTTGCAAGATAACAATGCCAGGAAATTATCCGTTTGGTAGGATATTTATTTTACTTTTTTATACTAAATTTTATTGGTAAATCAGGGAAATTCAATATCGACAGAAAAGAAAAATAAAATTATCTCATTAAGATTTCAGAATTATATATCATAAGTATTTGATTCTTTGCATCTTAGCAAAATACTTGTATTTAAATATTGTCGGATTCCTTCTTGTAATCAATATTTTTGAACTATAAGTAAAATAGTCTTTGTTGCAATCAACACTTTCACAGCTTATACTTATAACTATTATACTTTAACTATGCGTTGTTTAATATAGAGAAACATATACAGTATTTGTAGAGTTATTAAGTAGTTTTTAAAATATTCGAGTTAAATTTTCTTATCTCTAAATCTACGTCACACGTCTGTTCCAAATTCTCACAACTTTCAAATCTTCTCTGAATGCAGAAAATAACAAAAAAACGGAAGCAAACCAAACAGCATTTTTTTAAATTTATGTAGCCTTAACCCTTAGAGTATAATTCATGTAGTTTTTATTAATTATTAAACTGCTTATTATCCAAGCGTATTTCCAATTATTAACCAGGAAAGTTATTTGAACATATTTATATATTTTTATGTGCTGAAAAGATCAACTGCCTTTCAGTATTTACACATAATAAATATTTAATTCATAAATTATATATTGATATTACAAGAAAACAACGAGAAACTTGTTTAGCACTGCGATGCCTGTACCATCTATTATATAAATATTGTACTGATTTTGGCCGGCTCTTACCTACTATGAACATTTATCTGGTCTACACTACTAGCAATGTGGAGGGGGTAAGTGTCGGCACTATGACATTTCGGCAGTGTGGACATTGAAGGTTTCGACGCTATGGACATGGTGGTGGGGGTAAGTGTCGGCACTATGACATTTCGACACTGTGACTATTCGGCAGTATGGCTTTTCGGTGGTACGGTTTTCGACAGTACGACATATACTCTTTTGTTTTAAGGGTTGACGGGTACAAGGGCGTCAATAGTTTGCGCACGACTGGTACTGTTGCAGCAACGTGTGTAATAATAATAATAATAATAATAATAATAATAATAATAATAATAATAATAATAATAATAATTGTAAACAATGAGTAGAAGTCGGTTGATGCCTCACCAATACTCGAAGCTGAATTGTTTGTTTATTTTAGTTTTTATCGTGTCAGCTAGTAGAGTTCCTTGTAAGGGTATATAGGGGCATTCTTGGTTCAGCTTTGAAAGAGTTAACAGCATTGTATTTGACTTATAAAATAATTGTATTTAACCTGCATTTATAATATTATAACAGTATCATTGAATAGTGCATTTTAGAATTCATTTACCTAAACAACCTAATAACTTTTAACATAATGGTGTTGGCAGTAGCGCTAAGTCCTGTGCTCTATTTCCTGCAGATGTATTCAGTGATACGTATTCCATCACAAGCGGATAACCGGTGTGTGTATGAATGTAGGTGAAATATCCGAGAAAAATAAAGCTTAATAATTATTAATATGTTATACCCTTGGCAAATTAAAAAAAAATTACACGTGTATGAACTCAGTTTTGAACTTTTTGATTCATTTGTTTTTCACATTAAATTCAAAGAAATTACATGCTTTTATAAAGATGATTCTTAGTATTTGCGAGAAGACTGTTTTAGTCACGTATTTGGTAGAAGGGGTATGAGAAATACTGATCTTTTCATTCTGTTTCGTATAAGATCCGCCTTTTTCATTCCTGGAAAAAAGAAGGTCTCAAGTTAGTTTATATTAGTTAGCTCACATAGCTACATTTGTCATAATTTCAATATAATCGTCTTCCATATATATATATATATATATTGTCAAGAGAAGTGTGTGTGTTTCATTTAACCCTAAAATCAAACTCCTTTTAAGTGCAAACCTTTGTTTTTAAATAATACGTTGTGATCAGCAAGGATCATAACAAATACTTAATATAACAATAGGGGATTACGGCTCAATCGAATTAAAGGAAAATAGCAAAAAAATACGAATGTATATGCTGAATAACGAATATTAATAAAAAAATGAAATGGTATAATTGAGATATTTCGGAAATAAGGGATTTTTTGTTATAGCGCTTCGACACTAATATGAAAATATTTTGATTGGCGACCGAGAGACCACCTATACATGCATTACAAATAACATGTTAGGAGGTGGGGATTACTACCAACGGAAGTTAAGAAATTCAAATTCGAAGGGAGGGGCTAACATTCCTGTACAGCAGTTTTCAAACAGTTTTTATTTTAACATAAATTTCTTGTATTAAACTTAATCATTTAAATACACCTGTAATTATAAAGTATGTAGACTTATACAGTGTTATAATATTCATTTATTTTTATGTAAATATAATTTAAAATAGCATATATTTCAAGAACATTTAGGTCCATGATGAAAACAGTTTGATATAAAAATACATAAATGTGACGTCACGTCAATCTTTTCAAAATTCGGGAGACCATAACTCACTTATTAATAGGAATTTTTTCATCGGATTTTCATCAATAGTCTTAGTTTTCCTAATATTTTCAGATGAAATTAAAAAAAAAAAAATGGTGTACTCCCCCATTAAAATAGTATACAAAAATGCATAAAACTTTAAAGAACAATATTTATTTCTAGCATTAATTAAAGTGTATATTAATATACTCTGTTCTAAAAATATAATTTCTTAAATTTGGTCATTGGGGTACATTTCTAAATACTGCCCAGAGTTTCTCAACATTTTATGTCTCTTCTTCTGCCAACGCAAATCTAATTCACGGACGTTTATAGTCATTGAACTTCAATAGTTTCTACAACCTCGTCAATGCCAATGCCACTCATTTTGAAAAATATAAACTACCCCAATCCCTTGTTTAAATTGTAGTTTAGATACGATGACTACGATAAAAAATCTGATGTGGCCAGCCCATAACCTCCCGCTAGGTGTTTAACCAGCAAGCAATCATTATGTACAAATATTTTTATATTCACACATAACAATCTTTATTTTACATTTAACAAATATATCATAGATAAAATGAATTTCACGAATAGGTACTGACAAAACTAATAGAAAAACTTAAAAAAATTAAATTAGTACTCGCAAAGTACAAAGTCTTTTCAGAGCTGAAGACAATGAAGCAAATCAATAGTACTTCTAATATTTATGTATGATTGAAAAGATATTATTTTTACAAACCTTAATTTTATTAGATTCAAATACATATATTATTACTACATTCTCTTTAATACGGTTTCATTATGAATTTTATTAATTAATTACTTCCTGATTTATTTAACACGTTGACTGTCCCCATAAGAAATTTTTTTGTACCCATCACGTCCAACTGCTTGTTTGTTTTTATTTTATCTATATAGAATATCATATTTTACCTAATAAAAATTTAAAAAACAAAAATTAACTATTGTTTTTCAACGTGTTCATATCTTATATCTTACAAATAAAATGAAAATCATAAATAACTGTGCCTTGTATACATAAATAATAAATATTTTATGAAATAACTGTGACTTTTAAGCATTATATAAGAGTCCTAAAAAACTTACACCTCAAAGAGTCCCATGAATCACATATGATGCAGCCGAGTAAAAAAAGATCAGTCTGTACGTCCCTTAGACGTCCATACACCGTACAGTACTGGGAATGCAGCGTGGAACGTGGAACACAAACAAGCAAGTAGTGTATGGGTATGCAATTGAATCATATATATATCTCAGGGACGTGTATGGAAAACTTGTTATGAATCTGGAGAATTTGAAACGGGATTCCAAGACCGCATAGGATCTTGGAATATAGTTATTAAGATCGAAGCTGTCAGTTGTTTCAGCGCCATTATTGAATCGTTCGACTTTCAACTTTTTACCTCTCGCTAAGAGAGGTATTGGATTCATGCTAAAATTCGCATACCCAGATTTTATTGAATAAGCACGATTTAAGGTCCCTAGAATCCGATTATGACATTTTTAAAATGATGTCTGTGTGTGTGTGGATGTGTGTGTATGTGTGGATGTGTGTGTATGTGTGTGTGTGTGTGTGTGTATGTATGGATGTTGGAGGGACGATTCCTCAAAATCTAAAAAACTTAAAAAATATTTAACTGCAGTTTCTTTAATCTGACATTCCTGGGAAGAGCTGAAAAGGTTTTGGTAACAATTGAACAACCGGAAGTAGCAGTTTTCTTAAAAAATTCTTCAAAATATAATTTTTTGGGAGTTTTTTTTATTAAATATTGAAGAACATAAAATTCTCCATCTAATACACTTAATTTTTTTATTATATCTTGTATAGATTTAGAGATAAAGACACTATAATTTATAGAGTAAACTAATCGCAGAGGCCAAGGCAGTAAGGAAACCAGTTGACAAATTCCAATGTTTATAATATGACACATGTCATTGTCAAATATCAACAGTTTTAGTGACATTCTGATAGCTTTTTCTGGGAAGTATATTTAACTTTTCTTATTATTTTATTAATTACATATTTGAAATTATAGGTAAAATTGTGGTAAAATGCATATATCCATCAGAAATACCGCCAATCTGGTTAATGAATTGGAAGAATCTTTGACATGTAGAAACTTCCTCATAACAATGAAAAATAGATATAATTAGAATTATATGTGTGCAGAAGACATGTTAAATACAATAAAAAACAATATTTGAGTAAAGTTCTGTAATTTTTTGTTATAAAACGACGGTTCGAAAGCGAAGTGCAATACATTACTTATATAGCCTAATATGGAAATGGCGAGAGGTCTTGTGCTGGCCACAACAGATTTTTTGTATTGAATTTAAGTGGTTTTTATTTTTAATTTATTAATGTGAGTTGAAGCTATACTACTATTATTTTATTTTAACATTTAACATGAATTTGTTTATACTTATAGAATGTAAATACCTAATATTTGAAATTTATTACTGAAGAAATTATTAAATTCAATTAGCACATTTGTATGTACAATTTTAATCAGTTTTATAATCGTCTAAATTTAAAAAATATACAAATTCAATTCAAATAAATCTTGTGCCAATGACATTTTGTTCAATTCTGGTAAAAAATCGCGTTGCATTCATTCATCATTAAATATACATATGTACTATGATGGATGTTTCAAAATCCTACCTATATTATATTTTATTGTTGGAAATAATATTTACCGTTACTGTTTTTCAGATAAAATGGCATTACTAATTGCTGGTTTAGAAATTTTAGAGGAGGAAGAGTTGGAGCTGGTGCTGGACGATGAGGAATTGGAAGAGCAAGATAGATTGTTTCGAAGGCACATTCGGGATATGCAGGATCCATTCAGCGTGTCTGATGTTGAATTTCTATCAAATTTTAGATTAAATAAGGATACCTACTGCCATTCTCCACAGGCCAATTGCCACAGCTACATCATCTGCCACAGCCACAAAAGGTGGAGCTACACCCAGTACGAGTAGTAAGTACAAATTTTAGGAGTCAATTTCGTTTGCAAATTCATTTTAAATCATCAAAGATATAAACAGATGTCAAGATAGATAAATACAAAGAGAATGTACATAAATATTAGGTATACATTAATTTTGTTTTATGTGTTATAGGAAGATCAAGAAATATGCTACGCCACGCAGTGGATTTCAAAGAATTCGGGATGGGAACTGTGCAAGATGCGCATGAATTGCGAGCTGAATTGGCGAAAACAAATGAATTTTTGGAAAGTATAGCTGTCATCATGGAAACTATTTCTAAAACATAAAGAATAAATTTATATAATTTGTTTTTCTTTTATTTTCTTACATCCTCTTTTCACAATAGTTGTACATTATTATTATTATTGTTATTATTATTATTATTATTATTATTATTATTATTATTATTAATTATGCAAGAACGCAATTATGTGTATAGCTGAATCATTAATTAGATTCATTAAAAATCAAATATAGTCATCACATTCTGATTGAAATTGAAAAAAAAATCACTTAATAAAAATCCTTTTTTATTCATATTGTACCCAATATATATGTTTACTTTAAATGATATTATTTAATATGAATAATATATTACTGATACATTGAAACCTTTGTTTATTATCTCATCATAACAACTTATATAAGATTAATTTGTAAATGTCAGATTTGATTTAAATGTATTACCAATCCATTTTCAAAACACCGACAATATGAGGATACTAAAATTACTAGTGTAACTCACAAATCTATCGTTAGAGAGGGGGAAAATCAAACGATGACGTATACCAAGATCAAGATCTTGGTAAAGTTGAAAAAGTTATAGAATAGGTACCCTGATGTGTCTCACGGGACAGTCAACGTGTTAAATATGTCAAAATTGTTATTAAAATATTATGTTTTTGTTTGACGCATAGGCAAGGTGATATATGAAAATAAATAATATTATAAATTTATATTTAAAATTATTTAGAGTTATTTACTAAATGCTATTATCGTAGAATTAAAGATTGTACCATTATATTAAATTTTTATTAGTAAAAGTTGCAGAAAAATTATATTCAATGTATTTTTTTTTAAGAAAAACTGTTAAAAGCTTGTATAAATGACACTTCCGGTTATCCAATATATATTAAAAACTAATGAGCTCTTCCCACATTAGTATAGAATGGGTATACAAAATTTCAAAATTTTCTGATTGATAGTATTTGAGTAATAGTGTCCACAGGATCCACACACACACACACACACACGCGCGCGCACACACACACACACACACACACACATACATACCCACAGACATTATTGTAAAAATGTTAAAATTGGGTTCTGGGGACATCAAAACGTGCTTATTTACTAAAATCTTTATATGCAATTTTTAGCACGATCCCTATACCTCCTTTACCTAGGGTAGCGGGAGGTAAAAAAGTGTCTCTGAATAAGTAAAGTGCTACTTCTAATCTCTTTTTAGATCGGAAATTTCTTTACTGAGCTAGCTCGGAAAATTGTCTATAAAGAATCAGAAAGTAACTTTACCGATTCCGGGACTGGTAAAGCTGAATGTTTCCATGGCGATCAGTTGTTTATTTATTTATTTATTTATTTCCTCGCAGAAAAAATTAAATAATACGTAGGTACCCTATACATTTTCTCAAGACCGCAAAAAAAATATTGTACCCAACACGATCTGAAAGTGTCTTTACTGTGCCACAAGCTTCCAATCTTCCAAAGCTCGACTCGGCTTGCTCTCCGAGTATAGATCGTGCCAACTTTTAGTGTATTGACTCCAGAAGACCCTCACTATAGGTAGTCCTTAAGACAGTATCGTAGCTAAAGGGGGGCGGAGGGGGTGGTTCACAGCGGAAGGCGCTTTTTTGGAGGCGACACTTTTAATTTGTAATAACTTTTAACTAAAATAAAACATATACAGTAATATTTCTTTTCATACTCTAATAATTCAAATTTATATAAATAATACAATTGAAATGTATTTGTAAACGATAATTCAGAAAAAAAAAATTAACTCTACGAAAGTTTTGCCATCTTACGGGGAGCTGCAAAACTAAAATAGATACACTAAGCCACATGCCTTTTTTCTCACAATAGACACAAATTTGCAATTTGCACGAGCGCCACTAACGGTAAAGCATAGAACTCAAGGTTGCTATGGTTACCACGTCCAAACAAAGACCTGTCATCAGCCGTAGACTCTACACTCTAGCCATCGTTTTAGTTGAAGAATCGAATGATCTTCAATATTACCAAACAAAAAAGTTGCCCCAGACACATCTTCTGGTTTTAAACTCATTTTTATTAAACACAACGTACAAATCACAATAAAGAATTAGGTTTAACACTGAATAACAGATGCGAACACAATGACAGATAGGAACATGGAACGGGACGTAAGACAACGAGGGGAGGTTTGTTTGGATGCATGATCTTCTATCTCTCTTTTGCAGTGACGTCAATTTTGTGTCTATTGCTGTAAGTGTTGCTAGTTGCGAGAGGAGTTTTTCGAAATTAAAACATAAAGAACTACCTAAAATCTACGATGAGTACCTAGGGTTAAGAAATCTTGCAGCAAATTAGTAACGAAATAATTTTGCAAACAAAAAGACAAGAAAATAAAATTTTAGGATGATGAAAGGTTAAAGTTTTATTTGAATAATAAACATAAAGGTAGTTATTTATTTTCCTACTCTTTATTTCATTTTGACTTTTTTACCTTCCGTCACCTTTAGGTAAGGAAGGTATTGTCTTTGGTCAAAAAATTCGGTGGTGAGTTTTTAATGAATAAGCACGTTTTAGGGTTCCTACAATACGAATATACCATTTTTAAGATGATGTCTGTATGTGTGTGTGTGTCCGTGTGTGTCCGTGTGTGTGTGTGTCCGTGTGTGACAAATTTTTCTCCGACGATAACTCCAATACTACAATTCTAAAAATTATAATTCTTTCGTATTCCTCTTCGGTACGACCATATGAAGAGTTGATTAGATTTTGGTTATAATTGATCCACCGGAAGTACCCTTATTTGAAGTTTTTAACAGTTTTTCTTAAAAAAACGCAGTTAAATATTATTTTTTGACTTTTTGTTATTATACATATTAAAGAAAATACTCCTCTCTATACGGTTTAATTATACATTTTCCTTCATATTCAATAGATGTAGATTTAAAGCATTATAAAGAAATTAATTTTCAAAAATTAGTTATCTTTGCTATTTATCATCTAAACAGTTGATAGGTATATTCAAAAAATTTTAATTGACAGATGTCAGTTGCAAGTGCAAAACCAAATATAGAAAGTAAAGGATCTAAAATTGGTATGTCATAGCGTTCCTCGCAAGTGACATCCAGAGAAAGGCCAAAGAGAAGATGGAAAGACTGTATTGCAGAAGACGAGAAAGAAAGGAATGTGTGAAGAAGGTGCGTTGAACAGGAATGAGTGGAAGAGAAGAGGAAACAGCGACCCCTAATAAAATAGGGGAAAGTTGAAGAAGAAATGGAAGGAAGTGTCAAGTGCATTTTACTTAGTGTGTGTTTATGTGATAATTTTATTGGATTTGTAGAACCTTTTCAAATGAACTTTTGGTATGGAATTTGTAAAAAATAGTATGTGTTCGTGTTCGATTTTACTTGATATTATCATTGAATATATAAACCTCTATAAGGGTATTATATATTCAAAGATATTATATATCTGTTTCAAGGATCTTTTGGTATGGGATTTGTACAAAATATATCGAAGTGACGGAAGGTCTTGTGCTGGCCACAACAGATTTTTTTTTTTAGTATTTTTCGTGTATTGAGAGAGGCGGCATATTCTGGAACCTCCCCGGGCGGGGGGCACTGCTTTAAAAAAGGTTGTAAATTAAAAATTCTTGGACCGTACTCATACAATTTCTGTTACTTTAAAATAAAAAAAAAAATGTACAATAATATCTTGTTTTTTTTTTTTAACGTAACTCCTGTACACTATTTTTCTCCCGATATAATACAAAACTTTAGTTAAAGTAGCGGTTTTTGATAAAGGTGCTTCTTCTTTCTCGTCACTTTTTAAACTATTTTTTATACTAGCGTTTTATAACAACTTTTTGATTGTCATTTTCGTTGCTAAATGAAATACTTTTAAGCACTAGTGCTTAAAAATGACAGTTTAATGAGTAAAACTTTAATGCGTAAAATATTACTTTTAAGCACTAGTGCTCAAAAGTATTTCATTTAGTAACGAATAGATGAACCTGACGTCTGCCTACTTTTTAATTTTGAATAACTCAAAATGTTGATATTTGAGAATAAATGATCTGTTTTAAAACGTTAATATAAAAAATCTTGTATGTAATACATTGCGTGACTTAACGTGTTGTAACACTCGCTTACCCTCGTGCGTACAAATTTCACGTCGCGTGCCAAAAACGCTATCATTTCGCAACTTATTACATAAATAACTATTAAATAATTCTAAATTTTAATTTTGTTATTATTGGGCCGATCGACATAAACAGTTATTATACATTTACAATAATTTGTTTTGTATCTTTAGATAAATGAATACGCTTTCTATTCGTTTCTTTATCATCTGACTGATTTTCTTCTAAAATGAGTAAAAAAAAGTTTAAGGTGAAATGATACCCCAGCGCGCGAAATTCAAAATTACTAAAGAGGTTTTTAATTTTTTATTTAAAATTGTGTGATGTAATCTGATTTCTTTGTATACACGAATAAAAAGGAAACAATTTGTCATCAAAATAAAATAGTTTCAGTAATATTTATATTTATTTATACAGCCAAAAAAATATTTTAAATATTATTTTCAATATATCTCCAGTTCAAAACCTACAATTTTGATTAAATTTGCATGAAATATTTATAACAATATAAGGAATAAAATATGTGAAAATTAAAAAAAATGATCTTCGAGAACAATTTTAAAAATCCAAAAAACCTACTTTTTTCACACATTTTAATGTTTTTCTTCTATACTAAACCTACAATTTTGTTCATACTTTAATATGTTTTGAAGAATATTATTATACATATCATATAAAAAAAAAATCGAAAATTGATCTTTGGGAACATACTTAAAAAAAATAAAATGTATAATTTTATTTTTTTTCTTAAGTGCGTGAAGTTCTATTTCTAAAATTTGTTTAGTGTGACGTACTGTATACATTTCTCTATCTCTTAGATAAATATTGTAAATATTTATTGTTTAATATAGAAGATATTCGTAATTAAAACAAATTCGGTAAGTATTTTCGTGAAATGTAAGGAAGTGGCGCTTTGAGTAGACCTAGCGGTAAATAGATAAACTATATTGGAATCGATGGCTCAAAGGGAATTGAAAACTCAGCATCAACAATCATCGGTCGCTCGACGCTTGAACATACGTAATCATTGAACAGAGAAGCAAATTCAGCAAAGTTGTTGCGTAAATACAACAATATTACTTTGGCGGCTCTTGGGTAGGCGACAAAATAACCACTACAATACATAAGTTTTTTTAATATTCGATATTAAATTTATACGCCGACTCAATTATTTGATTAGTAAAATTATTTTTTTAGAAATTTCAAAAAGTAATTCTAAATGAATTTCTGAGCTAATTTTTAAACCTTTTAAACATGATAAATGAGAAACACTGGTTATTGGTATTGTAGAAAAAAGATTACGAGCTTCTGAAAATATTTTGCAATAATAATTTTCAATAAAATATTATATAATTTTATAAATTTTTCAGTTAAAATTGTGATTCCAATTATGCGCTTTTGGGGGTTTTAAAGGTATATTTTCTTTAGTACCATGTAATTACATACATAAGATAGAAATTATTGTTATTTTATGTTCTTTTTCCAAAATTAATTTCAACGTTATACAAATAAATTTTTTTAAAAATAACAAACATTGCAATACAATATATTTAACTTTAAAAATGTTTTTGTTGTTTAAATAGTACAAAAAATATTAGTTATAGAATAAATTTTATAGTTATTCATATTTACTGTCAGAAATGTCAAGGAATACCATTGACTATTGATACATTTTGAAATAAAGGATCTTAGTATTCTGTAGAAATTTCAAGAAGAAAAACGCTGTCATCTGTCATATTTGATACGTCAATGGTAGTCTTTAAATAAAAATATTTGTGAAATGAGGATAATTTCGAAAGAAATTAAATTGAAACATATCTGACAAAAGTTTAAACATCTAATGCTGGTATTTCACAAAGAGTAAAGTAACTCATCTGCGTAGGGATGTAATGCATTTTGGATTTACTTACATCCCGTCGTTATAGAAACCGATACCCTGACGGTAAAAGAGACATACATCCCTACAAACAACGTCCTATTAGCCTATTTACGGAAGTGGGAAATAGTATAGTACAATCGGAAGTGGGAGATGTTTCATTACAGCCGAGGGTTTGTGCAGATTACCGAGAGCCGAAGCCTCGAGGTCCGATACAGCGTGACGCTGTAATAGAACTCCCGAGGAATGTATACTATTTTATTCATAATCTTCTTCAATAATATTCAAAATAAATAACTGAGTTATAACCTTTAATTTTATTAATTTATTTGACAGTTCTATTAAAATTTGTTTATCTATGATAGTGCGTAAAATTGATGTCAGTTTTGAATTCGTAAAACGGTTGTTTAGTTACAAGGTTTCATTAGACACGGGTTTCCTACCAACGAGTGATTAAAAATTTTAAACACTCAAAATTTGCAATACCATCTTGAATATTTTGTTTTCGTGGTAAAATTCTCATTTAATATTGTGCTCCTAATTCAAAAATAAAAGTTTTTTTAATATATTTTTTATTGAGTTATTAAATTCTATCGTTGATAAAATACACATACATAAAGCATCTTTAGTCACTCACGGGTCTTAAAACACTCGCTAAGACTAATTTTACGTACTTGTATTGAAATAAAATAAATAAAAAATAAAAGAAACCAAAATTTCGAATTTATTAAACCGTAAGCATGAAAAAAGGGCACTATATTTTAAAATGAAAATACTTTTGAATATTTTCAAATAAAAAAAATTGTTGTCCCGTGGCCGGTCAATTTTTATATATTTTTTTTTTTAAATATAGGCGATACATACGGGCAAAAGAATGATGGAAAAAATCAAAATTAACTAATTCTTATGTTTGCACTAGATTATCTCTATTTTTGGAGGTACCGTAATCAAATTATTTTATGAATTATAAAATAACAAAGTAAAAGATTTACTACGAATACAAATTATAATTACATTTTATTTCTATTAAAATCCGTATCGTGTGTGAGAAAGTGAGATGGTGCTATGTAGAATGTAGAGATGGAAGATATCACGAAATGGTGGGGACGCGTACCGCTCAACAATCTCGGAATTGCAGAAAAAAACATGGTGTTATGGAGAATGTAGATTTGATGTGGATAGAAGATATCACGTAATGGGGGAGGGGACGTGATATTTTATAATTCGTAAAATAATTTAATTATCGTACCTCCAAAAATTATAAAAAATACACCCATTAGATTTTCAGATACTCGTAATTTAGTGCAAACATAAGAATGGGGCCATAAACCATTTTTTTTTAAAATTTTAAATAAAGGTTCGTTTAATTTTAAAGCAATAGGCCCATAAACCATAACAAAAAATAGTAAAATGTACACTTTATCCTTAAAGTACTGCTCAATAAATAACGATTAAGATAAAAATAACATTTTTTTTTTAATAATTGCTTCAAAATTAAGCGAACTTTCATTTTAAAAAATTGGTTTATGGGCCCATTCGTGGAACCAAAAAGTCATAATTGTTTTTGGTATAACTGCATTTGATCTTTAAAGAAACCTATAGCTATCTTTCTCACACCAGTTTCTGTAGTAGGCTGCGCGAGGAAGATACCAATAGTGTGATGTCATCTGTGGCCCTAGAAATAAATTTAAATATCTCGCAAAGTAATTATTAAAAAAAAACGTTTTTTTTTTATCTTAATCGTTATTTATTGAGAAGTACTTTAAGAATACTGTGTTCATTTTATTTTTTTTTTTGTTATGGTTTATCGGCCCATTAGTTAATTTTGATTGATTTTTTCCATCATTCTTTTCGAATAAATTCGATTTAATGTTTCTTAAATCTAAAATGTATTGCATATATTTTTAAAAAAATTTAAAAATAATATCTGTCAATCAGAATTATCTTCATAATATAGTAGCTGTTTCCATGGTTATTGCATAGCTGGCTAATTTATGATATTTTATACAACTTTATAGACATTGAATATGAGATAAAATGCAATCAAACCGTATAGAGAATATAATAATCTATAATATTTATAAAATATCAAAAAATGATATTAATTGCGTTAAAAAAAAAAAAAAACAGTTGAAAGGTCCAAATGAGGGTAGTTCCGATTGATCAATTACAATCAAAATTGAATTTTTTGTACTTGTAGTATTGGAGTTATTGGAGGAGAAATTATCGTCACATATAATCATTGTAAAAAAATTAAAATCTTATTCAAGGGACCTCACAACGTGCTTATTCATTAAATACTCCACCGAATTTTTTGGCTAAAGACAATACCTTCCTTACCTAAAGAGGACGGAAGGTAAAAATTTATTGATATAAAAACTAAAGTAAAATAGTTTATTCCCAAAGTACAAACACATATTTTGATTGAAAAGCTTATATTTACGTATAGTTAGTTACCTCTACGGCATGACGAATATTAGCAGAACCGTTCGGATACTTATGTACCAGAAAGTGTAATTGTAATCTATTTGGCTTACATCATACATAAACATAATGGTATAGATAGTAACATATTTGTAAAAAAATCCTACTAAATATTGTCAATATTTTTTTGGCAGGCTCAAGATCGGTATATTACATAACCAAACAAAATGCTGTACTACTGTGTAAAGGAATACAAAAATAAAATAGGGCATTCATTTACTAAAATTAGATTATAGCAATAGCTCAAGAAGAATGGAAAATAACAATAAATTAAAATTAAAAAATTTAATCGTTATTTAGTTTCGAGCGCAAATGGACATTGTCGATTTCGACCTCTCAATTGACAATGTCCCATTTTGCTCTCTTAATACACAAATAGCTATTATTATGATGTACCTATTATTTTTTAAATAATTATGAAAATGTAACATTTTTTACTTTTACAGTTTTTAAATACGTGTTTATAATAAAAATTTCCTACGGTAAATACAAAATATTATGTAATCAGTGTATTTTATTATATATGTTACGATTTTAAAATTTGTTATTTATTATCCATTCTCTTCCCAAGAAACGTTATTTTTAAAATATATTATTAATATTTCATACAAACAAAATATTTTTACTTCGTTAATAAATTTGAAATTATTTGACGCGACGTTCAATAAATTGTTTTATTTTCATTTGTTATAAGTAACCTACAAATTTGTACCATCCCACATATATACTTTTAGAATGTTTTTAGGTTTGTGCCATGGAACAAAGTACGACTATTATCGAATAGATGGAGATCGTAAAATATACAAATATTTCTACTTTATCGACATAGTCATAATTTTTTATTTCAGTGCTCACTAGCGCTCGCCTCGGCGCAGAAACAAAATAACGGGGGGTACCATTTCACCTTAATCAACATGGGTCCGATCTTCAACTGTTTTTGGGAAAGAGGCCATTTTGTATTAGAATCAAAGAAAAACTGACAAAGATGGTGGACAAACAAAATTTTGCCTATGTCAGTAAATAGACTATAAAAAACAATAACATATATGAAACATTTTTTTCACTTTCTAATAGTTACGAAGTTATTTGAAAAATAAATATTGGCCAAGGTCGCCTCAACTTTTGTCTAGTACAATTATTCTATTTTTTTTTAAAAAAAAAACAAAAATACATCTAAGATGGCCTCTGAAAGGTAAACAAAATGTCTCATTTAGTCAAAGACGTAACTCTTACAATTTTCGAGATAGCAGAGGTAAACACCGAAAATACTCATTTTTCATTGCCTTATATCTCGGAAACTATTGAAGATCGGACCCATGTTGATTAAGCTTTTTTTTACTCATTTTGGTCAGTACTACATGCCCTAATAATTGGAGACACTTATTTTTTAACATCTGTATACTCTTCTGAAGATTATAGATCTCATTAACCCTTAATTCGTTCCAGAGAAATAACGTTAAATCTTATGGTAGGTTTAGAATAAAGTGAGTTGTACTAAATATAGCACTAAAATTTGGCAAGACCTATAAAGTATCACTTTCAGGCCTTGTTATGTAAATTATTATTAACCCGGGTTGCTAAGGATAAACACAGTCTAAATTAAAATAGTGTTTAAATATTTAAACAATGATTAAAAAAAGTAGTCTTTAAATACAAAAATGAACGAAATGTCAAAATAAAACACAGTTTAACATAAAATTCTTCCAAATTTCAGACCGTTCTCTTTTTGCTTGTATCCAATCGAGTTGTCTGGATCACTCGAATAGCGTATTTCATTGTAGAATAGGATTGTCAATTGTCAGTGACGTTTATCAGAAATTTCAACGTCTTGCAATATTATTGTATTATTGTTTGAAATAAAAGTTAATTTGACGAAGAGTATAAATAATATTTTTAGAAAGATGGCTCATTTATTTCTTTTATTTTATTGTGAGGAAATTATGAAAAGAAATAATACTAAAAATTTAAGGATAGGGAGAAGAAGATTACCATCAGAAACATTTGGGAACATATTTTGGTAAATTTTATAATTACAACTATGCGGTAAATTTAAAATTTCAAGATGTATAGATGATTGTACATAATTCGGTAGAATTCGTGAATCTGAATAGAAAATAAAGATGGCGTGCTCGCCATATTGAATTCGTATTCGTTATCGCTTTCTAGTTACAAAATAGGCGACTCTGTTAAGCCACATACAGCAGAAGATGCTTTAGTCACAATTTTGAAATTAAAATTAAATCCATAAACGGTATCGGTAGACGCTCAGAGGTGAAGAATACGCGTTTTAGGGCCAGTTTTACAATCTCTGGTTAAAATTTTAACTGTCATTTTTCTGACAGTTAAAGTCTTAACTGGAGATTGTAAAACTAGTCCTTAGAATCAATTGTATCTATATTCAATTTATAGAGAAGTGAAATTCTTTGATATTGATGACAAATGCCCAATAATTTAATTCGTTCAAATGAAATTTCGAATTAAAAAAATCGATTTAGCGCCGTTTTCACTAAAATAAGAATAAATGTCAGATTAGCTAATCAAGGAATAAATAAAATAAAGTCATCTGAGAGTTCCTTGTTGCGCGCTTAAAATAGATATTTAATTTGTCGGTTTCGATTCAACATTTTTGATAAAAATGGTTTCTTCAAATTCATTTTCAAGTTCCGATAAAAATGTTAATATTAAAAGATAAAAAAAGGTATACTGGCCACGAATTAATAATTTAAATATGTGTAGCGAAATAGTTATTTATTCAATAAGAGTAAAAAATATAGTCTTATTTCTCGAATAGGAAATAAGAATAAAGTTTGACCAACCGAGCCGTAGGCGAGTTCGTTGAATCCCATGAGTGAAATAAGACACTTTTTACTCGGGGTTCATACAATTTTTCTTACGTCCGCAATAAGTGTGAAAAAACCTTTCGTCAATTCGATGTATTTTATATAAATCCTATACCAAAAGTTCCTTGAAAAAGATTCTGTATTATATATCCTGTAAAATTATAACACGTACACACTATTTTTCACAAATTCCATACCGAAAGTTCCTTTGAAGATTCTATAAATCCAATAAAATTATAACACGAACATGCATTATGTAAATTGCACTTGACACTTCTTTCTTCTTCAGCTTTTCCCTATTTTATTAGGGGTCGCTGTTTCTTACTATTCTCTTCTACTTATTCCTGTTCAACGCATCTTCTTCAATTAGATTTTTTTGAATATATCAGCTGTTTCCGTGATTTTAGCAAAGCTGACTGATTTTTGAAAGTTAATCTCTTCATAATTCTATAACTCTATATCCAATATGAAGAAAAATGTATAATCAAACTGTAAAGAGAATAAGATATTCTTTCATATTGATAATCACTCGGATAATCAAATAAAATGTCGAAAAATGATAGTTAACTGCCTTTTTTCAAGAAAAACTGTTAAGAACTTCAAATAAGAGAACTTCCGATTGACCAATTATAACCAAATTCTAATCAGCTCTTCATATGGATTTAAGAGGAATACGAAAGAATCATAATTTTTAGAATTGTAGTTTTGGAGTTATCATTGGAGAAAAATTTGTTACACACACACGGACATACACACACATACAGACTTCATCGTAAAACTAATAAAATCATGTTCTAAGGACCCTAAAACGTTCTTATTCATTAGAAACTCACCATCGAATTTTTGCCCAAAGACAATATCTTCGTTACCTAAAGGTGACGGAAGGTAAAAAGTGCCATAACGTTTCATTATTTTACTCATTAGCGTTAAAAAAGTGTATTTTTTCAAACTTTTATTGTATTAAAAGACATTCTTTATAAACAGATTTTAATGAAAAAGTGTACTTTTTTAATAAATGTAAAAAAAGAATTTGATAGATTTAGGTTAAGGAAAATACTATTTTTGGTTTAAAAGAGATAGAAGAAGGCGGTAGGTGGAACTTTCATGCAATTTTTTTTTTTTTTTTTTGAAAACTCAAGTTTTCTTCTGCACTGAATCCTTCACATATCCCTCGGCAGCAGAAGACGAGCGCCACCGACCATGCCTTTTGAGGCCTAAAACGTCAATACATTGGTTCGCCAAAAAGGTAGACGAACTTTTTCTCAACGCATGTCCGCGGTGCTAGAAAAAAGATCTGATAAATTCAGCCATTTTGCGATCTTGGGAGGCCTAGTTCCTTTTGTATTCGTACCTACTATTTGATAGGTGACTTTTTCATTGCACATAGCCAAGAAAAAATGAGGACTTTGAATTTTTTGGTCGTAACGTCAAATATTTTCTGTAAATATCCTAATAATTAATTGTTTCGTTTTCTTGAGTAGTAATCTTGAAGGTTCACTTTATATTAGTTTTTGTATTGGGAAAATGGATTATAATAAATGACGTATTATCCTGAATATCTTCTACTTTCATATTATAATTCTTCCCTTTTGTACGCACCTGCTATTCCAAATATAACTACTTTCGCATTCGAATAAACGTTATCGGGAAATTCCTTAAGAAATTTATACAAATCTCGGTTTGAAAAAACTTTAGATTATATCAGCCGATATCCAGTATTACTTCTCTTAAAAAAAGAAATTAATGTAGTAAAATTTGAAATATCAACCCCATTGTTCAAACATTGTAGCCTTGAGCATGGAGCTCAGCATGGAGTACTCACCATTCACCCCATATACTCCGTGGAGATCTAAGTTTCTTACTTCTTCGTACAAAATAGGCCAACAGTACCCTTTCTGTGATATTTTCATATTTTTTCTTTCTGCACCACGCTTTGAAGATATTTTCTATTTTTTTTTTTTTTTGTATAATTGAGGAACATCCAATATTCCACGCACTTTCTAGATCTGAATCGTCACTTTATTCCATTTTTCACAAATAATCTTTATTTTAGGATGAAACTATTTGACACATGGCTAATTAAATCTCAAATGAAATAAACAAGTAATGTTTACATTTGCTCATGTAACATAACAACGATAACAAAACAACGATCAAAGCTTACTTAAAAATGACAACTACCTAATTTTTTAATGTCAATATAATTTTTAAATATCTTTTATACTAAATAATTTAATTCACTATCTATATATATATATATATATATATATATATGTATATTTCTATATTGAATTCATCACGACGATCAGGGAAATTTTATTCGTCTCTACAACTTAAACGGTACGAGTGATTTTAATGAAATTTTTTCTGGGATGTAGAGATTAACTCAACTTGATTTCCTGGTAATAGGTCATTTTTCTGTACGATGCATAGTTTTTGTGTTAAAAAATTTTAAAGGTCGTATTTTGGCTTTTTGAAACAATTTGAAATCAAAAATTTAGTCTTTTTTGAAAAATTTAAGACGAAAAACGTTTCTTTGACATGTCAATCAGAACATTTAAGTGGAATTATTTATAAAATAAGGACATTTTGAAAAAAGTTAAATTCATAAACATACATTATGGTAATGGGCGGTTATTCCATAGTAGTTTAAAAGACCTAAAACATTATATTTAAAAATTAAATTTTTTGAAGGTTCATGTCCATGATTCATGTACATTTCCAAAGTGTTGCCAAACATCCCATAAATAACTAAGTAAAAAACAAATATTCCAATGTCAGGAATTTCACAGTCCCAACGTCTTTTGTTTTTTGCTTAGAGTTGTCAGAACCATGTCGTGTTTGGTATCAAAAGAAAGGTAACGTCAAGGGCTGTCATGCAGAAATGTCAAAAATTTGACAGCTCGATCGGCTTTTGTTTTTTGCTTAAAGTTGTCAGAACCATGTCATGTTTGGTATCAAATGAAAGGTAACGTCAAGGGCTGTCATGCAGAAATGTCAAAAATTTGACAACTCGATCGGCTTTTGTTTTTTGCTTAAAGTTGTCAGAACCATGTCGTGTTTGGTATCAAATGAAAGGTAACGCCATGGGCTGTAATGTAGAAGTGTCAAAAATTTGACAGCTCGATCGGCTTTTGTTTTTTGCTTAAAGTTGTTAGAACGAGGTCGTGTTTGGTATCAAATGAGAGGTACGGTCAATGGCTGTCATGCAGAAATGTAAAAAATTTGACAACTCGATCAGCTTTGGTTTTTTGCTTAAAGTTGTCAGAACCATGTCGTGTTTGGTATCAAATGAAAGGTAACGCCATGGGCTGTAATGTAGAAGTGTCAAAAATTTGACAGCTCGATCGGCTTTTGTTTTTTGCTTAAAGTTGTTAGAACGAGGTCGTGTTTGGTATCAAATGAGAGGTATCGTCGGGGGCTGCCATGCAGAAATGTCAAAAATTTGACAGCTCGATCGGCTTTTGTTTTTTGCTTAAAGTTGTGAGAACCATGTCGTGTATGCTATCCAATGAGAGGTATCGTCGAGGGCTGTCTTGCAGAAATGTGAAAAATTTGACAGCTCGATCGGCTTTTGTTTTTTGCTTAAAGTTGTCAGAAGCATGTCGTGTATGGTATCAAATGAGAGGTATCGTCGAGGGCTGTCATGCAGAAATGTGAAAAATTTGACAGCTCGATCGGCTTTTGTTTTTTGCTTAAAGTTGTCAGAACCATGTCGTGTTTGGTATCAAATGAAAGGTAACGCCAAGGGCTGTAATGTAGAAGTGTCAAAAAATTGACAGCTCGATCGGCTTTTGTTTTTTGCTTAAAGTTGTGAGAACCATGTCGTGTATGGTATCCAATGAGAGGTATCGTCGAGGGCTGTCTTGCAGAAATGTCAAAATTTTGACAGCTCGATCGGCTTTTGTTTTTTGCTTAAAGTTGTTAGAACGAGGTCGTGTTTAGTATCAAATGAGAGGTATCGTCGGGGGCTGACATGCAGAAATGTAAAAATTTTGACAGCTCGATCGGGTTTTGTTTTTTTCTTAAAGTTGTCAGAACCATGTCGTGTTTGGTATCAAATGAAAGGTATTGTCAAGGGCTGCCATGCTGAAATGTCAAAAATTTGACAGCTCGATCGACTTTTGTTTTTTGCTTAAAGTTGTGAGAACCGTGTCGTGTATGGTATCCAATGAGAGGTATCGTCGAGGGCTGTCTTGCAGAAATGTTAAAAATTTGACAGCTCGATCGGCTTTTGTTTTTTGCTTAAAGTTGTCAGAACCATGTCGTGTTTGGTATCAAATGAGAGGTACGGTCAATGGCTGTCATGCAGAAATGTAAAAAATTTGACAACTCGATCAGCTTTGGTTTTATGCTTAAAGTTGTCAGAATCATGTCGTGTTTGGTATCAAATGAAAGGTAACGCCAAGGGCTGTAATGCAGAAGTGTCAAAAATTTGGCAGCTCGATCGGCTTTTGTTTTTTGATTAAAGTTGTGAGAACCATGTCGTGTATGGTATCCAATGAGAGGTATTGTCGAGGGCTGTCTTGCAGAAATTTGAAAAATTTGACAGCTCGATTGGCTTTTGTTTTCTGCTTAAAGTTGTCAGAACCATGTCGTGTTTGGTATCAAATGAGAGGTATCGTCAAGGGCTGCCATGCAGATAGGATGGGCAGGTTAAGTAGGCATTTTGGGTGGGCAAGTTGCGTGGGCAGTTTGAGTGGGCAGGTTGCATGGGCATTTTGGGTGGGCAGGTTTCGTGGGCAGTTTGAGTGGGTAGGTTGGGTGGGCAGGTTGCGTAGGCGGTTTTGATGGGCAGGTTGCGTGGTCAGGTTGCGTGGGCCGTTTGGGTGGGCAGCTTGCGTGGGCCGTTTTGGTGGGCAGGTTGCGTGAGCAGTTTGGGTGGGCGGGTTACGTGGGCTGTTTGGGTGGGCGGGAAAAAAATATTTTGAAAGACTTTTAGCGTTAGCACTTTGCATTTAAATTGTTCGTAGACGGATTGGACGTACGTAAGACTATTATAAAACACTATCGGCGGAGCCCTAGGGTATACTCGGCGTAGCCGAGTTTACGCTAGTATAATTCTAAATATAAAAATATAATAAGCACTGCGGTCAGTAAGTGCTTCCTACCGTATCGGATGAAACTAATCCTCAACCAATAGAGTGCACTTACTGTTGAAATAACTATAATAATGCGCTTTATGACCAAAATAAAATAAAAATACGCATATTTTTTAAAATCGCTTAAATTCCGGAGAAAAACAATAATAAAGGCGCATAAATGACGTCACGTAGGAGAATTAGAAAGAAAAATTCGTTAAAAATCACCAATTATAGAATAGTCAACAATTGGCAAATTACTGGCATCTGCTTTTAAGAACTCAGGTTCAGTTTTTAAAATGATGCCATTTACTGTATTTACAAGCATTGAGAGAAATAAACAGCTTTCAAAAACCAAGTGACATGAATAGGGTGCATACTCAACGACCGAATATTCAAAAGCAGAATATGCATACAAAGAATCATTTAGTTCCGATTATTCAAACACAGAAACGCGCAATGCCCGAAAGCGTATCAGCAGAACCATCGCTAACCAGTGTAAACATAACCTAACGTTTGCTCCTCCTCGCCCCGCCCACATGCTTGGTTGATGGTTACTGAACTTTCTGAATCATTCTGCATTCGTGCAAAGCGCTTTCTGGCGATGCACGATACGGTTCTTGAATATCCGGAATTTGAATGATTCTGTGCATACATTCTGATGTTAAATATTCTGGTTTTGAATATTCGGGTGCTGAAGGCTTTCCCAACCATGTGACATGAATACATACTTCAATGCAAACCAAATTTATATCAAAACAAACTCCGAAAGCGTGACGTCAAAATCTACCGGGAATTACCAAAACCGGAAGTAGGCTTCCGATTTCTTAACTGCATCTTGAAAGGGTTTGTTGTGAACGAACCGTACTAGCGCCAAATTTAAATAGCTATCATATGTCTAATTTGAAAACTAGAAAGTTTAATGACGTGATTTTGTTACATATTCCTGTTTTATGTATTTAAAGTAAAAAAAATATGCGTAATTTGTTTTAACCCGGCAGCGGGCAAGTGAAAAAAAATTACAAATTTGGGCAGGTGGGGTGTGACAAACCCCAATTTAATTTTAATTTTATGAAACATCCGGTAATTTTTTTTTAGTTATTGTTAAATTTGTTGGTGTTTTAGAAGTTCCTGTAAATAAGAAACAATAAAATTATTTCATTATTTATGTAAAAAAATAATAGAACTTATAAACACTCACTGAAAATATTCTTTGGCATTATATTATAAAAACAAAGAAATATATAAATATTACAAACAAAAATAAATAACATTCTTAAACTTGAAAAGTGAACCTATGATCTAAAAAGGCATTTACTAAGTTGCTTTTAGGTACAGAGAAGTTATGAAGATTCAAATATGCTGCACTTTCCACAGTAAAATTTCGCGTGCTCTACATATATAAATATGTTTGGCGTAACTTGCCGAGGTATTTTCTTTTTCTATCTCTCGCCCTAAGAGATTCTATGCAGCGACCTTGCTTTGAATTTAATTTTTTGTGCGGTGGTTATTCATTGTTATCATCACAAATTTTATTTATTGACTTTCTCTTCAGTATCTATTTCTTTCCACCTAGCCAACAAATGCGCCTGATCTTTTTCAAAATATGATATACTACACTTAGAAAAACTAAATAAAATTCAGTGATATATATGAAAGATATATAAAATGTACCTAGAAATTTCAAAATAAGTATATTCGTATCTGTAAACTTCAGAGAATTTTTGTTACGTTTATGGACAGGTGGGGTTTAATACACCCCACGTCACTTTAATTTGATGATACTCTTTCTGCAATTTAGTTTGAGACTGAATCCTGTTGCGTATTGACAGACCAATATATTTGCGGAAGGTAGATGGCTAGATGATTGTGTACGGCCGTTATTGCAAAAATGGCGACAATTATAAAGTGACTGGGGTGTACCACACCCCACCTGCCCGCTGCCGGGTTAACACTTTCGCTGCGTACGACGCACACGTTGCGTCCCGTATGTTGTCGAACCATTGCACACGCCGCATCAGGTGCGTCCAGTACTCTATCTTGTTTCAACCGGCATCGTTTCGTCAGCCTTGTAAAAAGAACACTGCGCGTTGGCCAGCATTGTCAGACAACTATAGAAAAGTGATTTGTGGGGTTAGTTTACAGTTTGTTTTTTTTTGCGTCATGGGTGACAACGACAAAGGCTATTTACAACTCAAAAGGGCTAAAAACACAAATATTAAAATAATGGCTATTACATAAATAAAAGATAAAACATCAAGCAAATAAACATGATTTGTCTAACATGTTGATTTCAGAATTCAAGAGGCTGGACGAATAGGTGCGTCGTTAGCATTGCCGAACTAAAGGTGTCCCCAACGAATGCTATTTCTTTTCAACTAAGGGTCCTAGAAATATTTTAAATGTGCTACTAAAAGTGCTTGTTATGTATTTTGTAAATTACAAATAATTCGTTATTGGTCTCCGGAGACCAGCACCGCACTAAAATAATAATTTTACTTTTACTACGGTCAAAAATGAGCACGTTTTGATCAAAAAGTCAGAACAATGTGAATGCTCTGTGTGTTTCTGATGTGTTATGTTGTGTTGTGATGTGTCGTGATAACACGTGTTAACACGAAACGTCAGCGCACTCTGTAGCTACCTTTACTCTGCCCGTTCTTGCTTTCAATTCAGTTGGTCGTGTTTTAGTCGCGCTTGAATTATCTTATCTGGTACAATTTTAGTTTTGCAAATTAAATGGCACAAAAATACGTGATTAGTTTTTCTATAATAATAATTTTTTTGTGGATGAAGAGAGACTTATTGCTCTTGGTGAAAATGGAGACGAATCAAACCATGTCCATGTGATCTGTGATGTCCAAGAAATAGTTTATGATGCATATACAGTGGTGGACAATAGTATGGAAACTTTTAAATATTCCATTTTTTTAAAATATGTTTATAGTTCTCGCAAATTTGAATCGTATTTTCTGAAGTCAATATATCGAAGAATATATTCACAAGAAATCTTTTGATATTGACTGTACGATTTAAAGAAATAAAATACAGTAGAGTCGCGATTTAGTGAATACTCTATTGAGTGAACTACCCGATAGAGTGAACACTCAAATTTTATTATTGCGTCGCGATATTGTGAACAGCAGTAAACCCCGATACAGTAAACTGGTATTTCCGTTTCATATTTGTTCAGGGATGCCCCTAAATATCTGGTTTTCATATTGCCGATTGTACATTCACATCATCGGTAAGTTACGTAGTATTACATCCATATTTCAGTGGTAAATTTCGACACAGAGAGACGTTAATTTTTATTTTCCAATTTTTTCGATCAAGATGTCACAAAAACGAAAATGTTTGAGTTTAAAAGAGAAAAATGAAGTGCTAAAATGTTTGAGTTTGAACAAAAAGCGCAAGCAATCCAAAATAACTTCATTTTTCTTGCCTAAGTAACCCTTTATATAAATACATATTCTCTTATTCCATATAATGTATTAAGTACTATATACGTACTATATAACTCTGTTGATTTAGCTAAAATAAATGTTTTTTTCCTGTATAAAAGTCATCTAAACAAGAACCCCGAAAAAGTAAATACCCCTAAAGAGTGAACTGGCTTGACCGTAATTAGTTCACTAAATCGCGACTCTACTGTATACTCGTTTTTTCGGTGGACAAAAGTATGGAAACTTATTGAAAATATGATTTTAATTGTCTTACTTTCAGTTGTATTTTGTCATTTATTTAGTAAGTTGATGTAAGATGCATAAAAATAAATATTTTTCCGACGACTTGAGAGAAAGGGTAGTATAGATTCATAAAGATGCTGTGAAACAGCGCAATATTTATTTTTTTTTTTAAAAATCAGTAAAAATGGCATATCAAAGATTTTGAAAAAATATCGCAGTATAGAAGTGTTAAAATTAATAAAAAAGTCGGTGGTCCAAGAAAACTAGTGCTAGAATTGACGAAAACCATTCGGCGTCTATCCGTAAGTGATCCTACTTTATCATCAAGTGAACGTTCTGCAAAAATTCGGGAACAATTTCATGTAGATTTGAGTGATCGCACTGTGATACGATGGCTATGTGATGTAGGATTACTAGGAAAAATAGCCATTAAGAAACCTGTACTATCAAAGAAAAATAGGAAGGTCAGAATTGCATTTGCTTAGGAACACTCATCGTGAACGAGTGAAAAATGGCATACTGTCCTTTAGAGCGATGAAAGCAAGTTCAAGATGTCTAACGTATTGACTCTCGTCGGAACCAAATATTTTGAACTTGCTTTCATCGCTTCAAAGGACAGTATGTCATTTTTCACTCGTTCACGATGAGTGTTCCTATTCAAATGCAGTTCTGGCCCTCCAGTTTTTCTTTGATAGTACAGGTTTCTTAATGGCTATTTTTCCTAGTAATCCTACATCACATAGCCATCGTATCACAGTGCGATCACTCAAATCTACATGAAATTGTTCCCGAATTTTTGCAGAACGTTCACTTGGACCACCGACTTTTATATTAATTTTAACACTTCTACACTGCGATAATTTTTCAAAATCTTTGATATGTCATTTTTACTGATTTTTAAAAAAAATTAAATATTGCGCTGTTTCACAGCATCTTTATGAATCTATACTACCCTTTCTCTCAAGTCGTCGGAAAAATATTTATTTTTATGCATCTTACATCAACTTACTAAATAAATGACAAAATACAACTGAAAGTAAGACAATTAAAATCATATTTTCAATAAGTTTCCATATTTTTGTCCACCGAAAAAACGAGTATATGTTATTTCACTTAAATCGTATAGTCAATATCAAAAGATTTCTTGTGAATATATTCTTCAAAATATTGACTTTAGAATATACGATTCAAATTTGCGAGAACTATAAACATATTTTAAAAAAATGAAATATTTAAGTTTCCATACTTTTGTCCGCGACTGTATATTACGTATTCAGTGATGCAGGCCTTAAAATTATAAAAAGAAAAGTGCATATGCATACCAGTTTTAAAGAGAAATTAATATTATAATATTAAGGCAAATTCATGTTTGAAACATAAATTTTATCGTATTTGTATTATATGGGGTCCCGTGGCCTCGTGCCTGAGTGTCTGGTCAAGAACCTGGGGGTACCGGGTTCGATCCCGACCAACGCCAAATATTTCGAATTTTAAATAGCACAAAAGTGACCCCTGTGGGGCACTCTCCACGCCAGCAATGAGTGCAATGAGGTGACGCCTGGTAAGCGCCTGCACGGTACAAATATGTCATCATCATTACCGATGTCTGAGATAAAGCAGATTGGCACACCCAGAAATGGGTAATATGCCGTGATGATTTATTTATTTGTTTTGTATTATAATGAATTTTACTGATTTGTTTAAATGAAGACAAATCCATTTGTAATTCGTGTGCGTGCCCTAGACATAGATATAGGTACATTTCGTTGCTATCACATGACTGCCTTAGTTATTCATGCACACTTTAACTTTTCCGTAATGCGTATGGCTTGTTCCTCGTCGAGGAAGAAAACAACTGATACTACTGTGCAAAACAGTTGAAGATCTATATCCTTCGACGCCGCATACATAGATCCACTGATCGCGAAGTTCTGAGGAAGTTGTGGAAGAATAGACACTTACAGAATTGACATCACATGCAAGAGAGAGATAGAATATCATGCTTCCAAACAAACCTCCCCTCGTTGTTTTACGTCCCGCTCCGTGATTCTATCAGTCATTATGGTTGCATATGTCATTTAGTGTTAACCTAATTCTTTGATTTGTTCGTTGTGTTCAATAAAAATTATTTTAAAATCACAAGATGTGCGTGGGGCAACTTTTTTGTTTGATAATATTGAAGATCATTCGATTATTCAACTAAAGAGAGTGGCTACACGGAAAAAAATAATTTGTTAGTGCTACTAAAATTTTAATACTTCCAACTAAAAATATTAGTGGAATTTTAGACAACAATTTTTTTTGTCACGACAACTATATTTTATTCTCAGCCTAATTAGTTGCAACCACTAATGAAATTTCTGCCATGAAAGCTAATTTTAATTACTTACTACTGTTATAAATTATTTGATGTAAGGAATAAATTTAAAGTAACTAATGCTAAAAATATTCTGCTGTATGAACTATTTACTTTTGTCAAGGAAAATAAACCCAATAGGTCATATTTATATATGATTTTATTTTTAAAAAAGCAGGAACATTTTAATATTACAATTAACCTCCATAAGTTGTAATATTACATGCGATATTCCTATAGACATATAATACTCCAATTTAGGAGAGAGCTCCCTTGAAGATTACGTGTAGACGAAATCTCGGGGTTGAAATAAGTAATGAACTGACTATATGTCCGATTATTTTTGACCTATACCTATAGCTTCAACAGAAAAATAATAAATGTTTGTAACAGTGTACACCCTTCGTTTTCCTTAAGTACAGGATATTTATTGTAATAAACAAACTGTGAAATATACTAACCTAGAACTTTTGTTCATATTCCTGTAAGCCCCAGGATTTCAATAGGTCTGTATATTATCTATGCATGTATAACATATGTATATAATTCTATGTAACACCTTTCAATTATACTTACCAAAAAAACGACACTAAAGACACGCACATAATTGCTATTGCGCCATATTGCATTGCCAAGCGACTATGACGGTGTGAATACCCGGTTTAGTAAATCTGAACAAGGACGATATTTGTGAGAGATGATATTTTTGCTATAGTAACAAATATTTTTGTTGCTGAATATTTTGTTGGAAGAAATAAATATCATTTGTTGCCTCGAATGTATTTTTTAGTTGCAGTGATTAATTATATTTAGTTAGTAAAATAAAAAGTTATTTTGACAAAATTTATTATTTGCATCAACAAAAAGTCATTTTACAATATTTTTTGGACCTGTTAACTAAAACCGTTCAGTGCAGGGAAGTATATTATTTTAAAAATTGTTCGTCATGAACAAATCATTTTGTTCCTACAACATAAAGACAAACAAGTAAACATTTTTTGTCACAATGATTATAATATTTTTTTCCGTGTAGAGTGTATAGATCTATGGCTGATGACCTACGAGCAAATAGTAACTATAGTAGTAGTAATAGTTACTATTTGCTCGTAGCTCGTAGCTGATGAGATCTTTGTTTAGTAGTGGTAACCATAACAACCTTTAGTTCTATGCTTTTCCGCAAGATGCGCTCTTGCAAATTGCAATTGTGTAAAGTATCATTCACAACCAATTTCACTTTCAAAAATTTGAAGTTTGCATATAGGATATATGTATAAGCATTCACAATCAATTTCAATTTGAAAAATTTGAATTTGAAAAATTTGAAGTTTGCAAGCTCCAAACTTGAAATTGAAATTACTATCTTCTGTCCTTGTTTAAGCTAGTTGGTCATGGTTATACGTTATTAGTTTATCTCGCGAGCCATGGTACTTGTCATTATTTGTTTATGTAGTTAATGATTAGGTGATAGTTATTTACAATATTAAATTTGTATATTACCTGCAAGTCCATATCTATATTAGCTGGGTATTTGACATTCTATGGCTGACATGTAAACAAACTTCTTACTATTATTCTTTAATTTTTTGGTTATGAAAGTGGTTGTGAATGCTATTAAAAATTATGTATTGCGAATGATGTCAAATTTTTTAAATTCAAATTTCCTAAATTCAAATTATTCAAAGTGGTTGTGAATGAAGCTTAAAGCAACGAATAATCTAAATTTGGAAGAGCAATGGGTTTTAATCATTGTGGAGTTACGAGTCATTTTCTCGCCGGTGCTTTAATTCTGGCCGAGAAAGGTTTTTTAATAGCCGAACTTTTACCACTAGGCGTTAATGTAAATATACCACCATTTTTAATGACATCACAGTTCACGGTGGAACAAAATCAGAAAACAAGAAATATTGCGAGGGCAAGGATGATTCATTTTTTAATGTTTCATGCATTATTCATCTTTAAAGATTGTGGGGCTTTGACAAATTTTCACTACCCCCTTATAAGGGAAGTCAAAATATTTTTCAATGAACAAAGTACGTAATTGAATTTTTATAAGAATGTACAAATTCCTGTTATTACTGAATACGGATTACAAATTTATAGGGTATGTAAGGGATGCAAAATAGACTAACTTTTACTAATAAACTCATAAAATAATAATTATCTTTCTTATTTTAGTTGGCTGTTACGACCTCTCACTTCAGTTAGGTATTAATTTTGTTTATTTTAACTTTTTGGGCTTCCTCTACATACCCTATAAATTTGTAACACGTATTCATTAACATCCCTTATATTATTTATACGAATTTGACAAATATATTTGATTTTTTGATTATATACTATTAGAAATTAAATAGCTTTGGTGCTTATTTATTATTATATATCTTATTGTGTATCTTTTATGTACATTTTTCTTGTTTATCAGTGGGTATTGTAATTTCTTTCCTTATTAATTCAAAAATTGTAAATTTCTTATACTGTTAACACTCTGTACCGTATTTTTATGAATTTATTCTGTAATTGGGGTGTTCTGTTGAATAAATAAATAAATACATAAATTATATGATAATCTACTTTCCAAATTTTGCATAGGTACCTGCTTCTTTTATTTTCCATATCCAATATTTTTCAAATGCATTTTTGATTTCATTTGATTATATTGGAAAATATTATTACAGTGTTATAAAATTAGCTTTGTAAGAAACAATTTTTAATTCTAAAATAGTTTTTATTTGCACTTGACAGATAACACCTTGGATGACAGCTATTTAAATTTGGCGCTAGTACGGATCGTTCACAACAAACTCTTTTAAAATGCAGTTAAGAAACCGGAAGCCTATAGGCCATCCAGCGAACCAAGCGGTTTACGTCATATATACAATATCACTAGAAACAATGACATCATATGTTAAAAAGTTTACATGAGCATGTAAAACGGATTAAAATCTGTGGGTTGCCTTCATAAACCCAAACTTTTCTTAAAAACACATCTGGTATAATATTTTTCCAGCGAAATCCAATTTTATTTAAAATATTCCGAACGATACTGCTTACGACGTTATAAATACTTCATTCTTGTAGTATATGCAACAAACTATCTAGTATTATGTGAGATCCTTAAAAAAATACAGAATACTGCATATCATACAATTTCTCACTGTTTCTGTACATTGTGTATAGCGTTTGCCACACGCTGTACATATAGATTTAATTTTCAAATTATTACTAACAAATAGAACCAAATATTACCTCAATATTAGATTTCAGTGAAAGTAAAAACCCACCAATCTATTTTTCATTTTCAAAATAAGTCAATAAATTAACTACAAGCTCTTGAATTTGACATGACAAAGCATTTGACATTTCGACAATGAACAACGTAACCAAAAACAAAATGAAATCACAATACACGTTGAAAAGTATAATATAGACATAAAATATTTAGTAATATATATGTTCAGAATTACCAATATTAAAAAAATATAATCAAACGTCATTTTGCAAAAATTTACAAAATTTTACTTAATAATAATATATCCAGGGGCGGATTGTCCTATCGGGCGATCGGGCAAATCCCGAAGGGCCGAGTGGTCCAAAGGGCCGGTTGGCCGCCTTCAATTAAATGTAGTCAGAATATATTTTTTATAATTTAAAAATGTAAATTTTGAACAATTACTCTTATATTTGGAATACATGTTGTAATTTTTTCGTGGAACTTCGATAATTCGAAATTGAATACGAGTATGCCAGAAAAAAATTCGCGTTATCAAAAAAAGTAAAAATTTTTCTTCTTGCACATATAAATTTTTCGTCCAGTCTCAAACTTCCAATTCAAACCAAATAAAAAGAACTAGGAATTTCCCCAAAATATTTGACTTAACGAAGTTCTGTATATGATGGATTCCAGTTTTCGATTTAAGTTACCAAGGATTTCGAGTAATTTTAAAGTCGAGTTATCAAAAAAAAATTATATACATTTTTTACCCCAGGCAATATTGCTAATGTATTTCGTTCCAAATACATATATATGTTGGTATCATGGGAAAATTTGAATATCAAAGCCAATCCTATAGGCCTAGGCCGGTAACGTGTTTTTGGACAATTTTGAAATATATTATATACAATTACTTACCGGATGGAGACACAAAAAATATATACATATAACAGTGTGATAATTTTCATAAATAAAATTATTATACACTGATGGATAAAAAAATCAGACACTTTGATTTTTAATTTTTATTTTTGTTATTATCTCGAGACCTATAAGAGGTACAAAGTCGGTTAATTAGGTTCTATATTTGGATGCCATTTTAGCAATGTATTATTTTGTTTGGTAGTGTAGCGCAAAATACAGTAGTGACAAAAAAATAAATATCGCCATTCGAAAGAGCTTTAAAAAGTATCCTATAGAAGTGCAAATCAAAATCTGCAATCATTTCATACTTTTTTTTTCAAAAAAAAAAAATATATAAAATTTACACATTTGTCTGTATCTAATGACCTATGCATTTCTTCTGAATAAACAATACATTGCTAAAATGGCATTCTAATATAGGACAACTTTCGTCTAATTAACCGACTTCGTAGCTCTTATTGTTCTCGAAATAATAACAAAAATAAAAATTTATAAAACCAAGTGTCCGATTTTTTTTCCAGCAGTGTACATATACGACCATGTATTATATCCTTTTCACTCTGAAGAGGGCCGGACTAAGAATAATCGCCCGGGCCGATTTACTTCTCCAATCCGCCCCTGAATATATCCAAATATAATTATTTCTATTAAAGGTGTCAAATACATGATAATAATAAAAAAAAAACCAATAAAATACCGTTAATAAAATATATTTTAAAAAATAAAGAAAATTTCAAAAATCCCTAAACGATGACGTAAACCGCTTGATTCGCTGGATGGCCTATACTTTCACTACTTTCAGGTTTCGTAATTCACGGTCGATTTTGACGTCATCACTTTCGGAGTCAATTTATTGTGTAATAAATAGTTTTATTTTATTCTATGATTTTTTTATTGATATCATATACCGGGAGTTTATTTTATCAGTAAACATAGGGTATATCATTGCCATAGTTACGATATGAATGTTTGACAGCAATGTATTGAAGCGTTTATTTTATGAGTAAACATGGGCATTTAACATGGGAAGCAGTTTTTTATAAATACAAAGTATCCCGCAAAAAATCTAACCATGCTATTGAACATGATAATAATACATTACATCTTGTACATTATTTAATATTAATTAATTTAATAATATTGCAAAAATTGCAATAAATTATAGAAATTGTCAAATAAATAATTGTTTCACTTTTTTTATTATGTAATATAAAAAGCTTTACAAATGTTTCCGATGGCGCACTGGTTATAATAGTGGCGTCTAAAATTTTTAGTTGGGGTAATTATTTTATTTTCTTTACGTAAAAATTGTTGAACTTTTAAAAATCAATTTCTATATTACAATCACTTAAAAATAATAATTACATTGTAATAAATTAAAGAGAAAATAATTGAGAATAATTGATTACAATAATCAAAATATTGATACAATAATAATGCATTGTATTTTATTTGATAAATACAGTAGAGACATAATATCTACAAAAATTTATTATATTTCAGTTATTTTTATTAATATCAAAGGAAATACAATGCATTATTATTGTATCAATATTTTGATTATTGTAATCAATTATTCTCAATTATTTTCTCTTTATTTATTACATTGTAATAATTATTTTTAAGTGATTGTAATATAGAAATTGATTTTTAAAAGTTCAACAATTTTTACTTAAAAAAAAAAAATAAAATAATTACCCCAACCAAAAATTTCAGACGCCACTGTTATAACCACTCCACCACCGGAGACATTTGTAAAGCTTTTCATATTGCATAATAAAGACGTGAAACAATTATTTATTTGACAATTTCTATAATTTATTGCAATTTTTGCAATATTATTAAAGTAATTAATATTAAATAATGTACAAGATGTAATGTACTATTATCATGTTCAATAGCATGGCTTGAATTTTTGCCGAACACTTTGAATTTACAAAAAACTGCTTCCCATGTTAAACGCCTATGTTTACTCATAAAATAAACGCTTCAATACATTGCTGTCAAACATTCATACCATAACTATGGCAATGATATACCCAGTGGCGGCTATTCGGGTGAAGAAGGTGAAGAGCAACTTCACCTGTTATTTCAGAAAACAAAATATTTTTAAAAAAAATTAATTTCACTTTATTTTTGTTCATTATGTACTATAAAGCCTGAAATAAACATTAATATAATTTAAAAATCAAATTATCTACTAAAAATTATATAAACTGATCGTCCGCAACCCGCATTACTTAAAGAGTAATTCAAATTTTGAATAAACTCTTCACAGTTGCGCGCGCAGCTAGCGTTTATTGGCTAGATAGAATGGTTGCCATAGTAACGATGCTTCCCCCTCCGCTTACAGAAGCGAATGGTGAATACCACATTTCGAACTCTGCACCACCGACCAGAAATCTGCACCTCGTCTCCACATTGAAATTGATGCATTGAAATTTGCTTGTTAAAACAATTTGAATAGTTATTATATTATTTATTATAATTTTACCTTATTTGGAAGGTAATACTAATATATTTTTAAGTGAAAATAAATTCACATTAATATTTTATTGTTAATATTAATAATTTAACTCTTTAACAGATTGCACATTGTATATTTAAATCATCAGAATGAATCTGCATAATGATATTATTTGAAATACGAGGGGAGTTTTTTATGTTATCTACCTAGCTATGAAAACAATATGCTATCGCGACAATTTTCTTATGTTAAGTTACTGTGACCTTTTCATGTCTACAAAGACACAATTAAGAACTTGAAACCGGCTATACGCGAAAATAAGACCCCACAATTATGCTCAGAAGATGCTGCTTCTGCACAACAACTGCAGGGTGCATAAAGCACGAATTGTTCAAGCAGTAGTCAGTGAATGCGGCTTTGACGAATTACAACATCCACCTTACAGTCCTGACCACGTCCGACTATTATTTCTTTCCAAAACTCAAAAAACATTTGAGAAAGAGTCGCTTTTTATCGAATGATGACTTGGAAAACGCAGTGGAGTCGTATTTTGCAGAATTACCAAAAGATTTTTTTTGCAGCCGTAGCTTTATTAGACAAGCGTTGGAATAAGTATGTTAGTGTTAACGGTTCTTACGTTAAAAAATAAAATTTTATTTGTTCTCTAACTCGGTGTTTTCATAGCTAGGTAGATAACATAAAAAACTCCCCTCGTATATTGGAAACACCGTTCTCTAGATGGATAGATGATAATAAAAAAGATGTATTGGCAAGTGGTCGATCAACCCCAACATTAAATTTAAATAAAATAAAAAATGTTAAAAACTGTGGAAGAACGCACAATCTACATTTTTTAAATCTGCCTGGTGTAATAAATTTTCCTGGTTATGTGGTAGCTTTTATTTGCAAAAACTATTACTTAAATATAATTTTGTTTTGTTTATAAATATTTTTTTGATTTAAAATATATATTTGAAATTTACCGTACGTAATAATTACAACACCCCTCTCCCGCCGATAAAATAAACTCCCGGTACATGTTCCATTAATAATTATTAATAATTTATCATTGACAACGTTTATTTGATGTCATTAAGTAAAAAAATTCGGTTCAAATTCCCGCTTTGTAAACTGCTCTTTCATTCTCCCACGTGACGTCAGAGATATGTCACCGTTAGATAAATTTTTAGTAAAATGATGAGATTATTATAGGTAGTCACAATGGTTAATTTTTATACTTTTATTTCCTACAATGGTCATATAGCCAATAAAATCCAATGTCCCTATATTTTTTTTACGTTCTGTTTTTCAAAATCATATTTTCTAGCTATTTGTACACACTTTAATTTTAATTGTTGTTCAGTTCGATGGTTCAATTCAGCTAACAAAGCCTATTTAAATTTTTGGCAAGCTGAGTTTTACAAAATTTTGCAAATGAAAATATCTAACTTAACCTACAAAACTAAGCTTACCTTTTCTTTTCATTCTTTATTATATTTTTCTTTTCGAATTCATATTGCAACACATTTTTGTGTTGGTAATTTAATTAAGGCATACTATTCATTAAGCGTGAAATTTCCATTTCTATTTCTTCTAGACATAATAACAATGTATTATTCAAACAAACGAGAACTGCACATGCACAAACCTCGTTGCTTTATTTGTGACTAGCGGCTTTTTGAATTATGTATGGAATATGGCAGCGTAGAAGGACCAACAGAAGAAAAAAAAATCTGTTGTGGCCAGCACAAGACCTTCCGTCAATTCCATGTATTTTGTACAAATCCCATACCAAAAGGTCCTTGGAACAGATTCTACATAATATCATGTAAAAACACATACTATTACTTACAAATTCCATACCAAAAGTTCATTTGAAAAGGTTCTATAAATCCAATAAAATTATAACATAAACTACACTAAGTAATGTCCTTCCATCTTCTCTTTGGCCTTTCTCTGCGTGTCACTTGCGAGCAACACTATGACATACCAATTTTAGATCCTATACTTTTTTCCATATTTGGTTTTGCACTTGCAACTGACATCTGTCAATTAATTTTTTTTGAATAATTATGTCAGCTGTTTCCATGATAAACAGCAAAGCTGACTAATTTTTGAAAATTAATTTCTTTATAATGCTTTAAATTTACATCTATTGAATATGAAGGAAAATGTATAATCAAACTGTATAGAGAAGAGTATTTTCTTTAATATATATAATAACAAAATGTCAAACAATAATATTTAACTGCGTTTTTTTAAGAAAAACTGTTAAAAACTTCAAATAAGGGTACTTCCGGTGGATTAATTATAACCAAAATCTAATCAACTCTTCATATGGATGTACAGAAGAGGAATACGAAAGAATTATAATTTTTAGAATTGTAGTATTGGAGGTATCGTCGGAGAAAAATTTGTCACACACGGACACACACACACGGACACACACACACACACGGACACACACACACACACACGGACACACACACAAACACACGGACACACACACACACACATACATACAGACATCATCTTAAAAATGGTATATTCGTATTGTATGGACCCTAAAACGTGCTTATTCATTAAAAACTCACCACCGAATTTTTTGACCAAAGACAATACCTTCCTTACCTAAAGGTGACGGAAGGTAAAAAATATCTTTCACTTACTATCTGTAAATTTTCAGTTAGATTATTTTTAAGTTAGTAACTGTAAATTTACAATTTCAAAGTGCAAATTTGTAACTGTAAATTCTTGAAAATAAATATATATTCCTGGCCCTTCTACGGTTCTATAACACTACTAGTACTTTGAAATTTAATTTCGTGAATCTAAATCAGCCTTACCACAGCATACAATTTTTAACTATACATTTTATTCTATACTTCATGTCACGTTAGAAAATAGTGTTGGGAAGATGATAAACAAGATTAAACTGCACCTATCTTCCCGTCACTATTTTCTTAAGTGAAATGAAGTATAAAATCATTTTTAAAAAACTTTAGAACTGCTTTACTTAAAGAAAAGGAAATTGTTATTAATTATTATTATTATTTATTGAAACATACATATATTAAAGTAAGTCACTTTAATATAAAGTTTAACTTTATTTAAAGTTTACCTTTACGAATTATTATCAAACCGACCGTAACAGCCGGTTTTATAAACAAATTTAATCTTCGTCAAAAATTTATTTCTATGCTAAATTTAATGAAAAGAAAAAATGCAATGCGTTTTTTGACAGCAATAATTCAAATGTCATAAGAACAGAGAATAAGAGAACTCCAAGACTACGCTATGATAGCGTAGCGACAAATAACACTTCGTTTCCATAATAATCGTGGAAATTGATTGGGAAAGGAAGGTGAAACGTAAGGGGTATTTTTCGCTACACTTATAGCGTAGCTTAGGATCCCACCCCTGATCCCAATTTATTCATTTCATTAAATTACTTGGCAACTAAATAGTCCAGTCAATAGAGGTGTTTTTACCCTACAAAAGAAGTGGAAAAAACGTTTTTAACATATGTTGTTTGGGTCGAGAAGGAGATGAAAAATTCAAATTTGTGACCGTGAGGAGGCTCGGCGTGAGCCGTCATCTTGGATCAAAGGTGCAAAAAATGAGTTTTTTTCTATTATCTCGAAAACAGTAGGAATATATATTTATTTTCAAGAATTTACACTCTTTAAACAGCAAATTTGCACTTTGAAATTGTAAATTTACAGTTACTAACTTAAAAATAATCTGACTGAAAATTTACAGGTAGTAAGTGAAAGGTACTTTTTTTTCTTCTGTTGGTCCTTCTACGCTGTCATATTCCATACATAATTCAAAAAGCCGCTAGTCACAAATAAAGCAACGTGGTTTGTGCATGTGCAGTTCTCGTTTGTTTGAATAATACATTGGCCGCGTTCAGCACGTCACAGCGCTGGCAGCGCTGACCGCCGAAGTTTGTCGAACGCAATGAATGGACGAATGTAATTGGTCCAGCAATAGTATTCGGCAAACTTCGGTGCTCAGCGCTGCCAGCGCTGTGTCGTGCTGAACGCGGCCATTGTTATTATGTCTCAGGGAATATGTCTAGATCTAGAAGAAATGGAAATGGAAATTTCACGCTTAATGAATAGTATGCCTTAATTAATTTACCAACACAAAAATGTGTTGCAATATGTATTAGAAAAGAAAAATATAATACAGAATGAAAAGAAAAGGTAAGCTTAGTTTTATAGGTTAAGTTAAATATTTTCATTTGCAATATAATAATTTTTTTAACCTAAAGTTTAAAAATTTATTGATTTATATATCCCTTACCTTAAATACAGCATTATTACCTATTTAAAAATGAACAAGAGACAGGTGTAAATTTATAGGTTTTCAAAAAACGAAATCATTATTTACAAAAGAGTATGTTATAATGAATAAGTTGGATGTTCCTATTTTCCCGCAGCCGCTCTTAAACGTTACTCTCAATGCTGCCTTTTACAGTATGTTTTCACACTTTTGAAAAATGATTTCACATTCACAAAATATGAATTCACATTAAAGAAAACTGGTTCCACACAAATGAAAAGTGAATTCACAATTCACATTAACGAAATATGATTTCACATTAACGAAAACAGATTTCACGTAAAGGAAAACTGATTTCACACTAATGAAAACTAATTTCAACTTAGCGAAAACAGATTTCCAACCCTCTGGTTACTTTAGCGTAGCTAACATTGTTGTGATCAACTTTTATCATTGTTGTAATCACGTTTCATCATTGTTTTATCAAGTTCTCTCAATGTTGTAATAATCACATTCTTTCATTGTTGTAATCTAATCTTTAGTAAAGTTTCTTAAAAATACTATTCGTTATTTATTTAATATTTTATAAGTTCAGAAAGATATTTTAATTTATTTTGGAGGCAATAGATTTGCCTCCTCTAGAGGTGCAACTGCTCGTTCTTGCTGTTTCTTGGCGTGGCCATTTAAGTTTCCCATGTAAAATCTGTTTTCATTAAGTTGAAACAAGTTTCGTTAATGTGAAATCATATTTTGTTAACCTGAAATAGAATTTCAAAAGTGTAAAATCATACTGTAAAAGGTATAGGCATGCAATGGTTATTCATATTGTTTTAAACCGAATAAAGATATTAATTTGCAAAATGCAAAATAGAAACACGTTAATACCTCATAGATTACAATAATGTATAAAATTTTTCTGTACAATAAAATATTCATTATTACTACAATCATTGAACTTGAAATCATAAATGAAACACATTGATTACGACAATAACAATATTTGTTGGTGAGAATAAATTATATATATTATAAAATGGAATGAAATGAAGTAAGAATGATTGCATTTGCAACATTAATTCATAACCTTTCTCTTTTAAATTTATAACAGTGAAAAAAAAATCAGATGAAATGTCGAATTTACCACTAGCATCAAATCTTCAAATCAAAAACGGGTAGAGATGCACTCGATTTCGAGCTTTGGCCCGGCCCAGCCCGGCCCGAAGCCCGCCTCGATTTCGAATCGATCATCGAGCCGGGCAGAAGATATTTTTTATCGGGCCGAATCGGGCTAATCATTTTCAAAAATCGAGGCGAGTCGGACCTTTGATTTTGGCCCGGCCCGAAAATTCGAGCTTTTCGGGCCGGCTCGAAAAATCTTATAGTTCAATCAAATGCACAGTTTCCTTAATATTTGAATGAAAATGGATGAAGTTAAAAAGGATCAAAATGATTTAATAACAACACACTTTACATAATAATAAATAAAAATGCATTATTTTACTTCAAGAATTCAAGTTTATTCATTAAAGCATAATAATTATATTGTGATGTTGCTATTATTATTGTTATTACTCGTATACTTAAATAAAAGTGATTTTTGTTCCTACCATAATGATTTCTTGTCCTATTTTTGAGCAGAAACAAAGTTAGATAAAAAATACTTATGTAAATTAAATTATATTTTCTTATATAAGATTTGTGAAAAACTTGTTTAAATTCTTTGGTAAACAAAGTGTTAAATTCTCGTAGGTCTGTATTTTTTATAACAAACACAATAGAAGGGTCTCTTTTTTAACTGCTTATGTTAACTAATGTTGAAAGTTATAAGAATGTAGAGGTTTTTTATAAGTTTGACACGAAAAAAGTTAAACATTTCGCCTTAACATAAAAATCAACATTAGGAATGCCGGATGCACCCAATTTCGAGCTTTGGCCCGGCCCGGCTTGAAGCCCGGCCCGATTTCGAGTCAATTTTCGAGCCGGGCTAGCTAATTTTTTTGTCGAGTCGATCTTCGAGTCGGGCCGGTAATTTTTATTTTCGGGCCGAATCGATCCAAACCTCAAAGCCCGGCCCGGCTCGGCCAGAATGCATCTCTAAAAACGGGTTCATTAAATAAATACCTACTGTGATTCCTACAGAATTATTATTATTATTATTTTCTACGTCAATTGTATATTTTTAATAGGTATGTTTAGCTGTTAGAAAATTTAATATTGCTGGAGTTTGTTGTAAAATTTGTACAATAATTTCCAAAGTTCCTCATCAAATAATTACCGAGCAATAAAATCCTTCATGTGCCTGTGTTACAAGACCTATATTTTTATCTGTCAAAACAGTTTCAGTTCTCAATATACAGTTAACTATAAGTTTATAAACTGGTAGATAGATTGTAACCTTGCATTAACAAACCGACCCTAAATAATTTACTTATTATTACCAGTGTTGTATCAAATAATCTCCCTATTCCTATGTGCCCAACGAAGCACCGGTGGTTAAAAAAGTGTTGAAGAGTACCAAACATTGAATATAAGTACAGCAAATATATAATTTAATAACTTTACCCAATAATTTTGTTGCAAATATTTGCAACGGGTACAGCTAGTAACCTTTCATTTTATTAATATTTTTCACAGCTCTCTTAAAATTTTAAGCTGTGATGACGTCGGTAGAGGCTTGGCGCAACGTATGTCGATTTATACACTGACGCACGCGGTTGCGGTTACCAGTCACTTGAGACTAGTGGTGGGAACCGGCTCCGGTTCGGTTCGGTTCTGGTTCCAAAATTACCCGGGTACCCGGTTATTTGAATGTGTAACTACCCGGTTCTGGAACCGACACTACCCGGTTCTCGGTTCTGGAACCGAAACTCTTCAGTTTTCGCTTCTGGAACCGAAACTCATCGGTTCTTGTTTCTGGAATCGAATCTCATCGGTTCTCGGTTCTGGAATCGAATCTCATCGGTTCTCGGTTCTGGAATCGAATCTCATCGGTTCTCGGTCCTGGAACCGAAACTTATCGGTTCTCGCTTCTGGAACCGAAATTCATCGGTTCTCGGTTATGGAACCCTAACAGATTGAGTCTTGAATATAGGTCGGAATATAATATGTAAAGTGCATACTATGTGCATTCTTGCATATTTTTAAGAAAATTGAATAATACATGTGCAAAATAAAACACGTGTGAGTATAATATGAAAAATTTTAACAATTATGAATTATAAATTATTACTTTAAAGAAAAACTTTTATTAAAAATTTTATGTTCTGCTATATGTAATTTGTATTTTGTATTTATATTCATTATCAGGTATTTCCACTTTTACCCCGGAAGTTTCCCATTTCTCTACCCGACTCTTTGGTGTGAATTTGCAGTAAAGAAAATGATACATATAAACAAAACATATAATAGTCTATTAAACAAAAATGATGGATTTAAAATTTTTACATAAACAAACAAAATTATAATGGCTATATTGACTGGATTTAATCGAACTGATGTCAAAAAATTAAGAAGTATTCCTACAAAAGTGAGAGATCAAAATGTAAAGATTAAAGCAGAATGTATAAATAGCTTATTGAAATTCTAGGAAATATTTATTGCTTTGTCCCTTCATTTTATGGTCACTATTGTCATTATATAGATAGGTATCGATAACTTAGAACATCACTCAAGGTCAAGCTACTGAATTGAAATTGAATGAGAATTGAAAATATATAATATGAAACTGAAAGTGTAATTTGCGAGCCGCCTTAGTTGTCGAGCGCGTTGAGGTAGGTTGAGGCAGTGTGTCTCCGGCAGCACTTGAAGCGACCTTCACCGCTCAGACCCTGAGGTCGTGGGATCGATTCCCACCAGGGGCTTGGATGTTTGTGCGTGTTTAATACTTTATAATATAAGTAAATGTAAATAAAAATTGTAAATTTAAATATAAATAAAGTATTTGGGCTATACTAAATATAGTTAAAAGCCGACAAAAAAAATAATAAATAAATATTAAAGTGTAATTTGCAATTATGCGGTTATATTTTCTAAAAAAAAATTATCATCCTCCTGCATATGGTATAATACTATTTACACATTATTATATGCAATTAAATTACATAAAAAATTTAATATTATTCAATAATATTTCTCAAATAAAACAGGAAATCTGTTTTTTTCTCAAAAATAGTGGGGCTAATTTAAAATTATAATTGAATCTGAAGTTCTATTCCAGAGAACCGGTTCCACTTCCCGGAACCGGAACCGAAGGTCGGTTCTATTACTCGGAACCGGAACCGAAGATCGATTCCATTACCCGGAACCGGAACCGTAGATCGGTTCCATTACTCGGAACCGGAACCGATGACCGGTTCCATTACTCGGAACCGAAGATCGGTTCCACTACCCGGGTACCCGGATAGTTTTAGAACCTGGTACCCGGATAGTTTTAGAACCGGGTACCCGGTTCCAAATTTTTCCGGTTCTTGACAGTACTACTTGAGACTGAGGTGTTGTTACGACCTACGTTCAAGTGGTGCGATTTCACCGTTCTGTCTGAGTTTGCGCATAACTGACTTGTGACGTACTTACAGTTTACCCAAAAAATATTAATTATAAATAAATGGAGCAATAATTTAAATTTTTAATTTCAATTTCAGCAGTCATTTGTGTTATATTTATGAGAAAATAGTATGTTATGTAGAATTTTTCCCATGCTAAACTTCCCCGTTTGAAAAATACTTGCATCGTGTTTGAAAGATTTTTATGCGTTGTAAAGGCTTATCTATAATAAAGTAACGTTAAACGCAACGCAAGGATGTAACGTGACCGTTAACGCAAACACAAAATCTGTAATTTATAATAAACGCTAAAGATATCACTTCTAATCAATCAGAAGAATTCGGTATATTTCTTTGAAATTCGGCTCACTTTTATTTATTGTCTTTATATGAGATACATAAGGATGAATAAGGTTAGTATTATAAAATAATTTAAATAGAAATGGACAGTGACGAACGTATAGTATTTATTTTGTAGTTGTGACAGTTCATAAACATGACGATAATAAAGATTCTCTATACCTTTTTTCATAAAGATTCTAAAGCGTATGTAAACGTACCAGTACATGACGTCACACATCTAGTTACTTTTATTCTATTTTTATTAATGACGTGCATCGGCTGCTTGACCGCTTTGGGTAGGTACATGACAATGCTGCTAAGGAATCTCTACATAAACATTTCCAACCCAAGAGATGGAGGTGAAATGTGTTATACCTCGTCCAGATTTCATTTGAACAAATGACTTTTAAATCCTCTGTGTTAATCCTAATCTTTACTACTGTGAATATTTTTACGTTTCACGCAAATATAGTTTCTTCTCAAAGTACATTATATGTCTATGAAAGTTGAAAATTGCTTGTAACTATTTAAAAGGGGAAAAGTTTTATTAGGGTATTGGGGTATAACTGTACCTGGTGCATATTTACATTTTGGCACTACCAGTTGCTCAATTCAGTAATGAGCGTTAAAGCAAGCATTACATCTTGGATAAGAATTTTACAGGTCAACTATGATTCTCAGGAACTTTGAGAAGAAACTATATTTGCGTGAAACGTAAAAATATTCACAGTAGCAAAGATTAGGATTAACCCAGAGGATTTAAAAGTCATTTGTTCAAATGAAATCTGGACGAGGTATACCTATTTCAAACCCAAGAAAGAAGAAATTGTCATTAAAGTTAGGAATGTCGTATTTCCCGACTTCCAAAAGGTTAGGAATGGGTACATTACTATAATTATTGTGAATAATAGTATATTATATGCCAAGGTTGAGAAGACAATCATTATTGACCCAGCGCCTATTGTAACCCGAGGGCGAAGACCGAGGGATATAAGGCGCCTGGTCAATAATGATCTTCTCAACCGTGGTTTATATACTATTTTTTCACTACTAGCACATAAATTCACTTTGAATTTTTTTTTATTGATAATAACAATAATTTTGACATGAATAATAACGTTACTTATTTGTTAATATTCACAAAAACAAAGTAGGCTGCATTTGTTTTTATCTAACGTTTTGCTCATTTCGCTGTTTTGATAACCTCACTTATGGGCCTTGATTTGTATTTGATTTAATTTAATAAAAACACTTTGTGCTGTTACAGTCAGCAGCCTTATTAGTTTATTATTATTTTTAAATAAATCTATTGAAATGTATTTACCTACAAATACAAAAAAAATAGTGATTTGTTCAATCCTACATCTACAAATATTTCACATTTTCACCAAAACTTAACACCTTTCTTTAATTTTTAAGTTTAATGAGTTAAATAATATTTGAATTTGGAGGCTTGAGTTTGATTGAAAAGTGACAGTTTGCATTATAGACCAAGGTTAATAATATATTATTATTGACCTAGATTAAGGTTACCATGGTTACAAGCAAGCGGTTGTGAAAAACAATTTCTCATGTCAAATAAAGGTAAATAATAGTGGGTTCCTAGGCTAGTAGTGAAAAAAAATATTTATTTATAAACTGGGATTAGAAAATAAAAAATATTAAACATTAATAAAAAAATATTTGTAGTATAGGTTGTGCCAACTTTTAGTGCTATGACTTGACTCACTAATCGGTGGGATATTTCCTTCGCAGCATGATATTTTGCTACTTATTAGAAAGGGCCGGATTTACTACAAATCACTTTCTTTATTCTAAATCTACCATCAGATTTAATGTTATTTCTACGGAACGAATTAAGGGTTAATGATATCTGTAATCTTCAGAAAATTATTTAATATAATAAATAAATAAATATACCATCACGGCATATTACCCATTTCTGGGTGTGCCAATCTGCTTTATCGCAGATATCGGTAATGATGATGACATATGTGTACCGTGCGGGCGCTTACCAGGCGTCACCTCACGGGCACTCATTGCTGGCGTGGAGAGCGCACCACAGGGGTCACTTTTGCGCCATTTAAAATTTGAAATATTTGGCGTCGGTAGGGATCGAACCCGGTACCCCCAGGTTCGCGACCAGACACTCAGGCACGAAGCCACGGGACCCCATAAAAAGTATTTAATAGGTAGTTTTAATTTAAAATTTAGTTTTGTTTAAACTTGCACAGCAATAAGTTTGAACCTTAAAAATATGGAGGTTAGAACAAAATCAGTTAGATGATAAAGACACGAATAGAAACCGTATTCATTTATCTGATGATGCAAAACAAATTATTATAAATGTGTACAATAGTTTAAAAAGTGACGAAAAAGAAGAAGCACCTTTATCTAAAACCCCTACTTTAACTAAAGTTCTGTATAGTGCCTTGAGAAAAACAGTATGTACAGGAGATACATTAAAAAAACCAAGATCGCACGCAGGAAAATCAAGAATAGTTAATGATTTTGAGGCATATATTATTCAGAGAGAAAAATATATACGATGTGTAAAGAAAATATTTTACCAATAGTGCCAATGTTATACGAGAGATTTAATGTAGCTTATGATTTATAACTAACTGTATTTTTTTGTAATTTTATGTGACATTTTTGCTTGTATTTAATCTCATGTAATATTTGTGCTCTTGTATGACGTTCCTTGTACCTTGTATACTTACACTATATAAACTTATAAAAATTGTTGTTATTGTTATTATTATTAGTATTATTATTATTATTATTATCATTATCCTTATCATTATCATTATTATTATTATTATTTATTATTATTATTATCTTATTATTATTATCATTATTATTATTAATATTATTATTATTAATTATTATTATTAGTGTTATTGTTATTATTATTATTATTATTATTATTATTATTATTATTATTATTATTATTATTATTATTATTATTATTATTATTCGAAAGTATTATATAGTGAACGTAAAGTTATAAAACTAGAAAAAATTGTTTGCAGGGAATCGCTCAAAACAGCTGTAGACACGTGTTTCGCTCTTATTAGAGCTCATCAGTACAGCATTTGTTAGTTAATTAGGTGGACATTAACTAGAAGTAATAAAAAAATCGACAACTTGTAACAGCACTAGTAAGTAGCCAAATACACATTTGTTGCTTCGGTCAGCGTTTCCACGAATTTGTCGATAAATACGTCGTCGCAGTGGCGTTAAGTTCCTTGCGAACATTTTTTTTCTATTATTATTATTATTATTATTATTATTATTATTATTATTATTATTATTGTTATTGTTATTGTGTTCATTCTTGTTGGGTAGCTTACTTCTTCATTTTTATTGTTTTGTAAATTGATGTAATTAATTTAACATTTTTATTGTTGATTGTTGTACACTTACTTTAGTTTTTTCTTGCTTTTAAAATAGCAGAAATTGTATAAATACGGCCCAGGAATTTTTAATTTTAAAACCATCTTCAGAACCACCTGCGGCGAGGATCTTCTGGAGACTAGCACTAAAACTACCTATAAGTCCGGCCCTAATCTATCGATTAGTAGGTCAAGTCAATAGCAGTAAAAGTTGGCACATGTATCAGGCTGTTTAACCGGTGATGAAAATACCGAGCCTAAGAGAAAAGTGAGGATTAACCGTCAATATCACTAGCGGTTTTCCGTTGCCCAGCTAGGAATTTCCTACATTTAAAAGCTCTCTAAATTGATTCTTATGCATTTTATATTTGACCAAACAAAGCAATGTTCAGGTATGAATTACTTACGTAGGCATCGAAATATTAGTTATTTTTGTAATATATTTACACACAGGAAATAAATGAATAATTTTTTTTTTCTATAGCAGATGTTAAACTGTGCTTTTATCTATTCAAAATAGTAGATAAAGTAGCACTTTAACTGCAAGGGTAGATAAAGTAACATTTTAACAGCAAGGGTAGATAAAATACTTTAATTCTTATTTATTTACCTACAAAATCCATAACAACCCACATACATACTGTGATTTTAAAATTGTGTTCAATTAATAATAACATATAATTGGTATTTTTTATTCTTTTCTTTAACATCTGCTATAGAAAAAAATAGAATAGAAAAATAATGCACTCGCGAAATCGCTCGTGAATTAAACTTTCCTCTCGTCGATAAAATATAATTTTATCGTCTTGTATAAAAAATAACTAATAATTTATGACATTTGTCAACATAGACATTGGAAATTATGTAGAGATATTATTAATATTACGTTGATATATACAAAATAATTAAATTTTTAATGAAATATTTTACGATAAATATATTTTAAAAATTGTATTACAGAAATGGAAAATAAACAGATGAAAATGAACAAGAAGAATATATATATACAGTGTGTCCCATTTAGAAGTGCCACCATTGGGATCTCGAGAACTATAAGAGATACAATGTCGGTTAAATGGAACTTTTTGTACGATTTTAGAAGGCCATCTCAGATGTGCTTTTGTTTTTCCAAAAATTCTCATAGGGCACTAGATAATGACGAAAAACTGAATATTGTTGATTTTTTCTTTCTCAAATAACTTCTAAACTATTAGTAATTGAGAAAAACGTTTCAAATATAAAAGATAGATATTTTTATTAACTAACCAGTGGCGTACGAAATAAATTTTTATATCCGTAAATTTTCGAGATATAACACAAACTTATATTTTTTTAAATGGAACCCATATCTGATTTTAGTCTCAAAAAAATCAATAATTTTTTCTCTTTTCAATGATGTAAGGGTTATTATGTTTTATATTTGTTTTGCTCCTAAAATTTAATTTTTCTCCTTATTTTCCTGAATTTTCTTATTATTTTCCAAAAAAACATTATTATTTTTATTAATTATATTGTATTTGATCAAAATAATTTGTTTTATGCCTTCATTACTTAATATTTTCATTCTAGACTCATAATTACAAATTACACTATGATGAGCCAAGGGCGACCTGATACAAAATATTATAAAAATTAATTTGATAAGAATTTTGAGCAAAATTTTCTAATGAAATAAATTATTTAAATACAAGGAGTATTTCCAAATAGAAATCTACCAAAATTTTCAAAATAATTGTAAATTTAATACAAAATAAGAAAGAAAATAATAATTTTGAAGGCAAAACAAATATAAAACATAATAACCCTTACATCGTTGAAAAGAGAAAAAAATATTTATTTTTTTGAGACTAAAATCAGATATGGGTTCCATTTAAAAAATTATAAGTTTGTGTTATATCTCAAAACTTTACGGATATAAAAAATTATTCCGTACGCCACTAGTTAGTTAATAAAAATATCTATCTTTTATATTTGAAACTTTTTTCTCAATTATTAATAGTTTAGAAGTTATTTGAAAAAGAAAAAATCAACAATATTCAGTTTTTCGTCATAATCTAGTATCCTATGAGAATTTTTGGAATAATAAAAGCACATCTGAGATGGCCTCCCAAAGGCGCATAAAAAGTTCCATTTAACCGACATTGTATCTCTTATAGTTCTCGAGATCCCAATGGTGGCACCTCTAAATGGGACACACTGTATACACTATACAGTATGTCCACGGATCGAGTTCCAAAGAGGAAAAACTTTTAAATTTTTTTATTTTATAAAAAAATGTATTCTCAGTTTTAACATTTTCAAATTTTCTTTTAGTTTCAGATAAAAATCGAAAAATTGGTCGTTTTAGTTGAAAATCCCAAAAAATAAGTTTGCGTTGCCATGGTAATTGCCGTTATTTATTTATTTTCATTAACTGTCAGTTATAAAAATCAACCATAATCGTTGAAAATGTTGTCAAAAGACGAACGAATTTACCTAATTCAATCCTAGGGCAAAGGTAATAAAGCGATCAGTCGAGTTGTCAAAGAATTTAAACAAAGGTTTCCCGATATTTACATATCAAATAGAGGTGATTTTTATAACTGACAGTTAATGAAAATAAATAAATAACAGCAATTACCATAATAATTTTCAACTAAAACGACCAATTTTTCGATTTTTATCTGAAACTAAAAGAAAAATGTTAAAACTGAATTGGCCGTTTCGGGACATCCAAAAACTTTTATCAAGAATACATTTTTTTGTAAAATAAAAAACAAAAAAGTTTTTCCTCTTTGGAACTCGATCCGTGGACATACGGTATATATATTTCCTTAATATAAAATAACGTATATAGGAACCATATTTTTATACCGAGAGTTTTTTTTATCAGTTAACATGGGCGTATGTCATTACCATAGTTACATTTAAAATGATTGACAGCAATGCATTATCGCGTTTTTTTTTTTAAACTGGACACAGAACGTGACATTTACCAGGGAATACCGGGAATTTTCACTTGAATGTACAGCAACATTTTGAGGCAAAGTTTTTGAATTTTGCTGCCTTTAAATATTTACTCGCACCGGATGCTGTGCCTCCGATTTTTCTTACCATGGGTAAATTAGTAATGAAGACATTATAACTTGATAACACTAATGAATAATTTTACATTACAGAAGAGCAAATGACTGACGTATTCATGCTTTTCTGGATCCCATACAACAACTAGCTGCTGATCGCTACAGAAAGTCGTTGAAATATACAGAACGCATATAAACCGTAAGTATTTTCAATATAATGTGTTAGAAAACAGAAATAATATTATAAAAAATTGTAGGATATCTTCGCCGTAGTGGCTCCAAAAGTCATCACTTCAAGTTATGCTCTTCCTGTGACCGACTTTACTTGGTCACGTTTTCTCCATATACGAGGCAGTACCCGAACAATTCATCCTTCTACGTGTACTTCACAGTTATTCTTAAATTCATCATCTGTTTCTGTGTTACCACGACCAATTTATATTTGTGCAAGCAGAGTTCTTTTCAGAATTACTTTCTTCGTTCTGTTTTTGTTTTTACACATTCAATACGGTGAGATATCCTAAGAATATTATGATAAAACAATGAGGTTCATCACATTAGGAAGAAAATAGTAATGAGAAATCCTAAATTCTTCCTTATCAAAATGAAACAAAGTTGTCTAAGATACATATTTTTTTATCTTGTAAAATGAAACAGTTTATAGAAGAAGCATGAAAACATATATTCTGTTTTGTATATGTATATTGCAGTAAATAGTAGTTAATAATTAAGGAAATTACTGACTGACTGAACGATTGCCTTAGACAACACTATATTAATTACTAAATTGCAAAATACGAATGGCATATTCAGATTCATAAGAATATAAGCATTCATTCAATAATATTTGGTATTGTTTTCTATAAGAAAATTGAATATGGCATATGTTTTGTATTATTCTCATATTCTTAAACACATAACTTAGTGAATACATATTAATTACCCAATTGCTCATGAAATGAAATTTATATTAATTGTAAAATATGGTTATTCATAAAATTTTAATGTAACTAACGTAAAACAATAACTGGATATTTTCACTGTGATAGATATATGCATTATCAATGTGTTTCTGCAAAATTAACAATTTCTCTTATTTATACAGATATATTTTTTGTATTTTTACATCACAACTTTGTACAATTTTTTGTAAATATAAAATGAGGTCATGCAAAAAAAAATAATTGTACCTTTTTTATGTTTAAATCGAAAAAGGATAGTCTAATTCATCGATCAGTATGATTAAATTATTTTTTATTTATATTTTTTGTTGTATAAAATCGTTTTAAAGTATGGTATTTTTAAAAAGTTGCAAAAACCAGCCATGTTTTGTCGTCACAACGTTACGAACGAAGTTCAGACTCATTTCAAACAGACATTTTATATGGACACATAATTTCTAAAAGAAAAATATATATAAACTATAAATTGAGGATTACATATCTAAATATGCTGAGACATTGAATATATTTCAGAATATTATTTTATTGTTTATTTTGGCACGAAACAACGTTCCATCGACATGTCTACTTTCATAAATTTTAGGTTATCTTTAAATGTCACTTTGACGTTTAAGACAATGTGAAATTCAAAATGGTCGTGCTTCTCACTCTGTGACGTCAATGGACAAGGGACGAAGCGGGGGTCTTCAGCCGCATTTTAAAGAATGTCATTTACAATTACAATTTTTTCATGATTAAAGATCGATTTGAGGAAAAATAAAAAATACGGGTCTATTATTTTTCACTACCCCATAGACAATAGATACATATACTACGTATATAGATTGGGAACTCTATCGTTGTCATGGGACTTTATAAACTCAGCGATGTAAGCGCTCGGTGGTTGCACAAAGAACTAAAATTTTGAAAGCGGCACAGTAGGCGGGATACTTGAAATTTTTGTTTGTATTAAATACTACTACATAAATTTATAAAATATGTATAAATACTGACCATTTGCGTAAATTACTCCAAATTCACTAAAGTGTGTATATGCAAATAGTCATAATTCATACATATTTCATAAACAAATAATATTATTTAGGAATATTAATAAAAAACACAAATATATGAAATTGAAAATTGTATTTAGTTTTTGACTTACATAGAAAGTAATTCTACGGAAAAATACAATTTATTAAAAAAATATAACAATTATGTATATTTACTGAGCTTTTGTTATATATGTATGGATGAGTATAAGCATAAAGTCGAAAAACTCATTTGATGAATTAGTCTGTTCTGTATTGAGCAACGCAAACTCTGAAGCCGTGCAATTATTCAAATCTGCAATATTGTAAGATAAATCATATAACTATTTCGATGGAATATATATTGCTATTTCTCATAAATAGATACACTAAAAACATATTAAACAATTTTAATTTTCACTTAAATTTGTCATACAATGACTTGATTGCAACAATGAAAATGCTTAATTACAATAGAGAAAATTTGATTACAACTATGAAAATAACTAATTACACAAAGTGATAAAATTTATTTAAATATAAACAATACCTTTAGAGATTTTCCCCATACTCAATATTATTGAGTTCGCTGCTGACAATACAAACATTTTGCGTGGATACTTCTATAAATAATTAAAGATTAACCTTCCTGAGATAATAAATTTTGGATTATTAATTTACATACAGTCGCTGTATTAGTACGTTCTACATTAGTACTCGGAAAAAGAAAACAATGCTGATATGGACCACCTTAAACATAAAATATGAAACTAATAATAATAAAATTCACGTGAAAGAAAAATAACATACCTGTTAAAAACAGAGTAGGAACTGAATAAACTTTTAATATCTTAGTTCCTGGTATTTTACATTCTTCGGGAAAATGTTAATCACATACATAGTATGACATATTATAAATATTCTTCGGGTCCGTATCTTGCAATTTCTTCGAAGAAATACGTTTTTTTTTTACTTTCATTAAAGAATTATAGAATAAAAATGAACACCAATAATACTAAGAATAACGTAAAACACAATAAAACAATGTTAACACAAAGAATGATACTAAAGTATTAATTTTCAATATCGCACTTTTCGTTTGACACACCGGTTTGACATTCGCACGATTTGCATATTCAAATTTTTAAGAAATGACGGGGGAAACAATTCAAATTATATTGATACTAGCGCCAAAGTGAGTGCACAAATAACTAAATCGAAAGTCAGTAATTACCCACTGAGTGCGCAGGCCCAGCACTACCCTATCGATTAAAATTATAAAAAAAAGTCGTGCATGACCTCATTATACAAATAATTTTTTGTGTGTATTTATTTCAAATATTTTTACAGGCGCGCAGAATATAAAAAAATGATACTAGCGCCCATCTAGCGGTTAAGGAGGGAACTAACTGTCAAGGACGTTTAGACGGTACAGTAGTTTTAACATTGAGCGGCGGTTCCCGAGTATTCCCTGATATTTACTATAGATGTCAAAATCATCAAATTGTCATATTTCAAAATGTATACAGTTGAAGAAAAAGTTCAAATTGTATGGTACAATTCTATACTCTAACATAAGCCTAAGACAAGAAATAATTAATATAAATTATATTATATAGTTTTAATTATTTTATTACATAAAAATTACATTTAATTAAAAATAAATTTTATTTTAACTTAACAAACGTTCGAAATGACTGCCTTTAACTTCTAAACAATATGCTAACCTATTATAAAAATAATTAATAGCATTAGTTATTTGTGCGGGTGTAATTTCCTGCGATATTTTTTAATTGATCAATATTTATTTTGTCACCATTGTAAATGCAATTTTTTAAATGGCCCCAAAGAAAAATATCGTTTGGTGCAAGATCTGGTGATCTTGCAGGCCACTCCACTTCTCCACCGCGTCCTATCCAGTGTTGGAGAATACCTGGTGCAGATATGTGTAAATTTTGACGACTCCAATACCTGCAATTTTGTGAATTTACTGCCCCGTTAATATGTCGCTTCATCCGTAAATAAAATTCGATCCAGTAATATTTCCCAACTATTAATTTTGTTCATCATAACTTTGCAAAAGATATTTCCCAGCCCACCTGGGTTTTTTTAATAAAACCCGGGTTTTATTAAAAAAACCCGGGTTTTATTAAATAAAAGCGGGTTTTATTAAATAAAAGCGGGTTTTATTGGCAAACATCGAAATGTAGTATGTATCATTTTTAACTTTTTATAAAAAAAAAGTTTTATAAAGTATCTTAATACACATACACAAGTCGGCGTAGTAAAAATATAAATATATCATCACGGCATATTACTCATTTCTGGGTGTGCCAGTATCTACAACACATGTAGACATCGGTAATGATGACGATATATTTTACCGTGTGGGCGCTTACCAGGCGTCACCTCACGGGCACTCATAGCTGGTGTGGAGAGTTCACCACAGGGGTCACTTTTGTGCCATTTAAAATTGGAAATATTTGGCGTCTGTGGGGTCCCGTGGCCGCGTGCCTAAGTGTCTGGTCGCGAACCTGGGGGAACCGGGTTCGATCCCGACAGTCGGCGTAGTAGATAATAGATATTAATATTATTAATATTTTTTTTAAGACTGTAATGTAATAAACAATAAATTAACTAGAGGGTGTACATGCGAGCAAATTACGAATTAATATTAATAGTTGCAAGTCTGTGAAATACAAGTGTGTACAAGAATAAGATCCAAGTGTCACAACTAATAGTATGTTTAATACAAAAGTTAAACAACTCAAAAAATAATGAAAATACTGACACCAGGATCGGAGTTGTTCAAATATAAAAGAAACACTGTGCAAAGTTCGCACAGCAATGAAAAATAATGATCAAACACGAAGTACACAAAATGAAATTGTTTGTAAAATGTTGCCGGTGACAAAAATTTATGTATATATGTGTGTACCATATAAGTATGTACCATATTTAATTAATAAAATGTGATTTCATAAAAGAGGGTTTTTAGATGGGTTTTTTTGGGTTTTTTAGGTGGTTTTTTTGGGTCGGGCAAAATTGCAACAACCCTGTATATATTACGGTTCAGACAGAAAAAAAATAAAACCTGAGTGACTGCATAGTGATTTTTTTTTAAATAAATTTAATCTAGTAGTCTATCCAAATGTCAAACACCTAATTTCTAATGACATTTTAGTTTCAGATAAAAATCGAAAATTGGTCGTTTTAGTTGAAAATTATATTATTAAGTCCTAAAAAATAAATTTGCGTTACTTTTGATTAAATTATTCGACAACTCGACGGGTCGCTTTATTACCTTTGCCATAACATTGAATTAGGTAAACTCAAACTCGTTCGCCTTTTGACAACGATTATGGTTCATTTTCCTAACTGACAGTTAATAAAAATAAATAAATAACGGCAATTACCATGACAACGCAAACTTATTTTTTGGGACTTAAAATAATTTTCAACTAAAACGACCAATTTTCGATTTTTATCTGAAACTAAAATGTCATTAGAAATTAGGTGTTTGACATTTTTATCTGAAACTAAAAGAAAATGTTAAAAGTGAACTACCTGGGTTTCGGTTCTGGAACCGAAACTCATCGGTTCTCGCCTTCTTGCTTCTGGAACCGAAACTCATCGGTTCTTGGTTCTGGAATCGAATCTCATCGGTTCTCGTTTCTGAAATGAAATCTCATCGGTTCTCGGTTCTGGAATCGAATCTCATCGGTTCTCGGTTCTGAAATCAAATCTCACCGGTTCTCGCTTCTGGAACCGAAACTCATCGGTCCTCGCTTCTGGAACCGAAACTCATCGGTTCTCGGTTATGGAACCGAAACAGATTGAGTCTTGAATATGTTACATTACATTATTACGATTCATGATATACATATTATGAATCAATATGTTATGAATACAGATCGGAATATAGGTAAAGTGCATACTAAGTGCATTCTTGCATATTTTTAAGAAAATTGAATAATGCATGTGCAAAATAAACACGTGTGCATATAATATGAAATATGTTGACAATTATGAAATATAAATTATTACTTTAAAGAAAAACTTTTATTAAAAATTTATGTTCTGCTATGTGTAATTTGTATTATGTATTTATATACATTATCAGGTATTTTCACTTTTACCACGGAATTTTCCCATTTCTCTACCCGACTGTTTGGTGTGAATTTGCAATAAGGAAAATGATACATGTAAACAAAATATATAATCACAAAAATGATGGATTTAAAATTTTTACATAAACAAACAAAATATTAAATGGCTATATTGATTGGATTTAATCGAACTGAAATCAAGAAATTAAGAAATATTCCTTTATATTACAAAAATGAGAGATCAAAATGTAAAGATTAAAGCCGAATGTATAAGTAGCTCAGTGAAATTCTAGGAAATATTTATTGCTTTATCTCCGTCCCATGAAAATATTCTGACTTATTTCCAGTTCTCATTCGAAATTAGGAATGACGAATTCCGATAATTTTGGTACCCGAGTACCCGAAACAACTACCCGGATAGTACCCTTTACCCGTTAATTACCCGATACCCTTTAATTAGCCGTTATCCTTTAAGTACATATACATAATTCGTTAATTTGTTAATTACCTGTTACCCTTATATTAGCAGTTTACTTTTTAATAAAATTCATAATTACTGTTTACATATATTTATTAAATAAAAAGTAACACAAATAAATAATATACTGTATCTCAATAAAAAACTTAACATAAATTATATTAATTACCTATGGTATTGTAATAAAACGCTCTTCTTTTAGATACAATTTTTCCGGCAGCTGAAAAAATTCGGGTAATTAAAGGGTATCGGGTAATTAACGGGCAGCGGGAATATTTCGGGTAATCGGGTAAGAAATTTATTACACGGGTACATTATTATCGGGTAGGTTCCGAGTACCCGGGTACCCATCGTCATTCCTCTTCGAAATCCAATTATATAATCGTAATCGATTTCAAACATCGAAAGAGGATAATTTGTCCATTCATAAATGAAAGATTCCGATTTTTTTTCTTCATCTACATATTCTTTAGCAAAACATTTTTTTTTCGTCTCATGGAAATCCAAAGGATCGCTATAAACAGCTTAAGCACCCGTATACTTTAAAAATATAAAGGAACAGTTTAGTGCGGTGTACCGCAAACTGCCTAATGTTTGTCAGAATACCTGCAATTCCCAGGGTTGGATTCAAGGAAAAATTTAAATATCTTATGGGACAATACGCTTACGTAATCATTCATAATCCTAATCAAAGACGCAGAAATATGGATTACAAAAATAAGAAATTATTATTGCTGTATTACTATGGTTCGAATTTAAGTAAATTAGCCTGGATTAACTTATGCAGTTTATACTAACGACAGATTATAATTTGGTAATTTTTAAAAGACTGGTAAAAGTTTCCAAATTATATTACCACCTAATCGGGATTACATCATCCCCTACCATGCTTCCCCATAAAAAAGGTAGGTTCATTATAAGAAAAACTTAGTTTCCTACAACTTCTGTACTAGCAAAGTTCACAATAATTTAAGAAAATCATGTGGCAACAGTGGGTTTCAAATGATGGTAACGTAGCAGGTGCAAGTAGTAATGATAACGAACTGGACGTTTCTGTGCAAGAAGAAGATCCGACTGAAGTGGGACATCACAGTGAGGCGATGAAATTAATTTAGATCAAATTTATTTACACGAATATGGGCAGCAGATTGTGTTAAATGTGTATAATAAGTGTGTAACTGAATTCGAAGAGTTTCAAGCTTTGAAAAAAGCATCAGAATTTTGTAAACTGTCAGAGTATCGTGTTCGGATAATAATGAAAAGAGGAAAATGTGTGAAACGAAAGCGAGTGCGTCGACAAAGTTTTTCTACATTTGATTCGTTTTTTGAGGGTGTAGGGAAAAGAAAAATTTATAGTTTTTTTGCTGCTAACAAATATCTTTTAAAATAAATTACTACTTAAAGTTGTTGTATCGCTAACATTTTTTATTTTATTGCATGTAATAAAACCACAATATACATAAATATATAAGTGTAATATAAGAGTACTATATAATTATTTCAATAAATATTAATGTAAAAGCATTGTAACATGAAAAAAATTTTTGCTTCATAATATTTTTGTTATGAAAAAATCCATCTCTGTGCAAAGCAGTGACCGTATTCACACTCTTATCTATGAGGGTTGTAAATTTGGGTTTCTTTGTTATCATAAGTGAGAGGCGTTTCAAAGGTTTATAGCGATCCTTTGGCTTTCCATGAGACAGAGCATACATAAACCAATATTTTGCAGTAGGATTACTGGATAACCTGCGGTTAAATTCCTCACGAATTTCATTTAAATGTAATCAGTTGGAAGTGCAATTACTATAGAATATGTTTAAGTTGTAATCACTTATTTCATTATTTATTAATTTGATTTTTAATGACCCAATTTTCTTCTTTTAAATTGGATATATTATCACTTACTGAACAATGAAATATTTTAAAGTTAATATTATATAAATTACATAAAAGTAGATTTAAGTTTGTGTTACCTTCCGTATTTTCATAATTTTTCGCTATAAATTCTTCAAAATTTTCCCAATACAATTCAAACATTGCCGAATGAACCAAAGAATGTGCGTGTACAATTTTGTAGTAATCCTTTCCATTTAGTATTTTCTTAATAGTACCCTCTTCAAAAATATTTGCTTCATTAATAGATATTCAATACCGCTATTATTAAACAATTTCCCCACAGCTCCAAAAAAGTTTAAAATAATATGAAAACCATCCATTCGAGCTATGATATTTTCATATTTGTAGGAATATTTACATTTTAAGACATGAATAATTTCGTAATTAGCTTCATCTGCAGTAATAATTACTTATTGCTGATTAGTTTCTGTGCAACAGAGCAAAAATAATCTAACGATTTTTGAACAACAGACGGGTTTGTTGGTGGTTCTGAGACAAAATATTTGTTCTAGTAATATCATTTGTAATATAAAGTTTATAAAACGAACTCCATGATGTTATGTATTCATCGTTATTCATAAAAAATATATTCCACAAATTGATGATGTTAAAATTCGCATCACTTTTAAATATAACAGGAATAGATAATAATGAGCGACTTTCGCTTTTATTTTTCTCACTGATATAGATGTCAAAATTAAGATGCTTAACAAATGTCTTTTTTAATATGTGGGGTAAGTAAGGCTACAGATTCTGTAAATGCTATTTGGTTTTTACAATATTGATAAGTAGTAGTATTGAGTAGTTCAATGTATTCAACAACTATCCAATGAATATTCTTGAAAGTCTAAATTGTAAACACATTGGAAATAGCTGTATGTGGTATAAAAATATTTGTATTCTCTACCTCATTAGGTACTTGGGCAGAAATATCAGTAATATATCTCATTATTTCGGAGTAACTTACGCAGTATGAATATCTGATCTACACCAAAATCTAATGGCTTCTTTCCACATCCACATTAGATTGGAGCAAGAGTACATGCGGTTTCAAAACTTTCTGAATGACAGTATTTGAGTTAGAGTGTTGATAAAATCCAAACACACGCGCGCACACACACACACACACACACACACACACACACACACACACACACACACACACACACACACACACACACACACACACACACACACACACACACACACACACACACATACATACATACATACAGACATCATTGTGAAAATGTTAAAATCGAATTCCAGGGATCTTAAAACGTGGCCATTTACTAAAATCTCAATATGCGATTTTTAGCACGATCCCTATACCTCCCTTACCAAGGGTAGCGTGGTGAGAGTAGTGCTGGTGCTGCAGATGGATTCAGAAATTCCAAGAAATATTATAGACTAGCAGAAAGAGCTAACGGAGCTTTTACCAAAAATATCACACTCCTTGTCCGAAAAAGAATTAAATAAATTTGAAGAGTGGACAAAAAAATACAATTTTCAGAAAGTAAAACTAAAATGATGTTCTTCACTAAACTAAATAGGCCTGTCTTCAAACCAAACATAAAACAAATAATAAATATATTGAATGTTACAAACATAAAATTCATAGAAATGGCTAACGTGGAAATAACATATACAACTCCTCAAGAAGGAATGCAATACAGGGGTAAATATCATAAAATGTTTATGGCATTATAAATGGAGATCTCAATAAAGACATTCTGCTACGAATATACTTAGCAATTATTCAATCCAAAATTGACTATAGATCTATAGTTTATCAAATAGCAAGCAACAATATAATATTAACAACATAATATTGAAAACCCTAGAACCGGTACATAATTTCCAACATGCTTGAAAACATCATTTATAGTGGCGTAACTAGGAAAATCCAGAGGCGGGTTTTTTCTCAGGAAAAAGGCGCCATGATAAATTCCTAACTTATTTAAAGTAAAATATAAAAAAATCAACAAGTTATATAACCTTCGTATTAAAAATAAAATTGTTTTTACAAAAAATGTAAAAAATAATTGGTATAATATAATTAAAAGTTTAACCTACAAGTTTGAGTTTCTTAAATTCATCCAAAACTAGGGTTACTCATTACTCTTTTTACAAACTTCCGAATTGTCTGAATTATTACTGGTAAAAAAAAATATTTACCTATTTTAAGAACACCATTTGTACTCTCTTTTAATGCATTTGCTTTTTTTCTCTACCATCCGGACATCTTTAAAAAAAAAAAAAATTAAAATCAATAGTTTATGAAGAAAATAAGTAAAACACAATAAGATATCTAACCTTATCCAGGTAGTTTTTTTTATATGGGTCTCTCAAACCCGGCGCTACCTCTCGTGTCACATACATAAGCAAAAAATATTATCAATAGTGTTCATTAATAAAAAAATTTAAAAAATAAATACTGGCTTTAGTATATTTATCTGTGTATTATTTATTTAAAACATAATCACAAAACATCGACATAGTATAATAATCCGGTGTTGTAAACCGTTGCCTTTGCCACGCCTCTCAAATTACTTACAATATAAAAGTAAAGATAAATAATAGAATGATATTTGAAATATATGATTATTCAGTAAATTATCCAGATATAACAAGAACTTACATTCTTTTTACCTCTCGCTAAGAGAGGTATTGAATTCTTGCTAAAAATCGCATATCCAGGTTTTAGTGAATAAGCACATTTTAATGTCACTAGAATCCGATTTTAACATTTTACGTATTCCTTAATCTGACATTAATGGGAAGAGCTGAAAAGTTTTGGTAACAATTGAACAACCGGAAGTAGTAGTTTCTTAGAAAAATTCTTCTAAATATAAATTTTTGGGAGTTTTCTTTTTATTAAAAATTGAAGAACATAAAATTCTTCATCTAATACACTTAAAATTTTTATTATATCTTGTATAGATTTAGAGATAAAGACACTATAATTTATAGAGTAACCTAATCGCAGAGACTAAGGCACTAAGGAAACCAGTTGACAAATTCCAATGTTTATAACATAGTTTGCAAATGACACATGTCAGTGTCAAAAATCAACAGTTTCAGTGACATTCTGATAGCTTTTTCTGGGAAGTATATTTAATCTTTCTTATTGTTTTATTAATTAAATATTTGAAATTATAGGTATAATTATGGTAAAATGCATATGTCCATCAGAAATACCGTCAATCTGGTTAATGAATTGGAAGAATCTCTGACATTTAGAAACTTCCTCATACAATGAAAAATAGATATAATTAGAATTATATGTGTGCAGAAGACATGTTAAATACGATAAAAAACAATATTTGGGTAAAGTTCTGTAATATTTTATTATAAAACGACGCTTGGAAAGCGAAGTGCAATACAATACTTATATAGCCTAATATGGAAATGGCGAGAGGTCTTGTGCTGGCCACAACAGATTTTTTTTTATGAAAACGAAAATATTACATAAAAAATAAAACAAATAAAAATTTAACTTTCGAAAATGTAAACCAACAAAAACGTTCGCAGTAGGTATGCTATAAAAATAATAAAATGTACACTTTATCCTTAAAGTACTACTCAATAAATAACGATTAAGATAAAAAAAACTTTTTTTTAATAATTACTTTGCGAGATATTTGAATTTATTTCCAGGCCACAGATGAAGTCACACTATTGGCATCTTTATCGGGCAGCCTACTACAGAAACTAGTGTGAGAAAGATAGGTACAGGTTTCTTTAAAAATCAAATGCAGCTATACAAAAAACAATGGGGTCCTATACCATTTTTCTTTTATTTTTTTCCTGTAAGAACAGGATAAAATAAGAACTTCAGTGCAAACGCGACTTAAAAATTTTACGTAATAAGCGAGATATGAATTTTTAAAGTTTAAGAATTTGTGCGTGACGTAGCAGATACTAACAAGTGATCGACAAACAATGGGACAAACTGTTAGTTATACTGGAAACAATTTTTTTCATGTTTGCATAGCTGAAATGTTTTTATATAAAAACTTATACATTATATTTACGAAGAAATTATTATTAAGTATAAATAACATAAATAATAAGCATTTAACAAGGATTTCTTCCTAATAAATTACAGAACATTGAAACAGTTTGACAATATTATTACACAAAGTATAACGACGGATGGCGCTAATGTTTGCCTGTTTTGAAGTTTCAATATTAATTTAATTAATATTATTATTAATTTAATTCATATTACAAATTGATTTATTTATAAATACATGATTATTATTAATATTACTAGATGTTATAATTAAACAAATTCATCAAACACAAAATTGTTGAATGCTTTGTTATGTTATAGAACATCATATTTCATATTCTTTCAAAGGTGACCGCTACAGACGCGCGAATCTTCTTTTTAAAATCAGGCGACCCATCAAATTCATAGTACCTAACACGTCATACCCAATTAGTAATCAGGTTCAATCGCTTGTAGTTTGTGACCTAGTTAATATTTAAAGAAATTTTTTTCACTAATACTCATTAATTTATGTATATTTTCGTCTTCTTATTTAAGATAGTTAAAATATGACTATGGTATAGGACCCTATTATGACTTTTTGATACCACGAATTGCCTCAAAATTAAACGAACTTTCATTTAAAAATATTTTTAAAAAATTGGTTTATGGGCCCATTTATTATTATTTTATGGTAATTCTAATTTAAAAAATCAGGATATCAATATATTTCAGAGATTCTCATACATTTGTAATTTATATAAAAACCGGTATTTTTTACAGTTAGTGCTGTTTACATATTCCTATTATTTTTTCAATCCATTTCTTCTAGTTCTCTTATTTCCTTTGTTTCATTATCATTTATTTCTTCTCTCCAACTTTCCGTGGTTTTTCACATTTTCTTCTATATTCTGGTACCCAATTAAAAATTCGTTTTGGCCATCTATTTTCTTTCATTTGACATGTACATGGCCTGGCCATATCAAGTAAGTTATCCATTTTGAATTCTTGAATCTTGAAGTTATGACTTCTTCCGCTTGTATTGTTCGTCTTACCATTGATTATATATACTAACGTAAACGTATATCGTATACGTGATCAGGGGTCTTACTTCCGTATTTGTTCCACTTTGAAGTCTTGATCCTTCGAGCTTGAATCTCTGATCTACCACTTTGTATTAATTTCCATAAAAAATTATCCGCATATTATGGACCTATTAAATTTTTATGACTCTGTTACGTCATTTTAGATGTGCCATCTAGCGATTTTTTCTGAATCGCTAGGTAGGTGACACCATGTTGCCAAATAACGAAAGATAAATCAAATAAATTTATACTTGTTAAAAATTATGAAGAAAATGACAAAAAATATATGTGTTACAAACAGAAATATATCTAATAAAAAAAATATATATGTTATGTAAAATGTATGTTTAACTAGAGATTATAATATCAGTTCTTTAAAAAAAATCATTTGACAACTATGCTATTTACTGTCACTTTTCGATTGTTCTGGTATACGGAACAAAACAATTTTTATCATAAAAAGCAAAGCATAATAAGTTCTCAAGTGATTCTCAAGTTTGAAGTACAGATATGCAGGAACATATAAGAACAAGAAAATAATTTCGTAAATATTGTACAGTATGTAATACATACATCATCACAATTGTTGGCGTACCACATATTCCCTAAGGATCTGAATAAGACAAAGCATTGGGGTAACGAATTGAAAATTGATACAGAATTATTGAAAAAAACTTTATAAATATCTTATGTGGTTTTTCACATTTCTTTTGACTACGATAACAGTTGGCTTTAACGCACAACACTGTATCGCTTTCTTCTAATATTTTGATATCGTGTATATAACCTTCTTTAGCTTATATCTTCTTTTCTGATTTCCATTTGTTCTTCCTCTCTTTTTGAAGTATTCATCGCAAGTACTATACCTAAATTGAGTCAGTTTTATAAAATTTATTGTACATGTATTTGCTGCCATTTTTTAAATTCAAATGTTTTACACTTTGTCACCCACCTGCGCTAAAATTCAACTGCGCACTATGCACATCTCACTTTTATTAATATCTCTCTCTTTTAATTTAATAGGTCCATTATTAGGTTTTTGTATCCGCGAGAGCCACATCCTAGAGATGGCAGCACTAATGACCGACTTATAGGGAAAACATTATATTTTACGTTTGTGCTAGTTGTATTTTGATGCTTTGTTTTGAGGATATTTTGTTATTTTTAATTGAAATTAAATATGTTTATCACAATGTCAAATATATACATTTATTTAAATGGTGCTGTGCGGCCTATGGTCGAAGGACAAGCAATATATAAAGGTAAAATAAGATTCAAAATTGAAGTTATCTGCATGTTAACTACTTATTTAATTATTTTTAGCTGGATATACTAGTGCGGATATAAGACAGATAAACATAATAATATAGAAATAAATGGACTGTGTGTTCAAACATCTATTTTGAAAGGGGCTCCTCACTCAATCGTAATAACATTAAATACAAATGTACATCAAGTTCTTTGTTTTGCACGTTTTCCTCTTGATGTTGTTCAACTTCTGGTATTTTTATAGTTTCTTCTTCTCTATCTTTCCTATACACAATTTAAAATAAATATATAATTTTAAAGAATAATAGTTACTACCTACAGGTGTAACATCTGTCTATTTTTCTTCTCTGTACAGAGGTTTTGTCGAATTTTCTTTGGATAATCTAATAAAGTTTTGAAGCATAAAATTTTGTAAATACTTATATGGAATAAAATCGCTTAGGTAAAAAATGTTGTGAACAAACTCATGAACGGTGATATGTCTTTTCCGATTTTTAACGCAATTTTTTAATATTTCTCTTTTTGGGGAAATAATGAACGAATATGTCAGCACTTGTATAATTATTGCACTGCAGTACAGAACAATATTTCTTCGATTTGCTGGTCATTTTTGGTTGCTGTTTACTTATAACCCTATATGACAACACAACGTTTTCTCTACTACTTATATGTTTTATTTTGCCACCAGATGTCAGACACTTTGTTGGCTCTTGCCACAGCTAACGCCGCGAAATTTGAATTCATATGATATGATAACTGAACAAAATTCATGAAAGAGCATATTAAATGGAAACGAAATATTATTTATTTAAAAATACACTGAGCTGAAAAGTTTTGGTAACAATTGAACAACCGGAAGTAGTAGTTTCTTAGAAAAATTCTTCTAAATAAAATTTTTTGGGAGTTTTCTTTTTATTAAAAATTGAAGAACATAAAATTCTCCATCTAATACACTTAAAATTTTTATTATATCTTGTATAGATTTAGAGATAAAGACACTTTAATTTATAGAGTACACTAATCGCAGAGGCTACGGCACTAAGGAAACCAGTTGACAAATTCCAATGTTTATATAACATGACACATGTCATTGTCAAATATCAACAGTTTTAGTGACATTCTGACAAAAAAAAACAATATTTGGGTAAAGTTCTGTAATATTTTGTTATAAAACGACGGTTCGAAAGCGAAGTGCAGTACAATACTTATATAGCCTAATATGGAAATGGCGAGAGGTCTTGTGCTGGCCACAACAGATTTTTTAATTAACACATTATATATATATATATATATATATATATATATATATATATAAATTTGATGGACAAAGGGCCTCATTTTTTGCTACCGCCAGGGGCCTCGAACAGTTTAAATCCGCCACTGAGTATTTGATTCTTTGCAACTTAGCAAAATACTTGTATTTAAATATTGTCGGATTCCTTCTTGTAATCAATATTTTTTAACTATAAGTAAAATAGTCTTTGTTGCAATCAACACTTTCACAGCTTGTACTTATAACTATTATACTTAACTATGCGTTGTTTAATATAGAGAAACATATACAGTATTTGTAGAGTTATTAAGTAGTTTTTAAAATATTCGAGTTAAATTTTCTTATCTCTAAATCTACGTCACACGTCTGTTCCAAATTCTCACAACTTTCAAATCTTCTATGAATGCAGAAAATAACAAAAAAAAACGGAAGTAAACCAAACAGCATTTTTTTAAATTTATGTAGCCTTAACCCTTAGAGTACAATTCATGTAGTTTTTATTAATTATTAAACTGCTTGCTTATTATCCAAGCGTATTTCCAATTATTAACCAGGAAAGTTATTTTAACATATTTATATATTTTTGTTCTGAAAAGATCAACTGCCTTTCAGTATTTACACATAATAAATATTTAACTCATAAATTATATATTAATATTACAAGAAAACGAGAAACTTGTTTAGCACTGCGATGCCTGTACCATCTATTATATAAATATTGTACTGATTTTGGCCGGCTCTTACCTACTATGAACATTTATCTGGTCTACACTACTAGCAATGTGGAGGGGGTATGTTGTCGGCGCTATGAACAGTCAAGTGTCGGCACTATGACTTTTCGACGGTATGGACATTGCACCAGTGTCGGCGCTACGCACATTCCAATGTCGACGCTACGGACATTTCAATGTCGGCGCTATGAACATTGCGGAGAGGGTAAGTGTCGGCACTATGACATTTCGGCAGGGTGGACATTGAAGGTTTCGACGCTATGGACATGGTGGTGAGGGTAAGTGTCGGCACTATGACATTTCGACACTGTAACTATTCGACGGTACGATTTTCGACAGTACGACATAAACTCTTTGTTACTGTATGTCAACCAGAGGCGTCTCATATCGGGAAGTCATGAACATTTTTCATCGTTATTTTTTACCTATTAACATTTTTTCATGTTTCTTATAAAATATTACATACAATACAAAAATATAGAAAAAATGTACTCTTGCTAAAATTTGATAAACGCAGTAGTTTTTGAGATATTTTAATTTTAATCAATCAACTTACCATAGGAAATAGAACAAATATAAAAACAAAACATAATCTGTTTATTGCTATTTTTAATTACCTTATTTTTAATATATATAGCTAATTTTTTTACATTAAAAAAATATGAGCCATCGCGGGACGCTTGGCAGATGTGAAACAGAAATTAATTTGCACTGTCAACAAAATAAACTAAAATTATATTTTATTTTGTAGACAATGCAAATAGACACTTATAAAATTGACGTCACTGAAGAGAGAGATAGAAGATCATGCATCCAAACAAACCTTCCCTCGTTGTCTTGCGTCCCGTTCCCTGTTCCTATCTGTCATTGTGTTCGCATCTGTTATTCAGTGTGATTTGTACGTTGTGTTTAATAAAAATGAGTTTAAAACCAGAAGATGTGTATGGGGCAACTTTTTTGTTTGATAATATTGAAGATCATTCGATTATTCAACTAAAACGATGGCTAGAGTGTAGAATCTACGGCTGATGACAGGTCTTTGTTTGGACGCGGTAACCATAGCAACCTTTATTTCTATGCTTTGCCGTTAGAGGCGCTCGTGCAAATTGCATTTTTGTAAGTGTCTATTTATACCGCTCAGTCGTATCAACAAAAATATTCTTCCAAATATTGTGCGCTGTGTTGTTGCGAACCCTTGTTGAAATTATGTAGCTCGTACTCATAGACAAGGAAAGATATATACTAGACCGAGTTTACACTGTTGTGAGTTTATGCGAAATAGAATCGATGGGCGCCATAACAAGCCGCTAATAGAAAGGCGGGAAATTTAAAACTAGGAAAAATATGTTTTCTGAAACTAACAAAATATGGACATATGTATACCGTAAAGGCTGAAAACAATCAAATTCAATAATAAAATATATTTGTACATGAAACAAATAGCGAAACAAGCTTTGTAAACAAATACTAACCAAAGAAATAAACTTGAAAAACTCTCACTAACAGAAATGACAGTTTGCTGGGCTGCCAACATAAATAAATAAAATTCATTACAACCGAAGAAAATATTTATTATAATTATTGTAAAAATAATGTAAATTAAATATTGTTCGTGCTTTTTATTGGGCGACTGAGCTTTATTATTTTCAAATGAAAAAATGATGTAAAATACGTATTTTAAGTTAATGCATAGTTACTTTTTTTCATTATGTTGTAGAATTTACACTAGAATTAGCGTCTCGATCTCATTCAATTCGGCACAAAGCTGGACATTGCCGCCATGATGGAAGCTCGGTCTAGTACTCAGACCAAATATAAATTAGACGCCGCATACAACCATTTGTTGTGAAGCAAGCGGCGTTCATGAAATGCGGGTTGCATTTGCAATAGTTTGAAAGTGACAGTAGCTGTGATTTGAAAAAGAAAAATTAATGACGTTATCAAATATTTATTTTTTACTGGACCTAGTCTTACAAAATCACCTTCGCACGTAAAATAATAATAACAAACTAGGCAAGCAACACGCTACACAAAACAAACACGTCGTTCCCTCCTATCCCCACCTAACCCCTCACCCAGGAAGGAATGGCTTTACAACAAACCACTGCGCAGTATAGGCAATGCGGCGTCTAATTTATGTTTAGTATGAGGTCTACATATACCTATTAACTAATAGTTAATAGGTATATGGAGGTCTAGTATATATCTTCCTTTGTCTATGCTCGTACTCGAAACGAACGAACGACATTCTGCGAGGCGAGACGGAGAGAGCCGACAAGTCAGGATTGTTGTCGTACATCCAGAGAATATCTACAATGATATCCAAGAATGAAGTTATTTGAATTTATGTATTTCTTAATAGTTATCTAATTTTTTTGAATACTTGATTTTTTCTAAAAATTAAAATATCTCAAAAACTACTGCATTTATCAAATTTTGGCAAGAGAACCTTTTTGTGTATTTTTTTATAGTATGTAATATTTTATAAGTAAAAATAAAAAAAATGTTAATAGGTAAAAAAAGAACAATACAAAATGATCATGATTTCCCCATATGAGACGCCTCTGGTAGAGACACAGAAACAAAAGAAAGTATGAATACGCCACTAAATAAGCAGTGTCGTCATACCAAGTTTCAAAATTTTAGTCCAACTAGTACCAGAGTTATTAATAAAAATGTGTTTGATACCGTGCCCTTTCTAAGGGATGTAAACTCTGTAACAAAAAGTTTCCGGATCGGGACACACCTTCATATAACATTTTTTATTTGAAATCGTTACAAAAATACACAAAAATCGTCATTAAATGTTCAAAAATCGGCACTAAAGTAATCCATTATACAAATGCTGTGTTGCCAACCTTATGATAATTATTGTACATATAAGATAATTTGGGTAGGTGTACGAAATTCTCTTTAGAGAGATATGCGAACAGTTATACGCAAAAGTGGAAGATCATTTCAACCATCGTGATAAGAGTCCGCCATCGCTTAGTGCACAGCGTTGTTACCCTGGCAAGGTATGGTCCCATGTTCAAATCCCGGTGGCTGACATGTTCTTTTCACTTTTCACAATTTATTTCGAATAATTTTGAGTGTACTTTACGATAACCTCAATGTTAGGAGGTTAGTAACATTGTCAATGACAGTTACATAAACATAACCTATAAAAATAAATATTCCTTTCATTTTCACAAATTTTCGATTTCAAATAAAATTTAATATGCACCTAGACACTGAAGCTCCATTTTATCACTCATATGGTATATTTTCTTCGTCCTTACGGCCTCAGCAACTAAATTCCATATTCGTCATAAAAAGTAAAACTTCAATACCTTGATACATAAATAACTATTTATTAACATGTCTCTCCCAATATATGATTTTACTTTGGCACACTCTTCATGAATCATCCTATACAGGATGTCTCAATAAGCTTGCTCACTATTGGTAACTTTTTTATTTGAAGAGATACGAGGTTGGTTAAATGAGCAAAATTGTGCCATTTTATATTAGAAAATTGGTCATGTAGACAAAATAAAAATTGTGTCAGCGGTTCCCAAAATTTGGGACAGAATATATATTTTTTAAATGGAACTACATATTTTTTATTATTTTATTAGAAAGAGTATTTTTTTCTCTTTCCAATATGGTAATGTTGTTTATGTACATTTTTTTCAAATAAACGAGTTATTTACGTTTAAAGATAAAAATTATCTTTTGTTAGTTTAGGTCAAGTAAACTATGGAAACAATTGTCTTTTATAAAATTATTATTTTATTAATTTATTTTACAGTAATAACAAAACAAAGAAAATATTCAAATTGAATGCTATTATTTCTTTCGCACATTTAAACTCTTTTGAAAAGAGAGGCGACCGTTTTACGTAACTGGTGTCTAGATATAACTTTCCATATACCACGATCATATCTAACTTTTCTTCATTTGTAAAGTTATTAAACATTATTAAACGCAGAGAACTTTACGGGAGAAATTATTAAACGTCAAACAAACAAAGAATCAATTGTTTCCATGGCTTACTTGACTAAAAAACTAACAAAATAGATTACAAAATTTAAATTTTTAACCGTAAATAACTCGTTTATTTGAAAAAATTGTACATAAACAACATTACCTTATTGGAAAGAGAAAAAAATACTCTTTCCAATAAGATAATAAAAAATATATGGTTCCATTTAAAAAATATACATATTGTCCCAAATTTTGAGAACCGCTGACACAAATTTTATTTTGTCTACATGACCAATTTTCTAATATAAAATGGCACAATTTTGCTCATTTAACCAACCTCGTACCTCTTCAAATAAAAAAGTTACCAATAGTGAGCAAGCTTATTGAGACATCCTGTATACTCAGTAAATAGTTGCTTAATAGTGTTATCTTCGTTCCTCTTACGGTATTGTATATATCTTTCTTAATCCTAAGCGTTCCCTTCGTTTGAACGTAGAAGGATACGTTTGCTTCCATCCAACTTTTACACAGGAAGAAATTACCAGCGACAAACAGGATATTTGGCGGTCAAAATATAAAACTTTATTCCCTCAGGCACCATGAAACAATTACAATAAATATATAACAATAAATTATAAGTTAATCCTTCTTGCGTAGTTTAGCGCTGGACACTTCAATGCATTCAGTCAAATGTTGTAATTCAATTGGCATGGGCGGTTGATGATCTAATTCTCGCTCCAACATTTTATTTACTACTAATGGGACGTCCATACCGATTATATTTTGTTTACTAATGACAATAGCTCTTACAAAACCATCATTAAGTGTAAGGAATTGTTGTTCAAGATACATTACTTTATCAGTATAATAAATCAGCTGCAAATTAATATTCATTAGCTAATTACCGAAACAAAATATTGTTAATTTAAATATTCACCTTTGTAATAACTTTATACGATGTAAATGTTGGTATGGCACGACGGTACCTTATGAAAGACGCGCTTTGAAGTGCATGACCTTTAACTTTCACAATTTCTTCGTACATACCCGTTCTGTCATAGAAATGAAAACGAGCAAAATCTAATTCACGTACATATCTTGCATTATTCATATGCCCGCAAAATACATCGACATCTTGGGTTGTACAAAAACCTATAACATTTCATAAAATAAGTAGGTGCAAAATAAAGTTAAGTCATGGTAACATTCTTTGGCAATTAAGATAAGTATACAAACCATTAATTATGAATAAAAGTTTTTGTGTAATGAGTCGTACTTACCATAAATAGTGCTGGTATCTCCCAATTTCAATTTTTTTTGGAATAGTCGACCCCAAAGTATGACAACAGCAATTCTAATAAAATAATGCACATCCCAAAATATATACAGGAGTATAATGAAGACTAATATTAATGTGATTAACGAACAATCCATGGTGATTTCAACTTCGATTTTTAATGTACTGGCCGTGGTATTTGTGGAATTGTAAACTTTGCACTTTAAAAGTTTCGTCTTTCTTTGGCACCAATGTCTCTTGTCTGTGTTTGACTCCGTATTCAACGGGAATGTGTTTTAAAAGCCACTAAACTACAAGTCAGGTATACTATAAGTAGTGGGGGTAATATAACCTGACTTGACCTTGCATAGGTAGGGTAAATAAACTACAGAAAATTTATTCACATTTATTGTAATAAATTCTAATAATTATTATTATGTAAGAAAATGTATTAAATGTAAACATATTTGGGGCTCAGTACTATATGCATGATTTATGGGACAAGATTTAGAATATTAAAAAACAGCGTTAAAGTTAAAAACATTAATGGCCAGTTGCACCGCTTGTAGTTAAATTGTTAACCGTTGGTTAAATTGACAATATTGAAACGAAATTCCAAATGATTTATTAAACATTACTATTACTGTCAAAATTTCGATACGCACTTTTTTTATTAACCTTATTTAAGACATTAACTATGACCTGTGCAATTGGCCATAAAGGAAAAATCTTTATGAGAATCTAAACATTCTAAACACTAAACACTAGGGCTCGTAGTACGATCCCGGTTTTAACTAAAACACTGTTTTAAGAAATGACAAATTTCATTATTTCATAACAATAATAAATAATATCAAATTTATCAAAATATGATTTTAAAGCAGAACATAGTTTGTATTCAAACAAATATTTTTTAAAAAATCGTTCTTTACATCTAACGGTGAAATGAAATATTTAAATTTGAATTTGACATTTCTTAAAAAAGCGTTTTAGTTAAAACTGTGATCATACTACGAGCCAATATGTTGCTAATATTAGGAGATATTGTATGATTTTTTACCTTTTCTAAATTAGACACACCTGAGATATTCAGAATGGTTTAGTTTCCAATGTCGAGAAGATCGTAAACTACAATAACAATAACTTTAGAAGACCTAATTCAAAATAAAAGTTATTCAGTATTTAGTATTGTCCATTAGATTGTAAAGTATATATTTTCTACACCATCGTTTTTTTCTTAATCTTTGCCGATATGGTTATATTTACAAATTACTGATCGGTAAGTGATTTGAATCACAAAAATTTTAAATAATTTTTTAATTTTGTGCGTCGATCGTGGAAAAAACGTAATAAGCATTGCGGCCGGTAAGTGCTCTTTTACCGGTATCGGATATACTGGAGATCAACCGGTAGGAAGCACTTACTCCTCTTAATACCTACTTAAATAACTATTTTATGTATTATTAAAGACATTTTTTGAGCACAAGAAAATATGCCTATTATACTCTATTCAAACAACAAATTTTGTACTCTTTCCGAACATTTTTCTTCATTACACTTTTGTTCTAAAATTAATAGGTAAAGAGATATCGCCAAATCAAAATTTTAACATTTATTTATGTTCGGAAAAAAATAGACACCTGACATATACCTAAGTGTCCTAAATTAAGTTGAGTTACTATTGATTGGGATGTCGGAAACTATAAGAGCTAAAAGGTCAGTTTGAAAGTTATTCAATACAAAAAATCGCTATTTTAAAAAAAATTTAAATAACTTCGTAATTATAAAGATATGAGACGAACTTAAAAGAAGAATAAAATTCAAAATGGCGGTGTCCAAAATATTAAAAGGAACTTTCTTATTTCAAATAAGCGCCAAATTGGATTTTTACTTTAAAAAATTTTTTATTTTTTTTCTTTCCAATGGCATGAGTTAGGTATTTAAAATTGACGAAAATATTTATGGGTACAATATTTAAGTAAAATAAGTAATAAGACAAATGTTACGGATACTTTTAAAAAATTAGAAATTTCATGAAAAATAACGAAAAATGTAAGATTTTAGTAGTAAAACAAATTTAAAAAACATTGGTCGGTAGCACAATCCTTGTTTTAACTAATACACTGTTTTAAGAAATGTCAAATTTAAATTTCAATATTTAATTTCATTTTTATGTTAGAACGATTTTTTAAAAAATATTTGTTTGATTACAAACTATGTTCTGCTTTAAAATCATATTTTGATAAATTTGGTATTGCTTATTATTATTATTATTATTATTTTTATTATTAAATAATGAAATTTGTCATTTTTTAAAACAACGTTTTAGTTAAAACAGGGCTTGTGCTACCAGCTAATAATAACTCTTATACCATTAGAAAAAAAAGAATTATTTTTAAAAATCAAAATTCAATATGACACTTATTTGAAATAAGAAAGTTGCTATTAATATTTTGAAAACCGCCATTTTGAATTTTATTCTGAGATCACTTTTAAGTTTGTCCCATCGAGTCATGCAACTTTTATATGAAACATTTTTTTATACTTCTATATTCACGAAGTTATTTCACATTTTTTTAAATCGCGATTTTGTTTTTTTAATATCTTTTTTAACTGTTCGAATTTTTAAACTTTTCTCCACAAAACCTGAATGTACACTCAAAAATCTGATATCCCAATGATAACCTACTTAATTTGGGATACGCTGTATAAATATATTCCTATTTAAAAATAAAATATACGAAAAAATGACTTGAAAAAAATATATATTTTACTCTATAATGTAGAATACTAATTTTGAATAAATTTTATTTGAAATTTTTGTTGCTAATATTGTTTACAAATTTTTGTCTAGACATTGAAAACTAAAAAACCTGTACCTATTTATTTAATTGTTGTAAAAAAAATTACGCACATCTGCTTTAAAATTGTTTGTTTACATCGTGGTTACCATGGCGGAAACTGAAAGATTACACCCTGCAGGCGGTAAAGTAGCATATGCGGGCGGTAAAATGCAGAAAGAGCCCGCTTACTGGTAAACAAAACATCAAAAATACAATTGGAAATGTAATCAAGATTCTTATTTTTAAAAAATGATATTAGTTCCGCTAAATTTTCACTAGATTTTATTAGAATTGCCTAAGGAATTACTTTAGAAATTGTCTCAAATCTACAAGCTTGACATTTAAAAAAATATTCATATAACCATTTTTATATAGCAACAAACTTTAAATGTATTTAAAAAATAATTTAAAAACATTTCATTTGATTGCAGTTGTGCGTAAAACGTTGTACTTACCTCGGGCCGAAAGAAGTTTACACCCTTGGACGAATAATTTCGTCCGCAGGCGTAAACCTTTTCTTTCGACCCTCTATAGGTAAATAATTATACTTGCGCCTTTTTTTCACTGACCTCTCATATTTGTTTTGTATAAAATTTGAATATAAAGAACATTCGCCTTTTTTCACTGACCTCTCATATTTGTTTTGTATAAAATTTAATTATAAAGAACATTATAACAATATTCTGAATTGTTTTACAAATTCCGTGTAACTCTAAAAAGTCTAGTACAATATAATCTAAACTACATACTAACTGTACCTATAAATTCTACTTGCGGTATATACTGATAATAAAATTGTGTCAATTACAGTGGTAAATAAGGTAATTAAATATCTACTTTGCGTATTTTCGCGCTGGATATTTTACTACATTGGCATAAGTATTCCAATTCCTCTGGTTTATTCGGTCGTTCGTTTATATTTTTATCCAGCATAGAACATATTAGTTCATGTAAATTTAATCCTTTACAATTCTGTTTGCTAATAACTGTAGCACAAATAAATTCATCGTTTAATGTTATAAACTGATGTTCGAAATATAATTCTTTTTCATTCCAATAGAGTAACTAAAATAAATGATAATAATTTTATTTTTTGTTAGAAATTATTTACTGCATTACCTTTGTTGCTATTCTATATGGAGAAAATATTAATATTGGTTTTCTATAACGGATATAAGTTGTGCTTTGTAATAAACTACCATGAACTCCCAAAATCGCACTATATAGTCCAGTTCTTTCGCAAAATTGTAATCGGGCGAAATCTAATTCTCGCACATAGCGTGCATTGTTCATATGTTGCCAGTATACATCAACATCATTGGTTGTACACATTCCTAAAAAATAAAAATAATTAAATATTACAAAAATTGTTTCTGTTTTAATAGTTCATAAATTTTCTTTTACTTAACACATAGCACTAAATATTTTTTAAAGAAGATATAAAAACTACAATTGCAGCATTTAAATTCAAAGGAATATAAATGCCATTTTTATGTTTTTGAATTATTTATAAAATATGAAGGCTGCCATTTTACATGGTATTAATATTCTTATTAATTTTAGGTTCAAATGTCAAACTTGAAAATCATTTCTAATTTTCAAATAAGTCAGTGCTGTAGTGTATTCTACACGACAACTTTGAGTACCCGTGAGTTGACGCCAGGTAAACATCCTCAACGATATGTATTTTACTTAAATTCAAATTATCTTACCATATAAAATTCCTGTATCACTTAACTTCATCTTACTTTGAAATAATCTTGCCCACCACATGGTAAAAATCATTCTTATAAAATAATGAACATCAAAGAATATATATACCAAAGATATGCCCATCATCATAAAAGTAATAATAATTAAAATCATGTCTACATCCACTTTTAGCACAATCATTGTTGTTGTTTAAAAAACTTACATTACCCACACACTAAGTGTATTAGCAGATATAACTCCTATAACCACCTACAAATGACTGGTACAGAAATCAAATCTGTTCTTGAAATATATAGTTTTCATTTCCATTTGAACTAGATTTAATTTTTTGAAAATTGTAAAACTTTCGCACATTATACTATCTGCCTATCTTGCCGGTTTTATAAGTTACTTTCTACAATTATTATTTATTTTTGATCTACTTACTGTACATTACTTTAACATTTATATAGCAGGTTTTATTCATTAGAATTAGCAAATCTATTTTTCAAAGAATTTTATTCATGGATTAAGGAGATAATAATAAAGAAAAATTCTAAACGTCCTTTGTGTTTAATACTAACATTATGTTATCATTTTTGAAACTAAATATGTTATCAAATATTTTTCTAAATTAAAGAAATTGATAAATGCTAAAGTCTCTTTACTAATTATCATACCGTACCTCCCTTAGACCAGGAATATTCCCGGTCTAAGGTACCTCCTCAGACGACGATTAAAGCATGTTGAAAATACCAGAATAATACCAACATAACCATAAAACAAAAGCCCCTTTCTTTTTGCCGGCCTCGGTCTGTAAAAAAGTGTTTCTGGACGATTTAGAGTAGTGTAAAATTACTTATACCGGACGGAGGCAAAAAAATGTAATTCTTTTGTACGAAAAGAAATAGATTGTCTAGTATTTTAGGTTGTCTGACAAAGTAACGTACGTACTGGATCATTAAAATAGTAATTAAAAATGAAATTTTGAATTGGATTTTAGAAGTGAAAAAATTGGAAATGAATCTGGTTTAAGTTCCACTAATAGTTATTTTTAAATATGGATAATTTGTAGAAATAAAAACAAAATTCCGGAAAATGTAGAATTCTAGACATTATTTAATTTAATTTATTTGTGTAAAGTGATGCTGCCGCTTAAGAATTTTTCGAAAGCGACAATGATACTATACGCTCGTAACACACACATTTTTTTTACGTTCGTTTTATATATTTCTAAAAAAAAATTGTCTGGTCGTGCACCTGGGGAATCGGGTTTGATCCCGACCGGCATCAAATATTTTAAATGGCACAAACGCCTATGGCCAGATTTTTAATTAACATCCTTTGAACTCAGGAATTGATATTAAAAATTGTCAGAAGTGTAAAATCTATTTTAATATTTTAAATAATTAAATAAAAATAAGTTCTTTTTCGCGCGTCTCACATTGCAACGCACAAAAATAGTAAGACATGTCTTTTTTAACACGCATGCTCTTTTATTTTATGTACTATGCACGGTACTGTAAAATAGCAGATGGCGCTTGAAAATCGACAGTTTTTACATGGATTAAATAAATAATTAAAATTCGTGAAACCAACTTATCAATAATAAAAATATTTTTATTTGTACAATGTATAAGTCCTGAATATTAAAAATTTCATCAAAACATTTTTTGACAAGTGATCTTTTTTTTTGCTTTTGTGTACTATACTTCATTTCATGTAAGAAAATAGTGATGGGAAGATAGGTGCAATTTGATTGAAGAATCTCTGACATTTAGGAACTTCCTCATACAATGAAAAATAGATATACCTAATTAGAATTATATGTGTGCAGAACATATGTTAAATACAATAAAAAACAATATTTTGGTAAGGTTCTGTAATTTTTTTGTTATAAAACGACGGTTCGATAGCGAAGTACAATACGATACTTATATAACATAAAATGGAAATGGCGAGAGGTATTGTGCTGTCCACAACAGATTTATTTTTTTTTTACGTGAAATGAAGTATATAGCGCTACTCTAGCTATGAACTTTCTAGAACCATGTAATAAAATTTGTGCACGCGCGCGATAGGCGACATAATTTATAGTTTGTAAAACAATCTTGTACTTGGATTTGTCTTTCTTTCTTTGCGTTCTTATAATTTACCAAAGGATGAAAGAAGAAAAGAATAAAATTTAAGTCCAAATACAAAACAAGTATTTGTTTGTGCAAATCATTTTGAGAAAAATTAAATTTTAGTTATACCAACTGGTAAAAATTATAATAATTAACATTGTTTCATATGGATTTGACTTTACATCAAAAAAACAATAAAAAAATTGTAACTGTCAGTGAAGTCATTCAAAATTATCGGCAGCAACAGTTCATAGCTAAGATGCTGCCATCTACGTTGAGCTTTGCCCGCCTGCTCCTATTTAGTTATGTTAAAAACAAAAACAAATATATTTTTATTTATATACAGTTGGCAACACTGGTTAGTGGGCGCAAATAGGCTACAAGAGTTTTGGCGCACTTTCCCATGCGCGTTTTGGTAAAATGTTATTACTCTAGTTATTAAATGTGATGTATTAGTTAATGGTTCATGTATATATATTTATATATAATAATGTAATGGTTAAATATATGAAATAAACTAACTACAAAAATATACAACAGTTATAGTTGTGTTACTAAAATTTGAGTAAATACTACGGGTCATCAACTTTACGATGACAAATGAGAGCGTAATATCTATCTTTCATAACCCTTGTTCATAACAAACGTAGCCAAACGTCAAACAATCCGTCATAATAACTTTCGGAGACAAGAATGAATTATTTTGTCTATGACGGCCACGTAACTGTAATTGAATGATAAAATCTAATTGTTGTTGTTCATTATTAATAATTGATTTTGTTATATTAATAACACATTTTAAATATTGTAGGTAGTTTAGAAAATATTTTCTTTTTCAATTTTTAAATAGCTAATCTTAGCAGTTGGCAATACAGCAAGTTTACCGTTGCAAAGTTGGTTTGATGGGTGTTTGCTTGCCTGCGAGATTATGGGTAATTTCCCAAGATTCTTTACAATTTACGAAATTTTGATACTTGTCTAATATTTATTAATATGTTTATTAATGAAATAAATAATTGTATACTTGTTTTGTTACGCATATAATAGGTAAAACAATCAACGCTTATTAATTGATTAGTCTTGAAAAGAAGCCATTTTGAAAGAAAGAAATATTGTCTAAAATTTGTATTTAATAAAAACATTGCAAAATTGTGTTTTTCTAAGTGGTTTCAATAGTATTCATTGTAACTTAAAACCAAAGTTTCAAAATTTTGTGTGTTATATTTTCATTATATTTAATTATTATATGCATGTAAACAAGTTGCAAAACATGAATTAACATTTTTAAAGATACCGGCGGTTCGAATGCCATTGTCACAGAATTGCAACTACAAGAAACACTAGATGAAGATGGATTAATTTATTACACAATTTTAAAAAGTGATGTGAATGACGATGAAAGTTTCACTTTGAAGACAGATGATGACAACATTCTGGACACTAGTAATGTATTATACCTTTCACTTAACAATGAAGAAGTGGATGACACAAGTGAGATTCAAGAAGATAATCAAGTCGCTGAAGAGACTAACATTAACATGGAATTTCTGGAACAAGTCACTCTTCCAGATGGAACTCAAGCTTATATGACTAGAGACTTACCGAGTGGTATAAAATTGGAATTCATGTAATTTATTTTTCATTTATACGACTATTTTTAGATGACAACTTATTCGAACAAACTGATCATACTTTTGAACTAGAAGATTCATCCACAATCTTATTGGAAAGCATGACAGATAATTTAGAAGCTGATATTAATCTTCAAACAAATAGTGATGAAGAAGATGGTAATTTAGAAACGGAAGAAATAAATTTAGATAATAAAATAATTTTTACACAAAACCTCAATGATGATATTGATGGTAATCAAAGAATTTTTTAAAGGTAGAATTTTATTAAAATTGAATATTTTTTAGCTACTAATTATGAACAAATAACGTTAGAAGATGGTAGTATAGCTATGATAGAAATTGGATTATATAATAAGATATTAAAACAGAGTAAGAAGAAATTAGTAAATCAAGAAAAAGAATCTAGTCCTAGTACTAGTAGTACAAAGTACCAGTGTCCGAATGAGGGCTGTGAAAAGACCTACTCCACTATGCACCACTTGCGAGTATGTTATGCTTTGTTTTGTTGTATTTATAATACATATACACTTTTATTTTTACGAAACAAATATCTTTTTTTCTACAGCAGATTTTAAACTGTGCTTTGTTCAACTCGAAATAGTTGACTAAGGGCCAGTTGTACAATACACAGTTAGTACCTACGGTTACGTAACATACAGTTAACCTAACCACTGGTTAAAAATCACAATTAGTTGTACCATTTCTATTTTTCTAAAGGTTACCTAGCAGTCTGTCAGTTAACACTGGATCAGTTTTTCCAAATTATACTATATAAAACAAAACATAAATTTTATTTTATTGCAATTTTGACATATACGTCAGTTTTCATAAAAATTAAAATTACAAAATGTCAAAAACTAAGCGTAATAGAACAACTAATTTTACGCTAGATGATTGTTTGAAATTAGTGGATTTTGTCGCCCAGTATAAAGATATAATGGAGAATAAAAAAACTGATGCGATCACAACACAAGGTAAGGTAAATAAATTATTATATAAAGTGCATGAAGTATTCTTGGTTATTGGATAAAAGAAATAAGCAGGAATGCAGTCAATGTATAAAATTTTATTTAATCAAAAGCCGATGTTTCGGTTAGTTAGGTACTAACTGTGTATTGTACAACTGGCCCATAGACCTTTGTTTTTCTTAACAATTGGTCAGGAGTAATGTGTTTTTAGATTTTTAAATTTCTAAATTGATTGCCTGAATAAATGTCACAATTAATTTTATTATTTTACTATTTCCCTCTGAAAACAGTATGTTGCATTTTGTAGGGAGTGCCACTCTTTAATTAGATCTACCAGAAATTTATTTTATTGTTCTTAAATAATTTAATTTATAATCGGTTTTCTAATTTTTGCTCTTTAAAATCTGCTATAGAAAACAATTGAGTTTTACACATGACGATAAAATTAAATTATCGCGAAAAATAATTCGCTCGCGAAATAGCTCGTGAATTTAAATTTCCGCTCGTCGATAAAATACAATTTTATCGTCTTGTATAAAAAAATAACTATAAATGCACTGATAGTATTTATTTCGATAAATTAAATCCACATTTCTTATAACTTAAAAAAAGCGGAATATGCAGAACGTCTGGATTTCGAAAGCTACCATAAGGGTCGCGGAAACTATAAGAGATATATCTTAGGTGTTCTTTTGTTTTTTATCAAATATTCTCATAGGTTACTAGATAATAACGGAAATCTAATTTTGATCGAAATTTTAATATATACAAAAAATAATGTCATTTGACTAGAGTATTTTTTTGCGTAAATAAATCTAGCGTGGATCTGGCAACAGCGCATCGCAAATTAAAATTTTAGCTTATCTATACATTGCTCTAATGATCGTACTACCTTAAACAATTGGTAATCTAGAAAAATATTTCAAGATTTTTTTTATTGTTCAATCAGCGGCTTGCGAAAATAGTTTTTCTGTCAGTAAATATTTGAGACACCGGGTGTTTACTTCTTTTATGAATTTAGGAAATAACAATAGTAAAATTTTCAATTTTAGCTATTTACAGAGTGCCATGTGCAATAGCAAAAAATAAGTTGTATTGTTTGAGTTTGATATATGACATTTGTCATAAAGTTGTAATAATTAGTGATTTCATTAAATTATTTGTTAGTAATCATGGATACATTTACCATCTCAGATTTTCAAAAGAAAATAATAATTAAATATCAATTAATAAACTTTTATCTTTCAAACACAAAATTGATGAAAAGGTGATCTTAAAATTTGAAATAGTAAACGATATGAATTTTTGAATGTCTGAAATTATTTGTGCCGTCACGAGCCAGATTTGGTTATGCGTTTCAAATCTTTGTCTACAGTAGGCATACATTTCCCATTTATTTTTATTAGGACTTATTTTTCTTATTAAATTAATTAGTAGTGAATACTGCAATAAATCAAAATGTTTAATAGATATTTACACACACCAAGTGAGCTAAGGTAATGTTTATTCATGAGAAGAAATTTTAGCTCACGAGCTCGTAAGAGAGTACTCAAATTGAGGACTATAATGTTGTCATTATGACACGGCAGCATATAAATATTATTTCGATCTATATCATGAAACATTTTGAGAATATTATTAGGATGACACGAGGGATGACAGTAGTGTTGCTGTAGTATTACATTTTTTGAATTCAAACAAAAACAACGATTAGCAGGTCTAGTTCGACCGAATTCATCCGAAATTTTGCGTTAATAACCGAATAATATTTTATAATTTTCTTTTATTAAAATTCTTAGTTTAAGTATGCTACTCTGATTTTTAATTCTAAATATTTTTTGTATTTACGCTTTTGTTTTAAAATTAATAAGGCAGAAATTACAGCCATAGGAAAAAAAGTAGAGATCAGTATAACAAAAAACATTCTTTTAAATGGAAACCATATTTGATTTTTACTTTAAAAAAATACCTACTTTTTCTATTTCCGTTGGTATAAAGGTTTTTATTTTAAATTTCTTTTACTTTTAAATTTTTCATTATTATGTTTTAAGACTACGGCTTATTGCATAAGAATTTAAATAAATGAAAACAAAATAAAAATTCCTATGAGTGGAAGTAAACATTTGCTAATATGTGATTGGCATGTGACATGTTTTTGACTTTTTGATATTTGAAGTAATTTATTATATTATATTGAGGTAATTTTAAAATATATAAGGTACTGTATGATTTTCATTTAGTATATTTGCTATTTATTGTATTAGTCACTCAAAAATGACTTTTATAACGAAACGTTAGAATCATATCACATATCAGATGCAGATCCACCATGATGCCTAAAATTGTTGTTTGTGAATTGTAACTTAATAGCAGATGTTTACTTCCACTCAGATGATTTTGACATAAGTGTCAACATGATGTGGACGTACTCTTATTTTGTATTTATATAAACATTACAATGGGCTACTTGCGTACCTTTTTTTTATTTAATATTTTTGAAGAGAAGGTAAAAACTTGCTACCCATATTTTTTCTTTTGACAATATTTTTATTAATTAGCCAGAAAAAAAATAATGAAATTTGATTATTTGAATTCCCGCCATGTATGACGTAGAATTACGCCGCACCAATGAATAGTCGTAAAGCCACAGCGTGGTGCCATCCCATAGTAATGGTATGTTTGTGCGGGTAATGTAGATCACCTGTTTGACGTTTCAATAATAGTTTGAAGGTTAGTATTTTAGTGTATCTTTTTGGTATCGATATTTAAAGTTACAAGTAACTACCTATGTGTTTATTTATAAAGTAATTAATGTATTTGAGAGACCAGAGAGAGAGAAAAATGAACTAATGTCAAATTCAAATTAAAACTTTTTCGCGCGCAATGCCATCTATTGATAACATTCTTAAACATGCTTCCCTCCCCTGTTAAATATAAAGACGTCACAGAAAATTTTCTTTCTTAATTTAGTAAAAAATAAATAATTATTTTAAAATAAAATTTATATTTTTATATATGTTTTCAATATAACTTTACGTATATTGTGACAGAAATCGGATTTTCAGTACCACACAAGTAGCCCATTGACGTCACAAATTCCGCTCCAAAACTTTAATAAATCCCTTAAGTATAATTTAAAAATTAAACAATTTTTATTTTTAATAATATAAAACTTGGAACGTTTTTAAATCAGAAATTGCCTTAGAAATCTTCTGGGTTATAATAATTACTTAATTTATTTTCATAGGTGCATATGAGAACCCATACAGGAACCAGGCCATATAAATGTCATGTAGAAGGTTGTGATAAAACCTTCGCTACGGGTTATTCCCTAAAAGCTCATTCCCGTACTCATACTGGAGAAAAACCTTACGCATGCCAGGGTTGCGAGAAAAGGTTTAAAACTTCTGGAGATCTGCAGAAGCACTTCAGAATACATACTGGTAACATTTTTTTTTTTTTTTAATAAAATTTTGCGCTGTATATTAATTTTCTAATTTAAAATTTAACAACGTAGTCAAAACTAGAATATTTTGAATATTTATACCTATAAAGGGGTTGTGTGACTGAGTATTTTATGAGGCTAGTTGTAGCTCAGCCTGGTTCGAATCCGATTAGTCAAATTTGAAAATTATTTCCTAGTTTGAAATCACATAAAAGTAACTCCTATGATGCACTCTTTACTACATCTTTAATTGCTTTAGTAGTGGCAGTACAGAGTATATAGTCATTACTGTAATACATTATATTGGGTTGATACAGAAGTTCGCAGTGATTTTAGTTTCTAGGGCAAGAGTGTCTTGGAAAAACAATTTGTTGGACAAACGTTGTTTTTTGTTATTTGGGATTAGTATGACCACTAAATACACAAAATATCTTGGCAACGGACAGGATAAAAACACAAATCACTGTTACCAACCTAACTATTTTGTTAAAAAATCCTCATAATGGAAAATGCCATATATTTTTATAAAGAAATAAAGTAATTGAAAGCCGAGATAGAGAAAATAGAATATACCTATAAGTATATTGAAAATAGTATAAACCACTCGTACAGAAGGCTATTCAAGCACTCATTCGTTCGCACACTCGCTGTTGCGCGCTCGTGTCCGTATTTCAAACTCGATCTTGATTAGGTTTCGTTATCAATATTTGAACGTTACGAAAATAAACCAAACAAGAAATGAACAAGATATTATGACGCTGCGCGTGTTCCCAATGGTGGGAGTGAGCAAATGTAACAAAGTAAAAATCAAATATTCCTTATTTCATTAATGAGTACATGCACTGCACGTAACGTTGACACCCATGTCGAAAACGGATACTCGGCTTAGCAATGAGTACTATTTTAATCAGTGTCAAACGAGCTTAATATTCCTTAATTTATGTATTTTTTCACTTTCTTTTCTAATGCCCCGGTCATCTGATGAATAAATTTTATTCATCAATGGGCCCCATTAATGGTGGATGGCCCATCCACCACTGTAAGATTTTTAATATTTAGGCATAAATTACTTTTTATAACACTTAAATAGTTCTGAAGAATTTGTAAACAGTGTTATACGCATTTGAATAAGCTTACAAATAATTTATAAATAATACACTCATTTGCCGGCTTTTTGTTAATATATCACGCTCCCTGCAATAGGAAAGTGAAGCAACGAAAGTGATGACGTCAAAATCGACCGGGAATTACAAAACCTGAAAGTAGGCTTCCGGTTTCTTAACTGCATCTTGAAAGAGTTTGTTGTGAACGAACCGTACTAGCGCTAAATTTAAATAGCTGTCATCAAAGCTGTTATCTGTAAAGTGTAAATACAACTTTTAGAATTAAAAATTATTTCTTATAAAGCTAATTTTATAACAATATTTTGCAATATAATCAATTAATAAAATTAATAATGCATATGAAAAATAATGGAGATGGAAAATAAAAGAAGCAGATATGCAAAATTTGAAAAGTAGATTATCATATAATAAAATATATTTGTCACATACGTATAAATAATATAGTGTTAATGAATACGTGTTACAAATTTATAGGGTATGTAGGGGATGCAAAAATAAAATAAACAAAATTAGTAACTGTAGTGAGAGATCGTAACAGCCAACGAAAATTAAGAAAGATAATTACCATTTTACGAGTTTATTAGTAAAGTCTATTTTGCATCTCGTACATACCCTATAAATTTGTAACACGTATTCATTAAAAGCCTTTGTAGGTACATATTTACAAAAATTCGATTACATACTTTGTTCATTGTAAAATATTTCGACTTCCTTATAAGCGGGTATTGAAAATTTGTCAAAGCCCCACAAACTTCAAGGATGAATGTTGCATGGGGCATTAAAAAAAGCAATCATATGTAATATCTGAAAAGTTTTAATTCCTCCTATGGCCCTTTCTACTTGTACATTTACCCTCGTAATATTTCTTGTTTTCTGAATTTGTTCCACCGTAAACTATGGTATCATTAAAAATTAACGCCTGATTAACTCGCAACTTTACAATGATTAAAACCCATTGCTTTTCCAAATTTGGCTAATTCGTTTCTTAATACTTCAACATATTCCTCAGAAACTGCGCGATCAGTGGATCTATGTGGTGTTATATATAGATCTTCAACTGTTTGCACTGTAGTATCAGTTGTTTTCTTCTTCGACCAGGAACAAGCCGTATTTATTTTTTTTACTTTAAATACATAAAACAGGAATATGTAACAAAATCACATCATTAAATTTGCTAATTTTCGAATAAGACAAATGACAGCTATTTAAATTTAGCGCTAGTTCGGTTCGTTCACAATAAACGCTTTCAAGATGCAGTCAAGAAACCGGAAGCCTACTTTCAGGTTTTGTAATTCCCGGTCGATTTTGACGTCACGCTTTCGGAGTCAATTGTGGTGGAGTCAGGTGGATTCATACCATCATGGCTGCGTTCCAAAATCCTACTCTTAAGAGTACGAAATTACTCAAAAGTCGTTTCAAAACTAATATCTTACTCTCATAGTTTATACTCTTAATCTGTTCCAAAACAGCCAGTTTACTCTAAAGTGATATTCTACTTACCTTACTATCGAGGAGCTTATAGAAATTACTCCACAATATTTTCAAACGTGGATGCTCACAATTCTCAATTTATGAAAGTAATTTGCATTCTTGAGGAAGAAGAAATGCTTTTGGTTGAAAATAAACAAGTAAACACGTTGGCCTGTATTACGAGCACACTTTTATAATAAAAGCGCTTTTATGGAGCGTACTTTCACATTATATTATGAGGAGAGCGCTCCATAAAAGAGCTTTTATTATAAAAGTGCGCTTGTAATACGGGCTTGACATTAATTTTGTAATTATAAGTAGTATTGTTAATTTTTTTAAAATTATTTTTAATTTAGTTTCAATTTTTTACTTCAACAAAACTCTCGTTCCAAAACACACTACACATCATACTCTAACATCTAACTCCTACGCCAAAACTCGGTATTCTTGGTTTTGGAACGCAGCCCATGTTAACTACTTTTGACATTTGGTTTTTGGTTAGAGGTTATGTTTAGTGATTGTGATCTGCCAGAGACTTGTATTTATTGTAAATTCGACTTTTATTATACAACTATCAGCATTTAATAAGTTTGTATTGTAATAATTTATTTTCAAGTTTATAATATATTATTATTAAACTTGCAGAATTATCATGGTTGTGCGGTATGCAAACAAACAAGCTTCTTTTGCTGCTCGCTTAGAGGCGCTAGTGCCTGGAATAGCTTTCTCTCTTTCCGGTGTCAGGGAGAATGACGTGGAACGAAACTTTAATTTTGTATTGCATTTTAATTATTAATTTCTCATATATTACAAATTATTTTTGAATGAAACTGTGATTTATATATTAGAATTCTTCCATACTTCCATAATATTTAATGAAAAATATATTGGTGGAAACCCTCCTTGGTCAAAATTTCGTTTCACCAACCAAAATAATCGAATAGATAGTTATTAATAGAATATTATTTTTCTCGCCATTATTTTGCATTGAGTATACAGCTAACAAGTTCATCTCCCTGACAAGATTGTTAAATGCGCTGTTAAAATTCTCAATTTTCACCGACGTAATATACAGTGAAAAATTTTCACCTTATCACTTAGACCTATTCTCAATTACAAAGTGGTCTGATACAAATGAGCAAAAAAATGTAATATTGTTTGTATTTACCGTATGTTGACAATATTGGTTGGACATAAAAAGAAAATACGAATTTGGTACAAGTGTTTTTTGACATTTGACAAATAATGTCTTGACATTGACAAGTGATATGATATAAATTTATCATTTCATATATCACAATGGTGAATATTGAGAATTGGGCCCGAAGACTATAATTTTTGACGTGTCATTGAAATTAGATGAAAATGAGTGAAAATAAATATTAATAAAGAGGAAAAGGAACAAAATCTAAATCGAAGAAGAAAGTAAAATTGTTTAATTATTACAACGGTAGAATATTTTTGTATATTTAAGAAAATAATTGTTGATGTGTTATTGCATGAAAAAATTAAAGAATGGAATACTTTTCACAAAAATATTGATCCTACATAAAAAAAAAAACCGCTATATTCTTTCATTTATTGGCTCCTAATGATGCCGAATATCATATTTAGAATTTCATAAACACATTGTTTTAGAAATGAGAAATTGCTTGCGAAAATTTACTTCGTCAACAAAGATAAGAATGACATTCAAATATTGAAGGAAATATTAAATATAGCAAATAAAGATAACCTTATAATATTTCATTTTTTATATTCATCTATTATCCATTTTATTGGTACGTATTGTAAATATTATTTTGATCACCTTAAACATTTATAAAATTATAACATGCACATTATCAAACTATTCATTGAATAAATATTTAATTGGGCAAAAATCTCAGGATAATTTAACCAACGATTTATTCGTCGAATAGTTGCTAACTGACGTTGGTGAAACAAAAATATGCTATTTTACTCGACGAATAGTTTAACTGATGAATAAAATGTTTATTTGTCTATGGTGAAACCGGGCATAAGACAGTTAGATTTTGAAAATGGTATGGTATAGTACCCTATTCCGTTATATGTCTCTAAAATTGAATCAATTAATTTCATTGTGATGTAGTGCTATTTTTATATTTAAATGTTAATGATATTTGCAACATTTTATATTAATATTCTTATCCATTTTGCTTAATTACATGCTAAACACTTACGACTCTTCAATGTATGAGTCAAAATATTTTAGTATTTGGTTACTTACAAATCATTGTTCGTAAAATTAAATCTGTTTGTCTTTATACATGGTATTAAAAACATGGTAACAAATTTTGAGGACATATAGCACTGACCAAAATGAGTAAAAAAGGGTTAATCAATAATGGGTCTGGTCTACAACTGTTTCCGAAAAAGAGGCCATTTTGAATTAGCATCGAAAAAAACTGACAAAAATAGTGATCGAACAAAATTTGTCTATGTCAGTGAATAGACCGAATAGACTATAAAAAAAGTTAGGTACTAGTTATTTGAAAATTAAATATTGGCCAAGGTCGCCTTAGCATTTTTCATAGTACAATTATTTGATTCTTTTTTTGAAAAACAAAACCACATATAAGATGACCTCTCAAAGATAAACTAAAAGTCTCATTTAATCGAAATCTTAACTCTTGTAGTTTTTCGAGATAGAGGTAAATCTCGTAAAAACTCATTTTTAACTGCCTTATATGACGGAAACTATTGAAGGTCGGACTCATGTTGATGAAGTTTTTTTACTTATTTTGGTCAGTATTATATGTCCTCAAAATTTTATATCTTTGCTCTTTAAAACCCCGTATTTCAACAGTCTTAAATTTTATCATTTTATCTTGTTTTTTCAAAATATAAATTCGTCAATTATTGGTTGTATTGTCTGTAGGAGAGAAGCCTTTCGTGTGCCCAATAGAAGGCTGTGGTCGTTCTTTCACCACTTCCAATATCAGGAAAGTTCATATTCGATCACATACTGGAGAACGACCATACGAATGTCCTGCACCGGGATGTAAAAAGGCGTTTGCTTCAGCTACAAATTACAAGAATCATATTCGAATTCATTCCGGAGAGAAACCATATGCTTGTCCCATAATCGTGAGTATCTTTAATATCATTTCTTCATTCAATATAACAAAATTTCTTTTTTAGGAATGTGGGAAACGCTTCACAGAATATTCGTCTCTATATAAACATCAACTCGTTCATAGCAACACAAAGGGCTGTCGTTGCGAATACTGCGGAAGAGTGTGCCGACATCCCGCTTCGTTAATCGCTCATAAAAGATCTGTTCACAACATTATTGTCACTGATAACGGAACAGAAATTATGGTAAAAATGGTGGATAATGGAGAGGAAGATGAAGGTACAGGAGATGCAGACGAATTAAATACTCAAATATTCTACGTTTCACAATAAGTAAGATACTGAATAAGTATTATAAAACATTCCTAATTTATTGTGGTGTACAATCATGGCTGTCTTAAATTTATTTATTGTAAATTTGTTTTTCTTTTGACGTTTAACTGTCAAAGTAGATTTTGTAAAATCATGGTTTAATAAATTATTTTCACTATGTCAAAAATAAGTTTGTCTTTTTTGAATATGGGACGGAAATTTCCTTCATTTAGTATTCTTAGAAACAGGTTAAAATTATTAAAAAGTAAAGGTTTTCTTCCTCAAAAATATAACACTCATAAAAGAAACTATTGTACTGAAACTAGTGAGACTAAAACTGATTATAATCGTCACTGTTACCACAATTCAGTTGAAAAATTGGTAAATGATCAAGTTAATACAGAATTTACTGCTGCTTACCACTATTTAGGGATGGCAATGTACTACGGAAGATCGAATGTTGCTCTGCCAGGGTGCTACGGTTTTTTTATGAAAATGTATTACGAGGAACAACAACATGCTATGGATTTTATGAAATATCAAACATTAAGAGGAGGAAAAGTATTATTGCAACCCATTAAACCCCTTGAGGAAACTGAATTTACTGATGTAGCAAAAACTTTTAGTATGGCATTAGAAATGGAAAAGTTAGTTAAAGAGGTATGCGAAATCATTAATTTTAAACATCAACGAAAAATAATTATTCTGAAAAAATATTATATAAACAATAAAACACCTTAATAGACATTTAAAAATAGAACAATTAAAATTGCACAATCACAGAGTTGCGAAATAGCTCAAAAGCAATTTAGCGTACAAAGTTTCTTGCGTCATAAAATAATTTAATAATGCAATTTTTATTTAGAAATTGCAAGCATTGTTCCGATGTGCTGATGACGTAAATGACACAGATGTTCAAAACATGTTAGATCCTTTTATTGAGAATCAGGTAAATTTAACATAAATAAAACAGTTTACTCACCTAATTACAGACAACTTACTATTTCTAAAAGGAAAAATCTGTTTATGAAATTGCTCGACTTTATACACGTGCAAGCGAACTAGCAGAAAATGATATTGGAAGATATCTTTTTGATAGAGAACTTCACGAAACTCATGTAAAAGGACAGCCGGGAAAATGTACAGCAGAAGTTGGAAGTAAATTATACACTTAAATATACCTTATAATATTTCTAGTGTATTTACAAAGTAATAAAACAATTAGACTTGTGCGTACAATATGTAGAAATATTTGAAAAAAATATTGACTAAGCTAAGCACCAGAGTATATGTTAAGTTTCAACATTTTTGATTTAATGTTCTTGAATTTGCTTGTCGAACATGTAAACTCCCAAACCTTCTCCAACCCTTTTTAGGCTTGTAACATGATCAGAGATCTCTTTTATAGCATCAACTTGTTCTTGTAAGAATTCAGTCTCCAAAAAGTCGCACAAATTTGCGTCGCCGTGCGATGATGCAACGCCGTGCAATTGCAATAGGCTCTGGAATTATAATTATTTTTTTATTTTTATGTTAATCAGCGATAAATTACTACATACCTCATTCACATTGCGTTCCAGAGTCAACGCAGTAGTCATTGCTTCTTCAGCAGTGCCCCATTCTTTCTTTTCAGGCGCAGTTATGTCTTTTAAAATAATTCGTCCACCTCGTTTGTTCTGGTATTTTAAAAATTTCAAAGCATGTTCTCGTTCTTCATCAGAAGCTTTCTTGAAATACCAATGCATTCCCGGTAAAGCAATATCATCTCTATCGAAGTAATACGCCTTAAAATGCAAAAATAGTTTTATTTTGAAATTTATGTACTCCGCGCGTAATTCTATTGATTTTTATATCTCTATAATTATTTACCATAGAAAGATACACATAACTGGCATAGAGCTCTAGATTAATTTGATTATTAATCGCATCTTCACATTCTTTATGATAATTCTGTCGCACTTGAGCCATTTTTCACTATTTAGTACACTGGATTTGAATTTTGCACTGAAGAATGTTCTCGCACAGAGACGAGTTGCATTGCACTTTAAAATATATGCGATGCGGCGCATAGAGAGGTGGGAGGCAGAGACGGAGTAATATTTTATTTGAATCAACAAATGTTGACTTTAAACTAAGTTTACTTAAATAAATATAATAGCTTATAAAGATAATATTCATATGATATACATAAATTTTTATCTAGTTAATTTAAAAACATAAAAAATGTGAGAACTTTAGTAATTTTCTAAGTACGGATCTGCTTACATTTTCTTGTCACATGCGCTGTCCGCAAGGCAGAGTTGGTTGGGACATTTGACATGTAAAATGGAAACATGAAAAATGGTGAAATTAAAGAATTGGAAAATATTTTTCATATTGGTAGAGATTGTTCTTGGTATTTCAGCATCAACTCATTGGATAGTTACTGAGAATGGTCGGATTCAGTCACATGTAAGTATAGTAATTAATATTTTGTATTGTTATGTTTTGTAAACATATAGGTTAATGATGTGTACATTTTTCAAAAAATTTAATCATCATGTTTGCAGAATAATTGCTCTATACTTGTGAAATATATCTTAATTATCAGTTATATTATAAATTGAGATGTTTCTAAAATTAATTTATAAATTTATTTGACGTTTATAGTAATCAATAATCAGCTGACCTGATTGTTCAGACACATGTTGAATAGAAACTGACAGATGTGTTTTGAAACTTTCAGCTTGATTCTCCATTCCATTTACGTCGTCCATATGATCTCCTAGGGCTCTTGGATCAAGAGTACAGACTTACAAAAATAGATACCCTTTATCAGGACCTCGTTAGTAGAAAGACATTAATTGACAAAAAATGGTCTGGATTAGAGGGGGCCTCAGACCTCGAATCCAGAATTTATTCTCAGGATTCAGACTGTTTAAAAGCTGGAAAGTTGTTAAGTGAGATAGATTTATACACAAGTATTGCTGCGGACGGCAGTGACAGAGATGGAATCCGCTTGGCGGATTTTCTTATCGACGATGCTTCTGAGGGCTCCGATGTACCTGATTGTCGGAAGGCTGTGCGGTTAGATTTTAGCATGTTTGTATTCGAGCACCTCTCTGCGATGGTGAGCAGAGCCAATCTTAGTATCATGTCCGAGCAAGCGCTGGAGCAATGGTTGCAGCCGGGTACCACGGTCGCTACTTTTGGTCATCAGGTTACCTTGGGGCTTGTGCGCAACAATACCTCTTGGTTGCATCATAATTTGGGTGCAATTTATTGGAGAATTAAGGGAGATGCCTTGCAAGCTGTTGAGTGTGGCAGGAGGGCAGTGCATTTTGCTCCAAGGTAAATTAACAAAATAATTAAATGTGATATGTAATTACGTGTATATTTTTTATTTAAGACAAAACTAATCAAATGTAACGGAAATTAAACAAGCGGATGTGGTTGTTTACTAAAATGAGTTTCATACATTTTATCTGTTTTCGTTAAATGTTATCTACTTTTGTCATATTTTTAATGATCAATATTATTTGACTGTTATAATTATTTTTAACAAATTAACATTATTTTGACACATGACAAAATAAACAACGCATGAAATATTACAGAGAATACCGCGATATTGCGCTTCTGAACTTGGCAAGCATTTTCCACCAGGCCCGGTATCCTGGCGAAGCTGCGATTATTCTGCACGCAGCCGTGGACCACGCACCACATCAACCAGCGAACCACTTCGCTCTGGGAAACGTGTATGCCGTTTTAGCGGATTACAACCGCTCTGTTGCATGTTACGATAACTTCCTTAAATTAAGACCTGGTTTGCCTGAAGCCTTGACTACCAAACATGCCACACTTTGTCATAAAAAGCTCGAGAAAGGCCTGATGGACTTACATGAGTCTCTTCAAGGCATCTTATCAGAATTGCATTACTACCACAGCCAGCAGGAGCAGTGGTTACGATTGCAAGAAAGGTTGATGTGGGAACAAGCTCCTTTGGAAGCAAAATTAGTTGCGTATAATCCTGAAACCTTCAGCGCTATGCTAGCGAACAGGGGTCAGAGTTGTATGCAACGAAGTGGCGATGATGGGAAGCCATCGGTGTTAAGTTGTGATTTAAATAGTGATAGCCAAATGATGGCACATAATCTCCAAATTGATATTACTTTAAGTCTTCAAATGTTACTACGAAACGTAGAGTCACAAGCACAAAAAATCAGCGAACAAATGGCGAAAGGAAAACGATATGTTAATAAAATAATTTCGCAAAAGAACAAAAAAGAAACACCAGTGAAACCTAAATACGTTTCTAGTTTTAATTCTGTCAGTCTTGACGCAGAAGAACTTGTCGTACCTGCTACTCAGGAACCAAAGTATCCTCCAGATATGGTTGTTTCAAAAACTAGCGCTAATTTTGATAGTCCTGGTTGGCCGACGAAGCAGCAGTGTTTGCAGTGGAAGTTGTACACGAATTCTGGGAAGAAGGATACTGTTCTACCTGTTTTTATGAATCCGGAAAACAAGGGATTTGAGTATGAAAATATCATTCAATTTGTATATTTTGAAAGTAATATAATAATATTTTTACAGGGTAACAAAGATTCTGTCGGATTTGATAGGATTATCAGCTGGAATGGAACATGCATTACCTTGGTATCCTCCAATATGCCAATCGCCAGAGGGAAGTGAGAAACCTTTCGATAAGAAATACTTCCCTGCCTCTTTATTACGAAGTGGCTTAAACTCACAGATGTCTTCTGATGTGTTCCTACAATCTCATTTGTTGAATTATGTTAATCAGGGCAAAGTTAATGAGGCTGAAATCGGACAGAGAATTATTACCGCCATTCAGAAAGTAAGATAATAAGTATCAACTAATAATGAGCGAATTCAGTATTTTTTATTTTTTATGAAAGTGAGCTGTCGTTCTAGATCTTTATTGTCATTTGTTGAGCCGTAATATGCTTTTTTAATATGCTGTTACATATACAGGGCTACTCTAAATAATTTTTTTATTTATAATTTTTTTCAATTTTTTTATATAATGGGGGATTTCACGATTTTTAATTTTTTTTATATGTTATAATATTTTTAAATTCAGAAATTTCTTAAAAATGACAAATATTTGGTATCTACCGTTTCCCGCCTTACGACGTAAGCGAACCCAGTGCTGGAGAGCAATGGCATTATATCGTACTTTCTCTCTCAGCGGCTGCTGTAACTCAGAGGTTCTAAACCATTTGTTCTAAAACATTGTGCGGCTAAGGTTATATCGCTTTATATATGAAAATTTCATTTTCTTCTTATTTATTTTTCTATTACTTATCGTAAATTTAGTATATTGTAAGTTATAGTTTATTAGTATTTAAGTATTTGTAAAAATAATAGCGTGTAGTCGCATAACCACCATAACGAAATACTCAGTAGAACAGTCTGGCAGTCACTGGTTTGTTGATGGGAACGCCCACTTACAGTGTCGGCCGATTAAATAGAGCCGGGTTCGGTTGCGTCATCAAGCCCGGAAAAATCCGTGCGTTTTGAAAGTGTGTAATATATTTTAGAATTTATATAAAAATTTATAAAACATGTAGAAAAGAAATTTGCGTCAATAACAGGTATATGGGAAGAATGAATTATGTATGTATACAGGGTGTATCAAGATAATGGAACAGTGCCGTTTGTTCGTGTATGTGAAAAGATACAGAAAAAAGTGATTAAGATATTTTGTAAGGTATAGAGGGGGACACATTTTAGCATAAACTTTATTATCATAAATCCAGTGATACTCAAACTATAGGGCAATATTGTATTTTTTTAAATGGCATTATAAATATTTTATTAACTCATTAAATAGAGAATTTTGTTATGAATTCAACGATATAATAATATCATACCCTTACATTGCGAAAAATTTGATAAAAATTAATTCAAAGTTAATATTTCATTTCTACTTTATCTAAGTAAACTGAGCAAACATTCAATCAATAAAATAAAATAAAATTTATTTTAGTTTTATTACATTCAAGCAAGCTACGATTTTGGCAATAAATTGAACTTTTAAAATAAATTTTTTATTTTATTGATTGAATGTTTGCTCAGATTACTTAGATATAGTAGAAATGAAATACTAACTTTGAATTAATTTTTATCAAATTTTTCGCAATGTAAGAGTATGATATTATTATATCGTTGAATTCAGAACAAAATCCTCTATTTAATGAGTTAATAAATGCCATTTAAAAAAATATAATATTGCCCTATAGTTTGAGTACCACTGGATTTATAATAATAAAGTTTATGCTAAAGTGTGTCCCCCTCTATGCCTTACAAAATATCTTAATCACTTTTTTCTCTATCTTTTCACATACACGAATAAAATGCACTGTTCCATTATCTTGATACACCCTGTATATGTATATAAAAATTCGATATGAGTGGAATCCCCTATTGTAAACTAGGCTTAGGGGCTCACAAATCAGGGTATTTGGCATGATGGTAGTACATCCGGTTTAACTGAAAATGACATTAACTTTCATATTTCAAATGGTACACTACATATTTTTATATATTTGGAATCTACGTAAAATTACGAATTCAACAAAATGCGTTATTGAACAAATAAATTACAAAAACGTAAGAGAAAATTATGAATAATTAACCTGGTAAGCAATGATTATATCAGGTAGGTGAGTAATATTTAAGTTAATTGTTTAAATTATTTTTGTAAGATTCTATATTATAAAAAAATTAAATTCTTTTTACACTACCAGATTATTCATAAGTCTCTTGTTTTTATAATTTATTTCTTCAATAAAAATACGCTTCAAGCATATTGTCGAATTCGTAATTTTACGTAGATTCGAAATATATAAAATGTATATAGGGTATTCCATTTGAAATATGAAAGTTAATGTTACTTCCTGTTTGAAAACTCCCCCATATTCACGTATAATAAGCAGTTTAATAAAATAATTGCAGCCGCCTCGGTAGTCGAGTGGGTAAAAGCAGCGCTCAAGCGACCTTTACCGCTCAGCTCCGGGGTGGTGGGTTCGATTCCCTCCAGGGTCTTGGATGTTTGTGTATGTCCTAAATTATAACACTCAAATGAAATTGTCATTGGCCATGGGAAGAAAAAAAATTAGTTACGTATATTATAGTCAAAGTTTTAATTGCCGTTGGAAGCCTGTAATTCAACATTATTTCCTACAAACGAAAAAGATTTCTATCTGGCATGGCGTCATAAATTCAAGCAAGTATTATTTAATTTACTTTCGTTGTTTTGTTAATTTCTGCATTCGTTTATTTATTAATTCCGGATTTCAAAAAGGCGATAGCAGAAGCCTAGAAAGTAGTAACAATTTGGAAGAGAGTAGATATATAAATAAATATATCATCACGGCATATTACCCATTTCTGAGTGTGCCACAATCTGCTTTATCGCAGATATCGGTAATGATGATGACATATTTATACCGTGCGGGCGCTTACCAGGCGTCACCTCACGGACACATTGCTGGCGTGGACAGTGATCACTTTTGTGCCATTTAAAATTCGAAATATTTGGCGTCGGTCGTGATCGAACCCGGTTCCCCAGGTTCGCGACTAGACACTCTGGCACGCGGCCACGGGACCCCATGAAGAGAGTAGATGGAAGATGTAAATGTTAAGGGCATTTAAACTCGAATATTTTATATCTAATAATAAATACTTTGAACTTTGATAGTTCCATCATACAGTTTTAAGGTCTACTTTTAATAAATGATTCATTTTCTAATTTGTTAATATGGTGGAGGATATTTTTTGAGTAAAATTTCAATGAATACATACTTACAATGTGGTAATTCTATTTTTTTAATAGTAGGTCCTATTGATTTTTTTTTATTGCAGAAATCTGGGCCAGGATGGTTGCTGGCAACACTGGCTAGTTTATACTGGCGAGTCCGATCCAACACTAGGAACAGCCTGGACTGTCTCAATCTAGCGTTGCAGTCAATTCCCAGCGATTACAAAGACGTAGTTTTAGTTTCTTTAAGTTCAGTGTTATATGAATTAGGTTACATCGACGATGCCTTAAAAGTTGCATTAGAAGCTTTCAGTTTGAACAAAGTTGAACCAGCAACTAATTTTCTACTATCATTACTTTATAACGCAAAGGATAATCCAGTGATTGCAAGTTACCATTTAAAACAGACATTACGTGTTGATCCCAACTTTTACAATGAAAAAGCGGATCTGTTGTTGAGAACTTGGGCCTGTAAGACGAGGCTTCACATTCTTGAAGAGGGAGTTATTAAGCAAGAACTCAAAGAGGCGATGTGTGCTGAGAAAGAAGGAATGAGTGCCGAAGGAGTTATTTGCAGCGCAGGGGGCGAGCAGTGTAAAGCTGCTGCTATACAGTGCTACAGAGCAGAATCCATTCCAGACGACTCTGGTAAATATTTACCCAATGGGCCTATTCTGTAAATCAATGGTCACTTTTTAACAAATTGTTAAAAATTTTGACGAATCAAGTATGTTATCATATAACAAAATTTGGAATTTTCAATGTAAAACCCATTGCTGTTGAACAACTGTTTTAATCATTTGCTAAAAATTGACCACAGAATAGGCCCGTAGGTTTTGAATTTTCAAAATTTACCCAAAGAAGTATTTTATTCATTGATGTATAATTCACATTAATATTAATTTCATTAAAGCGCTTTACTTGTCAAACTTTCAATCGTACTTGAAAGTCGATGGCTCCGAGGGAAATATATGTTTTCTTGTCATTGCTGTTTTGTGTACATTTAATACTTTTCTCATTATTATGGAGTTTAAAAATATAAATTTACATGAAATTTACTGTTAAAGTAGACTATACTAGGATACCACTTAAAAAGAATTAAAGTTGGTATATTTTTTTTATCATTTAATGCAATAAATTAACAGAATGAATCTAAAGATTTTAACAGTTTACGGAACCCAAAAATACTCACTTTTTTCTTTAAGCAGATTTTCATCACAACCGTTTCTAGAATCCATACCTCTTCGGTTCCATCGCTGACTTTATTTTAAAATGCGCTGTATTCAGCCCTACATTTTTTTAATAATAGAAAAAATTGCTCTTTTTTTTTCTGCGTATGGTTTTATTTTTTTTTATCTATATGAAAAGTTGCATAAACCAACCTTAACATGTCGCAACGTGGCGATTTCGAAAATGATGTATTACTTATCTATATTCATTTGTTTCAAACAACAAAATGCAATAACCCTAGGGATTGCGTACCACCTATTGAGAAACACTACAAAATGGTTGCCTAATGAATTTACAAAGAAAAATGAAAAAAAAAAATGTTCAATATTATCTTATTAAGGGTATATTCCAAAAATAACAAATTTTAACCGTGGTTAACCAAAAGTGTTCCAATAATATCAAATGGTAAAAATTGTACCAACGCAACCATAATTTTTCCTCGGTTTTGTCGGTAACATCTTCTGTCCTTTTTCATATGATGTCAGATTTTATAGATTAGTGAGGTTAGATACTATTTATTGAGTCTTTGATGTTTGCATCTATTTTCTACGGTTTGCATTGTACGTATTTTAATTTTCCACTTTATAATTTAGGTTTATGAAAAACAATAGACGTAATGTTTTGATAGAAAACTTTTGGGTTACCGCGAAAGAAACCGAACTGTTCCAAAAATAATAGACACGTGACTACAACCAGTCGGTAATCGAAACCATGGTTTTGGTTATTATATTTTATTTTTGGAATATACCCTTAATGAGGTGCGGGAGGCCACGTGACTTTGACAAGTGCTTGTGGGGCCCAACATGGTTGCCAAGAATACGGCTTGTGTACGTTGCCTGAGTTGCCAAATAAATTTGAGTGTAAAATTAATAAATAAAATTGTAAATCTAGTTATTATTAATGAATATCATGTTGTTTTACTTTTTAACACATAAACTTAATTTTTAAAATATTTTTTAAAAATTATGCGACTTGTGCTGCCATCTACGATACAAAGATTTCTTGGTGCACTAAATTTGAAGAAAACAATCAGATGAAAGTTGAACGTCTTGTATATTTTAAAAATTAAGTTTATTTGTTAAAAAGTAAAACAACATGATATTCATTAATAATAACTAGCTTTACAATTTTATTTATTAATATTTTACACTCAAATTTATTTGGCAACACAGGCAACGTACAAAGTCACGTGGCCTCCCGCACCTCATACCTTTTTTTGCTAAATATAAGCATGTGACGTAGATTTTTCTGATGACACTTCTCAAAAAGTTTTAAACAAAAGTGTACTGTAAAGCAGAAGTTGCGGGTACACCTGATTTTTGAGATTGATTTTGGTAATTTTGCCATGTTGGTTATGTTATTTCCTTTTACATACATGTGGAATAAAGCAATAAACTAATAAACAATTTAGATAAATGATGTGATTCCGAACATCAATGAAATAAGAAATGAATTAGACCATTTACTGTTTGTAAATATACTCCTTGTATTTCCCTTACATTTTACTTTTAAACTTTCTCTTTGTTAAAACATATCCATTATTCCTTTTACTTTTGGATGTTGTAATTTTTAACAAATACATTATACATACTTATGACAATTTCTCATAATGTAGATGAATACAAAGTCACAAACATGAAAGCACGCATTCAACCAACAATCATCCTTCTCTATATTTTATCCAAACATTCGAACATTTTCTCTCTCAATACATCCTGTAACATCCATCCACTTGTATACTGGACGTCCATGCGAGCACTTATCATTAATTTCACCAATAAATATACTTTCACTAGTCATTCTCTCGAGATAACTGAACCTTCTCAACTGAACTTTGTTCTTTCAGTAACATTTATCATATTATACATTTTTTTTTTCATATATTATTGGACAAGGTTAATAGGTAAAATAAAATTTAAGCACTAATTTCATTTTAATTCTAAATGAAATTTATTGCAAATAATAAATGTTTTCATTCTTTTTATGCAGATATTCAGTCGTTATCAAAGTTGTTGGCAAGTGACAATTGCATTACCCGAAAAGTAGGTTTGGGTCATTCATTGATTTCAACTCTACTAGCAGCTAACAGCGGTGGTGACAGTTCTTCCATAGAGGGTTCTGGAAACCTGGAACCCGACCAATCCCAGCTGGAGAGTATGGGCGAACAGCAACAAGCCTTCCATATGAGAATTTCTTTAGGAGATGAGAACACACCAATAAGTGCCAGCACTTTGGGGGACTTCTATGGTAAGACAAAATATTGAGTTAATTTTTTTAAAACATAATTTTATAAAGAGGCGCGTAACTGAGTGCGATAAGTGATCGCCTGTGGTTCTGATGGGTTGGGTTCGAATCCGCCTGATCAAACGAGAATTAATTTTCAAATAACACAAGAGGTACTCTCTCCACGACAGCCTTGAGTTGACAGTGCCCTCGATGGTGCAGATGTGCAGGGTGTTTTTTTTTTTTTTTTTTTTTTTTTTTATCAGGGCCACTGTGAGTATCTCGGAAACTGTTAGAGCTATGACGTCGGTGAAATGGCACAAGTTGTTATATTAGAGAGCCATTTACGATGTTTTTGTTTTTCCAAAAAATGCAGTGTTTGAGATTTATAGTTGATAGAATATAAGTTTTCTTTGTATAAAAACAATAACAAAAAAAAAGAAAGACAGTTGTCGAATTAGTGATTTTGTACAAATATAATTTTGTTAGGGCCAGTTCTACAATCTCCGGTTAGAATTTTAACTGTAAGTTAAACAATATTGAATCGGATTATTGGCAGCAATGATCAATTTGTTATTTGACAGTTCATTTCGTTTCAATTTTGTTTATGTAACTGACAGTTAAAATTTTAGTCAGAGATTGGAAAACTGTCCTTTAAACTTCTTTCGAGCATTTTCTTTATTTTCTTGAACCTCAAAAATACAGGATAAAGTAATAAACAATCACTTCATCAAGCAAAAACACATAGGTCACTAAATAATAACGATAAATTCCAACGATTAGTTTTTAACAAATCATGATGCAAAACACTTGAAAATTCTACCAATGGGAACAGTATTGTACTGATAAAACCTGGTTACCCCGATAATTTTCCGCTACCAAATAAATATGTTGTGACAATTAATGTGTCAAGTTTCATTTTGCGTTGTCTTTGGAATTTATCTCACCAAATACCACACGACCTCTCAGATTTTCTCAGATAAACTTTTATTTTTAAGCACTCATTTTTTTTTGCTTTTAAGCAAAATCACTTAAGCAAACTGACATTATGTAAAACCCCTCCTCCTTCGGAGTCGGGATTTACCATGCAGTTTGCTTTCGTGTTTGCAAAAAAAAAAAATTCGTGCAAAATAAAAATTTATCGATAAAATCAGGAAGTCTTGTGATATTACTTCTGAAAAACTTCTAAACTACCAGTTTGTACTTCATAAAATTTAGGGCTGGTTTTATAAAGAAATTTAATCTTAACTTAAAATTTAGTTGTCAAGTAAATTTAAGGAAATGAACAAATTCGAATCATATTCTCGGTTCTTATGATATTTAAATCATTGCTGTCAAAGAAACGCGTTGCATTTTTTCTTCTCATTAAATTTACTATGAAAGTAAATTTTAAGTGAAGATTCAATTTCTTTATAAAACTGGCCCTTAACATTTTTTTCTCTTTTCAATAATGTTACTTACTTACTTAATCCTGCACCTTTCTACCCTCACGGGTGTAAGGCGTTCCCCCGGCTTGCGGGGGTGGGGGTTGAGTTCTGGTTCGTTGGTCTTCTCCATATTTCTTTCCACTCTGCTCTATCTTGTGTTGCTGTCTTCGTTTCTTCCCAAGTTAAACCTCTTCTTTGCGCTGCCTCCTTTACTTCTTCCAGCCACGTTCTTCTTGGTCGTCCTCGTGGTTTCTTTCTTCCAATTTTTGCTTCAAACACTTTTTTAACTATTCTCTCCTCTCCCATCCTTTCTACATGCCCATACCATCTCATCTGTCCTTCTGCTATCTTATCTTCTATTGCTTTTACTTTTAAGTTTTGTCTGTGGGTTGTGTTTTCAATTCTGTCCAGTCTTGTTTTCCCCTCTATTTTTCTCAAGAACCTCATTTCGATAGCCGTAATTTTTTCTTTTTGTCTTTGCGTTAATGTCCATGTTTCAGCTCCGTGTATGAGTATAGGTGTCACTACTTTCTTAAATATTTGTACTCTGGTCTCTTTCGGTATTTCTTTCTTTCCTAAGAAGCTGTGTTTGATGCTATTGAATATTTTGCCTCCTGTTGTTCTTCTTTCTTTTATTTCTTCATCAAATCTTCCATCTTCTGAGATCATTGACCCCAGGTATTTAAATTTTTGGACTTGCTGTAGATTTTCATTTTTTAGTTGTATCGTGTGGTGTTGTTCATTTCTTCCTAGTATCATGGTTTTCGTTTTTTCTTTATTGATCTTCATGTTTAATTTTTGTAGCGCTTTGTCATATATTTCTATATTCCTTGTTAAGGTTTTTTCGTCTTCTGCTATGATGACCATGTCATCTGCATAGCATAGTTCTGCTATTTCCACTCTTCTCAATTTCCAGTGCCCTATGTCGTATTTCTTTACTTCTTTCTTTGTCTCTTTTATTCCTTCGTCAAGGATTAGCGTAAACAGAAGCGGGCTCAAAATGCATCCTTGTCTTACTCCGGCTGTAGTTTCAAATGTATTGGAGGTCTCTTGTTTCACTCTTACATAGCTCTTAGTCTTTGAATATAGGCTCTGAATTCCTGTTATTAACGTATTTGATATTCCCCTTTTTCTTAGCGTTTTCCATATGTCTTCTCTATTGATTCTATCAAACGCTTTCTCTAGATCAATGAAGCAAACATGTACGTTTCTCCCTTCTTTTATTGCCTTTTCCCCTATTTGTCTTAGTATGAATATCGCATCATTTACTCCTCTATTTGGTCTAAAACCAAATTGAGTTTCCTCTAACGATTCTTCCAGCTCTGTTCTTAGTCTACTCTCCAAGATTCTTGCATATATTTTGGCCACTGTGCTTATTAGGGTAATTCCTCTATAGTTCTGACACTCTCTGCTATCTCCTTTTTTAAATATTGGTGTTATGATACCTATTTGCCATTCTGTTGGTGTTATTCCTTTTAGCGCTTCATTCATTATGTCTTTAAGTTCTTGTAGTGCTGATTCGGGTAGTGCTTTCAGCATGTCTGCTGTTATTTTGTCATGTCCGGGCGCTTTTCCTCTTTTGGTTTTTCTTATTGCTTCTATTATTTCTTTCAAGCTTATTTCTTCTTCTTGTGTTGTTTCTGTTTCCTTTGTTCGTGTGCGATGACTTTCTTGTTGTTCTTCATCTTTAGTTTCCTTTCCCTCTAGTAGTTCTATGAAATACTGTCTCCATCTGTCCATTATTCTGTCTTCTTCTGCTATCGTCTTTCCTTCCTTATCTTTAATGTTCGTTATTGTTGCTGTCTTCTTTTGTCTTATATTTTTAAGTGTTCCAAAAAATAATTTGTTATTTGACAGTTCATTTCGTTTCAATTTTGTTTATGTAACTGACAGTTAAAATTTTAGTCAGAGATTGGAAAACTGTCCTTTAAACTTCTTTCGAGCATTTTCTTTATTTTCTTGAACCTCAAAAATACAGGATAAAGTAATAAACAATCACTTCATCAAGCAAAAACACATAGGTCACTAAATAATAACGATAAATTCCAACGATTAGTTTTTAACAAATCATGATGCAAAACACTTGAAAATTCTACCAATGGGAACAGTATTGTACTGATAAAACCTGGTTACCCCGATAATTTTCCGCTACCAAATAAATATGTTGTGACAATTAATGTGTCAAGTTTCATTTTGCGTTGTCTTTGGAATTTATCTCACCAAATACCACACGACCTCTCAGATTTTCTCAGATAAACTTTTATTTTTAAGCACTCATTTTTTTTTGCTTTTAAGCAAAATCACTTAAGCAAACTGACATTATGTAAAACCCCTCCTCCTTCGGAGTCGGGATTTACCATGCAGTTTGCTTTCGTGTTTGCAAAAAAAAAAAAAATTCGTGCAAAATAAAAATTTATCGATAAAATCAGGAAGTCTTGTGATATTACTTCTGAAAAACTTCTAAACTACCAGTTTGTACTTCATAAAATTTAGGGCTGGTTTTATAAAGAAATTTAATCTTAACTTAAAATTTAGTTGTCAAGTAAATTTAAGGAAATGAACAAATTCGAATCATATTCTCGGTTCTTATGATATTTAAATCATTGCTGTCAAAGAAACGCGTTGCATTTTTTCTTCTCATTAAATTTACTATGAAAGTAAATTTTAAGTGAAGATTCAATTTCTTTATAAAACTGGCCCTTAACATTTTTTTCTCTTTTCAATAATGTAAAGGTTATTAAGTTTTGTATTTGATTTACCGCGAAGTTTATTTTTTCCCTTATCTTATATTAAATTTACTGTTATTTTCGAAATATTGAATTGATTTCTATTTAGAAATATTCCTTTTATTGAAAAATTAATTTTATTAAAAAATTGCACAGAAAATCAATTAAATTAATTCTTATAATAAAAATATGTTTTACATTAGGTCACCATTGACATGTTATAATCTAATTTATAAATATGAGTTTAGAATGAAGATATCGAGCAAGAAAGTCATAATATGAATTATATCAATTAAACAATATATAATTAATAAAAAAATAAAGTTTTTTGGGAAATAATAATAAAATTTAAGAAAAATAAGGTGAAAAATTAAATTTTGGGAATATAACAAATGCGAATCACAAAAACATTTTTATGCCGTCGAAAAGAGAAAAAATAGGAAATTTTATACGGTAAAATCAAATATGCATTCCATTTAAAATATCTGTATCTTGAAATAATACCAATAGAAAAATATTTTTGTACACCACTGGATAGACACTAACAGCCCGATTCACAAAAAAGTTTAAGCTAATCCTCATTTTTGGATTAGCGAATTCTACTCTAATTTTGGCAGTTTATATCTTAAAATATAGTCTAATCTATTCCTAGTATCTACCTTTATTGATAATATGAACATTTAATTTTAAATACCGGAATAGAATAGAATTCACTAATCCAAAAATGAGGATTAGCTTAAAGTTTTTTGTGAATCGGGCTGTAAAATATTTTAACATTTTTATTTGAAACATTTTTCTCGCTGAGTGACAGTTTAGAAGTTATTTTCAAAAATAATCAAAATCAGTTTTTTTTGTCATTTTCTAGTGATTTTTGCATTTTTTTTTTAAACAAAAATATCACTGAAATTGACCTCTAATATGACAACTTTTGTCCCATCATACCGAAGTCGTAGCTCTTCCAGTATCCGAGATACCCATAGTGGCCCTTATAAAAAAAGACACCTGTATTCCTAAATCTATAAATAAAAAGCAGATTGGCAAACCTAGCAATGGGTAAAGCCGTTTTTATAATATATTTATCTTATATTAAATAATTGTATTAATAGTTTCAGTGTCTTTAACAGACGATCCAACACCAGAAGCGATGTTATATGTTTATGACAAATCCGGGACTTACCCCTTAAGTCCAAAAGGTTGCCGAGCGATAAAAGACGCAGACTGGCTCCACTTCAGCTCGATGTGGCAGAGTATTGCTACGAGAAACATGGAGTAGGACTTTTTTAACATATTTTGTATATTATTTATTAACAAATAATTCTTATTACAGTATAGGTCCATTGTTAAAACCTCTTCTTCCTAACCAAGAAACGATGAAGCCTCATTGTGATATAAGTTTACCTCCGTCACCAACAACTCTTGATCATTTGACGTCGATGCGTCTGCGCTACCATCGCTTGATGCCCAATCCTGAACCGGCGTTGGTTGAGTGGTTGGGGCTTATGGCAGGAGATCAGGCAGCGACGCTTAGAGATCTGGGGACGAGAATTGCCATCGCTTTGCAAGAAGTCAGTAAAGATGTTAGTCTGGAAGGTACAAAGATTATTGTTTTTTAATTATAGAATACAACGTCGTGGATCCTAGCTACAGCAGCGGCGTTGTATTGGAGAACGCTGGGATATACGGACGAAGCGGTGACGTGCCTGAGGCAGGCTTTGACATTCGCACCGGCTGATATGAGGGATATTCCACTTATTAATTTGGCGAATGTTCTTCATAGGTACGTAAACAAAGAAAAATATTTAAATTATAACTAAACCACAGTATAAATATAAACAGTATTTGCACTCCTCAGCGGTGCCTTTGAACTGGCGAGTGGCGAGTCGACAGCACACCGGCTAAGCTCCACCTCTTAGTTTATAGCGATTCAACTCCGCTAAGCTAAACTAAGAGGCAGAACTAACACATTTGAGGTCAAATATTTGCGTAACCAAATACATGGGAAGTGCAACTACAGTTTATATTTATACTGTGACTAAATCAAGTTTTTAAACTAGGATGAGTAAATTTAAGTATTATATTTACTGCATAAATATATCAGAAAAAATATTTGTCAACAATTTAAATTATTGAACTTTCAATCACATTAATTAGTTTTTATAAACTATTCTTAAATTAGAAAATATCAGAATTGTAAGCTGTCAATTTCCAAATAAAATCGATATTTTACCATAGGCGTTTTTTATGCAGAGCGGTTACCGCAGGTTACTTACGGTTACATGCTAACAAGTTTATAAGTTTTATTAAAAAAATTAATAATGATACTAAATTTAGTAATACAAATTGTTTTCAGTGCCATATCTTTGTTGTGCAAAGTGTAACGTAACAGAATTTAAAATGAAACACGCTTGTTTCATTGAGTAGTATTAATAAAAATAAGTAAATGCGTATACTGACAGTTTTATAAGTACTTATATCCGTATTAATAAAGTTTCAGTAAAAGCTGATGCTATAAGAAAATACTTATTTGACAAAAGTACTTTCTTATACTTAATCAAAATAAGTAATTACTTAAAACTGTATTAATAAAATGGAGTTGATTCTTATAGAATTAAGTATTTACTTATAAATTTATAAGTATGATATTTATCATGCTTATGAAGGACTGAACAAAAATTTCTAAAATTATATTAATTTAAAAAACATATTCTAGGCCGTGCGAGATCGTAAAGATTATAAAATTCGTAGGGAAAATATTAAAAAAAAGCTGAAAAGCAAATTAGTGTTGATGAACGCAACACTTTTTTCATTAATATTTTTGCCTTTGAAGCTGCTGTCAAAACTAAATATTTTTAAAATTTCAAAAACGTATGTATATAGAACTGAATTTCAGATTAGTTTGTTAACTTTCTACAACTTTAAGCCCGTATGCCACGATCTATAATTCTGCACAGAATTATGAACATAATTATAGACAGAATTTTATAGACGGTCGCATACAGGGGCTTTTTTCTGTTCATAAAATTAGTAGTGGAATTTTTGATAATTATTGTGGTCGTTGATTATTGTTTACAATTTTTAACTTGGTCTTGGACTCATGAGCAAGTAATAATGCTCATATAATATTATCAAGAACATCCATATATTTATAGCCAGAATTTTGTAGAAAATTACGTGCACAGTGGTATATATTCTGGCCATAAATTTGTTCATAAAAATTCTGGCCATAAATTTGTTCATAAAAATTCTGGTCAGAATTCGATCCAATATTATAGATCGTTACTGTTAACTGTCAACAAATGTCAAAATTTAATTTTTTTACAAAAACACGGCTTACTATTGTATTTCATACGTAAGGACATACTTATATGTACCCTATGTACCTAAGTATTTACTTTAAGTATCAGCATGTAGTTATTAATACGAAAATAAGTATTTACTTGTAATTCTTGCTGATACTGATAAGTAAATGCTAGTACTTATAAGTATTTACTTATATAGGCCATCCAGCGAATCAAGCGGTTTACGTCATAAATACAATGGCTGGTAGCACAAGCCCTGTTTTAACTAAAACGCTGTTTTAAGAAATGTCAGATTTCATTATTTAATAATAAAAATAAATAGTATCAAATTTATGAAAATATGATTTTAAAGCAGAACATAGTTTGTATTCAAATAAATATTTTTTAAAAAATCGTTCTTTAAACATAAGGGTGAAATTAAATATTGAAATTTGAATTTGACATTTCTTAAAACAGTGTTTTAGTTAAAACAGGGCTTGTGCTACCAGCCAATATCACTAGAAACAATGACGTCATATGTTAAAAAGTTTACATGAGCATGTAAAACGGATTAAAATATATATGATCTGTGGGTGGTATCATTTTTTTCAGCGAAATACAATTTTATTTAAAATATTCTGAACGATACTGCTTACGCCGTTATAAATACTTCATTCTTGTAGTATGTGAAACAAACCAACTAGTATTATGTGAGATCCTTAAAAAAAAAATACAGAATACTGCATACCATACAATTTCTAACTGTTTCTGTACATTGCGTATAGCGTTTGCCACACGCTGTACATATAGATTTAATTTTCAAATTATTACTAATAAAAGAACGAAATATTACCTCAATATTACAATTCAGTGAAAGTAAGAGCCCACCAAACTATTTTTCATTTTCAAAATAAGTCAATAAATTAACTACAAGCTCTGAATTTGACATGACAGAGCATTTGACATTTTGTCAATGAACAACAATACAAAAAACAAAATGAAATCACAATATAGGTTGAAAAGTATAGTGTAGAGAGTGTAGACATATAATATTTAGTAATATACATGTTCAGAATTACCAATATTAAAAAAATATAATCAAACGTCATTTTGCAAAAATTAACAAAATTTTACTTAATAATAATATTTCCAAATATAATTATTTCTATTAAAGGTTTCAAATACATAATAATAATAAAAAAACCAATAAAATACCGTTAATTAAATATATTTAAAAATATAAAGAAAATTTCAAAAATCCCTAAACGATGACGTAAACCGCTTGATTCGCTGGATAGCCTATAAGTTTTTACTTATTTTTATTAATACCACCCAATAAGTTTTATATACCCAAAGCATTCAAGCAGCCAATGCACGTCATTAATAAAAATTGAATAAAAGGAACTAGATGTATGACGTCATGTACTGATACGTTTGCAGAGGTTTTAGAATCTTTATGAAAGGAGTTATACAGATTGTAACCTGTATTATCAACATAGTCATGAACTGTCATATCTACAAAATAAATACTATATTTTCGTCACTGTCCATTTCTATTTAAATTATTTTATAATACTAACCTTATTTATACTTATGTATGCCATATAAAGGCAATAAATAAAAATGATCCGAATTTCAAAGAATTATACCGAATTCTGACTGATTAGAAGTGCTATCTTTGGCAGATTCACAGATTTTGTGTTCGCCTTAACGGTCACGTTGCGTCGTTGTGTTGCGTTTAACATTACTTTATTATAAATAGGCCTTTACAGCGCACAAAAATGTTTCAAACACGATACAAATATTTTTCAAATAATAACTTTGACAGTATGAACATACAAATTATCAATGTTGCCAACTATAGCAACAATTAAACGAATAATTTGACGTTGATGTACATTATTTATATGTTATTCATGTCATATACGATAAGTAATGAACTGTACTATTCATCTTAATAATAATTATATAAGGCTATACACTTTTTGACGGTTAAAAATGATTAAAATTTTATTTAATTTTTCACTATTAGTGATTTTAATGCATTAAGGTTTTTACACTAAGTATAGCGTTCAAATCTTAACCATGAAGTTGGCGCAGAGGAACTTTACGTGCTCACCATTTAAAATGTGTAGTCTGTGGTACAAATTGTACATATAAATAATTTATTGAATCGAAATAGGCATACATAGCCATTGAAAATTATGAAGAATCTATAAAAAGATTTATATAAACATTTTTATATCACCCATTCGATGGATTACTAAACCATGAGATTATGAATTTGTTGTCAGAATTTGGTTATTGATGAGAGCCAGCAAAGTGTCTGACATCTGTTGGCGAAATTCAAAATGCGAGTCGTGGGGAAAACATTGCGGCATGTGAATTGTACTAGCATAGGAACCAAGCAAAAATGAGAGAAATGTCTATCAAATGTAAGCAATATTGCTCTGTACCGCAGTGCAATAATTACGTTAGTGCACAAATGTCAATTCAATACTTCCCAAAGGACAAAAAATGCGAAAAAATGGGTAATTGCGTTAAAAATAGGAAAGAAAGTGACACGGTATATGAATGTGTGTTCTGCTCATTTTCTGCCTTCGGATTATTATCAAGGTAAATCGTATAATAGTTTCAATACATTTTTTAATAATATAAAAAATATTTACAGGAAAAAACCCAAATAAAAGATCTCTTTTGAAAAAGAATACCTGTCCTACTAAAAAAAAAAATTATTTCTTTTTATATTAAAGACGAATAATACATTAAGGTAATAATACGTCATTTTTAATTTACCATATTCAACTGCTAGAATATTATATTTTTGGGAAATGCTAGAAATGCGTTATACAATTTTAAAACCAATTATTTTCATGCCTGATAAGAGAACAACACATTTTAAATACCTATTCCGAAATATTTTTTAAAAAATCAGAAATGTTAGAGTAGTGCTAGAGTGCACTGAAATTGATATTCAGAAATCAAAATGTTTGAGTTGCAAGATAAGATCATATTTTAATTAAAAAAAAAGACATACTTTAAAATATCTAATTGGAGTTACACGAAGGCGTTATATGTTTCGTAAGTTCTGCTTTTGGTGGCAGAACTTCTGATACGGCAATCGTTAGAGAATAATTTTTTTGTATTTCCTAGAACCATACATGGATGTAGTTATATAATAAATAATGATTTTCAAACCAATAAATTAAAAGTGTCTTTTCAAATAAAACATAAGTGCAAAAGTGTTTGCACTTCCACTGTTGTACAGTTGTACATTGTTTTCAAGGCAAATGCGGATATTATGTGGAATCCCTTTTAAATTAAATGTTTGTAAACAAAGACCGGGAATCTCCACATTGTTTTCTTTATCAAATTGGAAACCACACATTATTATATGACCGCTAAAATATTAGAAATTTTCAATGTTACCTTACAAACTTTTCTACTAACTACTTTATCTTTAAATGTTGCTTCTCCTTCCACTATTGGCCTAACTGCACCATTTAAATATATGTAGATATCTCCAAGGGAGATAAACATCTTATTTTAATTAATTATTGCACGTAAATAAAGAGAACTAAATCAAAAATGCGAGATTACTCCTATACCATCAATGTACAAAATACAATGTTTTCCCCACTACGAAGTAAAGTCACCTACGAAGATGTCAATGCTGCCATCTATTGACGGTGGTTACCGCGGATTCCACAAATACAAGTTTGTGTTGCGCCAGAATTCACCTATACTTCATTTCACGTAAGAAACTAGTAGATGGCGCTCGAGAGCCGACCGTTTTTACATGCGTGAAATAAATAATTTAAATTCATGAAACCAAACTTTGTCAATAAAAAATATTTTTATCTGTGAAATGTAGGAGTCCTGAATATTAAAAATTACAACAAAACGTGGGTAAATATCACTTAATTCTACCGATTTTATTTAATAATTAACAGATGATAAGTGATATTATTTTTGCTTTTGTGAACTAGGTTAGCATTCTGACCAATAAAAGGGCACAATTTATATCCCTATCTAACCTAACACTATTTTCTTCCGTGAAATGAAGTATAAGCTTCAAAATGGAAAAATTATTTGTGTGTGTAAATAAGGCTGAACACTGGTTCATCAGAAACATATATTATACTAGAGAAATTTTGAATTTACTCTTTCTTAGTACCGGAGTAAATGAGAAATATCTTTGTTTTACCTTGATTTTTCCGTATGTTTTCAGGGTGGGATTTCACAGCGATGCGCTCGAAGTGGCTTATATGGCCCTAGACAGTCGTCCAAACTTCGTCGTGAACCACTTCACCATAGGGAATATTCAGACGTCTCTAGGTGACCTGGAGAAGGCGATCTCATTCTACAGATCTTCCTTAGCGCTCGACGCTAACTTCGAACCAGCGAGGAATCGGCTGCAGGCCATTCTCTGCACGCTCCTCTTTGACGAGACGGGCTCGCTTAGGGACTCCACAGATATATCCGATAATTAATTTTGATTATATTGCGGTCTTGAGGAGATTTTTTGATTTTGTAGAACGGTTAGATTTGTACTTTTTTACCCAGCATTTATTTTGCATATTTAAACATACAATGGGAATTTTTCTTTGGAGTCGTGTTTTTAAGATTCTTAACATCATGATTGCGTTTTATATTTTTTACTTACTCTCTTTTGACAGTTTTAGTACAAAATATTTTTTAATGTTGTAATAATAATTTTTAATCAAAACTGCATACTACATGTTTATATAACATTTGTTTTCATTATTGTTTCATTCGTTTTTTACCAGTTGTTTTCTTGTTCTACTTATTAATTTAGATTTAGGGGAAAGTACAAAGTGAGGATTTATTTAATTTGGGATGAGTATTAACGAGTTTTGATTCTTGAGGTTGATTATTTAAGTGGCATATCTCAGAAAAGCCAAAGAACATTTAGTTTAAGACGTCGACATTCCGATTTTTACCATTTATTTGTCTTGTTTCTTTGTACTCGAGTTTTGAAAGACCAAGAAATGAAAAGTACCTTAATTTTTAAATGGCATATAAATATGAACATAAATGTACGCAATTTATTGGTATTACCATGTAAATATATATGTGTAGACCAAATTTATTTTAAAAGAAATAAAGACTGCATAAGCAAATTTGATGCATTGACTTTTTTCTCTTGTGCAATTTGGGGGTTTTATTACATTTATTGATTTAAATGAACTATGACATTTACAGCTAGAAAGCTTTTATTTACAACGTACTGCGGATATCTCGGGAGCCCTTCTAATGAGATGAGTTTCCAATTTTTTAATATTTGCGATTTATTTTCTAATAATTTATTTATAAATATGTCGTTCGTTTACGAGGTTAAATTTTTTATACAATATTTTATTGAAGAGCTGTATGAGACCTTTCGAAAATTAAAAGCGATTGAAATACTTGAAATATTTATTATTAAAATTATGTAATTATGTTAGTATTTTGCTTCATATGTATAATTCAGAAGACTTTCAACAGATGGCCGTACTTAGTACGTTTTGAATTTTTCTGATTTTTGCGTAATAAATTCCCTTGAATACTGATTTAATTAAAGACAGATTAGAGATATCAGTGGTGAAATAGTTATTTTCGTAACAAGTTATGAAAAATACCAAATATCATGCGAGTGTAAATTGACGCACGACGCGTAGCGGAGTGCAAGTCAATACACACGAGCTAAGGTATTTGTATTTCATACAAGTTATGAACATTATTTTTTAGACGAGCATAAATAAATTTTACTTTTTTTACAAAACTGAAATTTAGGTTCAAACGTACGGACAGCTGACATATGAATTATGTATACATATAGCCAGAAAATAGTGACATAGTAACCTTGCAACCGTGTCAACTATTACGATATGACAGGCCCGTATCCAGAATTTCATTTCGGAGGGGGTTCTGGTTATATAATTATATTATTTTTCAAGGAGATTAACATGAGCAGTTTTTTGCAGACTGTTATCCTTGTTTTGATTGATAACCATGGTTGTGGAATCAAAATAAAGATAAAAAATTTCTGCATCAAATGACAAATTTAATAATTAATTTATGGGACTAAAATATTACATAATTTACATTTATTTGTCATCATTTGATACAATTTTTATCTTTCTATTGATACCACAACTACTGTTGTCAGTCAAAACGGGGCGCAACAGTTTGCAAAAAAACTAATTTCCCATTTTAATCGTCTATGTACACCTTTAGAAAAACACCCGGTATACAATTCTCGGGGAAATAATAAAATAAAGGCAGTGTCTACTGCACTGTCCAGGCAGAGCAGCAAAAAAAAAAAAATTAGTGAACCAAACCCAAAACAATACCTAACTGACAATTCTTAATTGGTAGTCAGTGGTTTTTAGACAGATGCGAGAAGTGGCCGCTAGAATTGTCCGCTAGATTCCGTTCAGGTGCAAGAGTTCACAAATTTTTATTGCGGCTATGTCTGGAGAGTACAGTAGACACTTCCTAAAATAAAACAATATTTTGGCCTTTACGTATATCTTTATTTAATTGTAAAAAGCAATTGGGAATGTTATACTCGCAGTTTGGGACGCGTGCTATGATAGCACTAACATCTTGGTTAGACTTCTTTAAATTTTTTAGTATTTTATTTTACATTTCAGGGGGGGTTTGAACCCCCAAATCCCCCCCCTTGGATACGGCCATGCGATATGAAATATATAGTAACACTGTCATAAATTCAACTTTCAGTGTTAGGATACTACGCTGATATGTCACACTTATCACAATGGTCGTCTAAAAACTTATTATATGTGCTATAATAAATATACAGGGTGACTGAAAAAATAGGGATAAATAGTTATTTTCTTATCATTCATTTTAGACATAGTTTTAATTGATTGTGAGCCAGTCTCTCATAAATGACCGAGAGGATGATTCAGAGACTAGATCCTTGTGAAACATGCCGAGTGTTATTTTTTAAATATTTTAACTGTTTCACCAAGGGTCGTCATCACATTGTACTTTATTGTACTTTTATTATGAAAATATAAGAATTTGGCATCATTGTAAAGCTAACATTACTTAAATACTTTCCAAAAATATATGTACCATTCCGATTCCGGCGAAACCGGAAGTAGAATTCTGGGTCTTTTCACAGCAAAAAGTGACATTTAACTTCGCGCGCAACTTTGTAATTTAAACTATAGGTATAATATTAATATTAAAGAAAATAGATGTTCCCTATTTTCTCAATCACCTGTATACAGTGTGTCCCATTTAAAGGTGCCACCATTGGGATCTCGAGAACTATAAGAGATACGATGTCGGTTAAATGGAACTTTTTGTGCGCCTTTAGGAGGCCATCTCAGATGTGCTTTTGTTTTTCCAAAAATTCCCATAGGGCACTAGATAATGACGAAAAACTGAATATTGTTGATTTTTTCTATTTTAAATAACTTCTATACTATTAGTAATTGAGAAAAACTTTTCAAATATAAAAGATAGATATTTTTATTAACTAACCAGTGGCGTACGAAATATTTTTTTATATTTGTAAATTTTCGAGATATAACACAAACTTATATTTTTTTAAATGGAACCCATATCTGATTTTAGTCTCAAAAAAATCATTATTTTTTTCTCTTTTCTATGATATAAGGGTTATTATGTTTTATATTTGTTTTGCTCCTAAAATTTATTTTTTCTCTTAATTTTCCTGAAATTTCTTATTATTTTCCAAAATTTTTGGAAAAACAAAAGCACATCTGAGATGGCCTCCCAAAGATGCACAAAAAGTTCCATTTAACCGACATCGTATCTCTTATAGTTCTCGAGATCCCAATGGTGGCACCTCTAAATGGGACACAGTGTATACCTGTAAAATAGGTTGTGGTTGTGATCTTCGAGCATATACTGACTAGAGGCCGCCTTACGATGTTTGTTGTTATCGGAATATATGCAACAGGGGAGATTTGCGAGGCCGGAAGCCATGGTGTATTGCAGGTTGCGCAATATCGTAACATTTGTACTACCTTTTTACAAAGTAATGCCTAGTTGTTGCTTTTGAAATATGTAAATTATCTTTATTTTCAATAAATTTCAGTTTCTTTTCTCTTACCTTATTATTAGCAGGAAACTTAACACTTTGCTTATTATATTAATGTAAAAAAAAACCCAATTTCTTACACATGGAACGAAATTTCCATATTTTCTTTGTATTTTGCATTGAAATTTGACTCGACACAGTATAAAACCATATTGCAATATGAAAAAAAGATACACAAAATCACAAAATAAATATATACTTCGAGATACGTTCACAAACTACACACAAATGTTGGTTAGGTTACAGTAAAATGACAAGCAGTGACATATAACACAACAAAACGCTGCCCGCAATACACCACGACTTCCCCGCAATAAACCATGACTTCCAGCCCCGCAAATCCCCACTTCTGCATATATTCCGATCACAACATGCTATACGTTGGCATAGGGAATTACTTTTCTCTCTCTAGTCAGTATACGCTCGAAGGTTATCATTCATTTATTTTTCCGTTTCAAATATTCTGACGTTTTTAAACAATAGGTCCCCAACAGCAAGAATTTTCACAATCTTGGTAGACAACAAATAGGTTTGATTATCATATTTTTCATTAACAAAATAAACATTTTTTTCTTAATCTTATATAATATAATTATACATATTTTGATTTATAGTTAATTGCAGTCATACCAAAAAGTCTCCGTACGACAGTAGTTTTAACGTATTTTAGGAACAATAGCAGCCTAAAACCCAATATATTTAATTTCCTTTTAATCCAAAATGAAACGCAGTATATTACGTTATTATAAATATAAAATAAACAAATAATTTACTTAATTTATTTATATTATGGAGTAAACATTGAAAGTATTCATAATTTTATTACAAAAAAGTCTCTGTACGATAACCAAAACATTTAAATAATAAACCATTTATTAATGTTTCATAAAGAAATATAATATCTGGAGGGCTTTCCTTTGGTTTTTCCACCAGTAACTAAGCGACGAGTAATTGTAATTAATTTTAATTTTTTTTTTGTTTATATTCTTATTTATTTTAAGAATTTTCCGCACTTTCTCACTCTGGTTAAAGACCGGAGACTGTGAGGGATGATTAAGCATATTTTTAATATTAATTATACAGTACGCATTCTCTTATAGACGTGAATTATTTGTCGAATTTTTCTGATGCATGAAATTAAAATTGTCTATTAAGGCCCTATTTTTCGGCACTTTGTTTTAAATTTACTTTTAAAATATCGAGGTAACCTTTGCTATTCATTGTTGCAAGAATTACTAATTTTCGTACACCCCCTGAGAAAATACAGCCCCTAACATAATGCTACCACCGGCGTATTTAACTTACATTTAAATGTTTTAGATTTTCTACTTTTAAATTAGAAGTTTTAATTCTTTAAGTAAGTAAGTATAATACATACAGATTAGATAGAAGGCAAAAAAATTGGAGAAAACCTAAAATTTAAGGCATTTAATAGTAACAGTTAAATTCGCCTGTGATAGCATTATGTTTGGGGCTATATTTTCTCAGCGGGTGTACGAAAATTAGTAATTATTGCAACAATAGATAGCAAAGGTTACCTCGATATTTTAAAAGCAAATTTAAAAGAAAGTGCCGAAGAATAGGCCCTTAACAGACAATTTTAATTTCATGCATCAGAAAAATTCGACAAATAATTCGCGTCTCCGTCTATAATAGAATGCGTACTGTATAATATTAAAAATATGCTTAATTATCCCTCACAGTCTCCGGACTTTAACCAGATTGAGAAAGTGCGAAAAATTCTTAAAATAAATAAGAATGTAAACCAAAAAAGAATTTAAAATTAATTACAAGTAAAATGACAGAATATAATGTCATCGGTGACCAAAAATTTTGGAGATTCAATTACTCATCGCTTAGTTACTGGTGGAAAAACCAAAGGAAAACCCTCCAAATATTATATTTCTTTATGAAACATAAATAAATGGTTTATTGTTTAAATGTTTTGGTTATCGTACGGAGACTTTTTACCTTCCGTCAAAAGGAAGGTACTGTCTTTGGTCAAAAAATTCGGTGGTGAGTTTTTAATGAATAAGCACGTTTTAAGATCCCTAGAATACGATTTTACTAATTTTACATTGATGTCTGTATGTGTGTGTGTGTGTGTGTCCGTGTGTGTGTGTGTGACAAATTTTTCTCCGACGATAACTCCAAAACTACAATTCTAAAAATTATGATTCTTTCGTATTCCTCTTCTTTACAACCATATGAAGAGCTGATTAGATTTTGGTTATAATTGGTCAACCGGAAGTACCCTTATTTGAAGATCTTAACAGTTTTTTCTGGAAAAAACGCAGTTAAATATCATTTTTCGACATTTTTACCTTCCGTAAAAGGAAGGTATTGTCTTTGGTCAAAAAATTCGTTGGTGAGTTTTTAATGAATAAGCACGTTTTAGGGCCCCTAGAATACGAATTTATTATTTTTAAGATGATGTCTGTATGTGTGTGTGTGTGTGTGTGTGTGTGTGTGTGTGTGTGTGTGTGTCCGTGTGTGTGTCCGTGTGTGACAAATTTTTCTCCGACGATAACTCCAATACTACAATTCTAAAAATTATAATTCTTTCGTATTCCTCTTCTTTACATCCATATGAAGAGCTGATTAGATTTTGGTTATAATTGATCCACCGGAAGTACCCTTACTTGAAGTTTTTAACAGTTTTTCTTGAAAAAACGCAGTTAAATATTATTTTTTGACATTTTGTTATTATATATATTAAAGAAAATACTCTTCTCTATACAGTTTGATTATACATTTTCCTTCATATTCAATAGATGTAAATTTAAAGCATTATAAAGAAATTAATTTTCAAAAATTAGTCAGCTTTGCTGTTTATCATGGAAACAGCTGACATAATTATTCAAAAAAAATTAATTGACAGATGTCAGTTGCAAGTGCAAAACCAAATATGGACAAAAAAAGTATAGGATCTAAAATTGGTATGTCATAGTGTTGCTCGCAAGTGATACGCAGAGAAAGGCCAAAGAGAAGATGGAAGGACATTACTTAGTGTAGTTTATGTTATAATTTTATTGGATTTATAGAACCTTTTCAAATGAACTTAGGGTATGGAATTTGTAAAAAATAGTATGTGTTTTTACATGATATTATATAGAATCTGTTCCAAGGACCTTTTGGTATGGGATTTGTACAAAATCCGTGGAATTGACGGAAGGTCTTGTGCTGGCCACAACAGATTTTATGATCATTAATATGAAAGAAAATCTTATTCTCTATCTCTATACGATTTGATTATACATTTTCCTTCATATTCAATAAATATAGATTTATAAAGAGATTAAGAGAGGTTAATTTTCAAAAATCAGTCTGCTTTGCAAAAATTAAAGAAACAGCAGATATATTGAAAAAATTCTAATTGACAGATGTCAGTGTCAAGTGCCAAACCAAAGTGGAAAGTATAGGAACAGAAAGTAACATAAGTGACAGAGTGTCCTTCGCAAGTGACTTGCAGTTTCAATGCCGGGAGTACGAGGAAGGCCAAAGAGAAGATGGAAGGACTGTGTAGCAGAATATTTGAGAGAGGAAGAACTGTGTGAAAAAAAAGCGTTGGATAGGAATGAGGAAGTGTGAAGTACAATTTACAGAATGTACATTCGTGTTAAAATTATATTGGATTTATAGAATCTTTTCAAAGGAACTTGCAATATGGAATTTGTAAAAAATAGTGTGTTCGTGTTACAATTTTACAGGATATCTGATTTGTACAAATACATTGAATTGACGGAAGGTTTTGTGCTGGCCACAACAGATTTTTTGTCATGAAATTATGAATACTTTCAATGTTTACTCCATAATATAAATAAATTAAGTAAATTATTTGTTTATTTTATATTTATAATAACGTAATATAGGTACTGCGTTTCATTTTGGATTAAAAGGAAATTAAATATATTGGGTTTTCGGCTGCTATTTTTCCTAAAATACGTTAAAACTACTGTCGTACGGAAACTTTTTTGTATGATTGTACGTAAGTTTCAGTTGTATATGTTTTCAAAAAGAAATAAAAAATTAATCCTGCGAAATAATTGAATAAATTTTGCTCCAATTAATGGGCTTTCTATTAATAAACATATTGGATTATAAATAAACTGCGTACGAAAATGACATATGTGGATAGAAATATTAAAGAGAAAGAATTATTCATGTTTAGAAGTGTGTTCCCGTTTTAAATTAATCGATCCTTGATTAATTTTACATGTGGGAAAATAATGCAACATGTTAGTAGCCTGTTTTAACAAGGATAAGAATCTTTTGTTGTTTGAAAAAGATTTTATATACTCGGTCGTTAATATTACTCACAATAACTCATTTCATTTTGTGCAATATCATTTGTTTTCTAATAAATAATTGAGCGTTATGGTATTTTTGATTATATGTAAATACAAAAGTAGTTTTTTGTATAATGAGGACGTAGGTGAGACTTTTTTACACCTTGTTGGTAGTTTCAACTTTCAAATAAAACTCAAATTCGTTTTCCTTAACAGTAAGTCCGCGTACACATTGGCAAGCGGTATGCGTTGAGGGGCGGGGGTATTCCACCATAACAAAAAAAATCAATTTCACATAAAGTATGGCTCAACAAATAATAGTTAAAACAATGAAAACATTTTTTAAATAATTACTTCACGAGATATTTCACATTTGCTAAAAGGGAAAATTGACGTCATACAATTGTTATCTTTCTCTCGCAGCGTACTCAGAGCAGTGTGTGTGAGAAAGACAAATATAGGGGAAATGTGACGTTACACTGATTTCTCGAAAAGAAAATACTGTTAAACTAGGAACAATTAAGATTTTTTAATACTATGAATTGCTTCAAAACTGAATGAAGTTTTATTTAAAATAATAAAAAAAATTGAGTAGAATACCCCATTCAGGGTTTGGAATTACAGGTTGTTGCTATAATGGGTTTATATGGGGCGTGCCGGACAGATGAATTGTACAAGTTAGAAGTTTCTAATGTTGATGATCGAAAATCGGTTATGGTCGTTTCACTTATTGATACTAAAACCAGGAAAGATCGATCATTTTGCATTATCGACACGGAATGTGGAGTAAGTGTGCAGCTACATTGTTGGCAAACTCAGGTGCTGATCTATTAACAGTAAAACGCGTGGGTGGGTGGAAATCTTCATCCGTGGCAGAGACATATAGAAAATTCGGTAGCCAATCAGATTGCTGTATCGAAACAGATACTTATGAGGTAGAAAATCAGACCAATACGGCAGAAAATATGACCAATTCATCTGTACAGCAAATTACAAGTTGTGGATCTGTTCCTAGAATAATTGTTTCTGGTAATATTAATTGTAAAATTGAAGTTATATATAATATGAATCTCCAAAATATATAATGTGTTTTTATTTAAATAAAAATTAAACTTCTTTATCTACCCTTGCTGTTAAAGTATTATTTTATCTACCCTTGCGGTTAAAATGTCACTTAGTCAACTATTTCGAGTGGAAAAAAACACACTTTAAAATCTGCTATAGAAAAAATTAAATCTATACTCTTACAGCCCGATTCACAAAAAAGTTTAAGCTAATCCTCATTTTTGGATTAGTGAATTCTATTCTATTCCGGTATTTAAAATTTAATTTTCATGATATTATCAATAAAGGTAGATACTAGGAATAGATTAGACTATATTTTAAGATATAAACTGTCAAAATTAGAGTAGAATTCGCTAATCCAAAAATGAGGATTATCTTAAACTTTTTTATGAATCGGGCTGTTGGCGATTATGCACCCAGTATAACAAGTTAGGGACAATCAAATTTTTTATTTTGCCGCGTTTTCTTAACTTCTGTACTGTTGAAGGATAGAGATACCGTGTCTTCACCAGTGACCTCTATATACAAAATGGACCGGCGGCTTGAATAACTTGCGTGTATCCACCGAGAATACCACCCGCCTAACTGATGGGGTGTCTATCTCTCTCTAACTTTCGTGTATAATTGGACCAAGCAGATATGCGAAAATGTATTTAAGCTTTCTTCTTCATGTTCATCGTTAATTCGTCGTACTGGTACTAGCTGACGCATGCGTACTTCTCACTGTTAGAAAGAGATAGCCACCCCACCATGACAGTTGAGTGGATACAGCTCGCGCCGTTGTAAAGAGATAGGAGTCGCCGGTCCATTTTGTATATAGAGGTCACTGGTCTTCACCGTTATATGGCGGAACAAGCGTTTTGCTCGTACGCTGTATCTATTAGTTTAAAGGTCGATGATTTTACCTATCTTTCGCAAACGAAACATCTAAACAATAATTTAATATTGAACATTTTTTGTATTTATACTGTTGTTCTAAAACTAATAGGGCAGAATTTACAGCAATATGAAAATTTTACCATTGTATTTCCTATGGTCCACAAAAAAGTAGACACTGGTATAGTTGAAATCACCAAAAGTAAAATAAGTGAGATATTTGCTGATTTATTTATAGACTGACTGATGTAGAATATACCTTACTTAGTTGAAACGTACGTTCGAACTATTTTTTTATTAGGCAGGTTTTTTATAAGTTTTATCATCGTAAAAATGTTGTAATCGGATTAGGGATCTTAAAATGTGTTTATCCGCTAAAATCTGGATATGCGATTTTTGGTATGATTCCAATACTTCTCCTAGCGAGAAGTAAAAAAGAAAAGACTTAAGAAAGTGAAAAAAAATCCATTCATCCAAACAATAGAAATTGAAATGAATAAAATAAAAAGGAAAGCCTTCAACACCCGAATATTCAAAACCAGAATATGCATGCAAAGAACATTCAAATCCCGAATATTCAAAAACAGAATCGCGCATCACCCGAAAGTGCTTCACCCGAATCATTCAAAAACCGAATACGTGGGCGTGGCCTAGCGGAGCTCACGTTAGGATAGGATAGGTTTAGTTAGGTGATTCTGTTAATTGGCTTTCGGACAATGCCCAATTCTGTTTTTGAATATTCGACATTTGAATAATTCGGTGCATGCATATTCTGATTTTGAATATTCGAGCGTGAAGTATACATCTAAATAAAATATAAAAATTTGTTGTGGCCAGCACAAGACCTCTCACCATTTCCATATTAGGCTATATAAGTATTGTATTGCACTTCGCTTTCGAACCGTCGTTTTATAACAAAATATTACAGAACTTTACCCAAATATTGCTTTATTGTATTTAACATGTCTTCTGCACACACATAATTCTAATTATATCTATTTTTCATTGTATGAGGAAGTTTCTAAATGTCAGAGATTCTTCCAATTCATTAACCAGATTGGCGGTATTTCTGATGGATATATGCATTTTACCACAATTTTACCTATAATTTCAAATATTTAATTAATAAAACAATAAGAAAGATTAAATATACTTACCAGAAAAAGCTATCAGAATGTCACTAAAACTGTTGGTTTTTGACACTGACATGTGCCATTTACAAACTATGTTATAAACATTGGAATTTGTCAACTGGTTTCCTTAGTGCCTTAGCCTCTGCGATTAGATTACTCTATAAATTATAGTGTCTTTATCTCTAAATCTATACAAGATATAATAAAAAATTTAAGTGTATTAGATGGAGAATTTTATGTTCTTCAATATTTAATAAAAAAAAACTCCCAAAAAATTATATTTAGAAGATTTTTTTTAAGAAACTACTACTTCCGGTTGTTCAATTGTTACCTAAACCTTTTCAGCTCTTCCCAGAAATGTCAGATTGAGGAAACTGCAGTTAAATATTTTTTAAGTCTTATAGTTTTTGAGGAATCGTCCCTTCAACATCCAGACATACACACACACATACACACATCCACGCACACACACATCCACACACACAGACATCATTTTAAAAATGTTATAATCTGATTCTAGGGACCTTAAATCGTGCTTATTCAATAAAATCTGGATATGCGAATTTTAACATGAATCCAATACCTCTCTTAGCGAGAGGTAAAAATGAAGGTAGACAAATACTTTACAAGCCGGGGAAAGTTTTTGCTATATTTTTTTTGCGTTAATTAAATTCAATATAAATTAAATTTATAATAAAAATGAATAATAGTAGCTTTTTTATAAGAGTAGAAAATATAAAAGAAAGAAATTTGCAAACAAATAAGGACTACAAATTAATTCGGGTTCTATGAGTTGTATTATTATGAATGTGAATTTGTATTGTGAGGATCTATTTTTACTTGACCTTTCCATCTTTGAGTGTTTCATATACAGGTGAACAATTTTATTGAATAGTGTGCCCGGTGCATCTATTTTATCCTCGAGGCCTACGCATTCTTAGATACGTTCAACTTAATCCAATATACTTTGAGGATTATTTTCTTGCTTACGCTGGCGAATCCCATTGTCCTACGCAGCAGTCGCAGCATTCAGATATTTTCAGGCACTTTAATACTTTGAAGGAAATTACAACTATATTTTTATTCAAGGACAGGTATTTTTGAAAGTGCCTTAATATGGAAATTTTTAATATGCATATAGTCAAAAAAGTCGGACGCTTAAAAAATTAGAATATTAAAAAAACAAGTTTCATAAGGTAATCTGTGAACGAACGAGTCCAAGTTTTACAAAGGACGAATGCGATAACAGGCCTTATGAAACTTGGTACAGGTATACACTGTAAAAAAATTCTCTGTAAAATTACTATAATTGTTATTGGCGTCCAAATTGCCTAAGTGAATTATAGTAAATTTACAGTTACATGTAATTTTGTCTACTATTTTTAAAATTACATAAACATAAATTCCATAAAAATGTTGATACATTCATTAAGTAAATTTACATATAAATAATATACATAATTTTTTTAAAACATAATTTAGTAAAAGTACATATTTTTCATTATATTTTAAATAAATTTCACGTAGTAATAGATCATGCGTATGTTTTATTTTCCCCGGGCCTAGAGCCTAATTTTCTACTCTGCCCAAGTCCAATCCCGCTAAGCCTATCTAAAATCATGTAAATATATAATATTAGTAATTAACTCTAAATTTGTAATAAATAACATACAGTATTTTAAATTTACTGTAATAAATTTAGAATTTACTCCTATTTCATGTAAAAATACATACTAGAATAAAAACATTGAGTTTTTACATAGTACTTATAAAATTTGACAAAATTGTCATAGAAATATAAATATATCATTGTAAAAACACAAATATTTGTAGTAATTACCTCTAAACTTGTAATAAATACGTATAGTATTTTAAATTTACTATAATAAATTTAGATTTGCCCATAGCTCCTGTAAAAATAGAAACTAAAATAAAAAGAATTGAGTTTTTACTTAGTTCTTACAAAATTTGACAAAATTGTTATAGAAATATTAACATATCACTGTAAAATTTCATATATTTATTGTAATATGAATATTACATAGCAGTTCTAGTAGTTTTTTTATATTTGTAAGGGTGAATTAGCAAATTGATAGAATTATTTGCTATGTAAATGTCTACATAGTTTATGTAAAATTTGTTACTGCTTACTGCATACATATTATAGTAAAAAATTACTATAACTTTTCGACAAAATCGCTATTATTTTTTACAGTGTACTATTGTTTCTATTGAAGTAATTTTTTCATATTTGAAAAATGCGACTTGTCAAATGACTTGGTCTTTTTTATTAATTCTTGATAGTGTTTCCCGTCAACTTCACAGATGAAAATTCATTGTTGACTGATAGCAATTTGAGGTTATATGTCATTTATCTATGAGTGTCAATATTGAGAGCAGTCATACCATCTCTAGAAAATAAAAAGCGCCAAAAACAGTGTGTTTATAGATCTTCTTAACGACGTGTTTTCAGTGCGTTTATATATTCATAAGAACATCGAAATAGAAAATAGTTATTTATTATTAATGAAGTATTAAGGGTCATTAAGTGTTTCCTACCGGTTGAGGATAATTTTGAAGATTGAGACGAAGTCGAGATTTCCAATACATCCGAACATCCGATACTGATAGAAGAACACTTCGGACCGCAATTATTTAAGTTTTAAGGGCAGTAAATGCTTCCCTATCGGTTGGGGATGATTTTGGAAATCTCGATTTCGTCTCGAACTTCAATACATTCGAAACAGGTAAAAGAGCACTTACTGACATACTAACCGCAATGTTTATTACTTTTTTGCACAAACGACATACAAAATTTAAAAAAAAAAATAAAATTTGAAAATTATTTTTACATATTAAAAATGTTTGGTTTTCATTTTTAAAGCAAGTTTTGATCGAAAGCGAAAAAAAAATCAAAGTATCTGGCATCTGGTGGCAAAAATAAAAACCTTTGAGTTGAGGAAAACATTGACAGCCCGATTCACAAAAAAGGTTAAACTAATCCTCATTTTTGGATTAGTGAATTTTATTCTATTCCGGTATTTAAAATTTAATTTTCATGATATTATCAATAAAGTGCAATAAAGGTAGATACTAGGAATAGATTAGACTATATTTTAAATTATAAACTGTCAAAATTAGAGTAGAATTCGCTAATCAAAAAATGAGGATTAGCTTAAACCTTTTTGTGAATCGGGCTGTGAGCGATTTATATTTCGTTATATGGCATGTATGTTACGAAAATAAAGTTTGCTTGAATTTGTGTAACATGACAAGTAAAAATAAACGTTATTGTTGTGTACCGCAATGTAATATTTACAGAACTGATACTATAACATTACATACGTTTCCAAAAGACAATAGTTCGAAAAATAAGTGGAATGTACTAGGTACTAAGGATTGGTAAACCTATTTCAAAATGTCATTATAACAAATGAATACACATACAAAAAAAAAATTAAAGAAGGGTTCTCTGCCTAGTCAAAAAAATCCTAAGAGGCAGTTTGAGTTAACTGAGACTTCTAGTACTTCTGCGAACTAATTTCTGTTTTTTTGTCACCGGATGGCAAAAGTCTTTCATTTTTAGTGCTGTACTGTACTCAAATATATCTCGTGATGAAGATTGTTTTGGACCCACAGTGCTCCATAACTGCTCTAAATCTGTGCAACTTAATTTTTCTACTTCACCACATCTAAAAATTTATATTAGTAAATAATTAAAATACATATAAGATTATTATTTTTTACAAACCTGTTCAAGTTAATCAGAACTGCTGTGATATGCATACATTTACCTCCTAAACCAGCTTAACATGAGCACTCTGCTACCCAATTTTTTACTTTTTCATGTAATTATATCTTAATTCTGTGAGGTGAGCCATTCAATTTGCTGGTTTGTAAGCAATATCCCACTATTTGTGTATCTTTTGGGTTTTCACTAAGTCCACATAAAATGGCTTCACCTTCTTTAATGGGTCTCGAAGAACCAATGTAATCGAAAATGTCTGCCAAATTTACATTTATTTTTTCCATCATAACTTCTTTTAATTATTTACTCTCACTTCACACCTGATTTACAAGTTTTATTTTTTTTGTAAACTGAATATTATAACTTCTTCTCATAAACGTCTATGTAAAGAAAGGTTTGTTTTCCTAAACTCGTCGCCATTTTGTGCTGCCATCTACATTCGGCTTTTTTCATTGCCAAGAAATAAGAAATAAATAAATAAACAAGAGATTGCATGACACACACGAAAATAGGCTTCTTTAAATCACGACTTATGTATTTCTCGACTCCGCAAATCTAGCCCATGAAGTTGGCGCGTCCCGAAATGTTCAAATCTCGATATATGCACCCTTCGGTGCTCTGCGTTGGCATAGGGAATTACTTCTCTAGTCAGTATATGCTCGAAGGTAAAGTTACTTTCTGAACCCTTATAGACAATTTTCTGAGGTTGTTCAGTAAAGAAGAATTTTCCGGTCAGTGATCAGAAACAGCTCATTTTCTGGTGGATCGTGAAAAAATAAAACTTACTGCCTTGGATACCCTATCGGTAAACATTAAAAAAAATCTCCTTCTCCTTTATACCAATGTTAGATGTTGATGCAGTGGTTCCCTCGTTTTAATAATAGCATATTATAATTACTAATAAATAAGTTACAATAATTGTAAACATTCCGCTACAAGTCAAACCTTAACTCCCCTTTTATTACATTTCGACCCGGCCAAGTACGATTTTTAGAATCTCATCTGTGCATACAAGTTCAGTCTCAACTTAACGGGTGGCAGCTGCATTACTTTTTTTATATAAGTCAAATACTACCTTACGGTCGCTTTTACTTTACGGCCGCTATAACCACCTGTTTGTTTAAGTAGAAAACGAATGTAATGTTGCCTTACCTGCAGCTTCATAAATTTCAGTATTGGAAAAATCGTTGTTGCTATCACTATCGATAATTTTCTTGCTCAACAAATTTATTAAAGTAGTTATTATATTTTGACAGTAAGCAGATTGTCTTGTGTATTGTCCAGTTAACAGCACTCTACAAGTGACATGTATCAATCAGATATGAAATATATTTGTTGAGATATGATTCATTATCTGCAAAAATGAGTAGTAAAAAATAAAAATAATTAAAAAATATCAATTGGAAAAATACTACCTTTTTTAGTTTATGTTCTGTATTTATTAATTTAAACCCAACGTTTCGGCACCATAAACTGGTGCCTTCTTCAGGGGATACATTGACATTAATTTTTTAATTAACAAAAATAACAAGTAACCAAGGTAACAAGAAATATTCATAAATGTTACCTTTTTTATGTATACAATTTTCTAGACAATATATGCATGCCCGGTAATAACAAGGACGGCGAACATGCATCTTCTCAGGAAAAAATCTCCTTTTGCCAGAGGAAAAACCGTCCCAAAAACTGGCATAGAAGTGATCTGTATAATTCAGAGACGCTTTATCGGTAGCGAAATACCGCAGCCGTACTCTTTATAAACAGATGTTAGAAAAAGTTTATAAAAAATTGTATACATATTACAAATTACAACATATTTAATATTGGAAGCCATGCGCGACTAAGTTCTAATCCGTCACAATGATTGAAATTTATATTTCTTGTTTTATAAATCTCAATGGCTTCTCTTATTAATCTGTTGTTAAGTCGAGATGGTCTTGCAATAATTTTCGTATCTTCAAACTTTATTTGTTTATGGTGCCGAAACGTTGGGTTTAAATTAATAAATACAGAACATAAACTAAAAAAGGTAGTATTTTTCCAATTAATAATATGAGTTCTGAAAGATATTTTAATAATTTAAAAAATATCATTATTAAGAAAATATGAATAAAATCGACAAAATTCTTTTTTTTTTAATTTTGACCAATTTTTACAGTTACACGATGTCCGTTTTCGAACTTCACCATTGAGATATTGGTTACCTATATCTTAAGAGATACGGAGCCCGTTAAATTAGAGTAAAGTTATTCTCAGTAAATCGTTTAAATGTACGTAATATTTATTTTTCCTGAAAATGCATACTTCACTACCTATATAATTATTCAAAATTTTGTTGATTTTTAATTTTACAAATAACATAGAATTTTGGTTTTTTTATTTTCTTTTAAACGAACTTGCACTTCTTTAGAACACTTTTTTATTTTCTTTTAAACGACCATGCTCAAATTTTTTATCACTTTTAGATTACGAGTTATGATGTCAAATTTAAAGTTATATTCTTTATATGGAAAATTACATCATTGAAAAAAGAATATTTTTAGTTTTTTAATGATGTAGAACTTGTCTATGTTCAATTGTTCATGTAGGTATTTCATACAGCAAAAATGCAACAATTATTAAATTTATATTTGAATAAAAGTTCTGGTTTGCAGTCAATGATAATTTATTTCAAAATCGGCCTTTATTCAAATATCCCAAACATCCATCCAGTCAAGAAGCTCTCAATACATTAAATTTATATAATGTGTAAAGTGTAACTTTTCAACATTAGCGCGTGAAAAGTACTTTTCAAGCACTAGTGCGTGAAAAGTAAATAAGTTGGTAACTAACACTAACAATATTTGAAGATGCCTGTACACTCATACTCAGTTTTATGAGAAATAGCACTATTTCGGTTGTAGAAAAAATATTGTATGTAACTCGTGTGTAAATAGTATTTTTTTTTATCTCGTGCTAATTTCCGCAAACATCACACTCGACCAAAAGTAATACTTTACGCACTTGTTACATAAATAACTATTTCTTAGAACTGTACAGTACGTACTACGTACAATGTGTAAAGAGTCACTTTTTAAGAACCAGTGCGTGAAAAGTAAATAGACGTTGCTAGGCAACATAACATATACTTTCGGTTAATTTACTTGTCAAGTAAATAATTAGGTAGTACAATCAAATTAAGTAATTTTAATTTTATTACGAAATATTAATATACACTGTAAATGAAACAAGTGTAATATATTTTTTTAACAAATTAAGTACGAACCCAATTATTCTTATAGACTATTTTACGGCCACATTTACTACACGGGCGATTTTACTTTACACGCTCGGCTACCGAGGCGGCTATATAAAGTATGTCACAGATTATTTATTGAATGGTATGTCATCAGTGTTTAATTTTAGAATTCTTCTTGTAGTATAATAGTTTCTATTTAATTAATTATCAAGCATTAAGTCGGGTTTACATTGGTATAGTAATTGGGTTAGTTGCTTGTACCAGTAACTTGCAAAATAGTTACTAACCTAGTGTAAACCCTATAGGACAGTACTTGTACCAGTACTTGCACAAGTAATCAGGACAGGCAAATGGATATCCTCCCAGTGCTCCCAAGCTATCTGCTTAAAGTCTGTTCGCTCCTAGCTGAAACAAGCCGATAATTTATTACCCCAATAGTTATTACCACAAACCATAAACCACTTTCTTGAGCCTTTGTTCATCAAACGACGGTCAGTTGTAAATGGAGTGTTGAACAAGGATTGTATTCAGTTCGTTTTGATATATGCGTTTGTAAATTTTTAAGAGAATTTTTTGAAATTATTTTGAAATATATTTACAGCTAGGTATTATCATTGAATAGGTATAATTAAGAATTACCTGGAAAGACGTTTCCGGCTAATGACATTGTTTTCGGGTTTGGCCATCATCACTGTATACTTGTAATAATGACATTTTCCCTTACTTATGCAGATTTCGAATACGTCCCTGTTCCACACTACCTGAGGATTTTCTAATTGTTTGTGGTAATATCTATTGGGGTAATAAAATATCGGCTTGTTTCAGCTAGGAGCGAACAGACTATACCACTTGCAAAGCCACTGTCCTTCCCCCACCAGCGTATTTAACACTAGCCTACCGGCTTGTATGTCTACTATACCAATGTAAACAATTGCTCGCTAGTGTATTTGTAAGCTAGTGCCAGTAAATTTCTGTTTTGTACCGAGTTGAAGTGTGTATAGTTGCCGGTGTTTTTGATTAAGAGATTTTTAAAAAAAGAGTACAATGAAATATGGTCTGAAGGGGAAACAATTAAGTTTGTGGAGGAACTTTAGCGGAATTTCCTGACCCACACTCTTTTTGAATAACATTTTTCTTTCTAAATCTCTCTAATAAGTTCTTCAATCACAATTTGTATAATTCGCATAAATATTTCTTTTAACTTTTTGTTTCTAGTATGACGAGAAATTGTATACATACTCTCGATGTAAAAGCCTTACTTGTACAAGTGGGCATTAATAAATTTTAAGTGTAGACATCCACTGTCGTGTCCGAGACTGTAGGCTAGCCAGGTTAGCTACTAGTACAAGTAACTAAGCTTAGGTACTACACCAATGTAAACCCGCCTTTATAATAAATATACGGGGTTACGCAAACTGTCAATTATTTATATTCATCGTTAGATATCTTACGTTAGTTCCTGGTTAGTTCCTTTCTTATTTTTGCGCAGCGAAGTTGTAGTATGCTCCATTAGTGATTCAGTTCTAGTTGAAGTCTGTAGGATTTTTGGATTTACGGGTTTTGAAGAGATGAGATAGTTAATCTAGCGCGTGTATGATTGGTTGTGTGCTAGCAGTTCCGTGTAGGTACTGTAGTGACCTCACGTGTGGACCCGGGGGTCGCCAACGTTAGCAGCAGGGTAGGCTGTAGTGACCCGTCTCTGTGGTCGCCAGCGTAGCAGCAGTTAGGGCTGTAGTGATCTGATCCAACTAAGTTGGATTGTCTCCGGATCACCACCGAAGTGGCAGAGGTTCCGTAGTGATCTCCCGTGTGGACCCGGGGGTCGCCAACGTAGCAGCGGGTGAGGCTGTAGTAACTTGCGGTACTACCCGTAGTTGCCAACATGTGTGCACGATGTGTGAATGCTGGTTTAACTTCTCACTGAGTTTCTACTTACGGTTTTGTTCTTTATAGCTAAGTGATTGCCTTCCATTTTCTTTTATTTAGTGTTATTTATTGTTATTTTGTTTTGGGATAATTTTTGGGTGAGTTGGTTTAACACTATATTATTTTCAAATTAGTGCTCCATCTTTTTACACTCAGCTTTAACATGTTTTTAAAAATATAATGTTCATTATAAAAAAGTGGAAGGATCAGTTCGTGGATTTCGTCTATGGTAATAATTTTCAAACCGGACGGCTGTATTAGAATCTGTATTGACACGAGGTGGACAAATGAAGCCATTCTACGGGAGAATTTTCCGCCACGCACTTATGACAATTTTATGCCTAAGCTGAGAGGAACTCAGTACTTTTCACGCTTGGTCCTAACCAGTGCTTATCACCAGTTTGAACTGGATGAAGAAAGCCGACTCATCACGACGTTTATAACACAAGGGACTATTCCGTTACAAACGTTTCATGTTTGGAATAAATTCAGCTTCAGAAATATTCCAAAGTATACTTGCTCCCTGTGAAAACTGCCTCAATTATTAAGACAATATAATTGTTTTTTCGCGATCGCTCAGAAAATGAGCTCTTTCTAATCACTATTTAGACCGGAAAGTCCTTCTTTGCTGAGCTAGCTCGGAAAGTTGTCTATAAGGGATCGGAAAGTACTTTACCGATCCCGGGACCGGTAAAGCTAAATGTTTCCATGGAGATCAGTTGTTTATTTATTTCTTATTTGCTCGCAATAAAAAATAAAATAATACTTTTTTATTCTTTTTTCAGGATCGCAAAAAAATATTGTACCCAACGTGACCTGAAAGTGTCTATATGGGCTCACAAGCTTCCAAAGCTCGCCTACGGCTCACTCTGGAATATGCTTGCTCACCCAGTAAAGTATTTCAGGTCTTGTTACGTAAATTACTATTACGGAACGACGGAAGTTGAAAACGACGAGTGCTTGCCCAAGGTACTAGAAGTTCTACTCAATGATAAGAAATGTCAATAGGTATAAGACAAACCAATTGGATTTTTTGGGACACATATTAACCTCGTCATGCATAAAACCGGATCCAAAGAAACTTTAAGTAATCCGGGACTTCCAAGCACCATCTAACAAAGAAGAAGTGAGAAGCTTTTTAGGCCTTAACATACTTGGAAAAATTTATACCAGACTTTGGCAATCTTACGGAATCCCTTCGACTACTCATAAGGAAAGACACATTTTGTTGGGGATCGGACCAACAAGAAAAATTCGAACTAAAAAAAAAAAAGAATTACGAGAATTGCTCACTCTGGCATTCCTTAACTTAAAACTACGCACACAAGTAATCGCTGACGCAAGCCCTTTTGCGCTAGGAGCTTTACTGCTACAGTTCAATGAAATAAATGAACCTCTCGTTATTTCCTTTGGAAGAGCCTCACTATCGTGGAACGTCGATATTCATAAACTGAAAAAGAAAGTTTATCGCTGGTATGGGCTGTCGAAAGGTTCTACATCTATTTAGCAGGAATGTAATTTGAATTAGTAACTGATCATAAACCTCTCGAGGCTATTTTTAAACCTAGATCAAAACCATCTGTTTGCGCGTTTTGAAATGCTGGTCTAGATTGCTTTGAGAAAAGAGTAAATCTGATTCTCCATAAAAATTCTATTGTTATTGTAGTGAATAGGTAAAGGGTGTACTATATTGTATAGTATTATGTAATTTAATATAATAATTTAATAAATAAAATGTTTAATGCTTGCTGTTAGATAATGTATTAATTAGTATATTTATTGTGTGGATCTAATGGGGGATTCAGTATCGTATCGACGGGCAGAAAGTGTAGAGGTCTGTGAGTTGAGAATAAACTAATTATAAAGGTAAAGCGTATTCTTTAGATTATTACCTTTCTTACTACAAGTAGTGAACGCTACAAGTGGCGACGAGGATAAAAAAGAGGAAATAAACTGCTTGGATTAAATTCCAAGGAAACCGCTTGGATTCAATTCCAAGGAAACTGCTTGGATTAAATTCCAAGGAAACTGCTTGGATTAAATTCCAAGGAAACTGCTTGGATTAAATTCCAAGGAAACTGCTTGGATTCAATTCCAAGGAAACTGCTTGGATTCAATTCCAATAAAACTGTGCTGGGATTAAATTCCAAGGAATCTGTGCTAGGACAAAAATTCCTAGGGAAAGATTATAACTACATCCAAGAGAAATCTAACCAATTGGTTTAAGGTTAATATTAATATAACTAATCTTTTCAGGAATAGAATCCTTGCGAAAGCAATGTCCTGTATTCCTTCATTAGAAGCTTTTGACTGCGAAGGTGATGTAGGGTCAGTAGGGGTGAGATGGGAGAAATGGAAACGCGCTTTTCAAATTTTTCTTCTGGCCTCCAACATTGATGAACCCGCAAAACAACGAGCAACTCTTTTGCATGTCGGAGGACTAGGCCTACAGGAAGTTTATTATAATTTACCAGGCGCCCATGTAGAACAAGGGGACAATAATAATATTCTTGAAGTAGCTATAAAAAGATTAGATGAATATTTTTCACCCAAACAAAGTAAAATTTATGAACGCCATATTTTTCGACTCATAAAACAAGAGCAGGAAGAGAAATTTGAAAAATTCTTGGTACGGCTGAGGAACCAAGCAGCAAAATGCAAATTTTCAAACGAAGAAGAGCACCTCATCGACCAAATAACCGAAAAATGCTTTTCGGTAGAATTACGGAAGAAAATTTTAGCAGCAGGAGATTCTGTCACACTGAACACTATTCTAGCAGAAGCAAATGCCTTAGAAACGGTAAACAGACAAATAGAAAATTTTGAAAAAATTGAAAAAGAAAAGGAATCACGAGAGATTCACAAAATTGCCACCAGCTCCAAAAAGGTGGAATACCAAATTTGTACACGATGTGGAGGAAGGAATCATACCGCTCAAGACGAACGGTGTCCTGCAAAGAGGGAGAAGTGCAAAAAATGTGGTTTCTTTGGTCACTTTCAGGCTCAATGTAGATCAAAGAAAAGGAAATACAACACAAAAGACAGAAACCCAAACAAGAAGCATAAATACGAGACTTCTAGAAACAAGGAGGAAGTAGATTATGTATTTCAAATCGATGACGATTGCGTAATAAACTGTAACGTTGGCGGTATTGAAATAGATATGCTAATAGATTCCGGTAGCAAATGTAATTTAATTAAGGAGGAAACCTGGAAGAAAATGAAACAAAGAAAAGTAAAAGTATGGAACCAAGAAAAAAATCCGGACAAGATTTTCTTATCTTATGCAAGTAAAAATCCTTTAAAAATACTAGGTTCATTCGAATCGCGTATAACTGTAGGAAAAAGCATGGAAGAGTCTACCTTCTACGTAATAAAAGATGGAACAAAAAATTTATTGGGCAAATCTACCGCTATTGCACTCGGATTCTTAAAATTGGTCTCGAAATAAACACAATTGAAAACTTTCCAAAATTTAAAGGTATTGTTATTGATATACCTATAGATTCAAAGGTAAAGCCTGTTTGTCAGCCATATAGAAGAGTCCCTATTCCGTTAGAAATAAAAATAAATAAGAAGTTAGAAGACCTGGTAGAGTCTGACATTATTGAACCAGTAAATGAACCCTCTAAATGGGTCCCACCAATGGTTCCAATACTTAAATCCGATGGAGAAATTCGTATTTGTATAGACATGAGAAAAGCGAACGAAGCGATAATCAGGGAAAATCACCCGCTACCCACCATGGATATTATACTCCCACAGCTCAGAAAAGCGAAATGGTTTTCAAAACTGGATATAAAAAATGCTTTTCACCAAATAGAAATTTCGCCAAGCTCTCGTAAAATCACAACATTTATAAGTAGTAAAGGACTATTCCGATATAAAAGACTAATGTTCGGCATTACATGCGCACCCGAAATATTCCAAAAAACAATGGAGCGAATATTAATCAACTGTGAGGGAACAATAAACTTCATTGATGATATACTAGTTTATGCTAGTAGTGAGGAAGAACATGGAAAAAGACTCGAGAAAACATTAGCAGTATTGAAAGAATGCAATGTACTTTTAAATAAAGATAAATGTATTTTTAAGCAAAGCAAAGTCACCTTTCTTGGCCATACCTTAACCTCACGAGGAGTTACACCCACCAAAGAATACATACGAGGAATAATAAATTTTAGACCACCAAAAACAATAGGAGAGATCCAGAGCTTTCTAGGATTAGTCAACTATGTGGGAAAGTGGATTCCAAATCTCGCAACCTTAACCGAACCACTCCGAAAATTATTGAGATTGAAAATAAAGACACAAGGGAATATAGGAAAAATATGGGGAAAGGAACAGAGTTCAGCTTTTACGGAACTAAAGAAATCTCTAATAAATACAAAAGCATTAGGATACTACAGCCCAGATGACAGGACACAAGTCATCGCAGATGCAAGCCCAGTCGGGCTGGGCGCAGTATTAATTCAATTTTCTGGAGATGAACCAAGGGTAATAGCATACGGAAACAAAAGTCTATCGGACTGCGAAAAGCGGTACTGTCAAACCGAAAAGGAGGCATTAGCATTGGTTTGGGCAGTAGAACATTTTAAAATTTATTTATTGGGGAAGGATTATTTTGAACTGATAACAGATCATAAACCGCTGGAAACTATTTTCGGAGTAAGATCAAAACCATGTGCTAGAATCGAAAGATGGGTGTTACGTCTACAGTCGTATAGGTTTAAAGTCATTTACCGTCCAGGAAAAAGTAATATAGCAGACCCGTTATCCAGGCTATGCAATTCAGAGAATGATAATAATTCATTCGATACTGAGGAAATTATACATCAAGTAGTACAACTTGCAAGACCAGTCGCAGTGCCAATAGAACAAATAAGGGAGCATTCTGCGAATGACGAAGAAATTCTGAAAGTGAAGAAGGGAATTTATCAAAGTGTATGGGATTCATCGATAAAACAATTTAAAAATATATCAGAAGAATTATGTTTTTATGGAACTTTATTGCTAAGAGGAGACAGAATAGTCATTCCCGCAAAACTACGACAAACTGTTTTACAAGCAGCTCACGAAGGCCATCCCGGAATAGTAAAAATGAAAAGCCGATTAAGAACAAAAGTATGGTGGCCAAAGATAGACGCGGACGCAGAAAAGATAGTAAATACTTGTCAAGGATGCACACTAGTGTCGGTTTCAAATCACCCAAACCCAATGAAGAGAAGAGAATTACCGTTAGCCCCGTGGATAGATATCGCTATAGATTTTATGGGTCCTCTCCCGAGCGGGGATTACATTTTTGTAATAATAGACTATTACAGCAGGTATAAAGAGATAAAAATTATGAAAAGTATTACTGCCGAAAATACGGTTAAAGTTATTAGAGAAATGTTTTCGAGGCTAGGAAACCCAGTATCCATAACGGCCGATAATGGCAAACAACTATGTAGCCAAGAAATGAAAAGCTTTTGCAAAGAAAATGATATTAAATTATTCAATACTATTCCCTATTGGCCACAACAAAATGGTGAAGTGGAGAGGCAAAATAGAGATATACTTAAAAGACTAAAAATTAGTCAAGCTTTAAAAAAAGACTGGAAGCAAGAATTATTAGACTATCTGGTTATGTATAACAGTACGCCGCATTCAGTTACAGGAAAAACTCCGTCTGAACTATTCTTTCGCCGTAAATTCAGAGACAAACTACCGAGCCACTTACCATTCGAGACCGCCACATCTGATGAAGAAGTTAGAGAAAGAGATCAACAACAAAAGGAAAAAGGAAAGGAGTATGGAGACAAAAAGAGAAAAGCAAGAGAAAATAGTCTTGAACCAGGAAATAAAGTGTATATAAAGAATATGGTAAAAGAAAATAAACTAACTCCAGAATTTAACCCAACATCACACACAGTAATTAAGAAAAATGACGGCGATATTAAAGTTAGGAACGACGAAACAGGCCAAGAATACCGAAGAAATATCATACACCTAAAGAAAATTGGAGAACAGTGGACAGTATGCGATAATGCAGAGAACTTAACAAAAATCTGGGAATAATCTGAAATGCACTGAAATCCGGTAATCGATTATCAAATAATTTAAAAAGGGAGAGATGTAGTGAATAGGTAAAGGGTGTACTATATTGTATAGTATTATGTAATTTAATATAATAATTTAATAAATAAAATGTTTAATGCTTGCTGTTAGATAATGTATTAATTAGTATATTTATTGTGTGGATCTAATGGGGGATTCAGTATCGTATCGACGGGCAGAAAGTGTAGAGGTCTGTGAGTTGAGAATAAACTAATTATAAAGGTAAAGCGTATTCTTTAGATTATTACCTTTCTTACTACAAGTAGTGAACGCTACAGTTATTAATTTGTTTTTAAAAAAAAAAAAAAACAGTTTGTATAATAACAACGTAAATAAACAGATTTTCGCAAACTGCACGTTCTAAATTTGTCTTCGTATTGCATATTATTAGGGCTCGGAATACCAGTGGATCCAAAAGACCACCCGCTCACCCGTATTTCAGTGAATACGGGTCGGAACCGATTCTTCACCCGTAAGACCCGTAAGAACCACAGACCCGTATTACCCGTAAGAACCACAAGCCCATATTACCCGTAAGAACCATATCACCCGTAAGACATTATTACGTTGCTATCTGTTTAAATAATCATACCGTTCAAAAATAATTTTATTTAATTTAGTTAATTTATTTGATTAAACACTTCACATAATACAATTAGTTTTAAAAGATAAGTTAGTAATTTGTACAATAAGTCGCCTCGGTGGACGTGTGGTTAGATGATAGGCTTGGATGTTTTTGTATGTCCTAAATTAATCTCAATTTATAAGACAGACACTATTATGAATAATTTACATATGTGTATTTCAATGCAATAATGTGATATGTATGTTCTCGGTACGGCGAAGTATGCCCCTTACAAGCAGGCGTACGCTTCATACATAACGTCAAGGGAAATATGGTTCTTACGGGTAATACGGGTCTGTGGTTCTTACGGGTAATATGGGTCTGCAGTTCTCATAGGTCTTATGGGTGAAGAATTGGCTCCGACCCGTATTTTATTTGGTCCGGGTGGGTGGGTATTTCCCATATAACTAAATAACCAGTTCGAAATCCTAGCCCTACATATTATATATTTTTACAATAATTTAACAATCCAAAATTATTTTACTTGGTGTAGTAGCAGAGAGGTCTACTATGCCGAGAAAGGGGTATGGTACCCAAATAGCTTTCCATGTCGTAAGAGTGATCGATAGGAGCTATCCTATAATTACCTTAACGAAGATAGTCTGGTTTACGTATACATCTACCCATGCGAGTGCTAGTGCTAGTGTAGTGCAGTGCTTCGTTATTCAGTGTTATTCTCCAAAACGTCAAGCTAAAGACTTGCCGCATATCTCCGCTCCTCTGCGACGATTAGGCGATCTCCTAAGGCTGGTCTTCGGAGTCCGTCATCGCAGCTTAGAGTATCAACTCTTGTTCCTCCTGGTCCAGTCAACCGTGTGTCCTCGATTATAAAGGTACTAGAGTTAATCTTTTCTCAACATATAAATATATAGAACCAGCCTTCGTTTTACCGTATGGTCCTTCGAGTTTATTTTATCTTAAAGTTTAGTAGTAATTCCATACAGTCCATATCACCTTTATTACTAAACACCACTAGTGAGAATTGACAGATGGCTCTTAAGATTACAGACTTTCAGATTCAAGAAAATTTTAATTCAAGATTATGCAAACTCGAACCTGATGCAACTTCCGACGAACCAAATGAACATCATATACAAACTATCATTACTGAAACTGTCCCCAGAGAATTATCAATATATCAATTACTGAAATTTTAATGGATAGCAAAGCAGATACGCACGACAGCTATAAGAAAACTTACAGACAACTCATGGATAGCAAAGAATGATAGTCTGTTCTACCCTTTTCGTCATTAACTCACTTCCATGGAACCAAAACTTGTGAGACCGTGTACTGGATCTGGCACATGAAGGCCATCCAGGCGAAACTGTAATGAAACGTAGTCTACGCTCGAAATTCTGGTGGCCACAGATAGGGAGGAAGAAAAACACGTCAAGCGTTGTCGTCAATGTATACTTGTAACACAACCAAACAAACCGGCACCGATCCCTAGACAAAAATTACCTAACGCGCACCCTGGCAGTAACTAGTCTTTGATTACATGTCAGGTGACGAACATTATGAACATTTATTGGTGGTAATTGATTACTACTCTCGGTACACTGTCATTTTTACAAAATTTACTACATCATCAACCATAATTCGAGCCTTGGAGGAAATATTCTGCCGGTTGGGTTTATCAAAAACTGTAAGGGTATCGAGATTGTAAATTATTCACTACATTGGCCGCAAGCCAACGGCGAAGTTCAAAATATAAACAATGTCTCTGAAGAAGCGCTTACATATTAGTCATGTGAAGAATGATCAGGACTATAGAAAAGAAATCATGAAATTCATCATGATGTATAATTAACGCCACTTGGTACAACGAAAAAATCACCCTCATAATTACTTTTTAATCGACGTATCCGCGATAAAATTCCTTGCTTAGAAGATATAACTACTGAAAAATTAGACGACGAAAATTAGATCTAATAAACAAAGAAATAGGGAAAACAAGGGAAGACGGTAACAGAAGAGCTACGATGAATCAAATTAAGTAATGAGACAGAGTTGTAGTTAAAAACACCATTTTCCTGCACAAACTCACATCTCTGTTTGATAATACAGAGTACGAAGTAATAAATAGAAACGGAAATGAACTAACCCTTTTTGCAAATAGAAAAGTCATCAAACGGAATGTGGCACATGTGCAAAGGCTGCCTTCGGAAGAAACCTCAATTACCTTCACATCATACAGCACCTTACCCAAATCACCCGAGGACCTGAAATCACTCACGGAAAAGGGTTAAAGGAATAGTGCAGACTATCCTGGACCATCAGCAGACTTTGGACCATCAAAGGACCCTGGACCTTGAAAGGTCTTGCCACCGTTGAAGTTGGTGAAAGAAGGAGGGATGTTGAGACCGGCCACCTACACATCTTCCGTTAACGGAAACATGTAATCACAGTGAAGTGATGCAATATAATGTATTTAATAATAGCTTTGTTCGATGACATGTACTAGGCCGCCCTAGTGTTAACTTACACTAACATGTTTTATGAGAAACGGGCAGCTTCTGGCAGGCTGTTCGATGACAAAAATTTTAAGAACTAGTGCTCACGTTTCTGACCTGACTCGCGAGGTGGTGTAGAAAGTGCAGACTAGGAGTGGGGGTAGCAAAATGTTGTTCGGTAGACATTTTAATTCTATCCTATCTACATATCTGTTTATTAACATAAAATTTTACACATTGAGAAATTAAAATAATGGATTCAGATATAGTATATTCTCTTTGTTTTGTTATATAAAGAATTAATTAATATATCTGTCTCTGAATCTGAAGAAGAATCAAGTGATGATTGATGTTCGTCAGAATCGTTTATTAGTTCAAACTCTATGCTCTTTAAAACAGACATTTCTGCAGTCACTTCTTTGCAGCTTTATGATATGACTGTGTTTATAAACAACCTAACCTTTTACACCTTTGGCTACGCTTGGCTTGATTACTCACAGCTGAGCAAACTTGCCCAAATATACACTAGTGTGTTTTATTAAACCACAAGAAATAGACTGTACTAGTGTACACTACACTGCACTGCACTATTCTGCTCTGCACTTCAAGCACTTGTCATCGAACAGAGCTAATATAATATTCATTTGGGTAAATTGAGTAGTTAGTTGTGTTTAGACACTCACATTGTGTACATTGAGGAGTTCAATAAAATATATAGAGACCATAAATTATTGTTTTACTTTATTCCCCTTTCCAGATCACCAGAATATGCACACTAGGTGAAATGCAGCCGCACTTAAACGTTAAACGTAAATCTGTGGCTACCTATAACGTCTAAGTAGATTGTTGTGAATGTTATACTGCATTTGCATTCTCAATGATTAACGGTTAGCCGTAAGTAGAAGTCAAACTGCAATTTTTTTAAATTCTCATTTGTTTCAAAAAGAAAAAATGCAACAATTACTAAAATTATTAAAATGTAAAAACAATGGCTGTGACAATGAAACAAATGAAATAATTTTCATATATTATACAACAAGACGATTGAAAATTCTCGATAATACGAAACGTGTTGCCTGGATATTTCCAAAAGGCAACTCATTGAGTATGTCGAGAATATTTTATTGTCGAGTTGTACTCGTGTACAGGTAGACGGTAGACTATATCATGAATAAAAAGAAAATAATTTCTGCTTGAAACGTCAAACTAAGCCACATAACCTATCTTTTTCAATATTGCTACGTAATACATGTTGTAATATTATTTTATATTATATTGAAATGCTCGTATTTCTAAATAAACTCGCAATAGCAACAACGCAGTTTCTGGACTTGTTAAATAACTAAATTTTTATTTTAATCAGGCTTTGCTGTCAAACAACAGGTGCTTTTAATTATTCGTTTTGGTGCATTCGGAGCTGTTAGTGTCATTTAAGATGTCTACTCTATACACTGTGTAAATAGAAATAGAATTCAAAATGACATTGACAACTTTGAGTACATAGAGCAAAGTTACCAAACATACCATAAGTGAATATACCAAAGTAGGCATATTCGTTCACCATGGTTACAATAATAACCGCTGTAGTACGAGGTAACTAATAGCGTTTTCCACTTACACATTCAGTGCGCACTGAGTGCAAATTTAGCTGCACTGAGTGTGAGTGGCGTTTTCCACTTTCCTTTTCAGTGCGCACTGTTCCGGATTTTTATTTTCCACTTACTACGAAATTGCACTCAGGGCAACATCAACTCGCACTCAGTGCGCATTTTGTTGCACCGACTACTATAGCAAGTGCGACAATTTGAGTGCAAATATGGCGGCGGAAGATGTCAAAAATGCCGTAGCGGTATCTACTATTGAAGGACTTTTATCTTCATCTTCGTCATCATCATATAACAGAAACGGCTCTAGACTATTTAAATAAACCAGACCAACCCAAAATAATTAATTTCATATCTAGTGTAGTACATAAATATTTTGACAAACAGGTAATAATTACATATATTGTTTTGCACAATTAAAAAACTTAAATTTTATCAAATTTCAAGAATCCTTCAGAATTAAAAGTTATTATAAATGACACCATTATCATATTTTATATTTATTGTCAATTATGTCAATAAAACTTTCAAACCCCAAACTTAACCCCAACTTTTGCACAAACAAATGTGAACTGAAATATGAACGTATTTTCCACTTGTCACTGAATGGGTGCGCACCGTTCACAAAACCAAAACAGTACATGACGTCATACATTGCACTGAGTCCGTTCGAGTGCGCACTAAATTTTGGTAAGCGGAAAACGCTATAAGAAAAATCACGCATTCTTATTGTTTTATATTTGAAAGAATGATATATGTAGTCATTAGTATTTTATATTTACTTTGCAGTGAAACACTTTTCAAATTTCGCTTTCAATATGTCATCGCCTACTTAGGGCGTCCACATAAAAATATTAAAATTAATTAGACAGAGTGAAATTTTGAGAAATATATTAGGAAATTAGAAATGAATAAACAAGTTATTTCTATGATTCTATGCCGTGGCGAGAACTGAATATTAGACAGGGCTCATATTCTTTTAGCCTTTATTTGTTTTTTAATACCTAACAGGAGCACATATTAGCGCTTTTCTAAAAACAAATCTAAATATGTGCTCCTTGCTCCTGTCTGGTATTAAAATAAAAAAATATAGGCAAGCCCTGGCTAAAAGAATATGAGCCGTGTCTAATATAAATTCAGTTCTGCCTTCGGCATAGAATCATAGAAATACCAGTCCATACCATTTTAGTGCCACCGACAAATGGTATATCCTGAAAACCGTACTCGTGGCCTTGACTATTAGAGTGAACCTAGCAGCCGATTCGATTTGCAGCAAGTGTTGCGTAGCCTTGGCAGTGACTGTACTATGGACATCAAAAGTGTTGTCGATTTATGAAAAACAAGAAAATAATGAAATATTTGTATTTTTTGTTTGTCTGTAACGTATATATTATAAATAAAAAATTCATATACCAATAATTAATATACCGTGAGTATTTTTTAACGTGAAACATTGGGTTTGTCATATCCATGGTTACGACTTGATATTTTATTTGATTGACAGCAATGTATTTGCCCGTTCCATTTAAAATGAAATATAGGGAACGAATCTGACAGAAATATTATATTTAAATATTGTAAGAAATTTAACGGAGTCACAAAACCACTCGAGAGCACTAAACATATTTCGGGCACAAGGTGCACACAGTTATTTCTACATCTAAATTTAATTTTCAGAAAACAGGTATAATTATTTAAACAAAGTTAACCTCTAATGACATCTTGTCAATATGACAGATAACCGTTAAATTTTCCTATAAGTTATGACTTGATATTTGATTGACAGCAATGTATTTGTCTCTCATTTAAAATGACACATGGGGAATGAATTTGACAGAAGTATTATATTTAAATATTGTAAGAAATTTAGCCGAGTCAGAAAACCACTCGGGCACAAGGTACACACTACATTTTTTCTACATCTAATTTTAATTTAGAATGCAGGTATAATTATTTAAACAAAATTAACCTCCATTGAAGTCTTATCAAATGTCAAATTCGTTCCCTGTTTTATTTTTTTTTTAAATTTTTGTTATCATCCCAGTAACAGAATAATATAACATAACATAATATAAAGAGAGAATGAGTAAATATATTATATATTACAAGACCAAAAATTATATAATCTAGAGCATTTTGGTATAGATCAGTTAAAAAGTAGGTACACCAAATTAAATTTACATACATAAATACATGTACATAAGACAGAGATTAAGGTGAATATATATAGAAAAAATGAATCATACTACATGTCTAATTCTAACACTTTCCTTCTAAACACAGGTAAGTTATCAGAAAGATCCAAATATAATGAACAAATATTGAAATTTTTACACATTGCATTCATGGGAGAATTCAAATGATGATTTGTCCTTGAAAAATTGCAAATAAAAGTAACATCGTTTCTAGTATTACACGGACGTACATGGAAATTTAGTTGCCCCAATAATTCAGGTGAATCTATAAAACCATTTACAATTTTGTAAAGAAATAAAACTTGCTGCTTGAAACGGCGAGCTGACAAACTTTCTAAATTGAATTGTTGCAATAATAATCAGTATCAGGCCAGGAATTGTATATACGAAAATAGCAATATTTACAAAATTTTCTTTGAATACTTTCTAGAGCAGTAATTTGATAGTTATAAAATGGATTCCAAAGCACACAACCATACTCAAGTTTATTTCTAATTAAAGTGAAAAAGATATTCACTAAGCACCATTTATTATTAAAATCACGAGTTACACGAAATAGAAAACCAAGATTCTTGTAGGTGCCCCTTATTAATTTTTCTATGTGTAGTTGAAATGTAACTTTCATGTCAAATAATATACCGAGATCAACTTTAGAATTGACTCTAACTAAACTAGAAACATCCATCTTGTAGTTATAATAAATCGTTTCAACCTTTCTTGAATAACTTAGAATATGACATTTATCCAAATTAAAATATAATTTATTACGCAACGATCATCGATATACGCTATCTAAATCTATTTGAAGCTCGCGGCAACTACTTAAATCTGAAATAGTATGAAATAACTTAAAATAATCTGCATGTATAAGGCAATTAGAAAAATGAATAACATCAACAATGTCATTTATAAACAGTATAAATAATAACGGGCCAAGGACGGATCCTTGAGGAACACCGGAAGTTACTAAATAATTATGTGACTTAAATCCTTCAATAAAAACGTATTGTATTCTATTTCGAAGGTAAGATGAAATAAAGTTTATCATACATTGTGAGAAACCTATTTTCTCATGTTTGAAAATTAATATTTTATGTGACACTGTGTCAAATGCTTTAGAGAAATCCGTGTAAATACAGTCGACCTGTGCCTTATTTTCTAAAGCATTTGACACAAATTGTGTATATAATAATAAGTTTGTTACAGTTGAACGACCACTGACAAATCCATGTTGAGAATTACTAATGTAATGTTTCGTTTGAATTTGGATATATTTGAATAAAATTGTTTCGAATATTTTTGAGAAAGCACTTAAGCACGAGATTGGTCTGTAGTTGCTCACTTGAGAGCGGTCACCTGATTTGAACAATAAGCACGAGATTGGTCTGTAGTTGCTCACTTGAGAGCGGTCACCTGATTTGAACAATGAACAAACTTTAGCTGTCTTCCAAAATGACGGAAATGATTGCTGTTTTAAAGATAAATTAAATATGTGATGAAGTGGCAATATAAGTAATTCAGAGCAGCCCTTAACAATAAATATAGGAACATTATCTGGACCAGTAGATTCAAATGCTTCCGAGATATCAATAGTAGAAATGTTATTAATATTTACAAATATATTATTATACTTTTGAACATCATCAGAATTAGAAATGACAGTATCATCGTCGGAACGGAACGGGCAAATACATTGCTGTCAATCAAATATCAAGTAACCATGGATATGACAAACCCAATGTTTCACGTTAAAAAATACTCACGGTAATTATTATGAAGGTTTACACTGATAAATGATTTATTTAGGATTTCAGGATAATAGTTTTCGTAATAAAATCATACTTTGTAGGGTGCACTACACCCTGAACATTATAAAGCACAAATAAAAATTTATTCAGCGGATTAGAGGTAGTTCTTTTGATTTAAATATCATGAAATTTCTATTTTCTAAGTTTCTCTAAATTTTAATAATTTCAGGATAATACTCAACCAGATAAAATCATGCTTTGTAGGGTGAACAGTACCTACACCCTGAACATTATAAAGTACAAATGAAATATTTATTCAGGGGATTAGGGGTAGTTCTTTTGATTTAAATATCACAAAATCACTATTTACTAAATTTCTCGCAATTTTAATATTATTTTCAGGATAATAGTTATCCTGATAAAATCATACTTTGTAGAGTGAACAGTACATACACCCTGGACATTATAAAGTACAAAATAAAAAAATTATTCAGGGAATTAGGGGCAGTTATTTTGATTTAAATATCACGAAATCACTATTTTCTAAGTTTCTCGCAATTTTAATGTTATTTTCAAGATAATAGTTTTCCTGATAAAATCGTACTTTGTAGGGTGAACTGTACATACACCCTGAACATTATAATGCACAAAGGAAAAATTTATTCAGGGGATTAGGAGTAGTTCTCCTGATTTAAATATCACGAAATTATTATTTTTATTTTCCATGTTTCTCGTAATTTTAATATTATTTTCAGGATAATAGTTATCCTGATAAAATCATACTTCTTTTGAGAAACTTAGAAAATAAGGATTTCGTGATATTTAAATCAGGAGAACTACCCCTAATCCCCTGAATAAATTTCTCATTTGTAGTTTATAAGGTTCAGGGTGTATATACTATTCACCCTGCAAAGTATGATTTTATCAGGACAGCTATTATCCTGAAAATAATATTAAAATTTTGAGAAACTTAGAAAATAGAGATTTCGTGATATTTAAATCAAAAGAACTACCCCTAATCCCTTCAATCAATTTTTCATTTGTACTTTATAATATTCAGGGTGTATACAGTGTGTCCCATTTAGAGGTGCCACCATTGTGATCTCGAGAACTATAAGAGATAGGATGTCGGTTAAATGGAACTTTTTGTGCGCCTTTGAGAGGCCACCTCAGATGTGCTTTTGTTTCCAAAAATTCTCATAGGGCACTAGATAATGACGAAAAACTGAATATTGTTGATTTTTTCATTTTCAAATAACGTCTAAACTATTAGTAATTAAGAAAAACGTTTCAAATATAAAAGATAGATATTTTTATTAGCTAACCTAGTGGCGTATGAAATAAATTTTTATATCAGTAAATTTTCGAATATACCACAAACTTATATTTTTTTTAAATAGAACCCATATCTGATTTCAGTCTCAAAAAAATCATTATTTTTTTCTCTTTGCAATGATGTAAGGGTTATTATATTTTAAATTTGTTTTGCTCCTAAAATTTAATTTTTCTTCTTATTTTCCTGAACTTTCTTATTATTTCTCAAAAAAACATTATTATTTTTATTAATTATATTGTATTTGATCAAAATAATTTGTTTTATGCCTTTATTACTTAATATTTTCATTCTAGACTCATAATTACAAATTACACTAATGTGCCAAGGGCGATCAGATACAAAATATTATAAAAATTAGTTTGATACGAGTTTTGAGCAAAATTTTGTAAAGAAATAAATTATTTAAATACAAGGAGTATTTCTAAATAGAAATCTACCAATATTTTCAAAATAATTATAAATTTAATACAAAATAAGGAAACAATAATAAATTTGAAGGCAAAATAAATATAAAACATAATAACACTTACATCGTTGAAAAGAGAAAAAAATAATGATTTTTTTGAGACTAAAATCAGATATGGGTTCTATTTAAAAAAATATAAGTTTGTGTTATATCTCGAAAATTTACGGATATAAAAATTTATTCTGTACGCCACTGGTTAGTTAATAAAAATATCTATCTTTTGTATTTGAAACGTTTTTCTCAATTACTAATAGTTTAGAAGTTATTTGAAAAAGAAAAAATCAACAATATTCAGTTTTTCGTCATTATCTAGTGCCCTATGAGAATTTTTGGAAAAACAAAAGCACATCTGAGATGGCCTCCCAAACGCGCACAAAAAGTTCCATTTAACCGACATCCTATCTCTTATAGTTCTCGAGATCACAATGGTGGCATCTCTAAATGGGACATACTGTATACTATTTATTCACTCTGCAAAGTATGATTGTGTCAGGACAACTATTATCCTGGAAATAGTATTAAAATTTTAAGAAACTTAGAAAATAGAGATTTCGTGATATTTACATCAAAAGAACTACCCCTAATCCTTTGAATCAATTTTTCATTTGTATTTTATGATATTCAGGGTGTATATACTATTTATTCACCCTGATATGTATGATTGTATCAGGACAATTAGAAAATAGAGATTTCGTGATATTTAAATCAGCAGAACTAGCCCTAATCCCCTGCATAAATTTTTCATTTGCACTTTATAATGTTCAGGGTGTATATAATATTCATCCTGCAAAGTATGATTGAATCAGGACAACTATTATCGTAAAAATAATATTAAAATTTTGAGAAACTTAGAAAATAGAGATTTTGTGACATTTAAATCAGGAGAACTACCCCTAATCCCCTGAATAAATTTTTTATTTGTGTTTTATAATATTCAGGATGTATATACTGTTCACCATACAAAGTATGATTTTATCAGGATAATTATTATCCTTAAAATTATAACAAAACTTCGAGAAACTTAGAAATTGTAAATAAAAGATATACCTGGAGTCCCCTGAAGAAATTAATCATTTGTGGTTAATAATATTAAGGATATTGTACTATTCACTCAACACAATATCGTTTTATCGAGATAATTAATAATCTTAGAAAATACAAGAACTACCCTTAATCTCCTAAATAAATAAATGTTGTTATTTATCAGTGTAAGCCTTTATAACCTGTTCTCAAAAGTTATACAAATAAATCAGTATCATTGTGTTGTCTACCCAAAATCAAAATTTTATTTTTTTATATAATATATTTTTTTATATAATATATATTTATTTTTTTATATAATATATACGTTACAGACCAAAAAAATATGAATATTTCATTATTTTCTTGTTTTTCATAAATCGATAACACTTTTGATGTCCATAGCACACTAACCTCCAAGGTTACGCAACACTTGCTGTAAATCGAATCGGCTGCTAGGTTCACTCATGCTTTGACTATCTATATGAACACAGGTACAAATGTATGGTGTTTTAGTGTTTCATTTCCAGTCTTTATGTTCAGGCGTAATAAGTAGTCGTTCAGCATGATGGAAGCTGCGCGAATACTTGCCACTAGAGAATGGACAAAATTTGATGATATTTTAATAGAGTATAAACGTCTGTTAAATGTAATTATTTAATAAATACACAGGATTTCAGTCTATTTTTATTTAAAGTCTACGTTTCGGATATAATTTTCTCCTTCATCAGGACAACTATAACAAATCAATATAAATAATAAGTAATGTAAAATAGATACATTAAATACTTACTAAATAACAGTAAATGGAAATAATATATTTTTGGAGTCAGAAAACCGGAAAGAGAAAAATTGGAAAAATGTAAAAAAAATGAAAATTGACAGTAAATAAATATAAAAAATCTGATGTGGCCAACACAAAACCTCCCGCTGTTTAAGTTTTGTTAATTTAAATACATACCTTCGTATTTACTAATGCTGCAAACTGTAACATTGCATGTAACTACTGCTTTATTTACTATTTTCTTTTTAAACTGTCACTATATTAGTTTGAAGTGATTAGATTTTGACGGTAACATTTACCTGTCAATTACATCCATTTGAAATATGAACTGTGTAACAAAGGAATTGTGTTTATCTTAGGCTTCGGGATTTATAGAAAAAATTGATTTTTAAATTTATCTTTAAAATATATTTAAAAAGTATTAATGATTCCTGTAAAAAATTCAATAATCTTTAATTTTCATAATGACATAAAATGCGAAAAAATGGCATTTAATGGTATTTTTTGAAGAAAAACCATTATGAACTTCAGGTAAAGGGCCATTTCCGGTTATCCGATTTAAACTAAAATATACTGGTTTCTTTACATATTAGAATAGGGTAGAAATACAAGGTTTCAGAATTTTCTGAATGATAGTATTTGAGTTAGAGCGAAGACAAAATCCTTACACACACACACACACACACGGACATCATCGTGAAAATGTTAAAATTGGATTCTAAGGACCTTAAAACGTGTTCATTTACCAAATTCTCGATATGTGATTTTTAGCACGATCCCTATATCTCCCTTACCAAGGGTAGCGGGAGGTAAAAATATAAAAAAAAATATAAAAACTATAGTAACATATTTAAAAAGGAAAATTTATTTAATTTTTAATGTTTAGTTGACTGGAAATTTTGAAAATTACATATTCTATTGTAAATACTACTGAAATTTTGAATATCTGTTCTGAAATTTACACGGTTATTATTTAGAATTTAGAAAAAGCATTTATATAAATTTGAATCTCTATATCTAGAATTTTGACCCCATCAAAATTGAAACTGTGATCAAATTCTATGCAATGTTGGGCCAAAGCATAATTACCATTTGAAAGATGTTGATTTAAACTTCTTTTATGTTCAGCTACTTTTTAAGAATCTTTTGGTTTGTCCAATGTATGCTCTGCCACAACCATTACATAGAATTTGATAAATTACATTTTTATTTTCAGTGACATTAATTTTGTCTTTTAATTTATTAAAAAGTCTTCCTACAGTTTTGATTGGTTTTAAAGTTATTTTGACAGGTAATTTTCTTTCTAACAATCTTTCTAAATTAATTGCCAAAACATTGACGTTAGGTATTGAAAAATATTTAAAACTTCTGTCAATATTGTTGTGATTAGCATTTTGAAAAATGTCACTGTCACTAAATGCTTCATTTCTATATTCCGGTGAAGTCAATTTTAAAGATCTGTTATAACAAAATTGACCTCACCGGAATATAGAAATGAAGCATTTAACATGATTAAACAGATTTTATCTGATAATGAATATCAAAAGAGACTTATGTAATTTATCAAATTCTATGCGATGGTTGTGGCATAGCATGCATTGGACATACCAAAAGATTTCAAATGGTAATTGTGCTTTGGGCCAACATTGCATAGAATTTGACCACAGTTTCAATTTTGATGGGGTCAAAATTCTAGATAGGGAATCAAATTTATATAAAGGCTTTTTCTAGAAATGATATATATTCAAAATAAAAACAGTGTAAATTTCAAAACAGGTATTCAAAATTTCAGTAGTATTTACAATAGAATATGTAATTTTCAAAATTGCGGAAGGTAAAATTCTGTTGTGGCCAGTACAATACCTCTCGCCATTTACATTATTAGGCTATAAAAGTACATATTGTATTTAACATTTCTGGTGCACACAAAAAAAAATCTAATTAAATCTATTAAAATATATTTTTATATTTTTTAATTCATTCTATAAATAAGTTTTCTCCTACTCTTCTAAATGTTCGAGATTCTTCAAACTCATTGACGAGATTGGCGGTATTTCTGATGCGTTCATTGTAATATTATAATAATACCCAGCTCTCTAGGTCGTATAGGCCCATGGCTTCTCTTGTAATATTCTTACATTGTATTCTGTCCTGTGCCATTTCTTTCCAGTTTTTTATCCCTGACACTTATAAGTCTTTTTGCACTGATATGTAATATAATATATTATATTATTATTATATAATATAAAATAAGAAATATTGTAGGTACTTCCCAGAAAAAGCCTTCAGTAATGTATCTGGATTTTTAACACTGACATTTTTCTGTCAATTACAAACATATTAATTTTTCAACTGGTTTCCATGGGGTTATTTGGGCTGTGAGACTCATTACAACGGATTATTTTATATATTTTCTATCTCTATCTCTAAATCTATAGAAGATATAATATAAATGTTCAATGTATCGGACAGAGAATTTTATATTCTTTGATATTTGTAATTTTATAAATTTCCCAAAAAATAGTATAAAAATAGTTCTTCCCGTTAATGTCAGATTAAGGAATACGTAAATAAATTGGTCTTTAGTCTTATAGAACTTGAGAAACCATCCCTCCAATATCCACACATACACACATCACACACACACACACACACACACACACACACACACACACACACACACACACACACACACACACACACACACACAGACACACACTCACACATACACGCACATCATTGTAAAAATATTAAAATCGGATTCTAGTGAAACGTACTTATTCACAGAAATCTGACTATGCGATTTTTAACATGAATCCAATAGGTACCTACCTCTCTAGCGAGAGGTAAAAAATTAACACGTATTTATCTTTTCTATTCATGGCACAGATATCATTGTAAAAATGTTAAAATTGGATTCTAGTGACCTTAAAACCTGCTTATTCACTAAAATCTGGATATGCGATTTTTAGCATGAATCCTATACCTCTCTTAACGAGAGGTAAAAAATTATAAAGATCATATTTTAATCAAATTAATATAAAACTTTACATGCATTTTCTCATTTAAATAAAAAAAGTTGGGTCCCATATTTTGAGAACCACTGGTCGAAAAAATATTTTTACTTTTCTTTAAATTTGTCTTGTGAAATAAATAAAATAAATATATCATCACGGCATATTACCCATTTCTGGGTGTGCCAATCTGCTTTATCGCAGATATCGGTAATGATGATAACATATTTGTACCGTGCGGGGCTTACCAGGCGTCACCTCACGGGCACTCAGGGGTCATTTTTGTGCCATTTCAAATGAAATGGAAATTGTTTACCCATTTAACCGTCTTTGTGGCTCTTATAGTTCTCGAGAAAGCAATGGTGGTTTCATTCGACAAATGTTGCCCTATTAGGAGGCCATTTTAATGGTGTTTTGTTATTTGAGAAAGAATGCATAGGTCACTAGATATAGGCAAAAATGTAAATTTAGCTTTTTTTATTTCCAAATATTCTCCAAATTTGAAATAATACTGGATTTTGATTTGCATATCTTTAGGCACTTTTACCTCCCGCTACCCTAGATAAGGAAGGTGAAGGGATCGTGCTAAAAATCGCATATAGAGATTTTAGTGAATAAGCCTAACATTTTTACAAAGGTGTCTGTGAGTATGGATGTGTGTGGATGTGTGGATCCTGTGGACACAATTACTCAAATACTATCAATCAGAAAATTTTGAAATTTTGTATACCCATTCTATACTAATGTGGGAAGAGCTCATTATTATTTTCAGCTATTTTTACTTATAAAAATTGGATATAATGGTACAATCTTCAATTCTACGATAACAACATTGAGTAAATAAATCTAAATAACTGTAAATATAAATTTATAATATAATTTATTTTCATACTTCATGTTGCCTATATGTGTCAAACAAAAATAATATTTTTATAACAATTTTGACATATTTAAAGAAATGTAACTGTCAGGAAGCAATTACATTTAAATGAATAATGAAACCGTGTTAAGGAGTATGTAGTAATAATATATGTATTTGAATCTAATAAAATTAAGATTTGTAAAAATAATATATTTTCAATCATACATAAATATTAGAAGTACCTACTATTGATTTGCCTTCAGGGTACGGCTATGTAAAGACTTTGTGTAAAGATGCGAGTACTATTTTGATTTTTGTTAAGTTTTTCTATTAGTTTTGTCAATATTTGTGAAATTTATTTTGTGTATGATATACTCGTTAAATATAAAATAAAGATTGTTATGTGTGAATATAAAAATATTTGAACATAATGATTGCTTACTGCGTGGTTAAATACCCAGCGGGTGGTTATGATCTGGCCACATCAGATTTTTTGTTTCTAACTGGAAATCTATGGGAGCCGAAAATCTCGAACTTTTACTCAACATTAGGAATTAGGACCGTGCAAAGAAAATGCTACGCCAGGGGCAAACTTGATCCTGCTTTCCTCTTCCCGTCTAAAATCTTCTTAGTATTTTTTTTTTTTTGCATACAAAGAGAAACTTTATGAAACTGAAATTTTTCTAAATCATGTATCTGTCCAGGATAAAGTACTCAACATTGGGATCTCGAGAACTAAAAGGGTTACGACATCGTTTTCGCTGACTGTTTCTCCCCGTTTCAACTAACAGTGGTTGTGGTATCAATAGAAAGATAAATAATGTCAGCATCAAATGATACCAAATGTATGTAAATTAGTCCCAAAAGTTAATTATTAAATTTATTAAATTTTTCTTCTCATGAATAAAAAATGTCTTAGTTCACTTGGTGTATAAATACATATCTATTAACGGATTAGAAATTGCATAAAAAAAAATAAGTTAATAATATATGAAATCATGAAGTTTTGCACAAATTTGTTGTGTGTTGGTTGTGTGTATAGTCCAAGCGGCGACCGCCGCCAAATGATGGTTATCCGTAATAAGAATAAAAATATATTTTATCAATGCTTGGATATGAGTTAAACAATGAACCGTTGGTCTGGTGGTCTGTAACTTGTCCAATTTTTTTTCTAAATTAAAAAAATCCTTTTTTTGTAAAATTGATATACAAAACATTAAGCACATTTTTTTTATTCGACAGGGTTTGATCAATAGAAAATAAAAGTCTGGCACTCCTATTCTTGATGCGACCACTTGCCAGACCAGTGAGGGATAGTTTAGTATGGAATATATAAAAAAAATCTGTTGTGGCCAGCACAAAACCTTCCGTCAATTCGATGTATTTTGTACATATCCTATACCAAAAGTTCCTTGAAAAAGATTCTATATATCCTGTTTAATTGTAACAAGAACACACTATTTTTTACATATCCATACTGAAAGTTCCTTTGAAAAGATTCTAAAATTTAATAAAATTTTAATACGAATACGAACGTACGTTATGTATTGCACTTAACACTTCCTCCTGCTTCATCTTTGCCCTATTTTACTAGAAGTCACTGTTTCTTACTCTTCTTTTCTACTCATTCCTGTCCAAAGCACCTTCGTGACACAGTTCTTCCTCTTTCAAATCTTCTGCTATACAGTCCTTCCATCTTCTCTTTTGCCTTTCTCGTACTTCTGGCATTATAAGTTCCTATCTTGGAGGCGAGGCCGCAAATGCAAGTGACTGGCGAGGGACACTTTGTCACTTATATCACTTTCAGATCAAATACTTTCCACTTTGGTTTTGCACTTGCCACTGACATCTGTCAATTAGATTTTTTTGAATATATCTGTTGTTTTCATAAATTTTGCAAAGCTGACTGATTTTCGAAAGTTAATCTCTCTATAACTCTATATCTATTGAATATAAAGGAAAATGTATAATCGAACCGTATAGAGAATAAGATATTCTTATAGTTATAACCAAAATCTAATCAGCTCTTCATATGGATGTAAAGAAGAGGAATATGAAAGAATCATAATTTTTAGAATTGTAGTTTTGGAGTTAACGTCGGAGAAAAAATTGTCACACACACACACACGGACACACGGACACACACACAGACACACGCACAGACACACACACAGACACACACACACAGACACACACACAGACACACACACAGACACACACACACACACACATACATACAGACATCATCTTAAAAATAGTACATTCGTATTGTAGGGACCCTAAAACGTGCTTATTCATTAAAAACTCACCACCGAATTTTTTGACCAAAAACAATACCTTCCTTTTGACGGAAGGTAAAAAAACCAAACTCAGCCGGTTTTTTTTTAAACACCGAAACACATCGATTTTAGTTTTTAAAAATACACATTAATATGTACGATTCATCTTCCGATTTTCATTTGTTTTTCAGTTATAACGTCATTACAAAAAAATTTAAATGACAACACAGATCTTTAGTAGTGGAATCCAATAGCGATTTTTCTTCCCTTTATGATCATGCAAATAAATCCTAAGGGTGCATAACAAAATTTTTGAGAAAAATTGTGCTGAACATTTATTACTTAATATTGAGTGCTTGTATGAAACAGCTAGATTTAAAAATTTTATCAAGGCATTTTGATAATTCATTATTACGTAATGCTCAGCTCGGTTATTAATTATTACGTAATTTACATGTGTTTGGTGTCATTTGCCGCAGAAATTTATTTTTCTATTGAAACCATTGTTGTCAGATGAAACGGTGAACAAAAGTCTGCGAAAAACGATGTTATAATAAGGGGCTATGTTCAGGTTTAAAGTATTCACCTGTATATCTTCCAAATGTGAAATAATAACTTTTTGGTATGTACATCTTTGGGGCACTCCTAATAAGTGCAATTTTTGTCTATATTAACCGTATCACGTACTTCGTATCTCTTATAGTTATCGAGATTTCCATATTGGACATGTTATCCTGGACATCCTGTACGACTATATGGCAAATTTCTCCGATTGTTAATAAAATTAAATGTAGAAAATTTTACCAATGAAAAACATTGTATTGAATTGCATATTCAAAAATTTATATACAGCTATTATTCATTTATCCTTTTTTATCGTTTGATGTAATGCCGATTTTGGCGCCTCCTAATCTCGGAACCCGAGGCGGGAGTTCCCTTCGCCCCACCCCTTTTCTACGTTCACCAACATTTAATTTTTTTACAATAATTGTATATGAAGTTCTTTTACCTAATTTAGTCTTTTCAGTCTTGTTCATTTGCCTTAAATATGAAGATAAATGAGTTGAAATAAAACAATCAGCCCTATTTTGTAAGAAAGTTATGTCTTAGCAACATTGCTTTAGCGAAAAATCTGATGTGGCCAACACAAAACCTCCCGCTATTTAATTTTTATTAATTTAAATACATACCTACCTACGTATTTACTAACGCTGCAAACTGTTCCATTGCAGAAAACTATTGCTTTATTTACTATTTTCTTTTTAAAATGTAGCTATTATTAATTTGAAGTGATAAGTTTTCTGACAGTGACATTTACTGTCAGTTACATTCATTTGAAAAATGAACTGTTTAACAAAGGAATAGTTTTTATCTTAAGCTTCGCGACTAATAAAAAAAATTATTTTTAAATTTATCTGTAAAATATATAGAAAAAGTATTAATGTATTCATGTAGAAAATTCAATAATCTTTAATTTTCATAAGACATAAAATTCGAAAAAATGGCATTTAATGGTATGTTTTGAAGAAAAACCATTATGAGCTTCAAGTAAAGTACCATTTCCGTTTATCCGATTTACACCAAAATCTAATGGCTTCTATTCCTATTAGAATAGGGTAAAAATACAAGGTTTCAGAATTTTCTGAATGATAGTATTTGAGTTAGAGTGCAAACAAAATTCGTACACATACACACATACACACACACACACACACACACACACACACACACATATACACACATTCAGACATCATCGTGAAAATGTTAAAAATGTATTCTAGGGACCTTAAAACGTGGTCATTTACTAAAATCTCGATATTAGATTTTTAGCACGATCCCTATACCTCCCTTACCAAGGGTAGCGGGAGGTAATAACCAATAATAATTGCGAACACTGAATAAAAATGGAAATGATAGGCTTTACGTTTGTTTCTCTTGGTTGAAAATTTTAGCAACATTGCTAAGACTTAACAACTTCCTTAGAAAATAAGGCTAATTGTTTGATAAAAATATTTGGGTATATGTAGTTTTGTATAAATTTTATTAGAAAAAAGATGTTCCGACAACGAAGTGTTGCCTTCATCTGGTAAAATAGTAACAATACTAAATATAAACCACTCCACGTGCAATCCACATTATGATATCATTTTTAAGAAACAAATAAAGGTTGCAATTTTTTAGAGAGAGTAGTCGGGTTGGATCAACTAACCCAGCAAATCTGCTGGCTAAGTTGGGTTAGTTCAGGATCCAACGAAACACAACTAACCTACCAAGTTACTCGAAAAGTACCAAATAAATACGGCCTTTAGTAATAGATAAAAATTATTGCTTTGAATGTGACAACTTTACAATTTATTTTGCTATAAATGAGCCGGTTTAACATTATTTAAAAAGTGTTTTATATGAAAGTTTATGCAATGTTTTCATAATAATAAAAAAATAAAAACAATTTGTTGGTATTTAGATAAATTAAATAAAAAAAATTGCGCCAGAAATTGTCATGAAAAATAACCCCACTTCTGTGACGTTAAAGAAAACAGAAAAAAATTAATTAGATATACAAAACAAATTGTAGTAAACTTAACTAAACAAATTCTTTATTTTTCAGTCTACTAATATGATTCATTAAATGATCTAATTTAGTTAAATTATCTAAATTTGCAATAATAAAATTAATTACAAAATTAGTTGAAATGTCTACATTTATATCGTAATGAGTATTGAACTAAATTTAAATCATGAAATTAACTAAAGAAATATTTAAATGCTCTATTTAATTTATCTAATTCATTAGAGTGTCGAAAAAAAAAACAGTGAAGCCAAAATATAGTAAAATTAAATAAAATAAGTATTTAAAGTAACCATTTGAATATTTAAATTGACGATTTTTTTGAAAATATTTATTATCTGTTTTGGATTAGTAAAATGCTAGAGTAAGATTTGTAAATTATACAAAATTATTATAATATTGCCTAATAAAATATGTAATTATAATTAGGCAAAATTTCAAATCAATTTTTTCTGTGTACATACAGCACGTCATTCATAGCCAATAAGAAAATAGTTTGTCTATCACCTACGGTATTTATATAAATAAAAATTGGCGATAGTTTGTCACGTGTTAAGATGTATGAACTTTGATTTCACATTCTGTATCAGATCACGTGACCTTTTCAAAATATTTCACAAATTTCAATGTAAAATATTTAATGAATATTTCGTGATATTTTCAAATTTGAGGCTATTTAAAGAACAATATTAATGAAATTTAAATTTAGAAGGCATATAAAAATTCTTGTAACAGCCCTATTACGATTACAAACTTTAACGGCAACTAGCAAAACAGTTCAGTATGGAAAACAAATGGCACCTGGACGATCTTAATTTTGATATCGTCGGTTCAAAGATTTCGTTGTTTGCAAATTGTTGAAGCAAAACACTTAAAAATGGCAAGTATGGTTAATCTTAAGATTTTCCCATTTTCGGCTTATACTGATGAATTCAAAAAAAGTTTATAGCGATAATGTACGTCCTATTTTAATGAATTTATGTTTAAATGTTTTCAATCTGTATTATTAACTTCTATACACCTGTAATACAAAATTGGTGGTCTAGAAAATAGAAACTAAGAAAAAATAAATAAACACCAAATACATATAGAGCACTATGAAATAAAATTACATTAATTCAAATTTAAAATTATTATTAAATATCAGTAGGTACGCAGAATATATAGGATGAGTGCATTGAGCATCAAAACTTGGTGACAAATTTGAAAATCTGTTGTGGCCATCACAAGACCTCTCGCCATTTCCATATTAGGGTATATAAGTAATTGTACATATTTGACATTTCTGATACACACAAAAACACTTATCTTCTTTATATATTTTTATATTTTTTAATTCATTCTATTCACTCTTATTCTTCTAATGTTCGAGATTCTTCCAATTCATTGATGAGATTAGCGGTATTTCTGCAGGGTATATGTAATATATGTATCTATAATTATAAATATTTAATTAATAATAAAATAAGAAATATTAAATGTGCTGCCCAGAAAAAGTCTTCAGTAATGTCTCTGGCTTTTTAACACTCACATTTATCTGTCAATTACAAATATTTTAATTTTTCCACTTGTTTTTCATGGGCTGTGAGATACATTTACAACTTATTATTTTATATATTTATATGTCTGTCTTTAACTTTATAGAATTTTAAATGTATCGGATTTTTATATTCTTTAATATTAGTAATAACAGAAATTTTCGAAAAATAATATTTAGAAGATTTTTTTAAAGAAACTATTACTTCCGGTTATCAAATTGTTACCAAAATCTAATCAGCTCTTCTCAGGAATGCCAGATTGAGGAAACTGCAGTTAAATATTTTTTTAAGTCTTATAGTATTTGAGAAACCGTGGTTTCAACATCTACACATACACACACACACGGACATCATCGTAAAAAATGTTATAATCGGATTATAGGGACCTTAAAACGTGCTTACCCACTAAAATCTGGATATGCGATTTTTAGCATGATTCCAATACCTCTCCTACCGAGAGGTAAAAAACGTTGTTAATTTTAATCATGTTGTTAACTTTGACATGGCTTCTTTTTCAATGTATATTTGATAATTGATACGTTTCCAAGGTTACAATGTGGAATGAAACACATAGTCCCAGTTGCATAAAGCATTGTTAACTTTAATCACGTTGTTAACTTTGACATTGCTTATTTTCCAATGTATTTCTGATACGTATCCATGGTTACAATCTACAATTAAACACATGATCAGCTAACAACTGTTTATGCAACTGGTCCAATAATCAGCTAACAACGTTTTATGCAACTGGCCTATACAGTACTTTTCTACCTAATAACAGAAATAAATTTTATCAGATTATAGTTTATAAATTTGTTAATATTACAAACAAATAATAAATATGTAAGTAATATTTGAAGTTCTGCTACAATCATTCTAGGAAGACTAGATTGATCTTACAGTAACACTAAGGGCCAGTTGTACAATACACAGTTAATATCTACGGTTACGTAACATACAGTTAACCTAACCACTGGTTAAAAAACACAATTAGTTGTACCATTTCTATTTTTCTAAAGGTTACCTAGCAAGTCTGTCAATTAACACTGGATCAGTTTTTCCAAATTATACTATATAAAACAAAACATAAATTTTATTTTATTGCAATTTTGACATATACGTCAGTTTTCATAAAAATTAAAATTTTAAAATGTCAAAAACTAAGCGTAATAGAACACTTAATTTTACGCTAGATGATTCTTTAAAATTAGTGGATTTTGTCGCCCAGTATAAAGATATAATAGAGAATAAAAAAACTGATGCGATCACAACACAAGATAAGGTAAATAAATTATTATATAAAGTGCATGAAGTATTCTTGGTTATTGGATAAAAGAAATAAGCAGGAATGCAGCCAATGCATAAAATTTTATATAATCAAAAGCCGATGTTTCGCTTCCTGCTGAATATTTTAAAATAATTTTTTAACGAGTAACTGTTTAAAAATATTAGTCTTTCGCCCTGAAGGACCTTCCACAGGAAGCGAAACGTCGGTTTTTGACTAAATAAAATTTTATACATTGACTGAATTCCTGCTTATTTCTTTTATCCAATAACCAAGAATACTTCAGGCACTTTATTTAATAATTTATTTTCAACTACCAAACGTCGCCGAAAAGCCATTACAAATAGTTAAACAAACGTCAAATGTCATGCGTTAACACTCTGTTAAATCATTAACCCCTCATTTCATCAAAAGTTAAAAATATTCTGGTTAAGAGCCATGGTTACGCTTAACCCGTTATCGTACAACACATTTTTTGACTAACCAGCTGTTAATTACTAACCCTTGCCTTAACCCTTGATTGTACAACTGGAAAAATTTGGAAACCACAGGAATAGAGTGAGAAGTAACAGACCGCCTTAACTGAAAAAAAACCTTGCTTATACAGGTGATTCACAACTTTGTATGCAAATTTAAGTGTATATAGCACTGATGTAAATGAGTAAAAAAAGCTTAATCAACATGGGTACGATCTTCAATTGTTTCCGAGAAAGAGGTCATTTTGCGAAGAAAAACTGATAAATATAAGTGATCAAACAAAATTTTGTCTATGCCAAATGAACTATAAAAATTCAATAAAATTTAATATGAAACAATACTACCTTTTTTTTAGTTTAAGTCCTGTTTTTATTTATTATTAAAACCCAACGTTTCGGCACCATAAACTGGTGCCTTCTTCAGGGGACAACATTGACATAAATATGTGAAATAACAAAAACAACAAGTAACCAAGGTTACAAGAAAAGTACTCTTTATTAACAGATGTTAGAAAAAGTCTAGATAAAATTGTATACATATTACAAATTACAACATATTTAATATTGGAAGCCATGCGCGACTAAGTTCTAATCCGTCACAATGATTGAGATTGATATTTCTTGTTTTATAAATCTCAATGGCTTCACTAATTAAACTGTTGTTAAGTCGACTATGTCTTGCAATAATTTTCATATCTCCAAATTTAATTTGGTGGAATTCTTCCAAGGCATGTTCTGCAACGGACGATTTCTCAGGCTGGTTCAATCTGATCGATCGATGATGTTCGCTCAATCTTGTAGAGACAGTTCTACCAGTCTGGCCGATGTAAACTCTCCCGCAGATACATGGAATTCTGTAAATCCCTGATGATTGAAGAGGGATGACGTCTTTCACTTGTTTCAACATATGACGAAGTTTAACATATGGAGAAAACGAAATCTTCATGTTCTTCTTACGAAGAATTCTACCAATCTTGTCCGTTACGTTTTTTACATAAGGAATCGATGCATATAATACGTTCCTTTCTTTTTCATTGTTTGATGGTCTTTTCTCTTTAAGACATTTTTCAATTGAAGACACAGAAAATCCATTCTTCATAAAAATATTTTTAAATTCATTCATCTCTTCTTTTAATTTAGGTAGTATTATTCCAATTATTAATATGAGTTCTGAAAGATATTTTAATACTTTAATATGAAACATTTTTCGCACTACACCATCTAATAGTTGAAAAGTTATTTGAAAATTAAATAATGGTCAAGGTCGTCATAAAATTTTACCTAGTACAATGAGCCTCTTTCACATTTTTTAAAAGAAAGTTTATGCGATATTTTTAATAGTAATAATAAATATTTATACACCAAGTGAGCTAAGGTAATGTTTATTCATAAGAAGAAAGTTTAGCTCACGAGCCCGTATGGGCGAGTGAATTAATTTCTTCGAATGAACATTCTTAGCTCACGTGGTTTGTACAATATTTTATTCAATTTTGACGAAATAATAATAAAAACCATTAATATTTAATTTTGACAAAATAAAAAACTGATCAGTATGTAGGCTGAGCATGACAATCGTCGCTGATAGGCCAATATGAAATCAGATAATGTTACTTATATAAATAAAAGAAGGCGATAGTTTGTCACATGTTAAATTGTATGTACTCTGACGTCACATTCTGTTTCAGTAACTTTTTCAAACTGTTACACAAATGTCAATATTAAATGTAAAATATCTACTGGATATTTCGTGATATTTTCAAATTTGAGGCTTTTTAAAGAACAATCAATATCTTTTAAAATTTAGTACTTGGAAGTCATAAAAATTCTTGGACAGGCCTTTTATTTGATTTTTTTCGAAAAACAAAAACACTTCTAAGATGACCTCTCAAAGGGAAACAAAAAGTCTGATTCAATCGAAGTCGTAACTCATTTTTTACTGCCTTATATCTCAGAAGCTATTGAATATCGGACCCATGTTGATTAAGATTTTTTACCTCTCGCTAAGAGAGGTATTGGATTCATGCTAAAAATCACATAACCAGATTTTAATGAATAAGCACGTTTCAAGGTCACTAGAATCCAATTTTAACATTTTTACAATGATGTGTGTGTGTGTGTGTGTGTGTGTGTGTGTGTGTGTGTATTGGCTGGATGTTGGACGGACGATTCCTCAAAAACTATAAGACATAAAACCTGTTTAATTATGAATTCCTCAATCTGACATTCCTGGGAAGAGCTGAAAAGGTTTTGGTAACAATTGAACAACCGGAAGTAGTAGTTTTTAAAAGAAATTCTTCCAAATATTAATTTTTGAAAATTTTTGATATTACTGATTTTGAAGAACAAAATTCTACACCTAATACATTTAAATTTTTTATTATATCTTCTATAAATTTAGAGATGAAGACGCTATAATATATAGAAAATCGGGATATAACAAGTCGAGTAGGCGAAACTACACTAAGGAAACCATGCAGTTGACAAATTCAAATGTTTACAACATAATTTGTATATGACAGATTTCAGTGTCAAAAATCAACAGTTTTAGTGACATTTTGATAGCTTTTTCTGGGAAGTACATTTAATCTTTCTTATTGTTTTATTAATTAAATATTTGAAATTATAGGTAATATGCATGTATCCATCAGAAATACCGCCAATCTGGTTAATGAATTGCAAGAATCTGTGACATTTAGAAACTTCCTCATACAATGAAAAATAGATATAATTAGAATTATATGTGTGCAGAAGACATGTTAAATACAATAAAAAACAATATTTGGGTAAAGTTCTGTAATATTTTGTTATAAAACGACGGTTCGATAACAAAGTGCAATACAATACTTATATAGCCTAATATGGAAATGGCGAGAGGTCTTGTGCTGGCCACAACAGATTTTTTAAACTCATTTTAGTCAGTACTGTATACTCTTAAAGTTTATGCACGAAGATGTGAATCACCCTGTATAACTAGGTACTAGATTCAACATATCATGTCACATATTATATCCATGGGTACCTATGCAATGCATGGCATGTGTGGAGCTGTTGACGTATGATAATGGGAGTCCTCCACTCTTATTTTTTTATTATTTTAAATGAAAGTTCGTTTAATTTTGAAGCAATTCGTAGTATTAAAAAATCTTAATTGTTTTTAGTTTACCTGCATTGCAATCTTTCTGTCGCACCCACTCGCACCCTATAGTAGGCTGCGAGAGAAAGATAGCAATAGTGTCCTTACAGTGGCACTGACAACAAATCTCAAATATCTCCCAAAGTAATTATAAAAAATTCCACACAGAAAGTTTCTCGCAAACGATTCTATATTTCCAGTAAAATTATTTCAAAAAGGCATATAAATTTTATTTAACAATGACATCATCTGTCAATTAATAATATTTTGAAATTTTAATATTCTAAACACTTCACTACTCTGATGTTCTGTTTCCATGTTGCAGCCTTTAGCAGCATAGGTTGCAAGATTTTTATTTGTAATAATTTTATCTCTAAATACTTTGAGTATGAAGAAAAATTAATTAAATCGTGAAGAGTATAAAATATTCTTCATAATTTATAATGACATAAAATGTAAAAAAATATTTAACTGAGTTTTTTCAAGAAAAACTCTTAAAAACTTGAATTGCGGGAACTTCCGGTTGAACAATTATAACCAAAATCTAACCAACTCTTCATTTGGATGTAAACTCGAGGAATATGTAAAAACTATAAATTTTGGAGTTATGCGATCCAGAACGATGGCCACATACATACATATTTGACCAAAGATAATACCTTCCTTATCTAAGGTGAAAGAACGTAAACGTTAACCTTATGTAGAAAACACTTTATTTTAAAAATAAAGGACTTTCAATTTCAATGTTTACCGCATTAGTGTATTCACCCTAACGTTAACGCTAAAAACGAGGATACATCCACACTTTTCACCGAAACATAACCACAAATAATACAGAACGTGTGACGTTACACACTCGCTATTCCATTGCACATAACGTGTCTCCTTATTCATATAACGTGAACCTTATTAGTACGCATGCGCACTCTGGCTGTCACGTGACTTTAAAGTGCACGTTATTTTTGCGATTGAAGCTGCAATACCTCTCTATTATTTTTTGTTATAGTGAAGGACCCCATTGAATAAAACAATGTATTTGTTTGAAGGAAATTTATTTACAAAGTATGAGAAAGAGTAGGAGAACAGAGGAAATTCTGAATGAAGGAAAAGGAGTAGATGTCTTCACGATGAAGGCTAAGTTGTGACACAAGAAAAAGCATGCAGCATACATGTAAACAAAAAGCCATCACATGTAATAACTTATGAAAAACAGATGTTTAAGAACGTACTTGAGAAGGACGAAACAGGTAGAGAAAATTTATAGATTTTAAAGTTGGGAATAGAGGAGACAAAATTTATACATATACACAAATAAGACAATATTTACAATATAATTATGATTATGAATATACCGTGAGTATTTTTTTAACGTGAAACATTGGGTTTGTCATATCCATGGTTACGACTTGACATTTGATTGACAGCAATGTATTTGCCCGTTCCATTTAAAATGAAACATAGGGAACGAATTTGACATTTGATAACACGTCAATAAAGGTTAATTTTGTTTAAATAATTATACCTGCATTCTAAATTCAAATTAGTTGTAGAAAAAATATAGTGTGCACCTTGTGCCCGAGTGGTTTTCTGACTCTGCTAAATTTCTTACAATATTTAAATATAATACTTTTGACAAATTCAATCCCCATGTGTCATTTTAAATGAGACAGACAAATACATTGCTGTCAATCAAATGTCAAATCTTAACTTATAGAAAAATTCAACGGTTATCTGTCATATTAACAAGATGTCATTAGAGGTTAATTTTGTTTAATTAATTATACCTGTTTTCTAAAAATTAAATTTAGACGTAGAAAAAATACTGTGTGCACCTTTTGCCCGAAATATGTTTAGTGCTCTCGAGTGGTTTTCTGACTCCGCTAAATTTCTTATAATATTTAAATATAATATTTCTGTCAGATTCATTCCCTATGTTTCATTTTAAATGGAACGGGCAAATACGTTGCTGTCAAGCAAATATCAAGTCGTAACTATGGATATGATAAACCCAATGTTTCACGTTAAAAAATCTGATGTGGCCAACATAAAACTATTTAATTTTTATTAATTTAAATACATACCTACCTACGTATTTACTAACGCTGCAAACTGTTCCATTGCAGAAAACTATTGCTTTATTTACTATTTTCTTTTTAAAATGTCACTATTATTAATTTGAAGTGATAAGTTTTCTGACAGTGACATTTACTGTTAGTTACATTCATTTGAAAAATGTACTGTGTAACAAAGGAATAATTTTAATCTTAGGCTTCGCGAGTAATAAAAAAAATTATTTTTAAATTTATCTGTAAAATATATAGAAAAAGTATTAATGTATTCCTGTAGAAAATTCAATAATCTTTAATTTTCATAAGACATAAAATTCGAAAAAATGGCATTTATTGGTATTTTTTGAAGAAAAACCATTATAAGCTTCAAGTAAAGTACCATTTCCGTTTATCTGATTTACACCAAAATATAATGGCTTCTATTCCTATTAGAATAGGGTAAAAATACAAGGTTTCAGAATTTTCTGAATAATAGTATTTGAGTTAGAGTGCAAACAAAATTCGTACACATACACACATACACACACACACACACACACACACACACACACACACACACACACACACACACACACACACACATACAAACATCATCGTGAAAATGTTAAAAATGGATTCTAGGGACCTTAAAACGTGGTCATTTACTAAAATCTCGATATGAGATTTTTAGCACGATCCCTATACCTCCCTTACCAAGGGTAGCGGAAGGTAAAAATACTCACGGTATGTGTGTGTGTGTATGTGTGTTAGTGAGTGGGAGTGGCACGAACGTATGTGGACGTAATCGTCACATTCATATTAAGATTACACAAAATTATTACCATTGTAGCACTTAAATCTGAACGATTTCATTCTTTAATCCACTCATTATTTATTTGCGTGCGAGAAAAGTCGCTCAACGTAAATGAGGGCTAAAAATGATGAATATTTAAAAATCGGAACATACAATAGTCTCTCGATATCCACTTGGAAACGACGAGACAACTCAATGTAGAACCAAAAATAAAGACAAAATCGGTACGTCTGGGCACCCTAACAATAGGTATAGGGTTGGTCATAGGTCCCGTGGAAAAAGCAGAAATGTTTTTGATAGTGCATTAGGATGCACTAATCGTATATCTCGTATATACTCGTGGTATTCTCGGTTAACCGAATTTGATTGCACCGGTACTCCTTGAATTATCAAAGAACTCATTATTGAAAAATCTGTTGTGGCCAGCACAAAGCCTCTCGCCATTTCCATATTAGCTTATATAAGTACATAGTGTATTTAACGTTTCTGATACACACACAAAAATTCTAATTACATCTATTACTTAAATATTTTTTAATTCATTCTAAAAATAAGTTTCCTTCTACTCCTCTAAATGTTCGAGATTCTTCAATTTCATTGACGAGATTAGCGGTATTTCTGATGCGTATATGTATGGGCTATCCAGCGAATCAAGCGGTTTACGTCATCGTTTAGGGATTTTTGAAATTTTCTTTATTTTTTGAAATATATTTTATTAACGGTATTTTATTGGTTTTTTATTATTATTATGTATTTGACACCTTTAATAGAAATAATTATATCTGGATATATTATTATTAAGTAAAATTTTGTAAATTTTTGCAAAATGACGTTTGATTATATTTTTTTTTAATATTGGTAATTCTGAACATGTATATTACTAAATATTATATGTTTATATTATACTTTTCAACCTGTATTGTGATTTCATTTTGTTTTTGGTTTCGGTGTTAATTGACAAAATGTCAAATGCTCTGTCATGTCAAATTCAAGAGCTTGTAGTTAATTTATTGACTTATTTTGAAAATGAAAAATAAATTAGTGGACTCTTACTTTCACTGAATTGTAATATTGAGGTAATATTTCGTTCGTTAGTAATAATTGAAAAATTAAATTTATATGTACAGCGTGTGGCAAACGCTATACGCAATGTACAGAAACAGTGACAAACTGTATGGTATGCAGTATTCTGTATTTTTTTAAGGATCTCACATAATACTAGATAGTTTGTTGCATATACTACAAGAATGCAGTATTTATAACGGCGTAAGCAGTACCGTTCAGAAAATTTTAAATAAAATTGGATTTCCCTGGAAAAAAATTATACCAGATGTGTTACCTTTTTGAGAAAGATTTGGATTTATGAAGACAACCCACAGATCATATTTTAATTCGTTTTACATGCTCATGTAAACTTTTTAACATATGGCGTCATTGTTTCTAGTGATATTGTATTTATGACGTAAACCGCTTGATTCGCTGGATGGCCCATATGTAATTTATTAATAACAATACTCAGCTCACCAGGCCGTGTAGGCCCATGGCTCTCTTGAAATATTGTTCCACTGTATTCTGCCCTGTGCTGTTTCTTTCCAGTTTTTACCTCCCGCTACCCTAGGTAAGGGAGGTATAGGGATCGTGCTAAAAATTGCATACAGAGATTTTAGTGAATGACCACGGTTTGATGTCCCCAGAATCCGATTTTAACATTTTTACAATGATGTCTGTGGGTATGTATGTGTGTGTACGCGTGCATGTGTGTGTGTGTGTGTGTGTGTGTGTGGATCGTGTGGACACGATTACTCAAATACTATCAATCAGAAAATTTTTAATTCTACGATAATAGCATTTAATAAATAACTTAAAATAACTTTAAATATTAAATTATAAAATAATTTATCTTGCTTATGCGTGTAACAAAAACATAATATTTTAATAACAATTTTCACATATTTAAACAAATGCCACTGTCAGGAAGTAATTACATTAAAATTAATAATGAAATCGTGTGAATAAGATTGTATTGATTCTAATCAAATTAAGGTTTGTAAAAATAATATATCTTCCATCATACATAAATATTAGATGTACAGGATGATCCGATATAAATTTGCAGCACTAAAAATCAAACAGCTGTTAAGAAGCACGTGTTATCAAAGTGTCAAATATTAGTTTACGTTTACAACTACACATTAACGAAATGGATCATGTAAAGCAATAGATATATGCAAAGGAACTTTATAGTTTGTAGGATTAGTAAATATGTAGATATGTATTTAAATTAATAAAAAATATATAGCGGGAGATATTGTGTTAATACTTGTAAGTCTTTTTGCACTGATAATATATGTATCTATAATTTTAAATATGCAATTAATAATAAAATATGAAATATTAAATGTGCTTCCCAAAAAAAGCCTTTAGTAATGTATTGGATTTTTGACACTAACATTTTCTGTTATTTACCTGCCAACATCATAATTTTTCAACTGGTTTCCATGGAGTTGTTTCCGCTAATAAATTAATTACAAGGGATTATTTTATATATTTATAATGCTCTAACTGTAAATCTATAGAAAATATAATAAAAATGTTCAATGTGTCGGATAGAAAATTTTATATTCTTTAATATTTGTAATAATATAAATTCCCAAAAAGTAATATTTAGAAGATTTTTTAAGAAACTATACTACTTTCGGTTGTCCAATTACTACGAAAACCTTTTCAGCTCTTCCCATTAATGTCTCATTAAAGAATAAGTAGTTAAATTAGTCTTTGGTTTTATAGAATTCGAGAAACCGCCCCTACAACATCCACATATACACACTCACACATCCACACACACACACACACACACACACACACACACACACACACACACACACACACACACATACATACACACGCATACAGATATAATTGTAAAAATGTTAAAATCAGATTCTAGTGACCTTAAATCGTGCTTATTCATTAAAATCTGGATTTACGATTTTAGCATAAATTCAGTGCCTCTCTTAGAGAGAGTAGGAAAAAATGTCAATAATCGAATATTCATTAAGAAATGGGAAATTAAAGTTTTACTGCAAAAATAAAAATAAAATAAGTGGAAATATAAATATGAATGTAAATAGTTCGGCAATAATATGTATATAAATCATAATATATAATATTGTAATTCGTAAATGATAAAAGAACGATTTGGATATTTTTAAAAAATGGCTCCGATTATTAAATAAATGAAATAACTAAATAAAAAATCTGTTGTGGCCATCGCAAGACCTCTCGTCATTTCCATATTAGGCTATATAAGTATTGTATTGCACTTCGCTATCGAACCGTCGTTTTATAACAAAAAATTACAGAACTTTACCCAAATATTGTTTTTTATTATATTTAACATGTCTTTTGCACACATATAATTCTAATTATATCTATTTTTCATTATATGAGGAAGTTTGTAAATGTCAGAGATTCTTTCCAATTCATTAACCAGATTGGCGGTATTTCTGATGGATATATGCATTTTACCTATAATTTCAAATATTTAATTAAAAAAACAATAAGAAAGATTAAATATACTTCCCAGAAAAAACTATCAGAATGTCACTAAAACTGTTGGTTTTTGACACTGACATGTCATTTACAAACTATGTTATAAACATTTGAATTTGTCAAGTGGTTTCCTTAGTGTCTTTATCTGTAAACCTATACAAGATATAATAAAAAATTTAAGTGTATTAGATGGAGAATTTTGTTCTTCAATATTTGTAATAACAAAAATTTCCAAAAAAATATATTTAGAAGAATTTTTCTAAGAAACTACTACTTCCGGTTATCCAATTGTTACCAAAACCTTTTCAGCTCTTCCCAGGAATGTCAGATTAGGAATTCATAGTTAAACAGGTCTCAAGTCTTATAGTTTTTGAGGAATCGTCCCTACATCATCCAGACATACACACACACACACATACATTACATACACACATCCACACCATCCACACACACACACACACACACACACACACACATCATTTTAAAAATGTTATAATCGGATTCTAAGGACTTTAAATCGTGCTTATTCGCTAAAATCTGGATATGCAAATTTTAGCATGAATCCAATACCTCTCTTAGCGAGAGGTAAAACGTAGTCCTTGTTTGTATTCTTAAAGTTTATTTATTACAAATTAAACATTTACAAACTATGTCATAAACTTTTGAATTTGTCAAGTGGTTTCCTTAGTGTCTTTATCTCTAAACCTATACAAGATATAATAAAAAATTTAAGTGTATTAGATGGAGAATTTTGTTCTTCAATATTTGTAATAACAAAAATTTCTAAAAAAATATATTTAGAAGATTTTTTCGAAGAAACTACTACTTCCGGTTGTCCAATTGTTACCAAAACCTTTTCAGCTCTTCCCAGGAATGTCAGATTGAGGAATTCATAGTTAAACAGGTCTTAAGTCTTATAGTTTTTGAGGAATTGTCCCTACATCATCCAGACACACACACACACACACACATACATACATACATACACACATACACACACACACACACACACACACACACACACACACACACACAGACATCATTTTAAAAATGTTATAATCGGATTCTAAGGACTTTAAATCGTGCTTATTCGCTAAAATCTGGATATGCGAATTTTAGCATGAATCCAATACCTCTCTTAGCGAGAGGTAAAAAGTAGTCCTTGTTTGTATTCTTAGAGTTTATTTATTACAAATAAAACATGATTTGTAAATTTATTCTTAACACTTACGTTATTGTTGAGCAAGAGTATCCACCATAGCCGCTGTCACACGCACAAGAGTTATTCTAATTCTAATCTTGAGCAGTGTCCAGCAGCTAAGGAAGGTTCTCTATCACTTTTACTAAATACTTTCACTTTCAATATGTCTTCCACTATTTCTTCTTCATTAGTTTCTTTTGTTCTTCTCAATCTTCAATATTGTTGTTAGATATCTTCATTCCTCTGTTTGTTGTCTTCGAAACAAAATGAAAATAAATTTGTTATGTCCTGCAATTAAGGGTTGCAAACAACTTTCACTTTCAATATTCCCTCATTAGTCGATGTGATTTAAATAACGTATCTTGGGAGTATTTGTTCCCATATTTTGTGCACCATAATCCTTATTTCATATTTATACTAGGAGAATAAATTTCATTCTCAACTCAACAATACGAGATACCGTATTTGTTTTTGCAAGAAATGCGTGTTTTTATTTCGAAAGTACCGTAGAATGAAAGTTACACAGTTTAGTTAAAAACTTTAAGGGCATATAGTAGGGGAGACCGGGGCAGGTTGTTACACGGGTTGGTTGTCTCAAGTTTCAGTTCTCAGTCACTACTGCCATGTAGGGGTTGTAAGTCGAACTACTGAGAATTTACATCATTTCGAGTGTGTGCACGCAGTTTCATGTGCCCTGCGATAATTTTATGGATTTTATTGGTTCTTTTGCGTTTTTGCAACTGCAAGTATTTGTTGAACGATATAATTAACTCGGATTATTCACTTTCTATTCAATGAAGTCAATGTCTCAACTATTTTTCTGTCAATCTATGAGGTTGCATGATGTTACCCTGTATCAACTTTGAGGTTAGTTTATATGGAATTTCCGCCAAATCGTGATTTGTCTGAAATGTCTCTATAGGGCTGGTTGTCACAAAAACCCCGGGGATGGTTGTTATGCGTGAAAAAATGGATTTAGCGGGTATAACTGGGCTCACGAATCATGTACCCCCGGGTTTAATAACTTTTATACTTGTGATAATTGTAAAAGTGCGGTTGAAAGTGATTAATGTATTGTTGATCCTAATATATTCACTTAAATTAGTATTTCAATCACAAAATGTGTCTTAAATTTAAATTACTGGCATACTATTAATGTTTTCCTTTATCGACCTTCATTTTTAGCTTTGGTTTATCCTAAGTAAAATTTATTGATAAATTTTATTGTTTTTTTTTGCCATTTAAATAACCCTTTTCAATTAACGCGAGGTGAAGGCAGATTGACACAAAAATTTGCACAGACTAAAAATAAATATGTAATAACTTCTTACAGTTAAAGCTATGGTCTCAAAACTGCAGGAAAAGGAAGTTTAATCAACTTGGTTCCGATCTTCAATAGTTTTCGAAATATAAGGCAGTGAAACGTGAGTTTATATGGGGTTTACCTATGCTATCTCGAAAACTATAAGAGTTACAACTTCGATGAAATAAGAGGCCATCTTAGATGTGCTTTTGTTAAAAAAAAAAATATTAAATAATTGTACTAAATTAAATGTAGAGGCGATCTTGGCCAATATTTAATTTTTAAATAACTTGATAATTAGTAGAAAGAATATAATAAAAAAAATTACAGAACTTTATCCAAATATTCTTTTATTTATTGTATTTAACATTCTTGAGCATACAAAAAATTCTAATTCTACTCTTTCATTCTATGAGGAAGTTAGAGATTCTTTGAATTGACAAGATTATAAATGCATTTTACCTATAATTTTAAATAGTTAATTACGAAAATAATAATGGTAATGTCACTAAACCTCTTGATTCTTGACACTTATATTTATCCGTCAATTATAATCTATGTTACAAACATTTGAATTTGTCAACTGGTTTCCTTGGTGTATGGACTGTGTGATTTATTACATCAGTTTATTCTATTATTTTACATATACTCTTTACTTCTAAATCTATAAAAGATATAATACAGAAATTAAATTTATTACATTTAGAATTTTTTTTTTATTATTAAATAATATTTCGAAGATTTTTTTAAAGGTTGTCCATTTGTTACCAAAACCTATTCAGCTCTACCCATTTATGTCCGATTAAGGAATCCGTAGTTAAACATGTATTTTAGGGACTTTAAAACGTGCTTATATACATAAATCTGGATATGCGATTTTTAGCATGATTCCAAACCTCTCTTAGCGAGAGGTAAAAATGGTCTTTTTCTCGTAAACAGTAAACAATTAGTTATTTTTTATGCATGACGATAAAATTGTATTTTATCGACGAGCGAAAAGCTTATTTCGCGAGTGAATTATTTTTCGCGAGTCGATAATTTAATTTTATCGTAGTGTGTAAAATTCTATTTTTTTCTTTAGCAGATTTTAAAGATCAAAAATTAGAAAAACCGATTATAAATTAAATTATTTAAGAACAATTTAAAAATCTCAGTAGCGTGGTTGAAAACAATTTCATTTTATTCATGTTTATACAATTGAAATTATATATAATATGAATCGCCAAAATGTATAATATATTTTTATTTAAATAAAAATTAAAGTTCTTTATCTACCCTTGCTGTTAAAGTATTATTTTATCTACCCTTGCGGTTAAAATGTCACTTAGTCAACTATTTCGAGTTGAACAAAGCACACTTTAAAATCTGCTATAGAAAAAAATAATTATTATTATTATTATTATTATTATTATTATTATTATTATTATTATGATTAAGCTTTTTTTTACTCATTTTGGTCAGTATACATGCCCTGAAGTTGTGGTTCATTCTGTATAAAAATAATTTGTTAAAAGAGATTGTGAGAATAAAAAAATATATGTATTTGGGCGTAAACGATTACTAGCTAATCAGGGGTGGGATCTCAAGACTACGCTATGATAGCGTAGCGACAAATAACACTTCGTTTCCCTAACAACCGTGAGTTGAACGGGAAAGGAAGGTGAAACGTAAGGGATATTTTCGCTACGCTATCACAGCGTAGTCTTGGGATCCCACCCCTGGTCCTTAGATGATTCCAGGGTAATTTTGAATTTCCTCCTCTTGGTTTCAAAATAGACTGTACGAGGGTGATGGTGGATTGAAAAGTTTGCGGCCTAACACAGAGAGGACAGCGCTAGATGCCAGATGCACAATTATTTTTGTAAGGTTATGTGAACTGGCATAGTGTGACTTAATTGAAATTATTTAATTAAAATTAACGAGTACAAAGACTTTTTTATGCAGCGATAAAATATCAGCATAAAAAGGACTTAACACCGAAGCAAATTTATGAAGATATGGCAAATACTTTGGGTACATCTTGTCGCTTGCCTTTCATGCACAATAGTAAAAACGTGGGCAGCTGAATTTAAAAGGGGAAGGGAAATCATTGAAGATGATCCTCACCGAGGATGGCGCCACAAATATCAGTGAAGAAAACATAAATTTAATTCTCGATATGGTGAGGGTAGATCTGCGAATCAAGGTTCGAGAAATGGTAGAGGCTATGGGTATTTCCTACGAACGGTTCCTAACCTTTGGGAGGTTGGAAAATATGTCATTCCAAACCTAAATGACAATCTCTTGGGTTGGAAATAACTGATTCACTTCCATCTCTTGGGTTGAAAATGTTTACGTAGAGGTTGCCTAGCAACATTGTCATACATCCTTATAATACAGTAGGCTAAAACAAATTTTAAGAGAGCTGTCAATTTGTTTTTAAATTATTGATTTAAAATGAGGATGATTGTGAATAAAATAGTATACATAACCTCGGTGGAAGTTTCATCACAGCCTCGCGCTTTACCTGACCTCGAGGCTTCGCCTCTCGGTAATATACATGAGCCCTCGGCTGCAGTGAAACATCTCCCACCTCCTGACGTTTTATCAGAAACATGTTCGTTTGCAGACGTCATCCGACTTGCTGCTCCATTATGAAGCTGATCCTAATATGTTTATGGAAAGATTAATTACTATTAATAAGAAATGGGTTCACACAGCATAGGGGGACACCACCTCCCAAACAATTCAGTGTACGTTTCAATTCAAAAATTCCAATTAAGTCAAATTAGTAACGTAAAACTAATGCCAGTTCAAGTAACCTCACAAAAAATAATTGTGCGATTGTCATCCCTGCAAGCTACGACCCTTTCAACCCACTCTTGAAGTAATTGTAATTACAAATATGAGTAACTTTCGCTTTTTAATATCAATTCGCTTCGATGTGATTTAAAAATATGTTTCACGAAATTATTCCTGCTTCTTAATTTTCTACACCATATAATTCCCATACCTTTCAAATCTATTGACTGGCTACTTTGTTACTATAATATGTAGCATATATTAAAAATATGTACTTTTTGCAAATAATTTTTCCCTGGTGATAGGTATGTATTAATTTTTTTCTATAAAATAAATTGATTGTAATATGGAGGTACATATAATTTCCACTTTTCAAAATTCATTTTGTCATGCGGGCTTGTTCTGTAACTCTGTGGTTAATTTTTAACAACTGGTTAAAAAATTTATCCAGTAAATATTGTTTTGACAATTAAAAATCCAATTTTTTGTTATATGGCAACATACTTGGTTATAATTTTTAATTAGTCAAAAATTCTCCACTGAGTTACAGAATAGGCCCAATAGTTATTTAATCTTTTCATGCACCAATCAATTTGTATTTTAATTTTTCATGTTGTTAGTTAAATACCTACTCCATTCTAATAAACAAAATTACATGGAAAGGACACGGAAATCCTAGAAAAGGGTTTATATGTAAAATATGATAATAGTATTTTTATTAGGACAAATAGTATTCTCCAATATTAAAAAATGAAACAATTTTTTTGACATTAAACAAAAATGCACTTATTACACGTGAATAATAATAATAATAATAATAATAATAATAATAATAATAATAATAATAATAATAATAATAATCATCATCATTAAAATTAGAAAATACTTTTGAATTTACAAGGAAAAACACTACTAAGATTAATATGTCCCAATATAATTATTACATTATTAATTTACAAATAAACCATTTGTGATAACAATTATAACAGCGTTATTTAGGCTGTTGTTATCAGTAAAAATTACATAAGAAATATTAGAGGAAGAATATAAGAAGAGAGAACCGAAATACGTCATTTAAATTTGTAATTATTAGCAAACGTAGGTATATTATTTATTCGAATTGTACTGCTGTCATCGTCACTATTTATATGAAAATTTTTTTTTCTCGGTACCCGATTTTCTTATTAATACTTTACAAATTTCTACAGAAATGTAATACCCTTTTTCTTGTTTACTTCCTAAATGTACTTCTCATTAGGTAACGTATTAAAAAAATAATAATAAAGAAAATATACATTGTGTTAACATTTTGTTCTTGTCTTTTCAATTTCATGCTACAAATTGACCTTGAAGACTATGGGATCATGTTACCAGATCAAAAATATTCATTTACAATTTTTTTTTCGTCTTTTTTCTTGTACTGAAAAACACGCAGTTATTTTGCAACAGGTACTTGTTTTGTATTGGTACAGTGTGTTTCCTAACTCGGAATAGGCTATGAACAAAAAACGTATGCTAATTTGAAAGAATTTAATTAAATATCAATTTGACACGAGATATTGTCAAAAATTTTATCTAAAGAAATCAAAATTTTTTTGCTTGTATACTTATTTTCGAAATAGAAATAAATTAGAAAACGATAAATGGCAATACTCTGTATCCTTTTTTATCTTTTCTCCTTAAAATTACATTTCACAATCAATTTTGACAACTCGGCTTTTGAATTGAATAGTGATCAGACATACGTTTCTGTGTTCATAGCCTACTCCGATTTAAGTTATATTTTGAACACGAAAACCGGGCCAAAAGTGGCCTACTAATTTTAGACAAAAATATTTCAAATAAATATTGTAGGGAATTAAATTCTGCACTTAGCCAATACTCATATTTTCTTTTGCATCTTTGGTAACCGAGAAAATTGAATTTAAAATTTTATGAAACTTACTTCTTTATAGTATTAGCCATGGTATTAAAATAAAATTTCAAACAAATTTTATGACATTTTACATGTCAGAAATTATATAATTTTCAGCTATAATATCCCGAGGACATTGATAATTACGAAATAATTTTATGACAGTTACCGAAAGCACGTTGCTTGGTAACAGCCCGACGCCGAAGGCGGAGGTGGTGTTACCTAAAAGCAACGTGCTTGAGGAAGTGTGATAAAATTATAAGTATTTATCAATGATCGAGGGGTATTCGGTGAGAAATTTTTTTGCAGTTTTAACATTAAATTTGCCTAAAATTTCTATTTGACAGAATTTTTGTGTCTAACATAGCCCAGTAGATGTCACTAGTAGCTATGAGTGAGACCAAAGAGAAGAAGATGACATACAAAAGTCCATAAATATTTTCCACATTTAGTTTTTTATTTAATACAGTATTTTTTTATGTGTTTTCTTCTATAATTTTGTTGATTAAATTATCATTTTCATTGACAGCGTAAAAATGACATTTTTAAATTAAAACAATCTTTAATTATTTATTATTTATTTTATTATTTATTATAAGTGATAATTGTCTCAGGATAATTATCAGTGTAAGTTTGTTTTGATTGGTTACTTTCGCACACGTGGTCAGCAATAAAGGGATTCAATTGGATAATTTTTTAACCAAAACATTTTCATCAAAATAATACTACTATCTTCTCTTCCTGTGAATAATTCTCCATATTCAGTAATGATAACAAACAGCAGAGCGTTTCTGATAAGTAAAATTACAAACACATGTGACATTTTTACCTTGTCAGAAACGTATCCGTCATATTGTGACATGTTTTACCTGTCAGAAACGTATCTGTTAGATTGTGACATATTGTACCTATGTCAGAAAAGCTCTGTTTGAGTTATCATGATTGAAAATGGAGAATTATGCACAAGAAGAGAATAATACAAGTCATTGAGTAGTATTATTTTGATGAAAACATAATTTCTGACAAACAAAATGTCATAAAATTTGTTTGAAATTTTATTTCAATTCCATGGCTAACACTATAAAGAAGTAACTTTAATAAAAAATTTATTTCAATTTATTAGGTTACGAAACGTGCAAAAGAAAATGTGATTATTGATTTAGATGCAGAATTTAATTCTCTACAATATTTATTTGATGTATTTTTGACTAAAATTAAAAGGCCACTTTTGCGCTAAGAAAAACTGTTTTCTCATGTTAAACGCCTATGTCCCGGTTTTCGTGTTACACCCGGTATGTATGAATTAGATATTTAAATTATATAAATATATTATACATATTTGTATTATATTTCTTCTACAATAAATTTTAGAATTTTATTTAATTTTGAATATTATGACTGGTATTTTGAGCACCCGATTAAACAAGCGGCTCATTAGTCATCCGACTATCATAATGTAATGAAAAATACTTTTGTGCTAATCGCCAGCTTAGTCGGGTGCTCAGAGGATACCAGTCATAATATTCAAAATTAAATAAAATATGGCAAAAATGGTATAGCACAATTTCTTTTTCTACTTTTATGTAAAAATTAGACTATAAAATTTAGGAATTTTGAGAAACAAAAATGAGGCTTTATTACAGAACGTGGAACTAGTTCTTCCTCCCCATATTTTTTAATTTTATATAATTTTGTTGGGTAGATACGATAAGAAAAAAAGAAAATCATAGAAAAGATACTGTATGAACATAACGCTTACAAAACAGCATTTTTTTTGCATTTGCATTTTTTGTGCATGCAATACTAGATTATGTCTCGTGTCATAATTTACAACTATCTCGGGCAATAAATATATGTACAATTTTTGCACTTGTTATATACTATAACATTTTAATTTAACAGTATAAATGTAAAAAAGATAAATACTAAACATAAAGACTTAGGGCCCAATTCTCAATTTTCACCAAAGTGATATGCGGTGAAAATTTTTCACTTTATTACTTGGAGCTCTCAATTGCAAAGTGATCTGATATAAATGAGTGTGAAAATGCGATATTGTAAGTATTTACCGAATGTTGACAATATTGGCTGCGCTTAATAAGAAAATATGAATTTGGTGCATGTATTTCTTCAGATGTGACAAATAATATCATGACACTGACAAGTGATATGATATAAATTTATAATTTCATATCATATCACGAAGGTGAAAATTGAGAATCGGGCCCTTAAGCTGTGGCAAATCAAAAAAATGATACCAATATTTTTAAATTGTAGTCATGGTAATTAGTTAGGTAGGGCTACTGAAATTTTGAATCAATGCTACCAGTCAAAATATTTAAAATAAAACTAAAAGTGCACAGAATGTCCAGGATATCGTGCCCAACTTGTGTAACTCGAGAAAACAAAATTTATGTTATTTGGAGGTCATTTTAGTGGTTTTTTTTTATCTGGCTATTTCACTCATAAATTTATAAACCAATCCAAATTTAGGATTCTACCTAGTTAACAAGTTTTGTTTCGACAAAACACTGTCACAAAAAAAATTTCTCATGCTTTGGGCCAATAAGATGCTGTATTTTTAAAAGTAAATGAGTTTTGACAACAGATTTTTTTGACGTTTTAAGAGTTTCTAGGAACATAATTATGTCAAATATGGTTTTTGCTGGCTTATTTTTATTTTGGAAATAGTCATCTAAATACCAATTTTATCCTGGCAAAAGTTTCCAATTGCTTTACTCGAGCCTGTTGCTAATAGTCTCACCTCATTGATCAAAAATCACTCGCTTGTTTTCTTTTTGTCAATACAATCAGCTCTCGTAACAACCTGTTTTTTTTCCAGCAAAAATTTATCACAAATCATGGGTAACTAGATATATGTTAAAAAATATTTTTTTGCAAGTACCTACAAAATATGAAATAATACTGACCTTTGGTTTGTACTTCTTTAAGGTAGTTCTTTAACTCTTCCAAAGGCGAATAAAGAACAAACATAATACTTAACAGTATGACTTAATTTGTTTCTTTGTCACAACCATTGTTTTCCATATAAAAATAGTAACTTTGGCATCATAACTCAAAATTTAATAGTAATAATAAAATTTGAATATCACCATTTGAAAGAGCTTAAAAAGTGCCATAAAAAGTGCAAACCAAAATTCAGTACCTATTATTTCATACTTGGTTATTTGCAAAAATAAAAAACTGCAAAATACATATTTTCGCCTAGGTATATCTAGTTTTTCCGGTTACAAAATATACACATGCTGCTAAAATGGCCTCCTAATGGGTCTATATTTGTTTAATTTTTTATTTTAGTGATAGAGATTCCTGGGAGGACACGTCTTCCTGGTCACTGTATATTTAACCTGCTAAGTGCTAATATTGTTTTTTTCAGAATGTATAAATTTAGTTACAGTAAATAAAAGTTATGCTTATGCAACCAATTTCTTTTATGACTTTTTTTTTTTGTTTATTTAAATAAGCAGAATCATTTTATAATAATATGTGTTGTGTATTAATCTTTGAGTATAAATTTTAGAGAAACCAATATTAATGATTATAAGATTAATTTTTATATTGTGAGATTTTAGGGTATTATATTTTTTTTTGCTGCTATCTATATCATATTTTACTAAATAAAATTTATTTACGTAAAATAAATGATGAATTTGATACATATAATAATCCCAATTTAAATGAAATAGTAAATGTTACAATGTTACAAATCTTTTACATGTATTTTAATTCATACTATGAACTTCAAAATAGATCATTTAATTATTATAAAGAAAGTATTCAACAAATACATATTTGTATTTGTTGAATAGATAATTATTACCTATTTCATAAAATTATTTCTTTCTTGAAGTTTTGTTTTAAACTCGAGCAAATAATGCAGAATAAATATACAGCAATAAATATTAAGCTGATATATTTGACACTCGATTTGTCTTAATAGTATTGCTTTTGTTGAAAAGCGAATTGAAATTTATTTTAAAAAAATCAACACTAATATTTTTTTTATTTTTCTTTATTCAGGAAAATTTGTTCATGTAGATTGCAACAATATTTGTTTTATACTACGTATCTTTAGAGTATAGATGTTACAGAAATCGATAATATTGATTTTAAGATTAATTTCTACTCGAATTTCTATATTTTATGTTTTCAAGGTATCTAATTTGTACAAATTTATTAATCAATATATTTTCTTCAATATAAATTACGATTTGATAAACAAATTTATTGAATTTGATACGTATCTAAAATTATCAGAAATTAATAAATGATGTTAAAAAATATACTATTATGATTAAATTCAATTTTAAATATGTATTTTAGCCCATATCCATATTATTTTCTGGAAATTAAGTAATTAAAAATATAACAATTAATTATATTGATAAATTAATTTAGCAAATATTACTAAATGTAGGAAAATAAAGTCTATTTTGGAAATATTTAGAATTATTTTTCACAATAATATATCAGTTCTTGTTAATATGTATAAAGAAAATAAATATTATATAAACTTTTAATAATAATTTCAAAAATTTATAAATTTAAGTTAAATTAAACATATTTCACCTAAAAGTATTGTTTTTGGTAAATATTGAATTTTAAATTTATTTACAAATATTGGTTTTTATCTTATCTGTCCTTAATACTATCCGTCCGACGGTAGGCCTAAATACACTTCATCTTATCATAAGAAAGGATAAAAAATACACCATGAAACTGATACCCACTTAAGTATCACATACAAATTACTTCAATTCTTATAAAATCACTAAAAATTAACAAAAGAAAGTCAAAAATATGAATAAAAACACAAAAAGAACTTTCATTTCGATTTTCAAATATTTCCTCTGCACAATAAACAAATAAAACATTATCAAATAAACAAATGTCACTCACTGAACACTCTCAACCACTTTCACGAAATATCCCGAAGATTTTTGTCAAATTTTTCACACTTTCACTAATTTTCAAGCAATCTTTCCACAAAGAACGGAAAACAATACTTTGAAGTAACTTTTTTGGGAAAACGTGAAACTTGTTAAGCGTTTTAAACATTTTTTTCAGTATTTACAAGAACGAGGAAGGCGATTGCATGGACTACAACTGACTAAGCTCTACGCACTTATTTTGTTGCGCAAGCGCACTGTAAAATACGTAGGAAGTTTTCAGAGTACGGAGTGGGAGAAATTTTATTTTTTAAATTGTGATTTGTAAAATTTTATAGAATGAAGTTTATTTTAATTTGAAAACAAAAACATGGTTTTGCAGCTTATTTTGAAGATTTCAAATAAATTGGGAGTTTTTACTTTGGTTTTTATTAAACTTCTAAATATTTTGAAGTCATTATTTTTAAAAATATTAAATTTTTCTGTTAAAATAATATTATCTTTACATATATCTATATTTTTATATAGGGTGATTTGTTAGTCTTGTTACAAACTTAGGTAATGGACAGTAAACCTAATGTCAAGAAAAAAATGTCCTGTAAAAATAGGTTTGATTTACAATTTATAGAGGCTACCTGTTTTTTCTTTGACCATCATCATTGGGATCTCTGTTATCTTAAGTGAAATTATGTCGGTTAAATTGGAAAATACCTCATTAGTAGACCATTTCGAAAATGATTTTGCGTTTCTTGCAAAATGCATATAGGTAGCTACCTCTAAATACGAAAATTAAAATTTTGCTGACTTTTATTTTTACAAATAACTTCTAAGTATTAATTAATATGGAATTTTGACTTGCACTTCTTTGGGGATTTTTTATGCTCTTTTAAACAGCGATGCTTTTTTTCTCACTGATATATGAGAGGTGTAATTTTTATATGGACGCTATAGTGGAAAGTTATATAAATGAAAAGAGAATTCATCAACATATGACCTATTTATGTTCATTTGTGTGAAACAGTAAAAATGCAACAGTTTTTAAATTTATATTTGGATTTTTGTTTTGATCTAGCAGAAACAAATACAACTTTAAAATGATCAACCAACCGTACTAACGGGGCAACTTTATCCTAATTTAACCGAAATCGTATCTGTTAAGGTATCTAAGATCTCAATGGCGAAGTTCGAGAAATGGACAGTCTTTATAAATTGTAAAAAAAAATCGGAACCAGGTGTTTGACTTTTCTCCTTAAAATTACTTCTATATTCCTCAACGAGACTAACAAATCATCCTATATACAGGATGTCTCTTAAATAGGGGGACATGGCTTAACCACAGATTTCTGAGGCTAAAATAAGACGATTTAACTAAACTTGCTTCTACCGGAAAGTGTACCATTTAGCCAGAATTCTGCTTCAAAGTTCTTTGAAAAAAATATAACTTTGCTTGTAATAACAGAACGCTTTATACGATTTGGATGAAATTTGGTATGACAGTTCATATGGTTATAAGTCATCTTTTAAGGTGATACTTGTTATTATTAGTGAACCACTAGTGTATGAAACTTATGTGTCCCAACATTGATTAGACCGTAACTTTTTAATGGCCACGCCGATAACGTGAAGTAATTTTTTTTCGGAAAGATACATTCAATAGTAAACTTTTATTTCTCAATTTATTTTGTGCTATCTGTTACGGTTCAGACAGAAAAAAATAAAACCTGAGTGACTGCACCGTGAATTTTTTAAAAATAAATTTAATCTAGCAATCTATCCAAATGTCAAACAACGAATTTCTAATGACAGTAACAATTGTTATGGGTTGTCAAAAAATTCCTTCGCAATATTCAGAAACTAGTAACATCTGTTTGTTCGGCCTAATAGTATTTTACTACCATTATTATAAATAACACGAATAAATATGTTAGCTTACTCCTAAACAAATTGAGAAGATTGACAACTCGTTACTGTCATTAAAAATTAATTGTTTGACATTTGGATAGACTGCTAGATTAAATTTATTTTTAAAAAATTCACGATGCAGTCACTCAGGTTTTATTTTTTTCTGTCTGAACCGTAACAGATATCACAAATTATATAGAGTTTACTATTGAATGTATCTTTCTAAAAAAAATAATTTCACGTTATCGGCGTGGCCATTAAAAAGTTATGGTCTAATCAATGTTGGGACACCTACATTTCATACACTAGTGGTTCACTAATAATAACAAGTATCATCTTAAAAGATGACTTATAACCATATAAACTGGCATACCAAATTTCATCAAAATCGAATAAAGCGTCCGGTTATTATAAGCAAAATTAATTTTTTTTCGAAGAGCTTTGAAGCAGAATTCTGGCTAAATGGTATACTTTCCGGTAGAAGCAAGTTTGATTAAATCGTCTTATTTTAGCCTCAGGAATCTGTGGTTAAGCCATGTCCCCCTATTTAAGAGACATACAGGATATCTGCAATGTACTTAAATTATGAAAGCTAAATAAAATTTATTATTATTTAGCTCTATATTTCACAGTACCTCACCAATGCTGGACATTTCTCATCTGCTTCACTGTCCTCCGACCTCCATCAAGAACATGACACTGGAAAGAAATTATTAAGTCCGACCGAGGATGTTGGAAGAAAATGGCGGCTACAATTATATAAGTGAAGCTTTTGTAGAAGACAGCCTCAAGTTTCTGGTGGTAAGCAGAGGACCCTGGGCTACTCATGAAGGAAAGCATTTTCAAAAGGTCTTTGTTTAGGCACAATGATGTCCACATTTCCAGCGGGAGAAGGTTGTGGATGAGCTATCATATAATGTGGGGCAACACAATGCAAGACCATCATCATTCGATGATAAGAAAAGCTAGAAGCAATGCAATAATGCGTTACCCGGTTAGCTCGAGTACGTGGGATTGCAAGTCCCCTTATTATTATTATTATTATTATTATTATTATTATTATTATTATTATTATTATTATTATTATTATTATTATTATTATTATTATTATTACATATATCCAGTCTATATTGCATACTGTGGACTTAATGCTGTCTACTTTTGACTTACTTGACTGTATTACAGGATAAGACATACAGTGTGAAACTACCTTAGGTGAGAAACCCAGATGATCGGGGCAGCCACCCAGGTGGTCAGAGTGACTCGAATAAAGTAGGTTTGCGGTCTATGTACTCAGTACGAGGAAATGGTGATGGTGTGCAAATCTAATTCGGGCTTGAGCCGAGAAGCTAGGTCGAGGATGGCGGAAGACAATCGCGATTGCAACCGAGAAACTGACCCTTTATGAAACCCTACCCCCATATTACATATATACATGCATAAAAATCACGCAATTATGCATAAAACCATTAAGAGCTAAGCTAACTCACTTCTATATCTCTTAACAACATCCTTACTATCCGTACATATTCATACTTCAAATAATCCTCATTCCTTACATATTAAAGTGTCTGCATTCGGACCACAATAAAAGTTACGCAACAATCATCCTTCGCCACGCATTCTTGTCCAAACACACTTCTTTCACCTCGGCCACCTTCATAATCTTAAAATCCAGATTTTTGTAGTAATATAGAGGACCCTGGGATATTAGTTAAAGAAATAATTTTTCACCAGGTCTCTGCTACAAGTCGTCATCTCTTCCCACTGGATAAGATTTAAGGTGGTCTTCTTGTTGACCCTAGGCACACTTGGTCTGAACTTGAAACAAAAAACGTCACTCTGCTTTTAATATTACAATAAGTTTGTAGAAAACAACCATAGCTAAGCACGAACAAAGGCCGAGATAGTCGGAACAGCCATCAGCCATCCAGTTGATCAGGGTGACTCGGATATAATATGTCTGCAGATTACGTACCCAGTTTGAGATAGTTTAACTTGGTTAGGTCTTGCACCAAGAAGCCAGCTGGTGTAGAGGAAGGCGGAAAACATTACAACCTTAAGAATGGAAAGTGGGTGGGCGTCAGGGCCGGACCATAGCATAGACAAATAAGACAAATGTCTAGGGCCCGGTTTTTTGGGAGGCCCGGTCAAACCGTCCACTTTGAAAAAAAAAAAAATGTAAAAAAATAAAAGTTTAAAACTATTTAAGTCAAACAAAATTATCTTCTTTACCAGTACCATACATAGAATAAAATGCGTTGGACAATATTAATTACGAATAAATAATTGATAAATTTCCAGAATTGAAAGCCAGAAAAAAGGATTTTTCAATTAATTTCATAATCATTTTTTCAAAACTATGGTTTTGACAATTCTATTGATTGTATTGATACATAATTAAACGCATGTTTGTAATTATACTAACAATGGACACTGTATTAAAGATTTTTGAAAAACTGACTATTTTTTGTTAATTATTATTATATACCTATCATTTATTATTTTGTTAGAAAGTTCTCGTAAAAATTGCTTAACACCCCGGGTGTAAGGGCCCGGGAGAAAAAAATGTCTAGGGCCCTAAAATAGGTTAATCCGTACCTGGTGGGCGTATAGACAACATAACAAATACATAACTAAATGGATTTTGTAGAAACTTGCCTCAGGATTCTTGTGGTAATTGTGCGTTATTTGTGAAAGAAATAGTTCTCTATCAGATCTCTGCTAGGTACAAGTCGTTAACACTTTCCAGTCCAGGGACGAGGTTTGTAAGTGGACCATCAAATAATAGAAATAACAATATCGGGCAACACAACGCAAGATCCACACCACACCTTATGGTTAAGAAGTGATGGGTGCAAGAAACTGACATCCGGGTAGTTTAGGTACTTCAGGGGCTCAGAAGTCCCCAAATAGGTTGTTGCATTATTATTATTATTATTTTTATTATTATTAAATGCTATGAAAATTTGACATTTGTAATAAACATATAAAGTGTTGGAATAATACTACCTTTTTGGTTTAAGTTCTGTATTTATTTATTTAATAATTTATTTATTTATTATTAAAACCCAACGTTTCGGCATCATAAACTGGTGCCTTCTTCAGGGGAAATTGATATAAAAATGTGAAAAAACAAAAACAACAAGAAAAGTACGGAAATGTTACCTTTTCCAACCTCCACACATTCATCCACACATCCACACATATATACACAGATATCATCGTAAAAATATTATAATTGGATTATAGTGACATTAAAACGTGCTTATCCACTAAAATCTGGATACGCGATTTTTAGCATGATTCCAATACCTCTCTTAGCGAGAGGTAAACATTTTCATGTACAATACCGGTCAAAAATATGGGTACACAGAAAAAAATAATTAGATACTAAGTTAATTTATTTAAATTGTGGTGGTTGGTGTATACATGGAAATTACGGGAATATCAATACAAACAAACTAAAAAATTATATATTCGAAATGTATATATTAACAAAATTGAAAGTTATTATGAACATTTAATCATACAAATTACTTATGGCCGGTTACATTAACGTAAATTTTAAACGTTTCTTAAAAAGGTTGGCTTAAAATTTAAGTTTTATTGATGCAATTGGGCATTAGTGAATGTCGATTGTTCGAAAAAAATAAAATAAATGTGGATTTGATAACAGCTTACAGCTTTATATTAGTTTTTGTAAAATATTAAACTGCTACCAAATGTTTTGCCAATTCTCCCACAGCAGATTTACATTAGTTAATCTGGTTCTGATGACTTGTCTTTTTATTTCACCCCCAACGAAAGTTATAATCGGAAGATTATTGTGGGAAAAATACATTAAGTTATTCAGTTTTATTATATTTTGTAGTTTTCATTGAGAGTGATAAGAGAAATACAATATAAATAAATTGACTTTTACAAATCAGCAAGTTCCTCGAGTGTAGCTACACGAATTTTTAGACGGTAATATATGTATGTGGGATATTTATAATTTCATTAATTTCTTAAATAATATTTATTTAGGTAAAAATAAATACTAATAAATAAAAATTGTCTTTATCACATAATGTCAGACTAAACAATACTGTAAAAACTATAAAAAACAAAAACATACTATCGTCTCATAGTAACCTTCACTTATATACTTTATTTACACTTAATTCTTACATGTACAAAGTTCATTTTTCCAATTATAGTTGAATGTTTACTTTTACTGTATTTTATCATAGCACCTTCAAAGTGTAACAAGTGTTGAACTAAGTGTAAATAAGTAATTATAAAACATACATGTACCTACGTACTGTAGGTAAAAATTTTAAAAGAAATCCGATCAAAATCATCTACGAATTGTATGAATTAAGATTTTAGCTCCGCCCATTCTGTCAAATTCAGAAGTGTCGTTTACTTAGTTTTTATGAGGGTACATAAGATACTACTGTATATATTACTGTAAAAGCATTCAAAATTCAAAAGTCAACTGCTAAGTTTATTAGCAAATTTAAAACCAAATTATGTGAAAATAAGATACTGACACAATGTCAATGAAGGTAGGTACTTGTATTTTTTCAAGAAATTTATGTAAAATAATATAGACTATTTCACTCATACATTTATAAACCAATCCAAATTCACGATTCTGCCTAGTTACTAAGTTTCATTTGACAAAACAATCTCACAAAAAAATTTTCGCACCCTTTAAGCCAATAAGATGCTGTATTTTTACAAGTAAGTGAGTTTTGAAAAGAGAAAATTTTTTGACGTTTTAAGCGTTTTAAGAGTGCCTAGGAAATATTGTTTATATACATGTCAAAGTCCTGTCCGCTTATTTTTATTTTTGAAATAGTCATCCGAATACCATTCGTGGTTAAATTTTATTCTGGTAAAATTTTCAGATTGTTACTCAAGCCTTTTGCTAATTTATCTCGTGACATTGATCAATGTCACTTAATAAATTGCTAGGCAACCGGCTCTCGTAACAATCTGAAAATTTTTCCGGCAAAAATTTACTACTTATGATATTATACCGTGAGTATTTTTTAACGTGAAACATTGGGTTTGTCATATCTATGGTTACAACTTGACATTTGATTGACAGCAATGTATTTGCCCGTTCCATTTAAAATGAAACATAGGGAACGAATTTGATATTTGATAAGACGTCATTAGAGGTTAATTTTGTTTAAATAATTATACCTGTTTCTAAAAATTAAATTTAGATGTAGAAAAAATATTGTGTGAGTGAACCTTGTGCCCGAGTGATTTTCTAACTTGGCTAAATTTCTTACAATATATAATATAATACTTCTGTCAAATTCATTCCCCATGTGTCATTTTAAATGAAACAGACAAATACATTGCTGTCAATCAAATTTCAAATAATAACTTATAGGGAAATTTAACGGTTATCTGTCATATTGACAAGATGTCATTAGAGGTTAATTTTGTTTAAATAATTATACCTGTTTCTAAAAATTAAATTTAGATGTAGAAAAAATACTGTGTGCACCTTGTGCCCGAAATATGTTTAGTGCTGTCGAGTGGTTTTCTGACTCCGCTGAATTTCTTACAATATTTAAATATAATACTTATGTCAGATTCGTTCCCTATGTTTCATTTTAAATGGAACGGGCAAATACATTGCTGTCAATCAAATATCAAGTCGTAACCATGGATATTACAAACTCAATGTTTCACGTTAAAAAATACTCACGGTATATGAAAAAATGATTTTATTTCCTATAAAATTACTATGGTTACATTAAGGATCATCACATTTTTCTTTAACCGCTTACACATTTTGATTTCACATATTACTGAAAAAAATCAGGTATTACGTATTATAAAAACACAGAAATTTTTAAAGAACTCGTATTATCAGGTAGGGGTAGTACTTGGAAAAATTGATACCAAAAAAGGAATTTTATTTGAAAAAAAATAATAGGTATTCTAATGAATAATGATATTCCACATGTATTATTGAAAAATATGTGGTATTCCATGAGAATCTGGTGTACAAAAATAACTCTTGGTACATTATTAATTGCACGTTAAAGTAAAAAAAAAAAAAACGTACAGAAATATGTATAAGCCAAAACGAGAAAATATTATTTTTATTAACTCATTAAAACTTTCTTTGATATGAGCAAGGTGTAATAAATGAAAATACAAGGTAGAATTAATATTTTCTCAGAAATATATAGATTTCTATGTTCTTCGTTCAACATTATATTTGTAATTTAAATATTTTACGGTATGAAAAAATAGCCTATGTTATAACATCATTCTACGCGATAGTAATGAATAATATCAACGATTTTTTGCAGCATTTTTTGGAACAAAGCTTCCTATTTTTGTCAACATAAAATTAGCTGTGTTTAGTTTTGTTTAGCTCCTCCTACGAGTATTCTGCGTTAATTTTTATCATGTGTGCCATATATTACCCGGACCCCTAACAACACAACAACAGTTTTGAACTTTACTCCTTTCGGCAACCCTTGACATAGATATGAATGTTAGTTTTGTTTTTTTATGTGATATATTAATTTAGAGGATTATAAATTAACTATAAAAGTAAAGATTTCAATGACAATTTGAGTGCTGCAGGTTTCAGTTTCCAACCCTCGTAAGAGGATTTGTACTTACTGAATTCTGAGTTACAAAAATATTAGAGTGCGTACGCGAAAAGAACAAGCCATCTGGTCATTATTTGTCAGGTGCGCGGCAGAGAGAAAGAAAGTGATGTTGATGTTTATGATACGCTCATCAAAACTGGAAGCTAATTATTACGCTCTGCAATGAAGCATATATTTTTGGTCATTAATTAAAAAATCTGTTGTGGCCAGCACAAGACCTCTCGCCTTTTCCATATTAGGCTATATAAGTATTGTATTGCACTTCCCTTTCAAACCGTCGTTTTATAACAAAAAATACAGAACTTTACCCAAATACTGTTTTTTATTGTATTTAACATGTCTTCTGCACACATATAATTCTAATTATATCTATTTTTCATTGTATGAGGAAGTTTCTAAATGCCAGGGATTCTTCCAATTCATTAACCAGATTGGCGGTATTTCTGATGGATATGTGCATTTTACCTATAATTTCAATTATTTAATTAATAAAACAATAAGAAAGATTAAATATACTTCCCAGAAAAAGCTTTCAGAATGTCACTAAAACTGTTGATTTTTGACACTGACATGTGTCAGATAAAAACATTGGAATTTGTCAACTGGTTTCCTTAGTGCCTTGGCCTCTGCGATTAAATTACTCTATATATTATAGTGTCTTTATCTCTAAATCTATACAAGATATAATAAAAATTTTAAGTGTATTAGATGGAGAATTTTATGTTCTTCAGTATTTAATAACAAAAATTTCCAAAAAATTATATTTAGAAGAATTTTTCTCAGAAACTACTATTTCCGGTTGTTCAATTATTACCAAAACCTTTTCAGCTCTTCCCAGGAATGTCAGATTGAGGAATCCATAGTTAAACAATTTTTAAGTCTTATGGTTTTAGAGGAATCGTGTCTACAACATCCAGACATACACACATACACACATACACACATCCACACACACACACACACACACACACACACACGCACACACACACACACACAGACATTTTATAAATGTTATAATCGGATTCTAGGGACCTTAAATCGTGCTTATTCAATAAAATCTGGATATACGAATTTTAGCATGAATCCAATACCTCTCTTAGCGAGAGGTAAAAATATTATTTTGTAGAAATTGTTCATTGTATTTAATGGTGATTCAATGATAAATCCATATATTAATAGAGAAAAATGAATATTGGGCAAGCAGCTGAAGACTTCCTTGGAGGTGTGACAGCCGAATCGCGTGATGGCGTAGTCTACTTGTTTTAACGTGTACCTATTTTAAAGAATTTAATTCATTAAGTGTGACCTCTAAAAATTTTAGCGGCCATTTTGATTGTAAAAGTTTAAGCGAAATTTTCTGCTAAGAGTTAAACTTAGCGAAATTTTTATATAATTTCTAGAAAAGAATATTTGTGAAAATAAATAGTTGGCTTAGGTTATTTGTATTTAACGAAAGCCGTTATCATGACAACTTAGTTTTTAAAAAAGTCATATCGGGTAAAATTTTGAAGTTCAGCACTGTTCAGTAATAAAATGTACATTTTGTACGTGAAGTTCTACTCAATACATAACGATTAGATAAAAAAAACAATTTTTTAATAATTACTTTACGATATATTTGAAATTTCTTTTCAGTGTCACTGTGACGTCACATATTGCTATCTTTCTCTCACGGCCTAATGTAGAGTATGGTGCGGAGCGAGAGAAAAATAGGAGTGTCGCAGTGACGTCATACTGACATTAAAAATCAAATGCAGATAAACTAAAGACAATTCGGACTTTTTAACAGTACAAATTGCTACAAAATTAAAATAACTTTTATTTAAAATAAAAAAATTAGAGTGGAGGACCCCATTAATTTTCATCTGTGAAGTTAGCGGGAATCAATACTAATATAATTAACAAAAATACCAAGTCATATTTTTGACAAATCGCATTTTTAATTATTATAAAATTACCTCAATACAATAAATAGTATAAAAGCAGCTCGTTTTTCAATCTTCGTGCGTTAACAAATTGCCTTATGAAACTTATTTTTTAATTTATATACCAGAAAAATTATGTCCAGAACTTAATATGGAATTACACACGATTATTAACAATGACGTTTATCTGTCAATCTGTATTTCGCGGGTTTCGAATACCGAGGTTCTATTCTAACTGCAAGAAATTAATACGGAAAGGAAACTGATTTGAAATTTTGACTAGCGGTTATTTGAACACATTAATGTTATCGAATTAACATTTATTAACTCTAATTATAGATTTAATTATACATATTATAAAAATATGGAAGAAAAATTACAATGATATGCTTAGTTACAAAAAAAAAAATCTGATGTGGCCAGTACATGACCTTCCGCCAATTTCATGTTTAAAATAGCAATGAGCTGTAAGTAAAATATTCCGATTGATCGTTTGTAAACAAAATCTACTTTGTTGTTCCAATAAATAGAAAAGTTTGTAATACGAAATTTTGGATTATATTTTATGTTTTTCCTGAAAAATCTGTGAGCAAATACCAACTTTGCGAAGTTTTGGATTATTAATATATTTTAAGCAAAAATCGTCACACACACATTATTGTCAAAATCAGCACCAACTTCCTTATGCTCTAAAACGCAATCTGTGTAAATTCTTCGCTGTACATGATCCATTTCATAAATGTGTAGTTGCAAACTACTATTTGACACTTTGAAATCACGTTCTTATTAAGAGCTGTTTGAAATATAATGCTGCAAAAATCAAACTTAAATCGAATTATCCTGTATATTTATGTACAGAAAAGATCCAGAATGGGTATCAGAAAAGTTAAAAAATCTAATTGAAACAAAAAAAAAAGCATACCAAAAATGGTTAAAAACACATGAAGCTAGAGATAGACAAGATTACATGTATTGGAACAGAACAGTAAAACAAGAAGTTATAAAAAGCAAAAATAAAATGTGGGAGAAAAGATGTGAAAAATTAGAAAGATGTATGGGTGGTACGAAAGTGACGGAAGCGTGGAAAACTATAAAAAATTTAAGAACGGAAGGAAAACAATCAAATAATATTCAACTAATAAACATGAACCAATGGAGAGAATATTATGAGTTGCTACTAAACGAAGATAGAGAAGAGTACAAAACACAAGACATAAATACGGAGATACCGGAAAATAGAAATGTGGAAAAAATAACGAAGAAAGAGATTCAAGAGGCTTTGAGGCACTCAAAGAATGGAAAAGCAGCGGGGCCTGGAAACATCCCTATGGAACTAGTAAAATATGGGCCAAACGTTTTACATGAGATTATAGCAACATTGTTTAATAAATGCATGGTAGAAGGAGACGATATACCACAAGACTGGAATTTAGCTTACATCAGCTCAATTTATAAAAAAGGAAACAAAAAATTGTGTAATAATTACAGAGGCGTAAGTGTTACTAGTGCATTAGGGAGGTTGTACGGCAGAATTCTAAAGAAAAGAATTGAAGCAGAAATTCAAGATACAGAAGAGCAAAGTGGTTTTCGTGCCGGAACATCATGTCTTGACAATATCTTTGTACTACAACAAACAATAGAAAAACGAAGAGCTAGAAATCTACCCACATATCTCATATTTGTAGATTTAGAAAAAGCGTATGACACGGTTCCATTAAAAAAGCTTTTTGAAACACTGACAAAGGTTGGCCTTAATAAGACGCATGTTCGCTCCATATGGAATATTTACCGAAACGCCGAGAGTGCAGTTAAAATAGGAAATTCAATTTCGAAACCTTTCTCGATTACAAAGGGTCTTAAACAAGGTTGTAGTTTATCACCTACCCTATTCAAAATATACATTCAAGAAGCATTGAACGATTGGAAACGCAAAGTGACAAGGATGGGAATCGAAATGGATGATCACTGCTTGACGACCCTCTTATTTGCCGATTATCAGATAATCATAGCAAATGATGAAGGCGATGTGGACTATATGTTCAGAAAACTAGTAGAAGAATAAAAAAAATGGGACTTAAACATAAATATAACTAAGACAGAATACCTTGTTGTTGGGAATGACACAGGGACGTCAGATACAGAACTGCAAATAAATGAAAACATTAAAAAGTGCGAGGAATACAAATATCTAGGCAGTATCATATCAAAAAAAGGAACATCAAAAAAAGACATACAAAACAGAGTACAACAAGGTCGAAAAAGTATTAGAGTTCTTAACTCGGTATTATGGTCAAATCGGATAAAATTGAAAACAAAAATGACAATCTACACAGCGATTGTAGAGCCAATTTTAACGTATGGTGCTGAATGCTGGCAACTTTCTGCCAAAGACATGAAGTTGATTGAGACAGTAGAGATGGAGCAAAAGCCTTACTTGACTGGCACGCTACTCATGGCCACGACATGATCCTCTTTAACGATGAAAAAGTTCTGCGATGTCATCATCCGGCTTCAGTAATGGTTTGGTGGGGGGTGTTACCCTAAGGAGTGACTTCCCTTCATTTTTGCGAAAAAAGGGTAAAAACTGCAGCAAAGGCATACCAGCAGGATGTGCTAGAAGGTGTTGTAAAACCACTAAACTTTAGCTTCTTGAATGACCATGATTGAACCTTCTAGTAACAGTGGTTACAAGCCAATTTGCTCGGGTTTATAGCCGCCCAAGAATAGCTTTCGGGAAGCCCGGATTTAAATCCCTTGGACTACAGGCTTTGGTCAATATTGGAAGAAAAAGCTTGCTCAAAAAACATAACGAAATTTGGATTCGTTGGTAAACAGTAAAGGCCTCCAGTGATGGAATTGCCAAGTTCTGAGATCCAAAGCAAAATTCGTGCTGCTTTGTAATGCTGCGTAAGGCGTGGTGCCCGGGCAGGTCTTCTAGTTTTCAAATTTGCTGTGCTCTTCTTAGGTCTTTAGGAGGTCTCGTGCTGTGACAGTACGCTTACGAAGAAAGGAAAGGATAAGCAGTTGGTCTTGATTTTGCGTAGTTTTTCGTTGTCGACCTTCCCAACTCTCCTGACATATTGTCCAGTCTCCCGAAACCGATTCTATAAACACTATGGATAACAGAAGGGCTCCGAAGGTCCCTGCTTATATACCGAATAGAGTGGCCGTTCTGAACAAGGGCGATAGTACAAGCGATTATACTTCAATAAGATGCCTCATTTTATTTATAATTAACAAAGATTGACAATTTTATTAATATGCCATCTTTAGTAAACCGTCAAACCACAATGTATAAATAATATAGAAGGTGTGACAACTCGTCAAAAATATCGTGTTTATGAAGTTGGCTTCCGCCAGATATCTCAGCGTGTGTGGTTAGAAATGTTTCCGAAACATAATTGTCTATCTGCCAGATTGAATTGAAATTGCTGATTTGTCATTTTTATGAGTATAGATTTACAATTATAGAAATATGTTAATTAATTTGATATACGTAATCGAAAAAATATATAAATGTCGAAAATACTGTTTCATTGAGGGTTGTACATCAGTGAAGAAAAAATTCCAATTTAACATCCTGCACAAAACACAATAAATGAAATGCCTGGAGAAAAGTTGTACTTTCTGCAGGTAATAAAATCCTTGGTACTAAAGATGGTATTTGTCTCAAACATTTTACAAATGAAGATATTTTACAAGAATAGGAATCTGGAGATGTACGTATTTTAAATAATTAAATATATCATGGGTATACTAATCTGCTTCTATTCGTAGATTTCGGTAGACATACATATCTCTGTACAGTTGAGAACTAGGTGCTGCCTATAAGGTTAGAATCTCGGCCTACCTATTGTCGACATCAATATGTCAACAAAAATTGAGGAGTTGTCACACCTTTCATATTTGTGCACAGTCCTTCAAACCTTAATTCAAAGCATACTTGACCATTTTTTCATTTTATTTTCTGTAGTCATTTTACGTTTCTAATGCCCGATTTTATAAACGACAAATAAAGGGGGTCCCCGGATAAGGTAGGTGTGGCGGCCTTGAGGGGTACCGACTTGGCCACTGTTATCACCGTATTCTATGTGTAAAAAAACGTGTTTTGCTGATTTTTCAATCACTAGTTCGCAACTCTGCAATACAATCATAATACTGATTTTTTGGACATATTTCTTAAAATATTTTTTTTTACTAATAATATTCGGTTTTGTGACTTAAAATGAGGTAACATTTGTCTTCGTATAAGGAATAATTACATTTTTTTTTCACGCATTTTCATAGCATACATGTTAGATCAAAACCACTTTAATTACAAATAATTGAAAAAAAATTACTGTTTTTTTGGAAATAAATGACTTCTTCTTACACTTAACGTTGACGCTAAATTAGGTGCTAAATATATGTTGTAGCCCGTTAAATTTGCGACCTAAGGCACGCAAAACCATCTAATAGGTTTGTTCGAACCATCAATTCGGAACTGTTCCAGAATTAGGAGTTCTGCGCATGGCATATAAGAAAGTGAATTCAGAACTGTTCTCTCATGGACAGGTTCGAACGCTCATATTGGTTATAATTTGTCACATACATTTGTTTTAATAAACGAAAATTGTTTTAAAATGTGCAATGAAGGAGAAAATATACATATAATTAAATAAATTAGGTATACATAATTGTAAATATCATATTTTAAATTTTCAATTGTATCTAATAATAAATGGACGTGCATACTCCCCAAAAGGAGTATAAAGCATGGACAACAAAATCGAAGTGAATGTATGTATAAAGTAAAAGTTAAAAGTAGAAACAAATACAATACGAAGAATGAAAATGTATATTTTAAACGAAATAAATATTATTACATTGTCGCTGATTGTGAAAAGAATTTTTAATATTTTAATGATATGAATGAACGTCTTACAATCCTGTAGCTTTTCATGTATATTAAAAATATTTAACCTTAACAATATCAGACAATACATACTTATGAAATTTTCCTTAACCAAAATAATTATTAATAAAAAAAAATAATAAAATTGGTACGTATATTAATCTATTGTTTCTATATAGCCTTCTAAACGTCAAATAGAATCTTAAAACTTCACTGTGCATGGTTAGAATTTGAAATACTTGCTCCGTTGCTCGAACTGGTAGAACCGTTCCACGAGAATTTGAATTCAAAGTTCTAGCCTGTTCGAACGCCGAACTGATAGTTCTCAGAATTTCGAATTTCAGAACTACAGAGTTCGAACGCTTTTAAGTGAAATGCGCATGCTCACTAGTTCGTGAACTGCTTCGAACAAACCTTATATATCTTGAACCGTTCAGGCGAGAATCAATTTTTAGTAAACCACTTTATTACTCGTAATAACATAAATTTACAAAAACTAATGTTTATAGCCAGTTGCATAAACGAAACTTAAATATTATACTTAGCTTAAATTGAAAATATTGCATCGAAATGAATTGTCAAATGAATTATAATAAATATATTGGTTTCAAAATTTCGATTTGCATTTTTCGTTTAAACCTAGTTCAAAATTTAAGCCCTACTGGTGTAACCAGTCAATAGAAGATTTTTTAAGAAACTACTACTTCCTATTGTCCAATTGATATCAAAACGTTTTCAGCTCTTTTCATTAATGTCAGAGAGAGAGAGAGACCAGCGAAAAAATGTTAAAATTGAATACTAGGGCCTTAAAACGTGCTTATTCACTAAAATCTGGATATTCGATTTTTAGCATGAATCCAAGATTCATATTATACAGTGTGTCCCATTTAGAGGTGCCACCATTGGGATCTCGAGAACTATAAGAGATACGATGTCGGTTAAATGGAACTTTTTATGTGCCTTTGGGAGGCCATCTCAGATATGCTTTTGTTTTTTCCAAAAATTCTCATAGGGCACTAGATAATGACGAAAAACTGAATATTGTTGATTTTTTCTTTTTCAAATAACTTCTAAACTATTAGTAATTAAGAAAAACATTTCAAATATAAAAGATAGATATTTTTATTAGCTAACCAGTGGAGTACGAAATAAATTTTTATATCTGTAAGTTTTCGAGATATAACACAAACTTATATTTTTTTAAATGGAACCCATATCTGATTTTAGTCTCAAAAAAATCATTGTTTTTTTCTCTTTTCAATGATGTACGAGTTATTATGTTTTATATTTGTTTTGCTCCTAAAATTTAATTTTTCTCTTTAATTTCCTGAACTTTCTTATTATTTCCCAAAAAAACATTATTATTTTTATTAATTATATTGTATTTGATCGAAATAATTTGTTTTATGCCTTTATTACTTAATATTTTCATTCTAGACTCATAATTACAAATTACACTATAATGTGCCAAGGGCGACCAGATACAAAATATAAAAATTAGTTTGATACGAGTTTTAAGCAAAATTTTCTAACGAAATAAATTATTTAAATACAAGGAGTATTTCTAAATAGAAATCTACCAATATTTTCAAAATAATTATAAATTTAATATAAAATAAGGAAAAAATAATAATTTTGAAGGCAAAACAAATATAAAACATAATAACCCTTACATCGTTGAAAAGAGAAAAAAAATAGTGATTTTTTTAAAACTAAAATCAGATATGGGTTCCATTTAAAAAAATATAAGTTTGTGTTATATCTCGAAAACTTACAGATATAAAAATTTATTTCGTACGCCACTGGTTAGCTAATAAAAATATCTACTTTTATATTTGAAATGTTTTTCTTAATCACTAATAGTTTAGAAGTTATTTGAAAAAGAAAAAATCAACAATATTCAGTTTTTCGTCATTATCTAGTGCCCTCTAAGAATTTTTGGAAAAACAAAAGCACATCTGAGATGGCCTCCCAAAGGCGCATAAAAAGTTCCATTTAACCGACATCGTATCTCTTACAGTTCTCGAGATCCCAATGGTGGCACCTCTAAATGGGACACACTGTATAATAATAGTAAATTCAATAAAATTGAAAATTCAATATTACGCAAAATAAGCCTTACTTATTATTATTATTATTATTATTATTATTATTATTATTATTATTATTATTATTATTATTATTATTATTATTATTATTATTATTATTATACGCAGCTTTTGGAGATCTAATTTTATACAGGGATTTTATTTTAATAAGCAACAAATCGTCAATCACTTCCATGGTTACACACTATTGTCAAAAAATGACAGTAATATTTGTTCATTTTAAAATGTAACACAAAATTTGTAGTTTTGTTTTATCAAAAGTATACTTGCCGTCAAATAATTATGGACTGGAGATTTCTACACTGATGCCAAATTTTTTAAGTGTCTACCTGTACAAATATCTGTAATCTGTCAATGTCATTTTATATTCTGACATTTTCGTTAGTACTTGCGTGCGCTTTTTATTCCCAATCCTTGCATTATATTTAGACTTTTGAAAAGAAAATGAGTGAAACTCATGAATTAAATGGTCCTGGTTCTTATAAAAATATAAATAAAATAAATAAATATATCATCACGGCATATTACCCATTACTGGGTGTGCCAGTATCTACAACACATGTAGACATCGGTAATGATGACGATATATTTTACCGTGTGGGCGCTTACCAGGCGTCACCTCACGAAAACTTATGGCTGGTGTGGAGAGTGCACCACAGGGAATTATTGCCAATATGCCAATGTACACATTTTTTTCAAAAAATTGGCGTTACAACCTGAATAAATTTATAATTTATTAAACAACAAGAAAACTTGATTTGACTGCAGAAGCATATTGTGTTGGCAGATAATTTATTCTAACCTTTTATTTAGATTTCACTGGTTATCGTATTTTAACGCAAACGCGACCTTAGCTTGATGTGTGAAAACTTTGGTCAAAATTTAAATATAATTTTTATATTTTATATTACGTATTACTGTCTTACCTTACTTATTTGTTACAATATCTTCCTCATTTTCAATGTATTAGTTTCAAATATAATATATGACATTTACGTTCATTCCTGGTCATGTCAACGGTAACACCGCTGGGTAAGGGTCAGGGTGCGGAAAAGGAAAAAAGTTGAACATCAGTCCATAATCATTTGACGGCGAGTATAGTTTCCAATAATTTAGCCTACATACGATTAACAAAAAATCAAAACTTGAATGTTGCACATCTTAACAACTTTAGCTTACAAAAATTCATAATTTTCATGTAATAAATGTTTAAAAAATACCCCTATTCGCACTGAGTCAATATCCTAGTCGGTCGTAATAAGAATTGACACCATTTGTAATGTGTTCTGGAGGTATATCCAGTGCAGTAATATTATTTATAATGTTGCATTTTAAAATGGACAAATATTACCTTGCTGTCATTTTTTAACAATAGTGAGTAACCATGAAAGTGATGAACCATAATGTTGCATTTTAAAATAAATTCTCTGTATGTATGTTATTAAGTTAAGTATTAAGGTGCTTTTGCTTTTCAACTAGAAATTAGAAAGTCATATTAAAAGTAAATAAACTCAAGGGGATTCAAAACGCAAATAAACACATTGATTAAATTTTTACGGAATTCTTTGGATATTATTATTTATGCACGAGTGATATTTCAACCCGTAATTTTAAATACTTATGATGCTTTATAATCTGTTATAATTTGTTTAATTTTATTTTTTTCGGAAATTTTGGTGGCAGTAATGTAAGATGTACTAAAAAGGCGTCAACTCTCTAAAATTATATTAATAATTAGGAAAATGAACGTAATTTATTAACCATATTTCGAACAATAAATTACTTATGGAAAATCTTTAAAAAAAAGTTTCTTCATGTTGCGTGTAGAGTCACGATAGATAATATCGAATATTACAGATAGAGTTACGTGGTAACAACTGTGAACATATCGTTTACACATTCTAATAGAGTGGTGAATTATTTACTAGCAGCTGTTCGCTCCCCACAACTTTATAAGACAACTAATTATTTCCTCTATCTCTTTATGATGAAGTGGGCACAACTTTTTACCATGATTCTTACCTATCGTCTATCGAACGTAAATACAAATTATTTACATTAGTCAATAACAAGGTATTTTTAGAAATTAAATATAGGAAAATTATACCTACGCAGAGTAATAAAATGTCCGAGAAATCTCTTGTTAATAAATATAAATTACTACCAACAAACTTACATTTACTTTTTAATATAACCTTTAAAAAGGTTTTGTTTTAAATCAGTTCACTCTTATTAAACCAGTTTTTAATAGGGCAATATACCATAGTCAAATTTTAACTATCTTAAATAAGAAGACGAAAATATTTATAAATTAATGAGTATTAGTATTAGTGAAAAAAAAAAAATGTTTAAATATTGATTAGGTCTCAAACTACAAGCGATTGAAGTTGATTACTAATAATTGGTTATGACCCGTTATAGGTACTAAGAATTTGATTGGTCGCCTGATTTTAAAAAGGAAATTCGCGCGTCTTCTGCGGTCACCTTTAAATCATTATGAAATGTGACATTGATGTATAACCTAACAAAACATTTAACAATTTTGTGTTTGATGAATTTATTGAATTATAATATCTAGTAATATTAACAATAATAATGTATTTATAATTAAATCAATTTGTAATAGTAATTAAATTAATCCTTCGTTATACTTTGTGTCATAATATTGTCAAACTGTTTCAATATTCTATAATTTACTAGGAAAAAATGTTTATTATTTATGTTATTTATACTCAATAATAATTTCTTCGTGAATATAACCTATAAGTTTTTATATAAAAATATTTCAGCTAGGTATGCAAACATGAAAAAAATTGTTGCTTCTATAACTAACAGTTTATCCATTGTTTGTCGATCACTAGTCAGCACCTGCTAGGTCACGTATCAAATTCTTAAATTTTAAAAATTAAGCTCTGTTCGATGAGAAGTGCTTGAAGTGCAGAGCAGAATAGTGCAGTGCAGTGTAGTGTACACTAGTACAGTCTAATTCTTGTGGTTTCATAAAACACACTAGTGTATATTTGGGCAAGTTTGCTCAGCTGTGAGTAATCAAGCCAAGCATAGCCAAAGGTGTAAAAGGTTAGGTTGTTTATAAACACAGTCATATCATAAAGCTGCAAAAAAGTGACTGCAGAAATGTCTGTTTTAAAGAGCATAGTGAACTAATAAACGATTCTGACGAAGATCAATCATCACTTGATTCTTCATCAGATTCAGAGACAGATATATTAATTAATTCTTTATATAGCAAAACAAAATTTTAGGTTAAATAAACAGATGTGTAGATAGGATAGAATTAAAATGTCTACCGAACAACATTTAGCTACCCCCACTCCTAGTCTGCACTTTCTTACACTACCTCGCGAGTCAGGTCAGAAAAGTGAGCACTAGTTCTTAAAATTTTTGTCATCGAACAGCCTGCCAGAAGCTGCCCGTTTCTCATAAAACATGTTAGTGCAAGAAAGTTAACACTAGGGCGGCCTAGTACATCTCATCGAACAAAGCTCATATCTCGCTTATTACGTAAAATTTATAAGTCGCGTTTGCACTAAAATTCTTATTTCATCCTGTTCTTACAGAACTTTTTTCGGTAGCAACATTTTTAATTAATGGGGTATTCTACCATTGCAAAAAATAATAAACTTCTGTAATTATATGGCAGCATAGTTCATATCAAGAGGTTTAGAAAATATTAGGAAATATAGCAACACTAATATCCTAAAAACATTCTTAAAATGTTAATTTTCCCTTATAAAGACATGTTTATTTCCTTGGATACGGACCATTAAAGTTATTGTTTTATAAACAGTAGGAGGTTTTAAAATATGAAATGTCAACAAAATTGTTGGTATAAATTCAAATATTCAACGTATACCCGCCATTTCAACACAAGAAGAATAACACTGATACAATTTTGTAATAACGTATGCCTTTGATTGTTAGAATAAAATATTGTATGTCATATTGAGATGTTAACCTGAAAAAAACTGTTTCAGAATAATGTATTTCAAATATAAATAAAAAATATATCATCACGGCATATTACCCATTTTCCGGGTTCGATCCCGACAGACGCCAAATATTTCCAATTTTAAATGGCACGAAAGTGACCCCTGTGGTGCACTCTCCACACCAGCTATGAGTGCCCGTGAGGTGAGGCCTGGTAGTACCGATGTCTACATGTCTACATGTATTTTAAAGTATGTTATAAACAATTCAACCCACGGCAACCACAGATCACTATGGCAACGTATAAAAAACTCACATTCAGCGACTAAATAACCGTACCCGTAAGCGATTAGCAAAATTTTAAGTTTCTGATTTCATTTATAAAATTCTTACACTCAAATCGGAGAAGTTTATTAGGGAAAAATTGAATAAACAGTTGTATTACACTCGCGGTTAAAATGAATGTTTAACTCGCGGAATTAAGACACTCGCGCTCCGTGCTCGCGCGCTTAAACGTATCGTTCATTAAACATTCATTTAATCCGCAATAAATAACTAACACAGATTAGTACATTAATTTGTGCTCTGTGCTATTACGAAATAGATCGAAATAATATTTATTTTAAATATGTATATTATTTCATTTTTCCTTATTTCTGTATTCATTACTAATTTATTTGATAAGAATTAACTGTTTGAGAAGTATAACAACCAACTCGGGCCTGTGACGTCGTAGATAATTTGACACATTCAAAAATTCATATCTCGCTTACTATTTCGAATTTTAACATCGTGTTTTCACCAATATTCTTAGATTTTAATATATTATCATTAGATAAAAAGTATTCAAAAAATATGGTAGAATACCCCTTCCAAATGTTTGTGTTTGTTCTGGGTTCTTATGCTTCTTGGACTTTCAAGAGCGTATTACTACTCATCTACGTCACCGGACATATAGAAAGTAGTATTGCATGGGATACCAACGTACTTCCTTGAAAGCGCACTTTTCTCAAGTTCAGAATTTAAGAAGCCGGTTTTAATTTGTTTCGGTTAATATTTACTAGTTTTATAACCGACTCCGGAGGCTCAATGGTTAGAGCAACGCCTGTTTGTCATGAGTACGCTCGGGGTTCTGGGTTCGAATCCCACTAAGACACAGATGTTTGTGTATGTAAACCTACTCAGTAATTGGGATTTAATTCTGTTGAGAGTTTTTTACCTCCCGCTACCCTAGGTAGGGGAGGTATAGGGATCGTGCTAAAAATAGCATATAGAGATTTTATATAATAAGCACGTTTTGATGTCCCCAGAATCCGATTTTAACATTTTTACAATGATGTCTGTAGGTATGTATGTGTGTGTGTCTGTGTGTGTGTGTGTGTCTGTGTGTGTGGATCTTGTGGACACGATTACTCAAATACTATCAATCAGAAAAATTTGAAATTTTGTATACCCATTCTATACTAATATGGGAAGTGCTCATTAGTTTTTAGTGTATATCGGATAACCGGAAGTATCATTTATACAAGCTTTTAACAGTTTTTCTTGTAAAAAATTCATTGAATATCATTTTTTAGCAACTTTTACTAATTAAAATGGAATATAATGGTTTAATCTTCAATTCTACGATAATAACATTTAGTAAATAACTCTAAATAACTTTAAATACGAATATATAATATAATTTGTTTCCATGTATCACCTGGCCTATGCGTCAAACAAAATCATAATTTTAATGACAGGTTTGACATATTTAAACAAATGTCACTGACAGGCAGCAATTATATAAAAATTAATAATGAAACCGTGTTAATGAGAATATAATAGTAAAATATTTTATTAAGGTTTGTAAAAATAATATATTTTCCATCATACATAAATGTTAGATGTACAGGATGATCTGATTTAAATTTGCTAATTGCTATTTTTGCAGCACTATAAATTAATATTAATTTACAACTACACATTTACGAAATGGATTATGTACGGCGAAGAATTTACAAAGATTGCGTTTTAGAGCACCTAGAAGATGATGCTGATTTTTATAAGAATGTACGTGTGTGACGATTTTTCCTTAAAGCCTATTAAAATATGATCCAAAACTTCTCAAATTTGGTATTTAAAACTCATATATAATTTGAAATAACATATTAGATTTTAACCATATATGATAAATCGGATGTAGTAGTTAATTTGGAGCTCGAACAAATTTTTGAGGAAAAACAATAAAACAATCCAAAATTTCGTATTACAGACTTTTCTATTTATTGGACAACAAATTAGATTTTATTTACAAACGATTAACCGGAAATGATACTTTACTTAAAGCTCACTGCTATTTTAAACATGGAATTGGCGGGAGGTCATGTGTTGGCCACATCAGATTTTTTTATTTAATGTTGGTTTCAGTTTCGGTTAAAAATAACGTTTCCGTGCTCAAGCTATTAGTTAGTGGTTAGCCGATATTTTAAGTCGAATAAAAAACTAGTATCTCTATGGTAAAAAACTTTCCTGTTACTAATTAAAAATCAAATTATTTTCACCTCTATTTGAAATAATAGTTAATATTAGTAATAATACCAATAAATATTGTCAAGTTTAAATTTCCCAGAACGGGTGTTCCGTAAGGAATAAAATATCATTCTGTATGAATGTTTAATCCATGGGAAGGTGCACATGAGGTACAGGGCCTGTCTAAGGAGGACACGCGAGAGTCGAGGCCGGGTCACTGGGATATATTATTCACCTGCACTAGCCGGTATTATTATAATTAAAGGGAGAACTACTCAATTTTTCAATAGCCGGTAAACGGTGACAGTTGTTTGGCTTTGTTAAGAAATTGAATGATACAAGTTAGAAAATTTTTCTTCGCTATGTTCACCAAGTGGGAAAATTATATAGCAGGAAATTTTGGTAGTTTAAGAAAGGGGTGTATTTAAAATTATTTTATTCCAGGGAACAAAAATTGTTATTTAATATCTTTACACCTAAGGAATTCAAATGGTATTTTTAGTCCCACATATAAATAGCTAATAGCTAATTAAACAATGTCAAATTAATGGTTTTCATTGATAAATGGACAAAATACTTCATAAAAGTTTTGAAATAGAAATAAAAAAGTCACACCAGAATTGCTGAGAATAAGATACATTTTATTATAAATGTCTTCAAAGTAGTGCCCTTTGACAATATTTTTTCCTTCTTTTTCTTAAAAATTGCCAACAAATATTCTCTTGGAATGCTTTCAAAAAAATCATGAGCATCTATCTCTTCTTCAGAAAAAAAACCTTTTATTCTGTTTTTTCTTTAATTGCAAGAAATAGCCAAATGTCGCACATTGCCAAATCAGGTGAGTATGAAGGGTGTTACTTTTTGCTTTCACTGAAGAAAATGTACTCTTCCATGATACTATTAAAACATGATTAACTAAATTCTAAATTAACTTTTGCATCTTAACTTCAACTGGAAATTCATAACTGGTTAAACGATAGCGCAAATTTTGTTTTTCAACGGGCTGCCTGATATTGTTATTCTCAATAATTCTAGCGTAACTGTTCTATAAATATATGCAAAGAAAAATATTTTAAGTAGGTACCTACTACATACTTTTTTTTAAGTATTTAAATTATTTAATAATGTGGTAAAGTGTTTAAATATTTTTAAATACAGTTTGTCTTTATGAATTCTTCTTCCAAAAGCAGCACAATCAGCCCTACTTTGTAAGAGAGTTGTTATTTTTTAGCAACATTGCTATAGCAAATAACCTATAATAATTACGAACACTGAGTAAAACATGAAAATGACAGGCTTCAAATTTGTTTCTATTGGTCAAAATTTTTAGCAGTGTTTCTAAAACTTAATAATTTCCTTACAAAATAGGGCTAAATATGTTCCTACCAGAAAGAAAATGTATCTGCTCTCGTTCCTAGGTTGTTAAATTAAAAATATGATTTCATAATGTACAATTTTGCGTTTTTCTTCTTCTCAATAGTTTATACTGGGTTCCAAGTAGTATACTAAATATATTTAAAAATATGTACCTATATACAAATAATAAAAATATATTTGAACATGTAACTATATAAATACTAGCCAAATGTGATTTTGTGTGATAACAACTCTTCCTTGACCTTTTCAGTGATCTTATCTACATCAAAATTGTTGGATATACCGCAGTATTGTTATATTTGAAATTAAATTAAAATATCGAACTTACTCAATATTTTTCGTAATGTTTGAATTGTAAAAATTACAATATTTTTTCTTTTCGGTTACTACGAATAAGAATTTAAAGTATTTGAGAGTAAAAATTAGCGTATCCTATGGATCTAAAATACTTTTAAATTTTTCTTTGTAACAAACGTCAACTTAAAAAAATGCACTTTCATTTTTTTACCTTCCGCTGCCCTTGGTAAGGGAGATATATAGGGATCATGCTAAAAATCACATGTAGAGATTTTGGTAAATGACCACGTTTTAAGGTCCCTAGAATTCGATTTTAACATTTTCACGATGATGTCTGTCTCTGTATGTGTGTATGGATTTAGTCAACGATCTAATTCAAATACTATTAATACTGTCATTGGAAAATTTCTGAAACCTAGTATTTCGACCCTGTTCTAATATGGAAAGATGCCATTAGATTTTGGTTTAAATCGGATAACCGGAAATGGCCCTTTACTTGAAGCTCATAATGGTTTTTCGTCAAAAAATACCATTAAATGTCATTTTTCCGCATTTCATCTCATGAAAATTAAAGGTAAATTTAAAAAATAATCTTTTTTATAAATCCCGAAGCCTAAACACAATTCCTTTGTTACACAGTTCATATTTGAAATGTATGTAACTGACAGATAAATGCCACTATCAAAGAACCTATCATTTCAAATTGGTATTGGTGACATTTTAAAAAGAAAATAGTAGATAAAATAATAGTTATATGCAAAGGAGTTTGCAGCATTAGTAAATATGTACTATGTATTTAAATTAATAACAATTAAATAGCGGGAGGTACTGTGTTGGCCACATCAGATTTTTACATAGGGCCATTGTAGGTAAGGAAGGTATAGGAATCATGCTAAAAATTGCATATCAAAATTTTAGTGAATAAGCACGATTTAAAGACCTTAGATTTCGATTGGGAAGATTTCTTAAATACTATACGACTAAAACGTATGAAACTTAACAGTGATGGGAAGAAGCGAATAGTTTCTGTTAACATTTGGACAAATGGAAGAACTTAGTTTACATCTAAATATTATTTTTAACAATTTATGTTATGACGAATATTAAAGAACATTAAATTTTCATTACCTATATGTATTTTTTATAGAGTTAGAAATGAAACAAAATATATTAAATAATCTGTTAGAAATTCATTTATGTATATGAACTGTAATTAATAGATGCTAGTGACAAAAACTATGAATACTTTATATTAAAGATTTTGATATAATTTTTTGGAAATAAAACGTGTAATATGTTCAGAAAATATTTTTTAACGAGATAATACATAAGTACAATTTTTTCAAAAAAAATGATATACATATTTCGATACTTATGTAAAATAAAGTGGAATTTGCGGAAGGTATAGCCACAACAATTTATTTTTATTCTATAATTTACCGTTTTTTACGCACAAATATTGAATGCTTTAATTACTTCTACAGATAAAGCATGATAATATATTGAACAATGAAAAAAATAACATAAAGGGTATAATAATTTTGTAAATTCAAAGTTATCGAATTTTGGATTAAAGTTTAATATCTTCTTGGTTTTGAAGAAAATAAATGCGTATTTGTCTCGCAAATAAAATATCAATGAAATTTTAATGTTACACCTAATTTGAGGATATGGATATCATTTTTTGAGAAAAACATGAAATTTTAAATATTCAAAATAATTTTAATACATTAATGACCAGTTGCACAGCTTATAGATATTGCCTTTACTGCAGGTTAACAAAAAAGTACACATCGAAATTTTGACAACAATATTTCACATCTCATTTTACATTTCGTTTCAATACGGTATTGTCAATTTAACCAACGGTTAACAATTTAACTATAAGCTGTGCAAATGGCCATTAGATGTCAAGAAAAGTCACCATATTTCGACAAATGTGGTTTATTAGTTAATCATTATATTGATTATAATTAGCTTTTCATAAAAAGAAATGTAGGTACAGGTGGATAGAGAAAATGTAAAATTTGGAATAAAATTCCTATTCCTATTGCGCATAAAAATGATGACTGACCTCATAGTTCGAAATCTATTGATGTTAAAAATTGAAGCATAATCATTTAAAAGAAAATAAGAAAATATTTAAAAAAATAGAATATTAATTTAAGAAATTCGTATCTTTCACCGTTTCGAAATAAGATTTTTTTAATGTTAATTACGTTTCTTGAATATTATCCATTTTCGAAATATTTCGCCCAATTTTAAAATATTATTTCAAAGATTTGTTTTTAATTTACAATAAAAAATACTGTATCCTTACTTACTTATAACTCTAAGAACTACTTACATAAAAACCATAAAAAATCAACTAAAGTATAAAAACCACCAAACAAAACAATAATGAAATTACAAAATGGTAATCTATTTAATATGAAACAAAACACAATAATGTCAACTAGATCACCTGGCACTGTCGATCACCACTGAGTTATACACCCCTAGGTCATCCCTTATAAACGGCCTATCCCCACCCCCAAGTAATTATGTCTTTCACCATAACAGGGCAGGAATAAAAAAAATTGTTATAATAAATGTGGGCAATATAATATGGTATCATTATAAATATCTCCGTCATTGAACGATTTTTTTAATTGGACCAAAACTGTTATTGAAAGAAGTTGCACGTGCCAAAACTTTCATAAATCTTAAAAATTTAATGTAATAAATAAATGTACTTAGAACGTCACATTTGTCTTATTCTGATATTTGTCATATTGGCAACCGCTTAAAAATTGTCAAAAATTTTAAATATAGCGTATTAAATGGTAAAATCTATTATTTAGGCAGCTATTACATAAATAGTTATTTTACGTATCCTTTAGCAATCGTAAAATATATCGGTTTTTTTTTACATCTGTCAAAGACTACTTTATGGCCGCACATACTTTAAGGCCTCATTTACTTTACGAACTCAATTATCAAACTTGTGTTTAAATGGCAAATAAATTTAGTGTTGTATTACATGCAGATTCATAAATTTTAAGCGGAGTATTAGATAACCCACCAACATTTTTCTTAAATTTATTTAGAACTTGAGTGACTTGACTTTTCAGGCTTGTTCATTAAAATAAATTTTAAAAATTGTTTTACTTTTGTTCAATATAAAGGAAACCCGTTGTAGATAGGTACATTCCAAAATGTAGATAGGTATACTTTTCGCAATCTACTGCCTTCTGCTCTTCATTAATTCGTACACGAACATTGTGGGAAATTTCAATTCTTGGTACCATTTTTACCTTCCGTCACCTTTAGGTAAGAAACAATTGAGGTTATGTTTAGAATCCTGAAGTTTTAAATTGGAAAACGGGAAAATATTCGGCTTTAGGAATCCTTTGTTGATAATAATATATTCGTAAAACAAGTCATACATCAGTTTCGGGGATGAAATTTTCCCCATCATCAGTTACAATAATTTAATATATTTATAGTGAATTACAATAGTCACTCACCATAATCGATTATTAAAGTTGATACAAAATTTAAATTATAAATTTAAAAATTATAATTCTTTTATATTTCTCTTCTTTACATCTATATGAAGAGCTGATTAAATTTTGTTTATAATTGAACAACCGGAAGTATCTTTATTTGAACTTCTTAAAAACGCAGTTAAATATCATTTTTTGACATTTTATGTTATTGTAAATATGAATGAACGAATATATCTACGGTTTGCTTACACATTTCTTTCATATTCAATAGATATAGAATTAAAGAATTTTAAAGAGACTAACTTTCATAAATCAACCATCTGTGCTATAACCATGGAAACTGGTGATATATTCAAATATTCTAATTGACAGATATCAGTGTCAAATGCAATTTACATAGCATATGTTCGTGTTATAATTTTATTGGATATATAGATTTTTTCCAAGAAATTTTGCGGTATCGAAATTGTAGGAAATAGTTATGTTCGTGTTGCAATTTTATTTGATGTATACAATCTTTTGCAAGGAACTTTTGGTAAGGGATTTGTGCAAAATACATAGAATTGACGGAAGGTAATGTGCTGGCCATAGCAGATTTTCTTTATAATTATATTCATATAGAAAAATTTGAAATCTTGTATTTTTACTCTATTATACAGGATGATGTACGAGTAATAAAGACTAATGAACCTAACAAAATTTGTGATGCAGCCACCAATGCAAATCACCTAGGTATGCTAAAGATAACAGGATATATCCTAGTTGGAGGCAAAAGAAATTAGACCATTTGACACAGTGTAACATTTTCCACTTTTTTTTGAATACACGTAATTCGTGTAAATATAATGTTGGTTGCATCATAATGTGCGTTAGGCTCATTATTCGTGCATCACCCTGTAATGTGGGAAGAACTTATTATATTTTGGTAAACCAGAAATGCCCCATTGCTTGAAGTCTATTAGAAAACTAACTTTCAATATAAAGTGATCGAAAATAACTGATTTATAAACAATTCTTTTTTCCTAGGGTTATCGCTCAAATGCAGCTGTAGACACGTATTTCGCTCTTATTAATTGATTTAGTTGGCAATAAAAAAATTACTTGAAATACAAATTTTCATTAAAATGGTCGGTGTTTCCCTTACCCATATCCTTTTGTTTCTTACGTATTACCCTACCCACAGAGCAATAATCTATAGTATTTTAATCACTCGAAATCATATTAACAGTAGGGTCCCTGCTCTGACATAACCTATTAGTATTTATTGTAAAAATGACATGTCAATAGCATTTCTGCCTTTCCCTGACGTAGTGCAAACTGTGGAATAGAAGATCCCCAGAATTATATTGCCATCTGAATCAGTTATTTTTGATCACTCTGTATAATTTTTTTTGTGATTTATGGCCATGACCATTTGCACCGCTTATAGTTAAATTTTAACTGGTAGTTAAATTGACAATATCGTATCGAAACGAAATGTCAAATGACTTAAATATTGCTATCAAAATTTCGACTCGCACATTTTTTTGTTAACCTGTAGTCTGTAGTTAATACATTTACTATAAGCTGTGCAACTGACCATAAGCGGACCAACTAGCCATTATGGTATTATAAAAATTATAAAATATTGAATTTCCCACAGATTTGCATTGATCATTTTTTATATATTTTATAAGTAGATTTATAAAATAATCTAGAGGCTGGTACTATTATAAACGTTTAGTTAAATTTAGTTGCATAGTAAATTTAATTTCTTGGTTTGAAATTTTTTTGTCGGCATATGTATGAATAAACGTATAATTTTTAAAGGTGTATTTTAAAATTATCCTAAACAATTTGTATAAACTAATTTACTGAATTTAGTGAATTTTGAATTTTAAATAAATTAACAAGTATTGTCAAATATGCATATTTTAGTTTTTTTCTGTCTATGGGCAAATTATATTTAACAAAACTGAATAATATTTTATACTTAAAATTAATCTACTAATATCGTTTTAAACTATGAAGAGTCAATTAAAAATTTCCCTGTTACAATCTAAAGTTCTGATAGACTAGTGTTTAGCTTTGTTTGACACTAAAATAAAAAAAAACATTTTTGCATAACACCTTTTAACAAATTATTTATTTGTAACTTTCGTTCTGTAGGTACTTGCAAAATGAAAATATACATTTTTATTGGAAAAAGAAATTGTACGGTTGAGAATAAAATATCCATAATAAATATTTTAAGTAAATATTTTTTCTGGTGCCTTGTATGTTGAAAATTTGACTTTTCTCAAATTTACTTTTTTTTGGTTTAGGGTATAGGTAATATATTAATTTTTCTGATATCAAAATTATTTTTATGTGTTTTACATTTTTGTTGTTGTTGTTGTACTACCTCTATAATTATAAATGCATATCAAATTAGATAAAATTTCATACTTGAACTTTTGTAAATATAGAATGTAAGTATTCTCGCCTTTGGAAAATTATTATATTTTTTATTTGTCAAATCTAGATAATTTTGTAGAAAAATTAGTATTATATTTACTTACAATATTGTTTATTTAAATGACAGTTAAATTTTTAACCAGAGATTATAAAATTGGCCCTGAGTTTGCCAATGTTGCCGAAGCAAATTGTTATATACAGGAAATTTTGAAAAAAAAATATTATTTTAAGGCAAATATGTCTTTTTGGTACTTTCAGTATAGGAGGGTCACGCTAAAATTTGCACTATCATTTTATAGTTATTTATCTGTCATTTGAAATTAAATTGCGAAACTTATGAATATTAGAATGCAGTTAATCGATTTTTTTAAAAGTCATTGCATTGTGAGTGAAAATATACAAGTATATTATTAACCAGAGAGCACTGGCAGCTTCAACACTTCAGTTTTCGAAGATAAAAACAATAATAGAACCCGCTTTACTGATTTGACAATGTTAGTTAGATCATTTGGCTATTTTTTTATTTTAAAAAAATTACGATGTAGAAAGTTTTCGTCTGAAGAAAATATTAATGCTGCAATTCATAATTTTGAAAACATTCCAAATTGATATTTGTTAGGAGCATTAACGAACTGAAAGAAAAGTTGGTGAAGTATTATTGTTGAAAGAAACTACTCTGAACATATTTAAAATTCTAAAAATTATAAATCTTTTGTCTTATTCTCAATAATTCTAGCGTAACCCCCGTATATATAATTAGTATGTATTTAAGAAATTGCAGTACCTACTAATAATTATTTTACAATTTCAATTTTTTTCCAATCATTGTTTCATATAGGTAGAAATACCGACGTAGATTATTATTATTCTAGAAAAATCTTCCAAATCAATTAAATACTTACATTTTTTTATTTATACAATTTATATAACGAAAAATATATAAACAGTGAAATAGTTTTCAAAAATACATATGTTACGTTATATTTCATGCACATGCCAATTTTAGTTTATTTATTACCTTAATTTGGTCCAAATTTTACCTGTTTTTGACACTGTTTAATTCTCCGTACCTTTGTTTACGGGTATTGCGTAGTAACGTTTCTTCTTTTTGGAAATTAACAACGTAGTCGCTCTGCTATTGGTGCGTCAATTCGCCAATAACCGACGCTAGCGTCGCTGATTGGTCGGGCAAGTCCGTCCCTGTTCTAGACGCTATCACTAATTTAAATAGGTATACTTTAGGATATTGTAAATTCTTACACAAAAAGTTAAATATTTATAATAATTATTAGAGGGGAAAAAAGTTATGTATGATAAAGTTAGAATTTTTTCGAAGTTCGACAGAAAAATTACATGGATTTTGAAATAGACTGTAAAATTATTAATTTTTTATCATTTGCAAGAGTTTTAAAATTTATGATGTAAAAAGTTGTAAATATTATCTATAAATTATATTTGAAGAATGGGGTCCGGTACTAAAAAAAAAAGTTGCATATATTTTATCATATTATGAAAATATGACTAATTTTAAATGGTTTTGTACAAAAATATTTTTAAAATATTTATACTTTTCATTCATAATTTTAATAAAAACTACGGGCGGTATAACAATATGGCATACATAGGAGTAATAGGTAGGTATAGATACCTATACTAAATAACTAGAATGTTACTATCTCTGTCCTATAATAGTTACCACATTTAACAATATTTATTCCAATTATTGAAAATATTCGTCCAAATTGTTAATTACTGAATAAAAGAAAAACCGTTTATACTATGTTGTTTAATATTAAATACAACTGTAAACTATTTTAAAAAAATGTATTTTGCTGTTAGCTATGGTGTAATCCCATCCCATGTACCTAAATTTTTGACACAAAGAAAGATTATTTTGAATAATATGACGAATGCTATTCAAATTGTTGTTTTTCAAGTATTTTGATAAATTAAAAAATGTGCCATTGCCGAAGGTTATAAAATAAATCTTAAATATTAATAATATATACGGACCGGTATTATAAATGCTCAGTTAAATTTATGTAGTTCCATAGTAAATTTAATTAAATGGTGCAACACGAAGTTTGGATATCAACATTTTAAATTTCATAAGAATTTGGAAATTGGATAGAATTTGTTGGAATTAAATATATGGATGTTTATAATACATACCCTAAGATAGATAGTTATAATTATTATATCATTATGGGATATTCTGTAACTTATCATGTTAATTTTAACAGCCTCTTTAAATTTTTTGCTATAATAACATTAGCAGACAATAAAAATTTTTAAATGATAAATTTGTTTCTATTGCCTACAAATTTTAACAGGCTATTAAAATTAACAAGATATACGATACAGAATCCATACCTATAGGCTATAGGTAACGGCGTAACTAAGACTTCGAGGGCCCGCCAGCAAAATTTTTTTGGGGACCCGTCTTTAATTATAGCGTTTTCGAGTTTAAAATTAATATGAACTTAACTATTGTATCCACAAATACGAATTATATTTCTTAGGCTAGGCAGAGAGAACAAAATGTGCAAGTAATGTGAATATAATAACTATAATGTAATAATTTTAATGCCTATTTTCCAATATTTAGTAGAAGATACATTCTAACATTTTACGATTACATTTAATAACTACATATACATTGTAATAATTTTACTACATATCGTTTAATATCTAGTTGTATAGTAGAAAAAATTATAATATTTTAAAAATGGAAAAAAATAATACATAGTGGAATAAATATCAACACTCTTTTGAAAGGTGTCGCCGTTTTTTGTGTGAACGTCATCTGTCATTTTATTGTTCAAAAGTGTGTAGCAGAGTAGTATTAAATTTATCAAGAATAACTGTACACAGCACACCTGAAGAGCTAGCGCTGTATTACTCAATTTTTTTTTGAATAAATCATAATAAGTGACCATGCACTCGATTTCAAGCTTTGGCCCGGCTTGGTCCGAAGCCCGGCTCGATTTCGATTCGATCATCGAGTCGGGCCGAAGATTTTTTTTTATCGTTTGCAAAAGTTGAGGCGAGTTGGGCTTTTGATTTTTGCCCGGCCCGAAAATTCGAGCTTTTCGGGCCGGCCCGAAAAATCCTATTGTTCAATCAAATGCACAGTTTCCTTAATATTTTAATGAAAATGTGTGGAGTTAAAAAGGATCAAAATGATTTAATAACATCATACTTCACATCTTAACAAATAAAAATGTTATTTTACTTCAAGAATTCAAAGTTATTCACTAAAGCATAATAATGCTATTGTGATATTATTATTACTATTGTTACTACTCGTAAACTTAAATAAAAGTGATTTTTGTTCCTATCATAATGATTTCCTGTTTTATTTTTGAGCATAAACAAAGTTAGATAAAAAATCATTATGTAAATGATATTTTTTGTATAACATTTGTGAATAAGTTGTTTCAATTTTCGAACGCCTTTGGTAAACAAAGTGTCAAATACGGATAGGTCTGTAATTTTTATAAGAAATTTACACTAGAAGTGTCTTTTTTTAATTACTTCTGTTCTGTTAAGTAATGTGGAATGTTATAAGGATGTAGAGGTTTTTTTTTTAAATTTGTCACGAAAAAAGTTAAACATTTCGCCTCACTTAAAATCAAAATTAGGAATGCCGGATGCATTCAATTTCGAGCTTAGGCCTGGCCCGGCCCGAATCCCAGCCCGATTTCGGGTCAATTTTCGAGCCGGGCCAGTTAATTTTTTATCGAGTCGATCTTCGAATCGGGCCAACAATTTTTATTTTCGGGCCGAGTCGGTCCAACCTCAAAGCCCGGTCCGACCCGGCCCGAATGCATCTTTAGAGGGCCTGAAAATCCAAGATTTAATCATTAGTCGCTTTTATTAAATCCCCCCAAGTCAATGTATGTTGTGACATTTGCTAGGAAAATGTGATTGGCTCGCATTTTTTTGAAAATGAAAATTGTGCCACAGTATGCAGCAACTGGTGAACGATTCAGTCATTTTTGGTATCCCAAATGGAAGAACTTGGATGGGACAAAATATGGTATCAGCAAGATGGAGTAGTATCATATACAGTGGAGTCGGGCTAATAAAAGTAAAATTGCGAAAATTCGTCCCTTATCGTTTAATCTCTTCTGCTAACACATTAGCCGGACAGGTCTCCTGATTTCACCACTGCCCTAGACTTCCAAGAAATTAGAATTGAAATTCTACCTTCCAAAATATTGAGAATTGCGATGCAAAAAAAAGCTCGATTTTGCATAGCGGGTAGAGGAGGCCTCTTAGCCTATATTAGTTTTGGAAATTGATATTAAAAAAATAAACACCTTGCTAAAAACAAATAATTATTTTAGAATTCTATTCGAAATTATAATTACACTAAATCAGATGACATCATTTGCGCCAGACAGTATTAATAAAATTATAATACTTTTAAATAAATTCATCTTGGGGTTCTTCCGCAATGCAGGCCCGTTAGTTACGCCACTCATTGCCTTTAGCTAATTATTATTATTATTATTATTAAAATGTGCAATCCGCAATCCGCATTTATAAATGAAAGTAATGAGACAACTATTGTGGGACAGAATTTCAAGAAAAAATGTGACAACTATCTTATTATATAAAAATAATAAATGATTTAACTTAACTGAACCAAGTACAATTTTGATTTTTTAAATACTTATCAAAAACAAATTTCGTTCGTTAAATTATTTAAAATTTCCAAGTAAGTGTGTATAAATAATTATTCTACCTATCTAAAAGTACCATTTATATTTTTTAATGATCAAAAAATATGTAGATTTTGAATAACATTTAAAATTTATATATTTATATTTCTAAGGATATAATAAAATAATGAGAAAGTATATATATATATATATATATATATATATATATATATATATATATACATATATTATTTATAAAGATGGTTAAGAAAATAATTATAAAATTGTACAAATCAATAAAATCATTGAATATAATAATTAAAATCAAACTATAAATTATAAATTTATATAAAATCTACATGTAACTAAATTATATCTATTTTTAAATTGAAATATAAAATGAATTTCTACTTTTTATACCTACTTTTGTTGTTCCTGTGACCTTTGAAACTTGTACCTATATATTTCATCCTGTTAAAAAATAAAAGAAAAATGTGCCAATCGGAAAATAGCCAATTTGGGTCATATTCAGCCAATCTAGAACACATAAAAGTATTAATTTTCTCATAAATTACCAACTATAGATTTATAAAAAACCATTTTAGTTAAAAAAAGAAAGTAGATACGCTAGGTATATCTATCAGAAAAATTCTCAATTTTGTAATTTTATTATAGAACACCAATTATCAGATACAAATTTTTGTTAAAAAAAAAAATAGAAAAAATGAAATGATATTTATACAGAAATAGGTGCAAGAGTATGTTGAAATAAAACTAACTCGGAGTAGGCTATGAACAGAGAAGCCTATATATCCGATAATTATTAAATTCAAAAGTCACGTTGAATTCATCATGAAATGTAATTTTCCTGAAATTCATTGTAACAGGCAGCAAAAGAATATTGCCATTAACCGTTTTCTAATTTATTTCCAGTTCTAAAATAAGATTCTTGATTAGTTTCATTAGATTACATTTTTGACGATATCTGGTATCAAACTGACAAATATTTTTAAATTAAGAAATACGTCTCTTTGTTCATAGCCTACTTCAAGCTAGTTTTTTTTAACACACTATTCAATTATGTATGTAGGCATTTATCATCTGTCTCGTAAAACTTTCTGCTGTGCTAGAATTTTGAAGCAAAAATTCTGAATTCTTTGAAGCCAAGATTATTAATTTAATGATATGCTAAAGAAGATCTAGGATATGTTAATTCATCAAATGAACATCGAGTTAATTATTAAAACTGCTATTGAGTTTGACAGATAAGTCGCGTTCATTTTTTTAAATAATCGCACACTATAACTCTATTTTTACCCTTACTTTAAATTAAGTATACCCGAATTAAAATATTAATGCATAAAATATGAGTTTTGTTCTCTACAATTTTATGGTATAAAGCACTTCATAAAATATTCCGCGACAGATATTTAAGAAACAAACTGTTATCCATGTTAAATGCCTATGACAAGGATTTTTATGTTCATCCTTTATTATATAATTGAACTAAAACTTTCGTGATAGTTTAAAAGAAAAATTATATATTTTTGTTTCAGTTTAATATAATATTAAAAATAGCTAAGTATTAAGTTATTTCGAAATAAATTAACAATTATTGATTATTTATTTTTATTGGAACAAGACGCCAGACCAATTATTTCTAAGTAGAAAATTTTCTGATCTAATAATAGTAATTAGTAACATAGTAACCAATAAAAAATAGGTACACAAATTCTAATTTTTTTACAGTTTTGTGATTATAAAAAATATGTACGTACTTATATTTTATATAAATCTAAATTTCGTTTATTATTTATAATTTGTATTCATATTTATTTGAAGTAAGAGAAGTAATTATTTCTGCTAAATTATATTACAATTACAAATCAAATATGCATTTCATAATATATGGTTTGTGTGGGTGTTGGTTGGTAATGACATTTATTTCCGGGTGCGTGTGTCGTTGTTATGAGACGGAAGTGTGAGTTGCAGTAACCCTCGCCCTCCCCTCGCGTGCCAGCAGCCCTACATGTGCACGGATAGTGTTACACCTTCAGGGGATTCCTGCTGAAGACCTACTAGTGTCTAAATATCAGTGACAGCGACGTTATTAGGGGCACATTCTTTAGAAATCAAATACTGTTTATTTTAATAATAACATGAAATCTTTATCGCTGATGTAATTCAAGATTCATGTTTCCGATTTGTAGTTTTGCTAAATGGCTCAAAATTCTACACGTCAAATGTCAGAATGCAATATCAGATACAGCCCAAATGATTGAAGAGCTTCAAAAATTTATGCGGTGTGTGTTCAAATTTTTTTTCAAAATATTCACAATTTTTCAATAATTTCAAAAATTCTATATGTTCTCATGATGATTTTTTTGAGAATTTAACAGCCACCTTCTTGTTTATAAATAAAAATTAATTTTTTGTACATATATGGCTGAATTCATAATTTCATGTAGAATCCTCATTCCACAAAATAGAGAGGTTTTTATAGTTTAACGCGCTTTTTATCTAAAAACTATTGTTAATCTGTGACTATACAACAGAGAAGAATAGACAGATGCATATGATCTTCTAGTTATAAAAGTTTTACAATGTTGTCTAAATAAAATTGTATGTAAGTGTAAGGTAGGTACGAATTATTATTCAGGAGATTATATTTTCTTAATATTAAGTTATGATTTATATTTCTGAAGAAAGTTATTAAATAGGTGGAAATAGAAACATATATTTTGGATTAATTCCTTATTTTCAATAACTAATAAATTGGGCATTTCCAACAGTTTTTAAATTCTTATAGCTGTACGTCTAAGAAAATATAAAAAAATAGAAATTAATATTATTGCAAGCTGTAAGCTGTAGGCCCAAATTATCCGTCGTTTCGCCGAGATATGTTTTAAGTTCATTTAAAAAAAAAATACTGAATTTGTTTTAACTTTTAGTTATTTATATATGATAAGTCACTGTAAAAAATAAATTATATTGAAACCATTTATCCATCCTGCAGAATATTTAATTTGTATCAACATTTACTTACTTTCATTCTGCATAAAATAAAACAATATATTAATTCATGGAATAGAACATACAAGTTGTGTTTTTATTTATTTATATTATTAATATAACTACACAAAATAATTTTATATTTAGGGAAATAAGAATTAGAGTATAGGTTACTTGCTTTATCAACCATTGAAGTCGCCAAGTATATCATTGAATTCTTCGTACTTTTGACACATTTTTACAAATGTTATTATATATTTGTAATATTTCATTAATAATACATGTTTATTAATAAAAATTATTTAATAACTGAAATTATATTAATTATCATGTTACATTTTTGAATAAACTGATTTTTTTCTAATATAAATACATATAGCATATTTTTAATTTTTATAAATTATTGTCACTAATGGTATTAAATTATTTATTTTACAATAACATATTGCATATTATGGATCAAATTAATTGTTTAATTAAACCCATTGGAATATATGGAGAAAATTTATAATATATTAAGATCCTTAATATAATTGAGAAATTTTATTATGATACGCCTATGTATTGTAGCGGATTAGAGTATAATTGGATAATAGAAACATGGCATGTGTCTCTGGATAGAACTGGAACTCAATCTGTGTCGATTGCTTCTAATGTTTGTATTGTCCATAATTATTTGAAACTTATGTTTTATGTTACTTATGCTTCTAATTATTACATTTCTATTTATAAAAGAAAATGAAATAATACGAGTACCTGTATAATTCATTCTAAAGAACGAATCAGTAATATGTCCTACAACTATTTAAAATAGTTATTCCTTTCTGTTGTATTAAATATTTAATAATCTACAATACATGACAGTTGCTCACAAGGATGAAGTTTTCAAAAAAAAAACTGTTGGCGAGAATTTGAAATTTGTTCGAATGAAATACAATTATCAATACTTTACCTACGATTTTCAGCAAGAAGTTTCACTTTTAGCTTGGATAGATGACAAATTCGTGACGAGTTTTCTAAAAATTTGACGACTTAAATATCACCATAAAAAATTGTTGCTATATAGTTACAAATTTCAGATAGACTAAAGAACAATGAGTTATTTGTATTAATTTATATCTCAATAAGTATAATATTCAACAGAAGCAGATATTTTATATTATACTTGCATAAAATTACTTTATCAAATATGTAATAATTTAATTTTGAAAATATACAGGCTGTCAGGGATCAAGGTAGTGAATCTAGCATGGGATGGGGGCTCGAATGTTGAAAATGATGTTTTTTCATTTGTTATATTTATAAAAGTTTATTGATTTAAAAATAAGATCATATATGTTTATGATGATTTGATTGATATGTAATTTTTCACGATATATAAGTCAGTCCGATATTATTTATGTTTAGTAAAATAGATTTTGTGTTAAAACGACCTCTCTTATTTATATAATCTTAACTTCGAAAACTATACGAGAATCGAAGTCGGTTGAATTAGACAAAAATTGCCCAATTAGGGGGTCATTTTAATGGTGTATTGTTTATCCGAAAAAAATATATATAGGTCATTTATAGACGAAAATGTAAATTTTGCAGTTTTTGTAAACTTACAAAAATATGAAGTAATACTGGATTTTGGTTTGCAATTTTTAGGATATTAAATTAAAAAAAAATTATGTTCTTTCGAATAGTAAATGCTCATTTTTTATCACTGTTGGCTTTCGAGTTACGATATTAAAGTTATTATTTTTATATGTGCGTCTCATTAGAAAATTACCTAATTGACAAGAAAATATTTTTTGATTTCCAACGATGTATATGTAATTTGAATTTATTTCAAATGATGTATTTTGTATTTAATAATTATTTTGTATCAAGAATATCATTATGCATTTTTACCTCTCGCTAAGAGAGGTATTGGATTCATGCTAAAATTCGCATTTCCAGATTTCAGTGAATAAGCACGATTTAAGGTCCCTAGAATCCGATTATAACATTTTTAAAATGATGTCTGTGTGTGTGTGTGTGTGGATGTGTGTATGTGTGTATGTCTGGATGTTGTAGACACGATTCCTCAAAAACCATAAGACTTAAGAATTGTTTAACTATGGATTCCTCAATCTGACATTCCTGGAAAAAGCTGAAAAGGTTTTGGTAACAATTGAACAACCGGAAGTAGTAGTTTCTGAGAAAAATTCTTCTAAATATAATTTTTTGGAAATTTTTGTTATTAAATATTGAAGAACATAAAATTCTCCATCTAATAGACTTAAAATTTTTATTATATCTTGTATAGATTTAGAGATAAAGACACTATAATACATAGAGTAATTTAATCGCAGAGGCTAAGGCACTAAGGAAACCAGTTGACAAATTCCAATGTTTATAACATAGTTTTTAAATGACACATGTCAGTGTCAAAAACCAACAGTTTTAGGGACATTCTGATAGCTTTTTATGGGAAGTATATTTAATCTTTCTTATTGTTTTATTAATTAAATATTTGAAATTATAGGTAAAATGCTTATATCCAACAGAAATACCGCCAATCTGGTTAATGAATTGGAAGAATCTCAGACATTTACAAACTTCCTCATACAATGAAAAATAGATAGAATTATGTGTGCAGAAGACATGTTAAATACAATAAAAATCAGTATTTGGGTAAAGTTCTGTATTTTTTTGTTGTAAAACGACGGTTCGAAAGGAAAGTGCAATTCAATACTTATATAGCCTAATATGGAAATGGCGAGAGGTTTTGTGCTGGCCACAACAGATTTTTTTATACATGCATCTTTCAATTTCTATCAATCCCACGATATGCTGCACCTCTCGCACCCCATTTGGCGCGGGTCTTCATATCATTTTCATTTTGCAACTTTATTTTTATACCTTCTCTTCTTACCTTATAGTCATTTGGTATTTTAACAACATAAATTTCTTGCTGTAAATATACTTACAAAATGTAGTTTTATGTCTATTTGCCAAAAAGACATTTCCTGATGATTAGCAAATGCTACACAGTGCGTTAATCTAAAGACAAGATTTGTAGCGATCGACTTTACAATAAGTTTACTGATATTACTAGGTACTCATATTAAATTCAGAATTAGCAAAAAATGCAAAATATTTAATACATTCATTCGCCCATGGAGGTTTTCTATTTACTGCTCTTTTTATATCTTTTTACCTCTCGCTAAGAGAGGTATTGGAATCATGCTAAAAATCGCATATCCAGATTTTAGTGGATAAGCACATTTTAAGGTTCCTATAATCCGATTATAATATTATTAGGATGATGTCCGTGTGTGTGTGTGTGTGTGTGTGTGTGTGTGTGTATGTGTGGATGTGTGGATGTTAGAACCACGGTTTCTCAAATACTATAAGACTTAAAAAATATTTAACTGCAGTTTCCTCGATCCGACATTCCAGGGAAGAGCTGATTAGATTTTGGTAACAATTGGACAATCGGAAGTAATAGTTTCTTAAAAAAATCTTCTAAATATAATTTTATTTATTGCAAATATTGAAGAACATAAAATTCTCCATCTAATACACTTAAAAATTGTATTATATCTTGTATGGATTTAGAGATAAAGGCACTATAATTTATAATATAGAATAATTTAATGTAGTACCTACATCGCAGAGGCTAAGGCACTAAGAAAACCAGTTGACAAATTCAAATGTTTTTAACATAGTAATGTTTATAACATAGTTTGTAAATGACAAATGTCAGTGTCAAAAATCAACAGTTTTAGTGACATTCTGAAAGCTTTTTCAGGGAAGTACATTTAATCTTTCTTATTGTTTTATTAATTAAATATTTAAAATTGTAGGTAAAATGCATATATCCATTAGAAATACCGCCAATCTTGTTAATAAACTGGAAGAATCTCTGACATTTAGGAACTTCCTCATACAATGAAAAATAAATATAATTAGAATGGGGTATTCCACTCAATTTGTTTTATTATTTTAAATAAAACCTCATTCGGTGTTAAAGCAATTCATAGTATTAAAAAATCTTAATTGTTCCTAGTTTAAGAGTATTTTATTTTCGAGAAATCAGTGTAACGTCACATTCCCCCTATACTTGTCTTTCTCACACACATTGCTCTGAGTACGCTACGAGAGAAAGATAACAATTGTATGACGTCAATTTCCCCTTTTAGCAAATGTGAAATATCTCGTAAAGTAATTATTTAAAAAACATTTTCATTGTTTTAACTATTATTTATTGAGCCATACTTTAAGTTAAGTTGAATTTTTTAAAAATTTTGTGTTATGGTGGAATACCCCCATGATAAATACAATAAAAACCAATATTTGGGTAAAGTTCTGCAATTTTTTTTTGTTATAAAACGACGCTTTGATAGCGAAGTGTAATACAATCCTTATATAACATAAAATGGAAATGGCGAGAGGTCTTGTGCTGGCCACAACAGATTTTAACAGATTTTTTTTTGAATATTCTACAAAGATAACAACCTGGATTTTAATTTCCGCGGTTTGTAAGAAACCGAAGTATGTGCTTTGTATCCAAATACTCTGTCTTGATAAATCTAGTTTATTGTTTATACTACACCAAATTTCAGCTAGGGTATGTTTTCGAATATTATCATTAGATAAATTATGAAGACATCTATTTATCAAAAATGCAGTGATAAGAAATAGTAAATGGTTTCGCCTCAAAATTCTTTCTTCATTTATGTGTCAAAAATCATAGTTCTCGTCTTTTCTATCAGATCTATATTCGCACGCTTTGCGAATACTTCCATTCGCAAAAAAAATAATTGAAAATCTGCAATATTCACTATCATTCTCACATTTGAATCTAGATTTTTTAGTATCAAATTGAGTAGATAGGTACCATTGACATATTTTTGAAAACAATTTAATAATTTGCTTGTATGACTCATAAAATAAACAATAAATTGTCAATAAACGTGGCAAAATGCATTTCATTATTCCACGCAAGTAGAAGTACGAGTAATAGTCCGAGACCCGAGTCCCAGTAATATAGCTGTGAAAATTTAAAGTGTTCTTTTTTCATATTTGTAGCATTATTTATTGAAAGGTACACGTCATTATTCTCCTTGAATATATGTTTTTACAAATTTTTATTCTAGCTGAAAAGTGTAGGAATTTCGCTAACTGGTTCTGATTTGCTTACTTGAATCGTAAACATCTCATTCAAATGACTTAAACGTCTGTGTCGTACATTAATATATTTTTACCTTCCGTCATCTTTAGGTTTTAGAGCCCCTAGAATACGATTTTACTAGTTTTACGATGATGTCTATGTATGTATGTGTGACAAAAAATTTTTCGACGATAACTCTAATACTAAAATTCCAAAAATTATAATTCTTTCGTATTCTCCTTCTTTACATCCATTCATCCATATGAAGCGGTGATTAGAATTTGGTTATAATTTGTCAACCGGAAGTTCCCTTTTCGGGTTCTTAACAGTTTTTCTTAAAAAAAAACGCAATTAAATATTTATAGTTTAATTATACATTTTCTTTCACATTCAATAGATATAGAGTTAAAGAATTATAATTATAAAGACAATAACTTTCTAAAATTAGCCTGGTTTGCTATAATCATGGCAACAATTAATATATTCAAATAATTCTAATTGAAAGATGTCAGCGTCAAGTGTAAATTACATAGTGTATATTCGTTCTAAGGAAGGCGTCGAGCTGCTTGGCAGTCCTCTTAGTTACTGTCTGCGAAAGTTACTGGCTGAGTCATACAAAGAGTTTTCTTCGTTCGTCGGAATTTGAAATGTATGGTCTTCATAGTCAATGGTAAACATCAAATTCTATGTTTTACTGAAAAAATCATAATCTGAGACCCTTGAAATCCTGAAGAGCTCATACTGAAACGAGACGATGAAAAAATCGACAATGTACAAGTGTCATAAGCAAAAACTTACACTCTCGTGGACTAAATATATATTTCGCGCACATGTGTGACACAGGGCCTAAATTCAAACACTACATGTCTCCGACATGATCCTCTCACAAAGACTATGTCTTTTCACTATGAATCTTTAAACTAGACTGACCAAAAACAAACGGTTATATCTTCAGTAGAGCCTATCTTTTAAGGGGTGCGGGGTTTATCATAAAGCATCCATAGCTAAATAACAACTTTGCGTTTCAGCTAGCAATAACTTATATAGTTAATTGCCAAGACAATAAATGTCTGCGCGGTTGACATCTAGACTAAACAAAGATTTGTGAGAAAAATGATAATTATTTCTAAATTATGACTTCCAAAGATAACAAAGTTGAAATATTGATACTGAAACTATAATTTAGAAGGGTTTATAATAAAAAGATTAGCTTGTTATTGCTCTACCCTCACCTTGTTACACATGGTACAAAAATAACTATTACCTCCCGCTACCCCTGGTTAGGGATCGTGCTAAAAATCACATATCGAGATTTCAGTAAATGACCACGTTTTAAGGTCCCTAGAATCCAATTTTAACATTTTCACGATGATGTCTGTAATGTCTGTATGTGTGTGTGTATGTGTGTGTGTGTGTGTGTGTGTGTGCGTGTGTGTATGTGTGTATGTGTACAGATTTTGTTGGCACTCTAACTCAAATACTATCATTCAGAAAATTCTGAAACCTTGTATTTCTACCCTGTTCTAATATGGAAAGATCCCATTAGATTTTGGTGTAAATCGGATAACCGGAAATGGCACTTTACCTGAAGCTCATAATGGTTTTTCTTCAATAAATACCATTAAATGCCATTTTTTCGCATTTGGCCATTATGAAAATTAAAGATTATTGAATTTTCTATAGGAATACATTAATACTTTTTCTATATAATTTACAGATAAATTTAAAAATCATTTTTCTTTTATACATCCTGAAGCCTAAGATAAACACAATTTCTTTGTTACACAGTTAATATTTGAAATGAATGTAACTGACAGGTGAATGCCACTGTCAAAAAACTAATCACTTCAAATTAATAATAGTGGCATTTTAAAAAAAAAATAGTAAATAAAGCGATAGTTATATGCAATGAAACAGTTTGCTGCATTAGTTAATACGTAGATATGTATTTAAATTAATAAAAATTAAATAGCGGGAGGTTTTGTGTTGGCCACATCAGATTTTTTTTATTTATGAATATATTTTCTAATTGATTTTTTTATACAACAATAATAATAATTGAATTTCATTTAAAAATAATTATGTGCATAATAATATTTTACAAAACGATATACCCAGATTTCTATTTTAATTGGTTATTGATCATTACAAAATTCAAAAGTAAACTCGCACCCAATGTTCGGCCAAGAATCTGCTCAATTTCGATCAAATTCAAACATGATTTCCTCAACCAGGTGCATCCTTTAACTCTAATAGAAACAAAGATTGCAACAAGAAGATGCTTAATTTGGGATGCAATGTTGCAGACAGAGCAATAGGTATCCCCCTGAAAATTACCAAAAATGGCCCATTTGGAAAATTAAATCGCCTACGAACTAAAGCAGGAAAATGCGGAGTAAAACCATTGATTTTATATATAACGATAGTATATATAATCAATGGTAAAACTTATTTTATGTCATCGTAGTCACGTATGCATATACAAGCAACGGCTGACTTGCTGTCCTAATAACTTGTGTCGTCAAGCCAACTTAAAAGAGGATGCACGGGAGAAGACCTGGCTAAAATTATGCTATTTTTTGAAAAGATTCAATTTAGCTACATCATTTTCCGAAAGTGCGTCTTCGCCGTACTTAGCCGGGCGACGCAGCAGGCCTAGTAAATTATATTATTACTAAATTAAAGATTTTATATTGGTATATTTTGTTTGGATACAATAAAAAAAGAAATAAATTGTTACTAAATAAATGAAGTTTTGTTATAGGTATTGCGAATATATAAAAAATATTCCGGCAGGATATTGAGGACAATCGAAACAAGGTTCGGAGCCATCTATCGGGCAGCAGATACACTTCGCGCAGGCGCTCAGTTCCAGAATGTATTCCGGAGGGTTGAATTCCGGAGTATTACAGGCGACCTGGCGACACAAATGAAATTCATATATATTTCGTATGTGCTGGCGGGACTTTCAAAACGATAATACGCAACTAAAAGGAAATTTTATTAATGGGGTCATACCACGTTTCCCATTTTATTTATTTTTTCTTAAAGTATCCTTAAAACTACTTGCATAAATATATATTTTATGTCACATCAATTTCTAGTTTTATAGAAATAATTTTTTAAAGTTTGTACACAATTTCAAATGACGTAACAATTTTGCGACAAAAACAGATTCAGAATGTTTATAAAGATCAAGAATTAAAAGTAAAATAATATTCAATATTTTTAATGAATACATATATGCATAATATTAAATAAATTTTTCATTTATAAAAAATCAACATATTTTTATATGGCCCCATTATTATAATCTAACTCAATAATTATTTTGATTAAAATATTATTATCTATTGTTTTTATTTTCTTTTTATAGTTTTTAATAAAAAATATAAGATATAAAAATTCTTAGGTAAAAGGTAAAATTAATTTTCCTATTTCGTGTTTAAAAAGACAATATTGTGACACCGTGTATTAACTACAGGTCTTTTGGTCCTCCTTTAAAAAAGTCGGATCGTTCCGTGTCCATCCAAATAAAATTGGCTGGCGACATCCCTTGTTGGTTACAATAGTAATCAGTAGTGCACTGCTAAATCAAAATGTGCCAGCTCCAACGAAAAAATTTCGGAACGCTCCAAATACTAAATCACCATTTATAAAGCATTATTTTATTTTTAAAACAGTCTTCATTAATTTATTAATCTAATCAGACTTTTGAAAAAAATTACACATTTATCTTTTAAATTTAATTAATAGGCATAAAATCTTAATTTTTATTTTTATTGAATATAAATGAGAAAATAGTTCCAATACACTTTTCGGCCTTCACATAAAGTTCCAAAACAATGTTTCGGATTATTTCTGCCCCAATACGCTACTGAAAATTCTCAATGGTTCTTGCATGAATTAAGGACTTTAACTGCACTAGTCACGAGAGTAATCTATAGTATTTAAGGCTATGACCCATTTTGACTTTTGACCTAACTAAAACTTTTGTGGTTACATTACTTTGCATTATGTGGCATAACGTTAGAAAAAAATCTGATGTGGCCAACACAAAACCTTCCGCTATTTAATTTTTATTAATATAAATACATACCTCCGTATTTACTAATGTTGCAAACTGTTCCATTGCATATAACTATTGCTTTATTTAATATTTTCTTATTAAAATGTCACTACTATTAATTTGAAGTGATTAGTGTTTTGACAGTGACATTCACCTGTAGTTACATTCATTTAACATATGAACTGTGTACCAAAGGAATGGGGTATTCCACCATAACAACAAAATTAAGAAAATTTCATTTTAACATAAAGTTTGGCTCAATAAATAATAGTTAACACAATGAAAACATTTTTTAAATAATTACTTTACGAGATATTTCACATTTGCTAAAAGGGAAAATTGACGTCATACAATTGTTATCTTTCTCTCGCAGCGTACTCAGAGCAGTGTGTGTGAGAAAGACAAGTATAGAGGAAATGTGACGTTACACTGATTTCTCGAAAATAAAATACTCTGAAACTAGGAACAATTAAGATTTTTTAATACTATGAATTGCTTCAAAACTGAATGAAGTTTTATTTAAAATAATAAAAAAAATTGAGTGGAATACCCCATTGTGTTTATCTTAGGCTTCGGGATTAAAAACAAATATTTTTAAATTTATCTGTAAAATATATAGAAAAAGAATTAATGTATCCTTATAGAAAATTCAATAATCTTTAATTTTTATAATAACAAAAAATGCGAAAAATGGCATTTAATGGTATTTTTTGAAGAAAAACCATTACAAGCTTCAGATAAAGTGCCATTTCCGGTTATCCGATTTACACCAAAATCTAATGGTGTCTTTCCATATTAGAATAGGGTAGAAATAAAAGGTTTCAGAATTTTCTGAATAATGGTATTTAAGTTAGAGCGTCAACAAAATCCATACACACACACATACATACAGACATCATTTTGAAAATGTTAAAATTGGATTCTAGGGACCTTAAAACGTGGTCATTTACTAAAATCTCGATATGTAATTTTTAGCACGATCCCTATACCTCCCTTACCAAGGGTAGCGGGAGGTAAAAAAGAATTGAATTTATATGTGACAAAACTACTTAAGTCTACGTCGTAATCATAACAACCAAAGTCACTTTAGTTTTTAGTAGATGTACAATATTATACTCTCTAGTTTCATGACCAAATAAGATATGTCTGACATATGTTGTATATATTATTTACAACAATTAGTTTTGCCATAAGTATATGTTATATTTTAATTTAATTTCAAAAGTAATGTAAGAACAAATTTGAAATAGTCGACCATACATGATTAATTTGAATTTAAAGAATTTATTGATTAAAGAGATTACATCAAACTAATAAAAATTCTATATTATTATTAATTACTTAATTTTAAGTAACAAAGAAAAGTAATTATCATTAATAACCGTATGTCAATTCCAACTTTTACCAACTGTCAAAAGTTTTAAAAAGAATTTCAAAATCTGATTTTACCTCCCGCTACCCTTGGTAAGGGAGGTATAGGGATCGTGCTAAAAATCACATATCAAGATTTTAGTATGTATGTGTGTGTGTGTGTGTGTGTGTATGTGTGTGCGTGTGTGTATGTGTATGAATTTTGTTTTCGCTCTAACTCAAATACTATTATTCAGAAAATTCTGAAACCTTGTATTTCGACCCTTTTCTAATATGAAAAGAAACCATTACATTTTGGTGTAAATCAGATAAACGGAAATGACAGTTTACTTAAAGCTCATAATAGTTTATCTTCAAAAAATATCATTAAATGCCATTTTTTCGCATTTTATGTCATTATGAAAATTAAAGATTATTGAATTTTCTACAGATATACATTAATACTTTTTCTATATATATTTTACAAATAAATTTAAAAATCTTTTTTTATACATCCCGAAGTCTAAGATAAACACAATTCCTTTGTTAGTTCGCAGTTCATATTTCAAATGAATGTAACTGAAAGGTAAACGTCACAGTCAAAAAAATAATACCTTCAAATTAATAATAGTGACATTTTAAAAAGAAAATAGTAAATAAAGCAATAGTTATATGCAATGGAACATAATATAGTTTGCAGTATTAGTAAATACGTATGTATTTAAAGTAATAAAAATTAAATAGCGGGAGGTTTTGTGTTGGCCACTTCAGATTTTTTATATATGTATCTGCTTTTACTGGCTTTTACAATGTAACTACAAAATTATTACTGTAAATGCGAAGAATTAATCTTTTTTGCTTTTATTTTTTAATAACTTTAATAATTAAGAAATAAATAACTAATAATAAAGGTGTATTTCCAGCGTTTCTAAAAAAAAATGTCTAATTATTTCCTCCCTTTAATAAATGGCATCCTAGTGGCCATTGAGTTCGGGGGTGATTCAGTTGTTTTTGTGTTAGCTCATGACGATGACATGTCAATAGCTCCCCCTCCCCTTTGGCGTCGCTGCGCTATGACGTCAGCACGGGGCGGCGTGCTTACAATGACGTCAAGAGCGCGCGCCTGCGTATTGCAACCGCGCCAATTTATCCCCGCTTTGGCAACGCTGCCGAGCACGTGCATCACAGATGAAAGTGAAGTTTAGTTTTCAACAAAGACTTCGCCAACTTTATACACCCAAATTGGTAAATTAATAATATCGCATCGGAATTAAAAAATGTCAAATGAAAAAATTGAATATTGGTAACACATTATCGATTCGCATTTCTTTTGTTTAAGACTAGTTTAAAATTTAAATGTGGCGACGTAACTGGGCATATTAGAACTTCTATGAATTAAATGAATCAAGCAGACTTATGAATAGTTGTTAAAATGATGGGTACCCGTTTAATGTTTAGAGTTTATATGAGTTATGGTATAAATGTATTGGATTTTAGATTATTGATATGTCTTTTACGTAAAAATTAATAACTAAAAAAATATCTTTGTGTTAAAATTTATTAAAAACATAGGCCTGTTGCAATATAAATATGGATAAATAATATTTATCATTGTTAAAGAAAAAGATTATAAGTAAAAAAATATGTATAAAATTTCTACAACATATGAACATAAGGAAATTAAGAAAATGTAAACAAAAAAATGTTTAAAATAATTTAATATTAAATTATGACGGTTTAATTAACTACTTTGTTTACGTCTGTTAAAAAAGTACACTTTTTTCATTAAAATGGATTTATAAAGTAGGTAGTCTTTTTTAACACAATACAAGAGTGAAAAAATCTGTTGTGGCCAGCACAAGACCTTCCGTCAATTCGATGTATTTTGTACAAATCCCATACCAAAAGGTCCTTGGAACAGATTCTATATAATGTCATGTAAAATCGAACACGAACACATACTATTTTTTACAAATTTCATACTAAAAGTTCATTTGAAAATGTTCTTTAAATCCAATAAAATTATAACATAAACTACACTAAGTAATGTCCTTCCATCTTCTCTTTGGCCTTTCTCTGCATGTCACTTGCGAGTAACAATATGACATACCAATACCAATACTTTCCATATTTGCAGGAAATACATATTTGGTTTTGCACTTGCAACTGACATCTGTCAATTAATTTGTTTTGAATAATTATGTCAGCTGTTTCCATGATAAATAACAAAGCTGACTAATTTTTGAAAATTAATTTCTTTATAATGCTTTAAATTTGCATCTATTATTGAATATGAAGGAAAATGTATAATTAAACCGTATAGAGAAGAGTATTTTCTTTAATATATATAATAACAAAATATCAAAAAATTATATTTAACTGAGTTTTTTTAAGAAAAACTGTTAAAAACTTCAAAAAAGGGTACTTCCGGTGGATCGATTATAACCAAAATCTAATCAACTCTTCACATGGTTGTACAGAAGAGGAATACGAAAGAATTATAATTTTTAGAATTGTAGTATTGGAGTTATCGTCGGAGAAAAATTTGTCACACACGGACACACATACACACACACACACACACACACACACACACACACACACACGGACACACATACACACACACACACACACATACATACAGACATCATCTTAAAAATAGTAAATTCGTATTGTAGGGACCCTAAAACGTGCTTATTCATTAAAAACTCACCATCGAATTTTTTGACCGAAGACAATACCTTCCTTACCTAAAGGTGACGGAAGGTAAAAAGTGCAATTTTTTACGCAAACGCGTGAAATAATAAAACGTTACGGCACTTTTTTCACACTTTTATTGCAGACGTAAAAAAAAATTGTATGTAACTCGAGTAAAAAGTATCTTATTTCACTCATAGGATTTGACGAACTCGCCTACAGCGCGTAGACGAGTTCGTCAAATCCGTTCGGTCAAACTTTACTACGAACTACATTTAATAATGTATTTCATGACTATTATTTAAGGAAGGCATTTGGTATAAATTTAAAAATAAAGTAAATATCTTGTTGGAGTAGAGACCTTGAATCGTAATTCATTTATTTGCAACAGGAGCGTAGCGTCTGTGGAAAGTAGGCCATGAGAGAACAGGAGCGTAATGTGAGAGCACGCACACCGCACTGACTCAAGTGTTCCTGGTTGCGTCAATGGATCATTCAATATCACCACATTTTCATTCCTGTACTTTATACTTCTTATTCTCAAGTATTTCTACCAGGAATACCAATACCAATTTTATATTGCAAAAATACTTGTTTGTAGAATTAGTTAGGTATATTTTGGCAAGAAAATTTTTGTTTTAAATATAACACAGAAATGCGTTAAATATTATCTTAGCTACAGGTAATTAGAATTAGTATCCAACAACTACTAGATTAGATATTAAATAATTTAGATAATACATAGATTTAAAATAGTTTGATTAGTATAACGCATATCATATGAATAAAAATTAAAATAAATAGAGTGTATTTTAATATTACCTTAACTACAGGGATCGGCGCTCGAAGTGTTACCAACTTCACGCTGCTGTAACAATCAAACAGCTAATGACAGCGCGTTCATTTTTTGACTAGCGTCAGTCTGTTATATTGTTTACAAGTCTACGAAAGCTTATCGTTTTACGTGGCAGTTAAAAAAAGTTATCGAAATGGAATTCAAACGCAACAGTGTCATTGCTTTGTATTTGGATGGAAAATCGCAACCAGCCATTGTTAATGAGCTACGACATTTACGGGTGAACAAAATGTTTGTGTATCGGACCATTACACGTTATATAGATACTGGTAGCATCAAAAAACGTCATGGAGGTGGACATCCAAAAACAGAAACATCGCGAGAAATGGTTCTAAAGGTGAAGGCCAGAATTCAACGAAATCCACGACAAAGCTCAGTTCAATTGGCGAAAAATCTCTATGTGTCTGCTCGTAGTATGGGGCGCATATTAAAAAATGAACTACAATTGAAGCCCTACAAAATACAAAAAATGCAAGATTTAACACCTTCACAAAAAGCAGTTCGTCTAGCAAGAGCAAAGGTGATAAAACACTTGCACGTTGGTGGCAACCTTGAAAATTTGGTCTTTTCTGATGAAAAAATTTTTACTGTTCAGCAATATGTAAACAAACAAAACGATCGTGTATGGTTAGAATGCAAATCAAAAGACAATTTATGCCAGCGAATTGCTCTGCGAAAGCAAGCGCCTGCGTCAGGGATGGTTTGGGCCGCGGTAACTGCCACAGGACGCTCACCACTCGTTTTCATTGAACAGGGCGTAAAGGTAAATCAACAAATCTACCGTGAAAAGATTTTAAACGATGCTTTGTTACCTTGGGCACGTAAACAATTCGGTAGAAACCATTGGACGTTTCAACAAGACTCGGCACCATCCCATAAAGCTCGTGAAACCCAACGTTTTTCACAAGAAAAAGTTCCCAGCTTCATTTCTTCACAACAATGGCCACCATATTCCCCGGACTTAAACCCAATGGATTTTTCCATATGGTCCATTCTGGAGGCCAAAGTATCAACAAAAAAATATGAGACGGCCAACGCTTTAAAGATTGCTCTTCGCCGAGAATGGGACAAAATACCATCAGGCCACATTCGTGCAGCGTGTGAAGCCTTCCCGGACAGACTCGATGCTATTATCCGTGCTAAAGGTGGCTACATCGAACAATGATATATTTTTCTTAAAATTTGAAATGTTTTTAAGATATACTGAAGTTTTTAAATAAAAAAATAAAAATTGACAAAATTACAGTATTTCTAATTGGTAACACTTCGAGCGCCGACCCCTGTATACTATAAAGCAGAAAAAAATCAGATTTATGTCCAGTAATAAATGTTATAGTTAATTATTATATTGTTTAGTAGTTAGAAAAACATGACTAATTCTTTAAGGATTAAACTATTAAAAAACTTCCCATAAACATATTTCTTCTGAAGCACAGTTTTAAAATTATTTTATTTTTTCATTCAGTTCTCAATTTCATTATATTTCAATAAATTATGGTGTTACTTAAAAAGCAGGCCATTGGCATTTAACATAGGAAGATTATTTAATTTAATTTAAGAATAAAATGTTTCAAATAAATGTTTTAAAGAATTAAATTCTACACCTTAATCACTAACCAGATTTATTTTCCAGGAGTATAACCTATAAAACCTAACCTAACCAGATTTATTTTCCAGGAGTATAACCTATAAAATCCAATTTGGAATTTTATAAATTTTGCGCATTTGTAATGATAGCCATGGAATAAAATCAAAATTATAAAGAAATGTATATCGTTCGGACTGTCAAACATTCGATTTTCAAATAAAAATTACAAATAAATATATTCTACACCTAAATCTCTAAGAATATTTTGTTTTCATAATTTACATCTAAATTACTGCACAGATTTTATTTATTTTTATTTTGTAACCTGCAAAATCGAAATTTTGAAATTTCAAACGATATGCATTTCTTTGTAATTTTGTTTAAATTCCATATCACTACAAATGAGCAATACTTATAAAATTTTCAATTGGATTTTATACAGTGTGTCCCATTTAGAGGTGCCACCATTGGGATCTCGAGAACTGTAAGAGATACGATGTTGGTTAAATGGAACTTTTTATGCGCCTTTGGGAGGCCATCTCAGATGTGCTTTTATTTTTTCAAAAATTCTCATAGGGCACTAGATAATGACGAAAAACTGAATATTGTTGATTTTTTCTTTTTCAAATAACTTCTAAACTATTAATAATTGAGAAAAAAGTTTCAAATATAAAAGATAGATATTTTTATTAACTAACCAGTGGCGTACGAAATAAATTTTTATATCTGTAAATTTTTGAGATATAACACAAACTTATATTTTTTTAAATGGAACCCATATCTGATTTTAGTCTCAAAAAAATAAATATTTTTTTCTGTTTTCAACGATGTAAGGGTTATTATGTTTTATATTTGTTTTGCCTTCAAAAATGATTATTTTTTCCTTATTTTGTATTAAATTTACAATTTATTTTGAAAATATTGGTAGATTTCTATTTGGAAATACTCTTTGTATTTAAATAATTTATTTCCTTAAAAATATTTGCTCAAAATTCGTATCAAATTAATTTTTATATTTTGTATCAGGTCGCCCTTGGCACATCATAGTGTAATTTGTAATTATGAGTCTAGAATGAAAATATTAAGTAATAAAGGCATAAAACAAATTATTTTGATCAAATACAATATAATTAATAAAAATAATAATGTTTTTCTGGGAAATAATTAGAAAATTCAGGAAAATAAAGAGAAAAATTAAATTTTAGGAGCAAAATAAATATAAAACATAATAACCCTTACACCATTGAAAAGAGAAAAAAATATTGATTTTTTTGAGACTAAAATCAGATATGGGTTCCATTTAAAAAAATATAAGTTTGTGTTATATCTCGAAAATTTACGGATATGAAAATTTATTTCGTACGCCACTGGTTAGATAATAAAAATATCTATCTTTTATATTTGAAACGTTTTTCTCAATTACTAATAGTTTAGAAGTTATTTGAGGAAGAAAAAATCAACAATATTTAGTTTTTCGTCATTATCTAGTGTCCTATGAGAATCTTTGGAAAAACAAAAGCACATCGGAGATGACCTCCCAAAGTTGCACAAAAAGTTCCATTTAACCGACATCGTATCTCTTATAGTTCTCGAGATCCCAATGGTGGCACCTCTAAATGGGACACACTGTATATAACATAAAATCTGATTAGTGATTTACTTGTAGAATTTAATTCTCTACAATATTTATTTGAAATATTTTTATCTAAAATTAAATGGGAAGTTTTACACAAGGAAAAACTGATTTCCCGTGTTAAATGCCTATGGCCCGCTTTTTAATTATAGTTAATTTTCAAATAAATAATTGTTTCACGTTGGTTAGCACAGCTTCCTTTGAAATTTTTATCAGAAGTTCGATAACATTCTGTATTTGTAGGCTTGTAGTTTGACAGAATAAATCAGTTATTGGCCAAATTAACCCAATTTTACTCTTAAGAAATTATATTTGCTATTAAAACTGAATAGGGGATTACGGCTCAATCGAATTAAAGGAAAATAGTACAAAAATACGAATGTATATGCTGAATAACGAATATTAATAAAAAAAAGAAATGGTATAATTGAGATATTTCGGAAATAAAGGGTTTTTTGTTATAGCGCTTCGACACTAATATGAAAATATTTTGATTGGCGACCGAGAAACCGCCTATACATGCATTACAATAGCATGTTAGGAGGTGGGGATTACTACCAATGGAAGTTAAGAAATTCAAATTCGAAAGGAGGGGCTAACATTCCTGTACTACAGTTTCCAAACAGTTTTTATTTTAACATAAATTTCTTGCATTAAACTTAATAATTATACACCTGTAATTATAAAGTATGTAGACTTATACAGTGTTATAATATTCATTTATTTTTATGTAAATATAACTTAAAATAGCATATATTTCAAGAACATTTAGGTCCATGATGAAAACAGTTTGATATAAAAACACATAAATGTGACGTCACGTCAATATTTTCAAAATTCGGGAGACTATAACTCGCTTATTAATAGGATTTTTTTTACCGGATTTTCATCAATAGTCTTAGTTTTCCTAATATTTTCAGATGAAATTATAAAAAAAAAAAATGGTGTAATCCCCCATTATGAATAAGATAGTGATAGTGTGTAAAATTAAGCAATAAAATAACTGCTAACTAATAATTAGCAGCCTACATATATATATTGACATATCAGCTAATCAGGATCTACCTATCTAGAAGTAGTATTGCTCGCAAAACTATTTATAAAAGTTTAATGATTTATTTATGTATATTGTGAGATCTGTATTAAATTATATTCTGATTATAAATTATTAGCAATTATTTAGCACATTAGCACCCTACGTTCATGAGAATATGAGGTATGGTCTGGTAAACGTTCCGTACTGTATACAAATGATCCCCATTATCGTCGTTTACAAAAAACAAATAGGCACACCCTGTAATGGGCAAAAAACTATTGATAACACACTTATTAATTTAGCGACATTTTATTTAAATATTTATCATATCTGAACATAATGTAGATGTAGAACAGTATAATATTATCCTTTGTGTATCCTGTATTTTTCTTACGTATGTAGTGATTGAGTGCAGTTGTGTATGGGAGTGAGGGTATTGCACTCCCTGTTCTGTCTCTGTCTGGCTCGCGAGCGTGCCGGGCTATTATTAGTTCGAGGCCGAGGTATTTTTAGCCCGCGGGAATGTGGGTCACGAGGCCGGGACGCGGGACGTCGGCACCGCGACGCGCATGCGTCCTACAGTGACGTCATTCTTGCCCTACATAGCCCAGGGTCGACTCACACAACACCAAATTATTCTTAAATACTGAAATGTTGCAATTTTATTCCTTTTCATATACATTACTAAATAAGGATAATTTTCTAGAATATATTAAATTAAAATATCTTGATGATGTATTTGATATAACTATTTTTATTTACGTACATTCATTTATTTCAATGCGGGTTGCTTGAACCTGTAATTCTTTAGTGTAAGAATCATTCTTTGATAAAATTCCTAACCAAACTTACTATTTTACGACACTTGCATTTGTAATAATATTCATATAAACATCTATTTGTTAAAATTAAAATCTTACAAAACAAAGTCTTATAACCTACTAATCCTTTGTACCAACTAACACTAGGTAAATCGTTCTTAAATATAGAAAAGTTGCAAATTTTATTTTTCTCTCATTATTGCATGAAGTTAAAATTCAGAAATTATTAAATATAAATAAAAGTAGATTCCAAATATACAACAGTGTAATGTGGGTTGCAAAAATTATTTCATTTTAATAATCAATCTTGTGGCAATATCATGTAATATCTTCGACCATATAACTAGTTATATGGTCGAAGTGCATAAGTATTCCTAACCAAACTTACCTACTACTGTCAACTTGACTGCAATTATAAAAATAATCATGTATTATTACTGTATGGGGTCCCGTGGCCGCGTGCCTGAATGTCTGGTCGCGAACCTCGGGAACCGGGTTCGTTCCCGACCGACGCCAAATATTTCGAATTTTAAAAAGCACAAAAGTGACCCCTGTGGTGCACTATCCACGCCAGCAATGAGCGGTACAAATATATCATCATCATTACTGATATCTGTGATAAAGCAGATTGTGGCACACTCAGAAATGGGTAATATGCCGTGATGATATAATTATTTTATTTATTTATTTATTATTACTGTTCGTTACACATACATACTTCAAAAGAAAGTCTTGTAATCTAATATAAAAAAATTATTGTTAATACGTATATACAATTTTATTACACATTTCAAATTTTAATACAAATATATTTCTGTTTTCAAGTACGTAATTTATTCAGTTCTGTCAAAAATAAGTTGAATAAGAAAAATGTAGTACACTACATCTTATTCCAGAAGACAAAGGAGTTACAGACTGAAGATAAAGGGTACGCAATTGAAAAATTACTTAAATATTTAAAAAATATATTGTTATATTCAGTACTGGGCACCAAAATGTACTAAAAAGTTTGATAATATAATTATTTCTACAAAAATTATTGAATGATATAGACATTCTTCATTTTTATGAAACTGTTTAAAGTGTATAAGTAAGTTATTCAAAAACAATATACCATTTATCAAGATCTTTTTATGAGCAGAACCAATGAAGATAATACCAGTCTATTTGATGAAATCTTCGTAGGTTATTTATATTATGAGTATAGATAGAAATATCGTAAATGAAATTTTAGTTATTGATTTCTTCCTTAAATCAATCTGGATCGTTGGCTTTATTTTGTAATTCATTGGTTAAATTAAATAAAATTTGTTGACATGTAGGTACAAATAAATTGAATTTTTTGTTTTCTAATCTACATTTATTGGATTTTTTTTTAATCAATTACTACAAATTATTTACATTTACTTACAGAATAGTTTCGTATTTCTTTCTTATTTTTTTACCCAAAATAAGGGTAAGAGTGTAATGATTATAACTTCCATCAAAGGATCAAATCAAAAACCGTACCCCCCAAATAATGACAAGTCCTTATTAAAAATACCAGCTAAGGTAGTATCCCCTCCCTTGTATTCGTATGACGTCAGCAGTGCAAAAGCAGGGTGTGCGCTCCGGGGGGAAGGCCCGGGGTGCCTCCCTGCCCGCTACCCCATTACGAGTGACGTCATCACGTCAGGAGGTCGATAACCTACCCCTCTTCTGCCCTCTTCCACAAGCACATGGACCTTGGGATACAAATTGGAATTTGGGATGAGAATAGGATGTTGGTAAGGAGGGATGGAAGAATATATGGTAGGTGATTTAAATTTTAAATTGTGGTACGTGGAATATAAACATAAAATATATGGTGCACTCGCTACTGTAACTTTGAGTGCCCGAAAGGTGACGTCTGGTAAACGCCTAACGGTACCGGTATACAGATATGCATATTGTTCCAAGTGGAATCTCAATAAAATCGGACTGGCACACCGAAAAACGAGTAATAAGCCGTACTGATATACCGGGTGTCTAAAATTAATAAGCCACTTTTGCTCAAGGAAAATCTGATTTCCATGTTAAACTCCTACGGTCTGCTTTTCGTCACACTGGGTATATTTACATCAAACTAGTCCCACCTAGGGCAAACTAGTTCCTAATAAGATAGGTTAGGTTAAGGTATATTTAATTTAAAATTAATGCAATTATGACAATATTTTTACCTTCCGTCAAAAGGAAGGTATTGTTTTTGGTCAAAAAATTCGGTGGTGAGTTTTTAATGTATAAGCACGTTTTAGGGTCCCTACAATACGATTGTACTATTTTTAAGATGATGTCTGTATGTGTGTATGTGTGTGTGTCTGTGTGTGTGTCTGTGTGTGTGTCTGTGTGTGTGTCTGTGTGTGTGTGTGTGTGACAAATTTTTCTCTGACGATAACTCCAAAACTACAATTCTAAAAATTATGATTCTTTCATATTCCTCTTCTTTACAACCATATGAAGAGCTGATTAGATTTTGGTTATAACTGGTCAACCGGAAGTACCCTTATTTGAAGTTTTTAACAGTTTTTCTTAAAAAAATGCAGTTAAATATTATTTTTTGACATTTTCTTATTATATTTATTAAAGAAAATACTCTTCTCTATATGGTTTGATTATTCATTTTTCTTCATATTCAATAGATGTAGAGTTAAAGCATTACAAAGAAATTAATTTTCAAAAATTAGTCAGCTTTGTTATTTATCATGAAAACAGCTGACATAATTATTCAAAAGAATTTAATTGACAGATGTCAGTTGCAAGTGCAAAACCAAATATGGAAAAAAGTATGGGATCTAAAATTGGTATGTCATAGTGTTGCTCGCAAGTGACACGCAAAGAAAGGCCAAAGAGAAGATGGAAGGACATTACTTAGTGTAGTTTATGTTATAATTTTATTGGATTTATAGAACCTTTTCAAATGAACTTTTGGTATGAAATTTGTAAAAAATAGTATGTGTTCGTGTTCGATTTTACATGATAGTATATAGAATCTGTTCCAAGGACCTTTTGGTATGGGATTTGTACAAAATACATGGAATTGACGGAAGGTCTTGTGCTGGCCACAACAGATTTTTTATTTTCTACATAACCTAATCTAACGCACGAAACACAGAAAACAGGAAGTTCTATTTGACCAGTTTAACCTAGACAGAACTACACAGAAAAAAAAGAATTGAAATTTTGTCTAATTATAATTAGATATTATTTTATTAGGCAATATGTCTAATAATTTAGTATAATTTACAAATTTTAATTTATTATTTTAACTAACCCGAAATAAATAATAAATATTTTTAAAAAATCGTTAATTTAAATTTGTAAATAGTTATTTTAATTACTTATTTTATTTAATTTTACTATATTTTGGCTTCATTATTTTTGTCCTTCAATTTTCGGTGATTTATCTAATGAATTAGGTAAGTAAATAGAAAATTTAATATATATATATATATATATATATATATATATATATATATATATATATATATATATATATATATATTTAGTTATTTCTTTATTTATGTTTAGTTCAATACTAAATGTAGTCATTTAATCTAATTTTGTATTTAATTTTACTATAATTTATTATTACAAATTTAGATAATTTAACTAAATCAACTTAGATAATTTTATGAAAACATATTAGTAGGCTGAAAATTATAGATTTGTTTAGTTAATTTAACTACAATTTAGATGTTTTATTTTCTGTGTATTTGTTCTAACATCGCGGGTATAGCCCTAACAAATATACATATGAATTATTGTAATTCACCGATAATCCGAATATAATTTAATCCAAATTCTTCTGTAATCCGAACGATTGTCACACCGAGTTTTTTTTTTTTGTTTGTTTTGTTTTAAATTTATAAATTACCATAACTGGAACCTACCATAAAAAGTTAATTTTATTATGAACAAGATATATGAATCAATAAAACTACTGAGCTTAAATATTTCGGCTTATTTAATCTTTTGTTTTAACGAAGCGCGGTAATCTTTCGAAAGCGGGAAAGATACTTTACGCTCGTGACGCATGCAAATCATTTTTATAAGTCCGTTCGAAAAAGGTGATAAAAATACTTTGCTTCAAATCTTATTTTGAATGATTTCATTTTTCAATTATAGCTGTGCTGCTAGACCATTAGACCGTTTCGAAGGTATTTTTGTCTTTATGTGTATTATACTCTTCCAGAAAAAAAATATTTTTCGCTTTTAAGCGAAAAAACTGCAAAACGTTCAATAAGATTTCTGTTTTAAACTGAAAAGCCTATACTTCCCAAAAGATCATAGAAAAAGTACCGATGTCTACATGTGTTGTAGATACTGGCACACCCAGAAATGGATAATATGCCGTGATGATATATTTATTTATATTTATATGAGATATAATCCGAACACCTTGTTAATGCAAAAATGGGTGTTTGTGTATGCAGTAACTGGTTGTGGTTCTGAAAATCCAGGTTAGAATCCAGTCGAAGTAAATTTGAAAATTATTTTTACGTTTCTAAGTAATCCTTGGAATTCTCATTCCATTTGAGGGCCCGTGCACAGAAAAAAAAGAATAGAAATTTTGTCTAATTATAATTAGATGTTATTTTATTAGGCAACATGTCTAATAATTTAACATTTTAACTAACTCGAAATAGATAATAAATATTTTGTAAAAACTCGTTAATTTAAATATGTAAATAGTTATTTTAATTACTTATTTTATTTAATTTTACTATATTTTGGCTTCGTTATTTTTACCCTACAATTTTCGGTGATTTATCTAATGAATTAGGTAAGTAAATAGAAAATTTAAATATGTATTTAGTTAATTTCTTTATTTATGTTTAGTTCAATACTAAATGTAGTCATTTAATCTAATTTTGTATTTCATTTTACTATAATTTGTAGTGATGCATGCGAGGCGAGATGAGGCGAGAAATATGAAATATCAATCTATAATCTCGATCTCCCTCTCGTTCTCGCAAATTTTTTGTGTCACGTCTCGCTCTCGCCCGAGAGTCTCGTGAGAGTCTCGCGAGTGTTTCGCTATAAAAATAACGCTTGCGCAGTGCGTATGTACGTCACAGTATACCTTTGACCAGGAATAGAGGGGTGACAGGGCATGGTATGTATTTCGCCGTAAGACGACGTTCCAAATCATCCTAGTGATTTTCGACCTTATTGCAATGCATACATAGCATTGAAACATTTTTTTTTAATTTCGCTATAAATGCCATTGCCTACTATGACGTCCAAGTAAAAATGTCAAGACTATAAAATTTTGCGAACAAATTAAAGAAATTATCAATGAAAATAATCAAATTGTTATTCCCAATTGTGTTTTTCAATTGTTTCATTGCAACAATATGCAACAACCATTGTTTTTAATCTATAAATTTAAAAATCGTTGTATTTTCGATGTTTGAAACAAATGAAAACAGACAAATTACACATTCTCTTTTCTTTCTAATATAGCGTCCATATAAAAATTAAAATTTTGACATCATAACTCGAAAACTAATAGTGATAAAAAAAATTGAACATCGCCATTCGAAAGAACATAAAATAGTGCCTTAAAGATGTGCAAATTAAAATCCAATAATATTTCACATTTGAAAGATATTTGCAAAAATAAAAAAACTGCAAAATTTACATTTTCGCCTATATCTAGTGACCTATGTAGTTTTTCTCAAATGACAAAATACTATTAAAATGGTCTCTTAATGGGGCAACTTTTGTCTAATTTAACCGACTTCGTATCTCTTATAGTTCTCGAAATCCCCATGTTGGAAAAGTTATCCTGGATATCCTGTATATTTACTTTATTCGAACTTCTTTATTATTTTATTATCTGTCTATAATTCTGTATTTAGTAAGTAAGATTGTTATTTGTTCTAGTTCACAGAGAATTTTATGTGCACCTGCTTCCAGAACAGTACCTATGCCAATATATTTATTTTATTTGAAGTTCCTTTATTATTTTATTTGCCTAGTCCGAAATACAATACATTTATTTTTTATATAATATACGTGTTTTTTATGTATCTAATTTTTAAATAATTAAAAATTATTTGATAAAACATTTTATTTATTTTTCCGTTTTTTGTCAATTTTTTGCGAGAGTCTCACGAGACTCTCGCTTCTCGCAGTTGTTATATCGATCTCGCCTCGCATTTTAAAACGCAGTCTCGCTCTCGCTCTCGCCTCGCATAATGATGCGAGGCGAGGCGAGATGCGAGAGTACTCTCGCCTCGCAGTGCTTCACTAATAATTTGTTATTACAAATTTAGAAAATAACTAAATCAACTTAGATAATTTAATGAAAACATATTAGTAGGCTGAAAATTACAGATTTGTTTAGTTAATTTGACTACAATTTAGATGGTTATTTTTTTCTGTGTAGATTTCGGATTCCGATCGAGTCACATTGTGAGTAACAAGGTTTTGTTTTCATCTAAGTGTGCCAATTTTTTTAAATTTTATGTAATTTACGTGGATTTTGTCTGTTACAAAGAGATTGATTTTTGTTTGTATGAGGTAACACTTGGTAATAAGTAAGTAATAAATGGCGTTGGTATATTTATTTAAATTTTATTTTATAAGTATACTTTCTTCATAACAGCTAAGTCTGCATGAAATTACGTTTGTTGAACGATCTAAGTATAAATCTGAAACTTGCATAAAGTAAATTGACACACTCAGCCCAGATGATATATCATCATTATTATTAGACGAGTCTGTACCTTCTTGAGGCAATAAAACATTTACTTAGCGTGTATTGTATAATATTTTATTTGTTACTCACTTGTAAATCAAATTTAAAATCAAAAACCAAATTCTGTCAGTTACAATTGTTGTGTCAAAAACTGGCTTAAATGATTTAGCTGTTAGTAATTAGTAAAGATTAATATCCAAAAGTAGTAAGATAGATAGATAACTGAGTAAAAAAAAATGTTAATAATAAGTGCGTAGCCAAATATATGTAACGTAAACTGCATGACTGTTTGTCTGGTTGTGGTCTGGAATTTAATCTTTTATTATTTTTTTTATTTATTATTTTCCCCAGAACAATTACACTTTATAATTAAAAAATGTGTAAATAAATATCTAAATCTTAGCAATAAAGTGCCTAGTAAGTAAAAGGTATTTTGTATAAGATATTCTTTTCTGGAGTTTGAGCAAGATGAGTTAATATAATTTCGATAAATTCTTCTGCAGTAGTGCAGTATGACATTTTCAAAGGTCACGATAATAATAGATGTCCCAGACTTTGGAAACTTTGTAATATTGTAACATTTTATCATGAACTTAATTCTTTTATTGTATAGGAGTATGATGTTATTTCCAAATAAAGATGTATTATTAATACCTCTATGAGTGCATTCATATCTCGCAGAATCCAATATTTATTTTATTTTGCAATCTATTTATTCTCTATGAGTCCTACATACTTTTCTGTGAAACAAGATACTTGAGCATCAGCAACAATCTTACGTATGTGCATTTCTCTTACGTTAGTTTGCTAAATACTTGACCAGAGTTAAAATAGCATGATGGTGATTTTAAAAGAATCATTTACTTACTGGATTCTGAATTCCAAATAGTAATATGAGAAATATAGATCCGTATTCTGATTAGATTTTTATAATAAAAACTTTTTGTTATTACATTATATTATGATGAGGTTAAATGTCACTTTTAAGATAAAAGTGTAATAATTTAAGTTATTTTGATAAATTGTAGGATATTACAAAATGTCGCCTAAGAACTAAGCAGAATACATGACAAATATGAAATTCTTTAAGTTTCCGCAGCCATCCGAAAACAATGAATTAGGTAAAATCATAAACCTCCATTGGAAAAGTTGTGATATTTGAATAATTTAAGTATATAAATAGGTAAAATCGGTAATTACAGCAAAAAGTAACATCTTTTTGAAACTTATAGAATTTATTTAAGTATCTATGTACAAATTAGAATATAATTTAGGTGTTTCCCACAAAAATCGGAGTCTATTGAAGTTCTTGATTTATAGCGCCCTCGTTACTCAGATAAAAATTAATTGAAATTTTGTCTAACTATAATTAGATATTATTTTATTAGGCAATATGTCTAATAATTTAGTATAATTTACAAATCTTAATTTAGCATTTTAACTAACTCGAAATAGATAATAAATATTTTGTAAAAAATCGTTAATTTAAATATGTAAATAGTTATTTTAATTACTTATTTTATTTAATTTTACTATATTTTGGCTTCTTTATTCTTGTCCTACAATTTTCGGTGATTTATTTAATGAATTAGGTAAGTAAATAGAAAATTTAAACGTATACAGTCAAAACCGGTTATTTCGACTTCGAAGGGACCGCCGATTACGGTCGCTATAACCGATAGTCGCTGTAACCGATTACACATGTATGTATGTGAAGGGAGCCACTGATAGTTACATTATTATTTCTTCGATGCTTCAACCATCTGAGTAAAGCTTCTTTAATGTCAGTAATGTTCAGATGATCTGGCACGCTTGACTTTTAAAAGAGACATAATTTTCACTCTGTCTTTCCAAATGGTTGAAATTGTTGAATGTTATAAAACTAAAATGGAGTCTTAAGGTAAAGTTATAACTAAAGAAAAAACCCCTTAACCTTAACAATAAATTTAAAAACTATATACATATTTCGAGAACTAAGTTCTCATCATCAGTAGAAACTACAAAGTAAACACAGAGAAGTTAAGATTACTCAGCATGTAAACCATGCCAGAGGTCAAAACAGCTCTGTTAAATGTGATACATCACATTCCATTGCTATGATAATATTTGGTTCTCCGTTTTCTAATCGCCATATTATGTGAGATTTTTCTTCAATGCTAAACACTTTTCTTTTTTTTGTGACATATTGATAACGTTTACTTATAACAACCGATGCGTTTCGTGGCGTGTTATTAGAAACATTGACTTGATATTACTGAATAACGAACAAAACTTTCTATTGGACGCTATAGCCGATGCATTTCTCCGAAAACTGTGATAAACATCGTCGCTATAGGCAATATGTCGTTATAAGCGATGTCGTACTAAGCGATAGTTTGGGTAAGGTATTTATATGGAATTAAGACGGGACCTTTATATTTCGTCGTTATATCCGATACGTCGTTCTAAGCGGTGTCGCTATAACAGGTTTTGACTGTATTTAGCTAATTTCTTTATTTATGTTTACTTCAATACTAAATGTAGTCATTTAATCTAATTTTGTATTTAATTTTACTATAATTTGTTATTACAAATATAGAAAATTTAATTAAATCAACTTAGATAATTTAATGAAAACATATTAGTAGGCTGAAAATTATAGATTTGTTTAGTTAATTTAACTACAATTTAGATGGTTATTTTTTTCTGTGTAGATTTCGGATTCCGATCGAGTCACATTGTGAGTAACCAGGTTTTGTTTTCATCTAAGTGTGCCAATTTTTTAAAATGTTATGTAATTTACGTGGATTTTGTCTGTGACAAAGAGATTGATTTTTGTTTGTGTTAAGTAGGTACCTACCAAGAAATTATAAATAAAGAATATTTTTAATTTAACAGTTTGAGTTCATTTGTACCATAGTGACAAAGATTATTTTTTCAGTTGATTGATACTTTACGTTAGATAATGTTGATTATTTTTTTCGATAGAGTTTTTTTTGTTTTCGTAAATAATTAAGAAGTCCCGACAATTTCAAAGTCCGGGCGGAATCCTAAGAGCCAAAAATTCGGACATGTCCGGACAAATTCGGACGTTTGGTAACCCTAAGTAGAAATTAATGACGTATAAAACCAGAGTTTAATTTAATTTTGAAACACCATTTCATTTTTATAATTTTCATCGGGTAAATGCAACATTTCTGCAAAAATCAAACAACTTCAAATGTTTATTTTTTAATAGATGATGAATTCATAAAATAAAATTTCCAACTAAGCACTTTATCACTTTCATTTAATAAGTAAATATCTAATATTACTTATTGAATGGTACTTTGTTTATATGCTCATTATATGTACAAAAAAAATACAATGATCGGTTTTGAAATTATTGGATATGTTGGCTAAAAAAACCCTGTGTTGTCATTTTATATTAGTTAAAACTTGTACATAATCAAACAGGCTGGTATTTTATGGAACGCTGTTTTACTATTTATTCTACATTTAAAGACATCTTCAATTATTTAAAGACGTCAAAAATTTAATTTCAGATATCCTTAATTATTAAAAGTTATCAAAAATTGAATTATGGACATCTTTAAATAAATAAGGACGCCTAAAATTAATTTCAGACATCCTTAAATAATTTAGTATGTCAAAAATTGAATATTAGATATCCAGAATTGAATAAAGGATATCAAAAATACATTTATAGATATCAAAAATTAAATTTTAAACATCTTAAAACGGTACTGAATTTTCGACATCAAAAAGTAAATTTAACATGTCCAGAATTCAATTTTGGATATCTGTATTTGAATTTTTGATATCTTTAATTCCATTTTTGATATCCTTAATTCAATTCTTGATATCCTTAAATGAATTCTTGATATCAAGAATTTGAATTTTTGACATCTTGTCCAGAATTCAATTTTTTTATGTCTTTCATTATTTTTGATATCAAGAATTGAATTTTTGATATCAAGAATTGAATTTTTGATATCAATAATTCAATTTCGATATCAAGAATTGAATTTTTGATATCAATAATTGAATTATGGATATCAGATCTCCGTAAATAACATGTCCAGAATTCGAATTTTTGATGTCCTAAATTAATTTTTGATATCAAGAATTGAATTATGAATATCACATCTCCGTAAATAACATGTCCAGAATTCGAATTTTTGACGTCCTAAATTAATTTTTGATATCAATAATTGAATTATGGATATCACATCTCCGTAAATAACATGTCTAGAATTCGAATTTTTGATATCAAGAATTCGGTGCGCCATCTTGTTTAAAATGACTAAATTACTTTGTGTCGGTAAGTCAGATTTCCTTAGCGAAATCATGACTAAATGTATACATCATTAATTCTAGATGGCGCACCGAATTCTTGATATCAATAATTCGAGTTCTAGATATGTTATTTACGGAGATGTGATATCCATAATTCAATTCTTGATATCAAAAATTAATTTAGGACGTCAAAAATTCGAATTTTGGACATGTTATTTATGGAGATGTGATATCCAGAATTGAATTTTTGATATCCAAAATTCAATTTTTGATATCTTTAATTCAACTTTTGAAATCCTTAATTTAATTCTTGATATCCTTAATTTAATTCTTGATATCTAAAAAAGAATTTTTGGTCTTTAAAACAAATTTGGATATCAAAAAATATTATAAGAACATCCAAAAATGAATTAAAGACGTCTTTATTTCATTTAATGACGTCTTTATATAATTTAACATATCTTTAAATATAGAATAAATATTGAAACGGCGTTCCATAGTATTTTGAGCTTGCAACTAAGCCCAACTAAGCAGGGACTTGCTAGTCACCCGACGAAAGTATATATTGTAACATTATGATAGTCGGGTGACTAGCTAGTCGATAAAGTTATGTAGTACTGCAGAGCTAATAAAATTTTTATTCTGCAAAAGATTTTTATTTTTAAACATTGTCATTTGTGGAAATCAAATACGTACTTATGTTTAAATTTGAGTGGTTTCCGTACTTTTGTTTGTATATATTTTACGGAGTAATAAAAAATGGGTGTATAGTGCCGCTCCACACGATTTTGACATTTGCCGCTTACTTAGTATGACAACATTACTATTTCCATAAGCGCACCTTTTGAATGTGGTACCTGCCGTAATAATCTTAAGAACCGTTTTCTTTACGTTCACCACAATAAAAATATGCGTCAAGAAGAAATTTGCCACGCTTTTCAGTAAAAGCCATAATGAAATGAAATATTTTTCACGAAAGTATGTGAAACAAATAAAATGAATCAACGTACGGCAATGATATTAATCAAATGCATGTGGAATATACTTTTAATGAATTATGGAACACTGACACAAACGTGCTCACGTGTCCTTCAACCTTTTTTGATCACTCTGTAGTGTTTCATTTTACTGTTGCTCATTATTATGAGATTTGAGCCCACGGGGTCTTATAAGAGCTGACCATTGAGGTAGTAGGTAGTATTCTTCTATTTTAAAATATTTGTGACCTATGTATCACCGTCAACCTCTGACTTTTAGCTTTTTAAATTGAATCTCTATTGAACTTATTTTCAACAATAACCTTTTGAAAATTTTCAAAAATAAATCTCTCTTAGGTCTATTTTCGTATATATAATTAGATTTTGAGGTTGGTGTTCCATGCAAGTTGATACGTGAAGGAGGAAAGGTCAGTGTGAGTGCATTGGTTGTAGCGAACTTGAAGCCACCCACTCAGTTCATCGCTCGCGAGGCAGCGTGGCAGCGTGGGTGGACCGCACTTTGGGGTAGGTCGCTGCACCACTTTCACCCACCAACAGGAACTAGCATTTTATATTCAGGCAGAATGCGGAAAGTCATTATTAAATATTCATAAAAAGCCAAAAAATAATGAAACATGGCATTTTGTATGAACCGATATGGAATGATAATTTTAAGAAATACATGGGGCGTGACTGAGTACTTTAATAACTGAATTTTGTGTCTCTAACAACCTAAGTTTAAATCAAACCAAAGTGAATCTTAAATATAATTTCTAATATTTAAAAGCACAAAAATGACCCCTGTGGTTTCTTCTCTACAACTTTAATGCTCACTAAAGTATCAAAATCTGATTGTACAAGCGTCAAGCTGGAATTAATGAAAGTAGGAAAATCAGGTAGGTCATAGAAAACCAACTTATGGCCCGATTCTGAACAAAACTGTAAGTCTTACAGATCTGTAAATCTGTAAATAACAAACAAAATCGCAACGAAACCAGCCACTCTTATGTATAATTTTATATTAATCAACAAAACTAGATGTGTTTTTGTCAGTTTTTTGTACAGATTTACAGATCTGCAAGACCTACAGATTTGTTCAAAATTACTCTATTAGAATAATTTTTTTTAAATATCGTTGTTAGTGAAAATATGGAATTAATCAGAAACCATTTTCTTCAATTTTTCGCAGGGCATCGAACCCGAACCTGAACCGAACCAAAACCGGAACCAAACCGTAACATTTTAGGGAACCCAAACCGAGAACCGAACCTCAGATATATTTTTAATTGAACCTGAGTCGAAACCGAACCGAGTATTAATATTCAGGTTCGGGGTTCAACTCCGGTTCAGGTTAATTTTTAGTTCAAAAGGTAAATACAGCCGATAATCGACGTCTTAGGCGTTTGCATTGCTGTCTGGGCTGACTTTTTGTGAAAATTGTGTTCATTTCTTGTTGCGTTTTGCGGAAATTCCGGCTCTCATTTTACATTATTTCGAACCTGAACCGCGAACAAAACCACAAATTTTATTAATTTAATTAAGTAATGGAACACCCGTTATATTCTCCTGATGAGGCAACGTGCAAATTGGGGTTATTTTTTGGACTTCGAAGTTTTCTTCTGAAGAGAGATTTAGCTTTGCCCGAGTCAAAAACTGTCACGGATTATCAGAAGTATGCGCACAAGTATATTTGTATTCTAACAGTTAACAATCCCAAATTCTCCTAAAAATCAGATGTTCGTGCGTCAGTAGGAAACAATTCAAATTGGTTTCAAACTGTTAAAAAAGTTTGCGGATTTGTCACAAATTTTAAATCCAACAAAAGAAGATTGGTTGGGAACTTTGAAGAAGTAATAAGAAGAATGATGAAGTGTGTTATCACTGAAGGGAACTACCTTACGTTGAATATTAGAAATGACCTTTGTGATTCACTCTCCATGATTGGTTTGAGTTCCCGTAAGGTGAAATGGAAGTGATGCTTGGTAAGTACTCTTCAAAGTACAGGGGCGGGATCCCAAAACTACGTTATGGTAGCGTAGCGAAAAATACCTTTTACGTTTCACCTTCCTTTCCCTATCAACCATGGATGTTAGGGAAAAGAAGTGTTATTTATCGCTACGCTATCATAGCGTAGTCTTGGGATCCCATCCCATATCAGTTTATAATGAATTCTACGTAGCGTTTCGAACCACTGCTCCGTAGGATCGGCGAATTTTTATAAAATTATATATTTCTAATTAAAAATTTGTCACCCTGGAAAATTTGCCGCCGTGTGTATGTACCTATTGCGTATACCTAAATTCGCCACTGGTACGATGTAATTCTGAAAAATACTTACTTTTAGGTTTGTGTTGCTTGTATATAAATAAACTTGCTCTACTTGTGCTCTGTGCCGAAATTATCGAATAGGTAATATCCAATAATGATACATTTGTATATTTTATGATATTTATAGGATGTATTTATAAATACCTATTAATAGAACAATATTTATTTTTCTCTGACCCACGCGAAAGAAGGGAGACAAAAGGGAGTCCATAGAATTAGATTTTAATATTGATATTTTTACGATGATGTCTGTCTATGTGTGGATCCTGTACTTACCATTTTTCATTTAGGTACTGAAATAGTATGCAACTAAAAAAATTGAATTTTAAGATTTTTCCCCAATATAAAGTACGTTGATTTGATTTTGATAGTAATTATACTCGCCGTCAAATAAATATGGACTGATGCTCAATTTTTTTCCTTCTCTCCACCCTGTCCATTTCCTTGCGGTGTTCCCGCTTCTTCATACCATAACGTTTTCAAAATGACCAATGAAATTGGCAACAGTGTAGAAATCTCCAATCCATATTTATTTGACGACAAGTATAGTACTTTTACTTTAGAAGCTTCTATTAGTTACTCTTCCAAAAATTGATACTAGAACAATTTACGTTACTTTTTTTATTTTTCCAATTTTTTCAATGGTTTGAAAAATAAAATAATAATAATCAAATAATACTTACTTATAAATCAGAGCGCCTGCAGAACAAAGAAAGCAGTTAATATATTCAAAGATAAATTCTTAAAGTAAGAAGTAAAGTATGTTTCTACATGAAATAAATTTAATGGGTACCTTTGTTTGCAAGTATAGGGTGCTGTAAAACAACCTCCCAACCAACATATGTTGTGATTGTGAAGCTCGCGAAGGTTGTGAAAGGGTGGGGATGGTGTCTATGGCGGCAGGTGGAAGGGAAGTTTCTATTACAAAAAAATTCAGTCGTCTAGTATACATAATGTGGATGAACGAGCAGCACGCTTTTGCCGCGGAAGCCTAAATCCGCCAAAACGTCTATAGCCACCGTCCAGTTCTTATTCCGTTCTAGGTTCCAAATTTCCCCTCGCCAAACAGTCCCGGATCGAAAATTGAATATGTTGTGGATAAAAAAGTTTAGGGAAATAAGATCTGTAGTGAGGAACTACTGCTCAAAAACCCGAAAATGTCGATAAATGGAACTGGGGCAGTTGCCGTCAATTCTGAGCAGTATGTGAACATGCTCCAGAATTTTAGCCCCAGTTCTAAAAAAACATGGTCTGGAGAATATTTGGTTCCACCAGGATGGGACCACGGCCCACACAGTATGAGTTTTCAAGGTAAATTTTCCCCGGGAGCTTGATTTCCCTGAGAGGCAATTGCCCGTGCCCGTGGCCTGTGCTTTCGTCGGATTTGACTCCGTGCGACTTTTTTCTGTAGTATGCAGCTTCCATTTTTATGTTATATAAGTGTATGCACATCGCTGTCGAAACGTCGTTTTATAATAAAAAAATACAGAACTTTATCCAAATATTGTTTTTCTATTATATTTAACATGTCTTGTGCACATATAAAATTGTAATTATATCTATTTCTTCATTGTATGACGAAGTTCCTAAATGTCAGAAATTTTAAAAATTTACTAATTAAACAATAAGAAAGATTAAATGTACTTCCCAGAAAAAGTTTTCAGAATGCCACTAAAACTGCTGATTTTCGACACTGACATTTATCTGTCATTATAAACTAAGTTACAAACATTTGAATTTGTCAACTGGTTTCCTTAGCCTGTGCGGTTAATTAACTCCGATTATTTTTTATATTACAGTAATAATAATAATAATAATAATACTAATAATAATAATAATAATAATAATAATAACTTTATTGACCAGAGTCAACGGCGGGGTTCAGCCAAAGGCTAATCTTCCACCCGACCAGTACATGTAAATTACAAAAAATAACAAAAAAAGTCAACATATATACATAATATGAAAGCATATCACAATATGTCAAATGAGAAAATAAGTTTACATCATAATAATTTACAGAAAATGATTAATTCATTTATACAGAACAAATTTTTAACACGAGCTTTGAAAGAGTGTCTTTATTTCGAATTCTATAGAAGATATAGAAAACAATATAAATGCCTTAGATGTAGAATTTTATGTTCTTCAATATTAGTAATAAAACAAATTTTCAAAAAATAATATTTAGAAGAATTTTTTTAAAGAAACTACTACTTCCGGTTGTCCAATTGTTACCAAAACCTTTTCAGCTCTTCCCATGAATGTCAGGTTGAGGAATTCATAGTTAAACTGGTCTTATAGTTTTTGAGGAATCGTCCCTCCAACATCCACACACACACACACACACACACACACACACACACACACACACATTGTAGGGACCTTAAATCGTGCTTATTCACTAAAATCTAGATATGTGATTTTTAGCATGAATCCAATACCTCTCTTAACGAGACTAAAAAAGAAAAATTATTGAGTTTCTATTTTTACATTTTTCACAACATATTAAAAATTCAAAAAAAAACTACAATAAGCATTATTTGAAACTACAATTTCTGCAAAGAATCTTTTTGTTATTATTGTTATTTACTATTTATTTATAGTTAGATTTGCTGTATACCTATATACAGTACATTTCTTTAATCGTTCATATACGAGTAATTATTTATAAAAATGATTCTCCTTAAAATGAGTATTATTTCCAATTTTCAAATAGCATGAAAGTGACTTTTAATGCTCTCTCTACGATAGCTTTGTGGATTCTTGAAGTGGCTCCTGTTAAAAACCGTCTCAACGGTACATTTATATTGCTATTACCGAAATCTGCGAATGAATCAAACTGACATACCAAAAAATGGAATGTAAGCTAAGATTATGACGATATTATATTGATATAATATGGTGAATAGATTTTTATGAACCTATGGTATTTTGTATCAATTAAGTCTGACATTTCTTTAATCATTTTAATGATTGGTAAAATGTGTTGCACTGTATTTTTTGCTTAAATTTGCATATGAATGAAGGAGTTATGCTAGCATAGCACCCCATTTGGAGGTCATTGTGGCAATTTTATTTGATAATGATCGCGGGCGTATTTAGAATGTAAGACATAACACACTGCAAAAATAAACCTGAAGACCTCGACCATTCTGCAAATAGCAGACTGGCTATTTATATACATGTAATCGAGATCTATTTATAGCTTTCTACTTTTAATACAATTGTCACGATGATAAGAAATATAACAGTTATTAGATCATGTGTCAAGAGATATACAAGGTCTTACAAAATTTTTCAGAGAATTACTCGACATATTTTTAATTTATTTTGTATCTATAAAAAATGATATCGACTGAAGCTATATTTTTTTATGCAGAGTGTTCCGTGACACTTTTACATCTAGGCGTTATTTAAAAAAAAAATCTATTTTGTCCAGCACAAGACCTCTCGCCATTTCCATATTAGGCTATATAAGTATTGTATTGCACTTCGCTTTCGAACCGTCGTTTTATAACAAATTATTACAGAACTTTACCCAAATATTGCTTTATTGTATTTAACATGTCTTCTGCACACATATAATTCTAATTATATCTATTTTTCATTGTATGAGGAAGTTTCTAAATGTCAGAGATTCTTCCAATTCATTAACCAGATTGGTGGTATTTCTGATGGATATATGCATTTTACCACAATTTTACCTATAATTTCAAATATTTAATTAATAAAACAATAAGAAAGATTAAATATACTTCCCAGAAATTGCTATCAGAATGTCACTAAAACTGTTGATATTTGACAAAGACATGTGTCATTTACAAACTATGTTATAAACATTGGAATTTATCAACTGGTTTCCTTAGTGCCTTAGCCTCTGCGATTAGTTTACTCTATAAATTATAGTGTCTTTATCTCTAAATCTATACAAGATATAATAAAAAATTTAATTGTATTAGATGGAGAATTTTATGTTCTTCAATATTTAATAAAAAAAACTCCCAAAAAATTATATTTAGAAGAATTTTTCTAAGAAACTACTACTTTCGGTTGTTCAATTGTTACCAAAACCTTTTCAGCTCTTCCCAGGAATGTCAGATTGAAGAAACTGCAGTTACATATTTTTTATGTCATATAGTTTTTGAGGAATCGTCCCTACAACATCCAGACATACATACACACATACACACATCCACACACACACACACACACACACATACACACACACACACATACACACACACACACACACACACACACACACACACAGACATCATTTTAAAAATGTTATAATCGGATTCTAGGAACCTTAAATCGTGCTTATTCAATAAAATCTGGATATGCGACTTTTAGCATGATTTCAATACCTCTCTTAGCGAGAGGTAAAAAGTGTACGCGACCTCGACTTTTATAGAAGTACTTATCTTTTAAAGATAGTCAAGTCTATAGGTGTATATTTTTGTCTGTAACAAAGGTATCCAATTTGAAAACGGTTACAAACAAAATTATGAAACTAATACTAACAACTACATCATATAAACATTGTTTTATTATTTTTTATTTTTTTAGATTTGTCACAATCCTCCTTGATTGATTACTGAGTAAGAGTAGTGAGGGTAAAAACATTGGAAACTTTTTATTCTTGTTCTACGATGAATTTTATTTTTACTCTATTTAAAATACCTCTCAACGAATTTTTAAGAAAAAGTAAATACTTTTATAGAAATTCGATAAAATGTACTGTTTTTGAGATAATTCAAGTTAAATAATAGTAATAGTATATTAAAAAACTAGTTTCATAAGACAATCTGTTACACGAATCCAAGTTTGGATAACGAGCATTGCGGTGAGTTTTACAGAGGGCGAGTGCAATTACAGGCCTTATGAAATATGTTTTTTATGCTACAGAGTGATCAAAAGTAACTGATTAAGTTGACAATACTTGAAAAATATTTGAAATTGGTAAGATTGACACAGAAATTTATTTCCTGATTTTGACAACAGTATTGATAGCGACATTTAAAAATTTAAATTTGGGTATATTTGTATTTTTTTTATTAAAATGGTAGTTGTTTTCCTTACCCACGTACTTTTATTTCTTACTTTACCCACAGAGAAATAATCTAAAGCATTTCAATCACTCAAAATGCTATTAACTGTCAGGCCACTGCTCTGACATAACCTTTTTATATTCATTGTCAAAATGACATGTCAAATAATATTTCAGCCTTCACCAGGTGTTATGCAAACTGTGGAATAAAAAAATCCCCAGAATTGTATTGCCAACTGCATTATTTCTTTTTGATCACTCTGTTGAGGTAATTTTACATTTTATTTTTTAAATGCGACTTCTCAGAAATACGGCTTGCTTTTTTATTAGGTATGTTAGCAGCGCTTCTCGCTACCGTCACATGAAAATTCATTGTTGTCTGACAATTTCAGGTTATTTGTTATTTATCTGTCAGTTTTGAAAGCAGTCATACCTACCACCTCTAGAAAACAAAAAGCGCCAAAAACAGTGTGTTTATAGATCAACTTAACGACGTATTTTCAGTGCGTTTATAGACTTATAAGAACACCGAAATAGAAAAATTACATTATAATACTGTATGTATGAATGGATCTAAATTCGATTTTTATATTTTGAAGTATATTATTAAACAAATAATCTTTTCCACCAAACAAAAGCAGGAGGTACAACTTCTTTTGTTAATACTGTTACCCATTTTGTTTAATGTTAAACATCTACTTTCGACTCTTGGGTATATAAAACAAAATATTTTAGTATTTATGGTTATTTGTTTATCTGCACAATCCTTTGTTAATAAAATTAGTTCAATTTTTGGCTTTGCATTTGAACGACGTCTAGAATTTTATGTACAATTTCTAAACAAAGGACTTTCAGAAATTTTCATTGAAAAATCTTAGATCCCTTTGTATTTAAATGCTTCAATTTTGTAGATACATGATATAAATAATAATTATATAATATAAATTATAATACTGCATTATTTCTTACTTTAATGTATCAATCTAAAATTAACAAAATAATTATCAATATTTTTATTGCGTGGGGAACTAGGTATATACGATATATAGGTAATGGAAAATTTTATACAATTTAGCTAATAATATATTCATTCTGCATTATTTTTTTAATTGCAATGTTCACTCATTTCTAAAAAGAAGTAAAATGATAGATAATATACTAATTTATTTATTCATTATTCTTGATTAGAAATTGAACCTAATATTATTAATATACTTTTAAATTCCTCTGATGTATATTTTTTACATTCATATTATGTTTTTGGTCTCTCATCGCATTATGAAAATAACATGTTGCGTGCTGTGTTCCCTATAGCCTATAGCTGTTATGCGTTTTTCATGTATATTTGCCTTACTCTGTATAATTAACCACGTATTCATGCATGTCGTATTAAGGGACATTTAGGGCTCATGGCGTTATATAATCATGCGTGATAATATTATTTATATCTGACATTAAATATATGTCACCAATTTTTTCTAATAAAATTATGATGAACACATTATGTTAATATAGAAAAAAGCAGGAATTGGACATAATTTAGAATTCTGATAAAGGAAATCTTATATATAATTTTGTACAGTGTAAATTAATAATAAAAATATTACTAATTTTTTTTAGTAATATGTATATTTATTACTACATAGTTTATATTAAAAATTTAATATTGGTTTGGTAATTATTTTCTAAATAAAATAAAATTTGTTTGTATTAGGCAAATGCCCCAACGTATCTCAAATTTTAATTTTTTTTATCAAAGTAAAATGTAAAATGAGTTTATTAAATATTAATGTCAAAATTGCGATTAGGAATTATTTAAAACATAACTAAAAACTTAAGATTATTTGGTACAATTGAGTATAAATAAAAAACAACAATGGAATAAAAATATAATGTAAAATTTGCTAAAGTTTACATATTTCTGTAAATAAATGAACATATTTATATTTTTACTTGTTTTGAGAAATATCATTAATTTCCCAAACTTTTACTAACTTTTATAAACTTTTTTAAAAGTTTTACGAATACTTTAATAATAAAATTAAAAAAATATTAATTTTTTAGATATTCATATATAAATTTTTTATATTTAAAAATGCATTTTATTTGAATAGTAATTAATGAAAATATGTAATTAAAATTATTTTAATAATAATTGGAACGATACTACATACTCACCTAATATTCCTCTTGTGATCTTCTCTATCGGAAATAAATATAAATGGCAGACAAACCAAAAACACTTTAAAAATTTCGAAGCCCGCACTTTGATAAAATCCTCTCATTCCTGAGAGGACCTCTTCTGCAACCAGCGCGTCCGACGTGCTGAGCAGGACTGCCGCCTCGCAGGATGAATCTGCGGCTGGTAAACGCGGCAACACAGCACATGCCAGTGAATGGATGTGCGCGTTCATTGGTTGAACTAGGCTCTGACGTCATTACATTGATTGTCAGCTCTCACGTGCTGCAGGAGATAACTGTAAGGGGTTGTTAACCACCTCAGTCCTCTAATCAGGTGGTCACGATGCAGTGTCATAATTTTCAGGGGGTTAGGGACTTTAAATTTAGGGCAGTGGATGATTCGAGAGATAGGAGTGGTTGTGAGTTCTAACCTCAAACACTAACAATAAATATAATAGATATGCATGAGTGGTTCTGGCCCATGTACGATATTCTTCATCTTTTAGAACAAGGCAAAAATCTATATTACATAAGTTGGTTCTATCATTACAGTCTCATACACTTTCAGTATGTAAAAGAATTTATAAGAATCGATATTCTAAAATTTAATAGTTTAGGGTTAATTAGAGAATTAAATTGTTGTTATAAGGCCCGGTATTTTCATCTCCGGTTTAACAGCATTTTAATTTAACTGTCAGTTAAAAGAAAAACCAGCATCTATATCATAGCATAAATTGTGTCAATTTTTCGATGCCACATTGTCCTTATAACCGAAAGTCGACACTAAACTTAACCGGCGGTAGTTTACCCAAAAAAGCTTTCATTTGTATGTGATTTATTGAAATTCATCTTGAGTTAAAAATAATATACATACCTATAGGCTATCCAGTGAATCAAGCGGTTTACGTCATCGTTTAGGGATTTTTGAAATTTTCTTTATATTTTTAAATAAATTTTATTAACGGTATTTTATTGTTTTTTTTTTATTATTATGTATTTGAAACCTTTAATAGAAATAATTATATTTGGAAATATTATTATTAAGTAAAATTTTGTTAATTTTTGCAAAATGACGTTTGATTATATTTTTTTAATATTGGTAATTCTGAACATGTATATTACTAAATATTATATGTCTACATTATACTTTTCAACCTGTATTGTGATTTCATTTTGTTTTTGGTTTCATTGTTCATTGACAAAATGTCAAATGCTCTGTCATGTCAAATTCAAGAGCTTGTAGTTAATTTATTGACTTATTTTGAAAATGAAAAATAGTTTGGTGGGCTCTTACTTTCACTGAATTGTAATATTGAGGTAATATTTCGTTCTTTTATTCGTAATAATTTGAAAATTAAATCTATATGTACAACGTGTGGCAAACGCTATACGCAATGTACAGAAACAGTTAGAAATTGTATGGTAAGCAGTATTCTGTATTTTTTTTTAAGGATCTCACATAATACTAGATGGTTTGTTGCATATACTACAAGAATGAAGTATTTATAACGGCATAAGCAGTATCGTTCAGAATATTTTAAATAAAATTGGATTTCGCCGAAAAAAATTATACCAAACGTGTTACCTTTTTAAGAAAGATTTGGATTTATGAGGGCAACCCACAGATCATATATATTTTAATCCGTTTTACATGCTCATGTAAACTTTTTAACATATGACGTCACTGTTTCTAGTGATATTGTATTTATGACGTAAACCGCTTGATTCGCTGGATGGCCTATACCTGTATTTTTGTGACATCAGAAATTTCACTACCGTTTTTCGCGAAACTCTATTATTATTTAACTTTATGTTGTTTTTAACTGTACGAGTATATTAATAGCAAATTTCTGGTCACATTTGATTTGAATTATCTTATTTATTTTCAAGAATCTTTGATTTTAGAAAAATAAGTTGTAATGTAAAAAATCTGATGTGGCTAGCACATTACCTTCCGTCAATTCTATGCATTTTGTACAAATTCCGTACCAGAATTTTTTTGGAAAAGATTCTATATATCCTCTAAAATTGTAACACGAACATACACTATATAAATTTATGAAAGTTAATCTTTTTATAATTCTTTAACTCTATATCTATTGAAGGAAAAGGTATAATCATACCGTATAGGCAATAAGATAATCTTTCATATTGATAATCACATAAAATGTCAAAAAATAATATTTAACTGTGTATATTCAAGAAAAACTGTTCAGAACTCCAAATAAAAAAACTTCCGGTTGACCAATTATAACCCAAATCTAATCAGCTCTTCATATGGATGTAAAGAAGAGGAATACTAAAGAATTATATTTTTTAGACTTTGTCACACAAAGACACACATACACACATCATCGTAAAACTAGTAAAATCGTATTCTAGGGAGCCTAAAACGTGCTTATTCATTAAAAACTCACCATCGAATTTTTTGACCAAAGACAATACCTTCCTTACCTAAAGGTGACGGAAGGTACAAAAACATTAAGTATATTCAAGGAAAATATATAACTGTTTTAATAAATGCGAAAATTCCATCGAAAATGACATATTTTCCAACTTTCGATGAAAATTACTATAAAAGTAGCTTAACTAGACATTTTTTTTTTACACTCATCTATAAACTGTTACTTGAACTGTCGTTAAGTAGTAAGTATTCGTACAAACCTGTCGTTTATCCTATGACGTACTACGAAAAAACCTTCCTGTGAGACATTATTCCTATATTGCAAATGTATTTTGGCTATATTTTGGTTTTAAATATCTTAGCTCACGGATGTAAAACCTTTTTAAAAATTTTCACAAATGTATAAAAAAAAATCATGGAAAATAACATACTTGTTTCATTAAAAACTGTCATAAATGATAGAACCACATTAACCTTTCTATTCAGAAAAGGGAAGTAATTATAGTTTGCTGTTGGTATATATACTTGTATTTTAACGGTACAGGTTACGTAATATAATAAAAAAAATCTCAAACGAGAAAACGATACTAATCAGTAATTTCTATAACTCGGTTACAGGTTCATAATATGCCCATGCAGATTTTATATAACGATAAATTCAACAACACTCTGAAGCGATAACGTGTATACTGAGGTAAGTATCAAAAAAATATTTTTTTAGTTCATCTAATTAGAGAGTTAAAAATCTGATGTGGCCAACCCAATACCTCCCGCGATTTAATTTTTATTAATTTAAAAACATACCTACATATTTACTAACGCTCCAAACTACCGTGAGTATTTTTTAACGGGAAACATTGGGTTTGTCATAACTTGACATTTGATTGACAGCAATGTATTTTCCCGTTCCATTTAAAATGAAACATAGGGAACGAATTTGACATTTGATAAGACGTCAATAGAGGTTAATTTTGTTTAAATAATTATACCTGCATTCTAAATTAAAATTAGTTGTAGAAAAAATACAATGTGCCTGAGTGGTTTTCTGACTCGGCTAAAGTTCTTACAATATTTAAATATATACTTCTGTAAAATTCAATTCCCATGTGTCATTTTAAATAAGACAGACAAATACATTGCTGTCAATCAAATGTCAAATCATAACTTATAGGGAAATTCAACCGGTTATCTGTCATATTGACAAGATGTCATTACAGATTAATTTTTTTTAAATAATTATACCTGTTTCTAAAAATTAAATTTAGATGTAGAAAAATACTGTGTGCACCTTGTGCCCGAAATATGTTTAGTGCTCTCGAGTGGTTTTCTGACTCTGCTAAATTTCTTACAATATTTAAATATAATACTCCTGTCAGATTCGTTCCCTATGTTTCATTTTAAATGGGAAATATATTGCTGTCAATTAAATATCAAGTCGTAACCATGGATATGACAAACTCAATGTTTCACGTTAAAAAATACTCACGGTATATTAAGTTCCTTTGCATGCAACTATTGCTGTATTTTTTTGTGTTTATTTTTGATACAGGCACTTGGACTTATAATTTATATATATATATAGTTTCGTTGCACACCCTGTATATTATATATATATATATATATATATATATATATATATAATATACAGGCTGTGCAACGAAACGAGGAGTTTAACATAGGATTTTTAAAATGTGCGGATATTGGCTCTCCTGTACATTTTAGAGCAAAAGTACAAGAATATACAGGGTGTCTCTTAAATAGGGGGACATGGCTTAACCACAGATTCCTGAGGCTAAAATAAGACGATTTAACCAAACTTGCTTCTACCGGAAAGTGTACCATTTAGCCAGAATTCTGCTTCAAAGTTCTTCGAAAAAAAATTAATTTTGCTTATAATAATCGGACGCTTTATTCGATTTGGATGAAATTTGGTATGACAGTTTATATGGTTATAGGTCATCTTTTAAGGTGATACTTGTTATTATTAGTGAACCACTAGTGTATAAAACTTAGGTCTCCCAACATTAATTAGACCGTAACTTTTTAATGGCAATGCGGAAAATGTGAAATTATTTTTTTTCAGAAAGATACATTTAATAGTAAACTTTTGTCTCTCTGTGTAATTTGCGATATCTGTTACGGTTCACACAGAAAAAAATAAAATCTGAGTGCCTGCACTGTTAAATTTTTAAAATAAATTTAATCTAGCAGTCTATCCAAATGTCAAACAAGTAATTTTTAATGACAGTAACAATTGTTTTACGGGTTGTCAAAAATTTTCTTCGCAATATTCTAAAATTATTAACATCCGTGTGTTCGGCCTAATAGTATTTTACTACCATTATTATAAATAAGACGATTACATATCTTAGCTTACTTTTAAACAAGTTGTGAAGATTGACAACTCGTTACTGTCATTAAAAATTACTTGTTTGACATTTGGATAGACTGCTAGATTAAATTTATTTTAAAAATTTAACAGTGCAGGCACTCAGATTTTATTTTTTTCTGTGTGAACCGTAACAGATATCACAAATTACACAGAGAGACAAAAGTTTACTATTAAATGTATCTTTCTGAAAAAAAATAATTTCACATTTTCCGCATTGCCATTAAAAAGTTACGGTCTAATTAATGTTGGGAGACCTAAGTTTTATACACTAGTGGTTCACTAATAATAACAAGTATCACCTTAAAAGATGACCTATAACCATATAAACTGTCATACCAAATTTCATCCAAATCGAATAAAGCGTCCGATTATTATAAGCAAAATTAATTTTTTTTCGAAGAACTTTGAAGCAGAATTCTGGCTAAATGGTACACTTTCCGGTAGAAGCAAGTTTGGTTAAATCGTCTTATTTTAGCCTCAGGAATCTGTGGTTAAGCCATGTCCCCCTATTTAAGAGACACCCTGTATATATATGTATGTGTTGTAGATACTGGCACACCAAGAAATGGGTAATATGCCGTGATGATATATTTATTTATATATATAAAATATTTAGAAAATGTATGAATGCATATCTGTAGAAAATTTAATAATCTTTAATTTTAATAATCATATAAAATGCGAAAAAAATATATTTTATGGTATTTTTTGATGAAAAACAATTATGAGCTTCAAGTAAAGTGCGATTTGTGGTTATCCGATTGACACCAAAGTCTAATGGTTTCTTTCCATATTAGAATAGGGTCGAAATACAAGGTTTCAGAATTTCTGAACGATACTGTTTGAGTTAGAGCGTTGACAAAATCCATAAACATACACACATACAGACATCATCGTGAAAATGTTAAAATCGGATTCTAGGCAACTTAAAACGTATTCATTTATCAAAATCTCGACATACGGTTTTTAGTACGATCTCTATAGCCTTGCCAAGGGTAGCGGGAGGTAGAAATGTAAAAATAATATACTCATATTTTGTTAAAGTTTGTTACATAGTAATAAAATTCGAGATAAACGGCATTAAAACTTCTGTAACGTCACCGTGACGTCATCTGTGCGAAGCAATAAAAAACAGTGCAAGCAAAAGAGATGGATACAGAAATATCTCTTTCCCTATCATTGCTTGTATTACCTCGTACGATATGGTGACGTCACAGAAGTTTTAATACTGATTTTCTCGAATTCTATAAATATTTAACAAATTTGAAAATATACGGTTTGTTATATTTAACTTTTTATTGATAATATATAAATATTTTCTCTAAATTTGATTAAAGTGACATACCCCATTGGCTGTCTTGTAGGTAAATGCAGGAAAAAGGTAAATGATACTACTTCCGGTTTAGCCGGAGGGAAAAACATAATATTACATTTAAAATAAGAAAGTAAATGTTTCTTCCGAAACAATAGAAATAGTATAACAAACAAATATTCAAATATGAAATTAATTTCCAATATATCTTTTAGAAATAACATAATGTAGATCACAATGACAATAAATTATAAATTTCAGGAACACATTAACCTCAATCATGCACAAAAAATATCAATTACTTTCTACATAAAAATAGGTAGCAAGATTTACAAAACCACTAATTTCATGAATTTTTAATTCTTTAATTGGAAAAAATATTCAAAAAAGGGATCAAATAAAGATGAAGAAAATTTAATATTTTAAAATTTTTATAACCCGAATATCTAAAAATATGATATTTCAAATTACTCTTCTAGGAAAAGCTAGTAGGATTTTTTCAATAGAGTGAAAAGATATATTTTTTTCTGTAATTTTGCAATAAATTTAATTGATTGGCACTCTGAGTGTAAATAGAATTCATCTACAAATATCATTTTAAAACAGTAAAAATATTATTTTAGGAAACTTACATTCTTTGTCTCATAAAAATTTGATTTTTAGCACGATTTGTAAGTTAATTTCTCTTTTTAGGTGGGATACTTATTATAAAGTAGTTTGCATTTTAAATTTGGTACATTATCATAAGTAATTGAAAACAATATTTATATTATGAGTTATGTACTCGCTATAAATCTGAAGTCCTTTATAGAGGTTAGGATTTAACCTCTTGATTTAATAAAAACTCTTTAATATAATAATTAAAAATTAATGTGTAAATATTTTTTTTGTCTACCCCCTGGCTTTCGGTACAGTGCCGATTGGCCAATGACAATTTATTATATCGAAGTTATAATCGAGATTATAATTTAGGACATATACAAACATCCAAGCCCCTGGTGGGAATCGAACCTAGGACCCCAAGAGCCCGAGCCGAGCGGTGAAGGTCGCTTGAGCGCTACCTCTACCCGCTCAACCACTGAGGCGGCTTAATGTGTAAATATTAGTAGTTATAATTTTATAATTATTAAAGAATTTAGAAATACATACATTATATAATAATTTTCTCAACAACTAAATTCGTTGGTAATCCTAAATGTCAAAAGTAAATAAAAGCCATTCACAAATTTAATCGTTAACTTTAAATTAATAAAAACTTAAAGATAGGGGCTCGAATTTTTTTATGTTACTTGAGTGAAGACATTGTATCCACATGTAGAAATTAGCACACTCGGTTTACATTTCGTGTGCTTCACTTTTCGCTTATGGATAAAATATGTTACTCTCTATTTTTAGTTCTAGCACCATAAATAATTGGACTAGTAAAACATTGCAAAAGCTGTAAGCTTACAGCTTCTTTATAGATAAATGAGCTTCTTTCACATTTTTAAAAAGTTTATGCAATAATAATAATAATAACAATAATAATTTATTGTTAAAAATATTGGCGCCAGGAATAGTCATGAGAAACAAACCCCCCCCCCCCCCTCCTCCTGTGACGTCGGAGTACACACACCACGTCATTCATAGCCAAGAGTATTCCCTGATAGCCAATAAACTGTATGTACTCTGACGTTACATTCTGTTTCAGATCACATGACTTTTTCGAAATATTACACAAATTTCAATATTTATTTATTTTTTCTTTATTGATACACGCTTTACAATGTTGGAACATATAAGCGGTGATATTTTATGGGGGTGAGACAATTTTTCATATAAATTTGTATCATTCTCTTTTTCATTCAAAGATGATGAAGATGAAATAATGAACGACACACACAACAACCATGCCTTATTCGGGATTCGAACCCGGAACCCTTGGAGCGTGAAGCAATAACGCTACCGCTACTCCACCTGGGTCGTCTACAAATTTCAATATTTAATTGTAAAATAACTAATGGATATTTCATGATATTTTCAAATTTGAAGCTCTTTAAAGAACATTATCATTTAAAATTTCGTACTTAGAAGTCATATAAAAATTCTTGCAACAGCCCTATTGCTATAAATTGATATTAAGTCATTGACTCATAGTAAATCCTTTTGTATATACATTTACTCGTATATAATATGATAAATAAATTATAAACAAAGATAAAAACAGACAATGGATCAAATTCATTAGTATTACTCAGAGGATAGGTATTGTTATTCTCATAATTTATAAAGCCTTCATTGAGACTTACAGGTACAGGGCTAGATTTAGATAGAAAATTATGGTAACCAAAAGGAGTCTTTTATTTCTTCGGAGTAAATTATTCATTCAACCTTTCTCTGTCCTTTATTTATTAAATCATTACAGGAATAATTCTGTTCTAATAATACCTTTGAAGCTACAGAATGTAAGTATAAAAACAATTTTAAGATTTATTTGTTTAATCATACACTATACAATGAGATAACTACGATGAATGCTTCATTTTCAATTAGCAAAGAAAGATGTTTGTGAAAAAATCATGGACTTCCACCGGAACTTGAACCTAGGACCATTGATTTTAATGACAGGACCTGCCAATGTCTAGCAGGAGGCTTTCCCGACTGAGCTAGTCCATTTAAAATAACTGATTTTTTCACCGGCTTTTTGCTACTCTTCAACAAGTATACTCACTCATTTGACAGCGTTACTTGGTGGTAAAGGAACCATACTTTAGTAACTATGTTATAATAGTTACTTAGAGGGAGTTTTTTATGTTATCTACCTAGCTATGAAAACACCGAGTTAGAGAACAAATAAAATTGTATTTTTCAACGTAAGAACCGTTAACACTAACACACTTATTCCAACGTTTGTCTAATAAAGCTACGCCTGCAAAAAAAATCTTTTGGTAATTCTGCAAAATACGACTCCACTGCGTTTTCCAAGTCATCATTCGATAAAAAGCGACTCTTTCTCAAATGTTTTTTAAGGTTTTGGAAAGAAATAATAGTCGGACGTGGTCAGGACTGTAAGGTGGATGTTGTAATTCGTCAAAGCCGCATTCACTGACTACTGCTTGAACAATTCGTGCTTTATGCACCCTGCAGTTGTTGTGCAGAAGCAGCATCTTCTGAGCATAATTGTGGGGTCTTATTTTCGCGTATAGCCGGTTTCAAGTTCTTAATTGTGTCTTTGTAGACATGAAAAGGTCACAGTAACTTAACATAAGAAAATTGTCGCGATAGCATATTGTTTTCATAGCTAGGTAGATAACATAAAAAACTCCCCTCGTATGTATTAAGAGTGTAAGGAGGCTTTTATGGCCTGCGGCGGGATTTTGAGCCCGAGACGTAAGCCGAGGGATAAAAACACGTCAAAGGCCATAAAAGCAAGTTACGCTCGTGGCACATACAAAACTTTATGCACGGACGAAAATTTTCAAATTATGAGTGTTAGAAAAATTGTATCGAAAAGAATTTGTCCTCATACAACCAGTAAGTATCTAGTGTTGCTATGAAAGCGGAGAACAACAGTTTATTGTTTGTTTATTAGTTATGTCATTTGAGTTTTATTTTGTGTATCTCCGTGCTTTCCATATAAATATCACAAAATTAATTTTCATTTTTCATTAAAGAATATAAAAATTTTCGATTTGTAATAAAAACTTGTCATGTTGCCTGTTTAAATTGTTTGTATTGTAGGTTATAATATGGTTTGACGCGGGCTATAAAATGACGTTTATGTCAAAGAAATTCGTGTATAATTGTCAAATTATGATACGTCCGTGCATAAACTGTTTTATATACATAGTTCTATATTCAGAATCATGAACGATTCATTTCTTGAATTTTTCAGTCACCTGCCTTTATTTGGTATTTAACAAATGAATATATACTGAAGGTAGTTCAGCCATGACATCCATAATCAAGTGCATCATTAACTCATTAAAAAATTGTATTGTTACTTTAAAAATTGATAAAATAATTTTAAGTTTCAAGTAATGAAAACCATATGTACCTACCTATATTTTACTTTTTTAAAATTATGTTTTATTGTAAGTTTATTTCTTTTAGAACATTTAAATTTACGTCGTTATTGACCAAGTTTACCTCATTTATATGCATTTTTTTCAAAGAATGGGCGTTGATTAACCGTCAAATATTTATTTTTTACTCGACTTAGACTGTTTGATATAATCGCATACTAAATCCATTTTACCAGGTTTTTAAAATAAAATATAGGTACTCTGTCTCCAAAATCGTAAATTTAAAGATGTTTCAAAATATATGTATCTGTACAGAAATCAAGCATGTATTACGGAACAGAAAATATTTGAAATTTGTTTTCCCTTGTTTACAGCTGAATTCTGTTGGTGTCTATCTGTAGGTAATGGGTGATCCAATTAGTGTCTCTGAACTTTTTTTTTTTTAAAAAAAACATGAATTTAAGGAAATTTTCGGCTTTTTTTTATTAGTTGAAAATGTTATGCATTTCATTAATTATGAATAATAATATCAATTAAATGGCCGCCTCTGAACCTTCTGTAGCAGCCGATCCTTTCGAGGTAATTTTCTAGACTTTTCGCACATATCGGGTGGTATCGCGGCTATAATTTGCCGGATGTTGTTTGTTAGGCGCTCCAACCTTTTAGGTTTGTTAACGTAGACACGACTCTTAGCGTAACCCCACAAAATAAAATCCAACGGGGTTAAGTCGCATGGTCTTGGTAGCCAGTTGACGTCACCAAAACGTGAAATAATGCGACCTTGGAACTTTTCACGCAAAACATCCAACGTTGCACCCGATGTATGACAAGTTGTGCCATCTTGTTGGAACCACATGTCTTCCACATCAATTTCTTCGATTTCGTAACAAAAATAATTGGTTACCATGCGCCTATAGCGCTCACCAACGACTGTTACTGTTTGACCATCATTGGTTTCGAAAAAGTAAGGTCCATTGACGCTGCATGACCACATTGCGCACCAAACAGCTAATTTTTGGGCATGTAATAGTGCCTTGTGAATCGCATTTGGAATTTCCTCACTCCATATGCTGCAATTTTGCTTATTAACTTATCTAGATAGGTGGAAATGTGCCTCATCAGAAAAAAAGATTTTCCTTGAAAAATCAGTATCAACTTCCTTGTGCTCTAAAACGCAATCGTAAATTCTTCGCTGTACATGATCCATTTCGTAAATGTGTAGTTGTAAACTAATATTTGACACTTTGAAGACACATGCTTATTGATAACTGTTTGATTTACAGTGCTGCAAACATAGGACACTCAAATTGGATCACCCTTTATATCTAAAAAATCTGTTGTATATAATTATTGTATTGCATTTCGCTATCGAATCGTCGTTTAAAAATATAAAATAACAGAACTTTACCCAAATATTGTTTTTATTGTATTTAATATGTCTTCTGCACACATACAATTCTAATTATATCTATTTTTCATTGTATGAAGAAGTTCCTAAATGTCAGAGATTCTTCTAATTCATTAACTAGATTGGCGGTATTTCTGATGGATGTAAGCATTTTACCTACAATTTTATGTTCTTCGATATATGTAACAAAAATTTCCAAAAAATGATATTCAGAAGATTTTTTTAAAGAAACTATTACTTCCGGTTGTCCATTTGTTACCAAAATCTAATTAGCTCTTCCCAGGAATATCAGATTGAGAAAACTGTAGTTAAATATTTTTTAATTCTTATAGTATTTGAGAAACCGTGGTTCCAACATCCACACATCCGCACACACATCCTCACACACACGCACACACACACGCACACACACACACACACACACACCATACATACACACATGGACATCATCCTAAAAATGTTATAATCGGATTACAGGGACCTTAAAACGTGCTTATCCAATACCTCTCTTAGCGAGAGGTAAAAATCTAATTCTAAATGGGACAATCCTGGGCAAATTTGAAACAACTTCAAGATACCTGTGTTAGACAAGTTATCCTGAACACTTCATATTTTTCAGCGTTAAAATAAAATAAATATAACTAATTCATCACGGATTATAGCCTATTTCTGGGTGTGTTAGTCTGCTTACATTCTTAGATTTCGGTAGAAACGATATGTTTTTGCTATTGTCATTAAGCACTTTTACACAGTCAAGCGCGCTTAAAGCTGTCCAAGAGAGAGCACCACAGGGATCATTTTTGCGCTATTCAAAATTTGAAGATAATTTTCTTCGACATCTGTCGGAATCAAATCCGGTCCGTCCGAATCGCAATCAGTTATCTAACGCACACAACCATGGGAGTCATAATGAGACCTCAAAATAAAAATTAAATTGGCGGGGCGGGAGGTAATGGGCCAGCCACATCAGCTTTATAACCCCATAATTTAATGACTATTTTCATATTTTCAAGTCTAAAGATGCTTTATCCTTTGTTCTGTTCTTCGTACTATCCATTCTCTTTAATTTTGGTGTGCCTTTATCCCGTTGGTGTCCGTGTGGTGTTGGTCGTTTGCAGGTCCAGCATTGAGGTCATGACGCGCGTGCGACAAGGACGGAGCATGCAGAGTTCTGAATCGGAGTCTGCAGCCAGCAGGATCGAAGCTGCAGCACCCACGTCATTCAGCAAAGCTGATGCTCCTGCTGCCCCACTGCACAGATACGTACCTACAACAGGATGCTCAGGAAGAACCATCTACTAAACACTTGGATATTCATAAATTTATTATTAAATATTATAATGTTTTATATGAATGTTTTGAATGAGATTGCTTGGTCATTCATAAGTCCAGAATGGAAACCTATAAAATATAATAAAAATAACCTTGTTCCATCCAAAAATGAAGTACACAGTCCTGCCATCTACAGCCGATTGATGTTGCTGACAAAACAAAGAAACTGAATATTTTGAATAATTTGAATTCGTGAAACCAAACTTTATTAATACTAAATATTTGTATCCGCAAAAACTTAACATATCTGACTACAAAGTCAAAATCAAAAACTTGGTTAACTATCACTTCATTTTTCGATTTTATTTGATAGTGGACAATACGAAATTATTATGAAATTGACATTTTGTACCTAAAAAGAAATAAAAAAAATCTGATGTGGTCAACACAAAACCTCCCGCTATTTAATTTTTATTAATTTAAATACATACCTACGTATTTATTAATGCTGCAAACTATAATATGTTCCATTGCATATAACTATTGCTTTATTTACTATTTTCTTTTTAAAATGTCACTATTATTAATTTGAAGTGATTAATTTTTTGACAATGACTTAATTTTTATTAATTTAAATACATACCTACATATATACCTACTAATGCTGCAAACTATATAAGTTCCTTTGCATATAACACATAACTATTGCTTTATTTACTATTTTCTTTTTAAAATGTCACCATTACAAATTTGAAATGAAAGGTTCTTTGACAGTGATATTTACCTGTCAGTTACATTCATTTGAAATATGAACTGTGTAACAAAGGAATTGTGTTTATCTTAGGCTTATCGATTTATAAGAAAAATTGATTTTTAAATTTATCTGTAAAATATATAGTAAAAGTATTAATGTATAACCGTAGAAAATTCAATAATCTTTAATTATCATAATCAAAAAATGCGCAAAATGGCATTTAATGGTATTTTTTGAAGTAAAACCATTATGAGCTTCAGGTAAAATCTAATGGTATCTTTTCATATTAGAATAGGGTAGAAATACAAGGTTTCAGAATTTTCAGAATAATAGTGTTTGAGTTAGAGCGCCAACAAATTTATACACATACACACATATACACACACACACACACACACACACACACACACACACATACATACAGACATCATCGTGAAAATGTTAAAATTGGATTCTAGGGACCTTAAAACGTGGTCATTTGCTAAAATCTCGATATGTGATTTTTAGCACGATCCCTATACCTCCTTTACCAAGGGTAGCGGGAGGTAAAAAAGGAAAAAATATAGTTTCTATATTTTGTTCTTTGTTTTAAAAGTATTATGATTTAAATTTATTTACAAAATTGCTACTATTTATAAAATTTTGATCCCTTGTAATTCCGTAACCAAAAGGAATTGGACCTCTGTTCATATGACATTTTCTACTCAAGTTAGGATTCGGTTCAGTTTGTCTTTTTTTGTTTTTAACTAACTGGCAACTCATAATTGGTTGATAATGTTTGTTGGGTTGATCATATTTCAGTAGTTGATTGATCATCACCGTTCACAACGCGTTGTGGCTGTTTTTTTCACTCACTGAGCGATTTCGGTGTTTGAGCGTACCATACCTAGGTATATGATCTTTGGTTACCGAATAAACTAATTTAATGAAGTAGTAAAAACAGATCTAGTAGGTGTGATTGTTTTTTTAAAACATTCATATCTGATATATTATTTCCAGCAACCGTTTGAATTATCTAGAAACATTCATTCGTCAAATTATAAGTACTTGAGGGCCGGTAGTATAAGAGTCTAATTAAATTTAGTTCCATAGTACATGTAATAAAATGAACAAATACGATTCAATTTCCATGTTCTTGAGACATTTAAATTATTCCTTTCTAAAATTCGCGTTGCATTTGTTCACTTAATTAAATTAACATAAAAATCATGAATCAAGTGGCTAACGTACCTTTGCTCTTTGCTTTGCTATGGAAATAAATATAGTCACGCCTATTCAGAAACAAAAACTTAAATAGTGTCTAAGATAAACACTTTTTAAAATAGTCATCGTTGGTTAAAAAATGTTTGTTCTCCTAAGTTAAAGCTGAATGAGCAAAAAACCAAAGTTATGTTTATGGGTAATGTAAAATATAATTTTGAGGACATTATAATAAGTATAAATAATGTAAATTTGGAAATTGTGCATGAAATAAAATATTTGGGTGTAGTTTTAGATCAAAAATTAAATTTTAAGGCTCATGTCAATTATATTGTTAAAAAAATAGCCAAGAAAATTAACTTTCTAAGAAGAATATCTACTTATGTCTCATGTTGGACAGTTAGAATTATTTACAATACTATATTACCTCATTTCACATACTGTAGCTCGTTATTATATGGGATAAATGAAGAATGTATGAAAAAGTTGCAAACTCTGCAAAATAGGGCTGGGAGGATTATTTTAAGGTGCAATAGGTACACTTCAACAGCTTTTATGTTAAAAGAGTTGGGCTGGTTGAACATACAATTATTCATTGAAATGAGTGCAATGTTACTAATATATAAAGTAAAAAATAAGTTAGTACCTAATTATTTAAGTAAATTTGTGATACTTAACAGTACAATACACAACATTAATACTAGAAATAAAGACGCCATACATGTAGCGAGAATTAGAAAATCTGCAACTAAAAAGTCAGTATTTATAAACGGTGTTATTACCTATAATAAGTTGTCTAGGAATTAACAAAGGTATACTCATATAACATATTTAAAAGACTGTTACTTAAATTTTATAAAGATAAAATGTAAAATGTATTGTTTTTCTTATAGTTTATATTGTTATCTTATTCTAATATTAATGTATTATTATATTGTCTATGTATATATTTAGCATTTTTGCTACTAAATAAACACTATTATTATTATATTATTATTATATTATTAATAAGTAAAAATAGTATTATTTTTAATTCTTTATGCGACTAAATCTGTAATGAACTATTTCCATACCTAAATATAGCCCAAGTCCTGAAATGGAACATTTCCTTGACTAGTATCGAAAAAGTATACATGCTGATCATACAAGAATGAACCTGCAATTATCTCCGTTATTAAGCGAGATAGCGATCATCTTCAAATAGGTAAGCAAATTTACTATACACAATATGAGAAATAACATGTCTCTTCAAGAAGCATTTTATTACTTCCGATTCCAGAGTATGTGATACCAACTTTGAAATTTGAAATGGAACATATTATACAGGGAGCCCATTTTATAAGTTCCCGACTTAAAGCTTTAAAATAGGCAAAACAAGATACATTTCATAAGCCACTTGGTAAATATTAGTACTTTAAATCGAATAATCACAGTAGATATAAGAGCAAAATAAAATTTTAATAACCAAGTCACTTATGAAATGGTTTGCCTATTTTTAAACTTTAAGCCGGGAACTTATAAAATGGGCACCCTGTATTTTATTATATTTTTGAAAAGTATACAAAATTTGCTTTGCAGTAAACAATGAATGAAAAAGTCAAGAGTGTGAGATTTTATTGTTTTACCTTTCGTCACCTTTAGGTAAGGAAGTTATTGTCTTTGGTCAAAAAATTCGGTGGTGAGGTTTTAATGAATAAGCACGTTTTACGGTCCCTCGTATACGATTTTACTAGTTTTACGATGATGTCTGTACGTGTGTGTGCGTGTGTCCGTGTGTGTGTGTGACAATTTTTTCTCCGACGATTACTACAATACTACTATTCTAAAAATTATGATTCTTTCGTATTCCTCTTCTTAACATCCATATGAAGATCTGATTAGATTTTGGTTATAATTAGTCAACTGGAACTTTCCTTATTTGAAGTTCTTAACAGTTTTTCTTTAAAAAACGCAGTTAAATATCATTTTTTGACATTTTATGTGATTATCAATACGTATGAAAGAATATCTAATTCTCTATACGGTTTGATTATACAATTTCCTTCATATTTATTTTATAAGATATTTCAAACGTCCGCCGTTTTATTTTTTTAATAATACAAAGTACTACTTATTTACTACCATCGTAAATCAAATTTTGCATAATTTTAAAAAATATAATGTTTCGTTTGAAATTTTAAAGTTGGTACCATATACTCCGGAACTGGAAGTTACAGAACGCTTCTTGATACGACATCTTATTGTCCATACTACCTATAGTAAATTTGCTTATATGAAGATAATAGCTATCTCTCTTAATAATGGAGATAATTGCTGATTCATTCTCGCGTGGTCACTCTGTAGATATTTCAAGTAGTATGTTGTATATAAAACATTTAACCTGCCGCTCATTTTATGAAATAGTCGCATGTGAGAACTATTTGCCATGTATAAATTAATTTCACTCGGTTAAAACCTTCTGCTTGAAAATAATTTAAAATTATATGGAGAGTAAGATAATTTTTCACATTTCTATATTCGGAATAATACAACCTTTTTAGTTTTCGTTCTGTAGTATTTTATTAGTTCCAACGTTTCGACACCATTAACTGATGTCTTCTTCAGGGAAAATGACAAATTACGAGACAAAAACAAAAACAACTAAGGTAACATAAAAATCTGTTGTGGCCAGCACAAGACCTCTCGCCATTTCCATATTACGCTATATAAGTATTGAATTGCACATCCCTTTCAAACCGTCATTTTATAACAAAAAAAATACAGAACTTTACCCAAATACCGTTTTTTATTGTATTTAACATGTCTTCTGCACACATATCGTACTAATTATATCTATTTTTCATTGTATGAGGAAGTTTCTAATTGTCAGAGATTCTTCCAATTCATTAACCAGATTGGCGGTATTTCTGATGGATATATGCATTTTAGCTATAATTTCAAATATTTAATTAATAAAACAATAAGAAAGATTAAATATACTTCCCAGAAAAAACTGTCCGAATGTCACTAAAACTGTTGATTTTTGACACTGGCATGTGTCATTTAAAAACTATGTTATAAACATTGGAATTTGTCAACTGGTTTCCTTAGTGCCTTGGCCTCTGTGATTAAATTACTCTATTATAGTGTCTTTATCTCTAAATCTATACAAGATATAATAAATATTTTAAGTGTATTAGATAGACAATTTTACGTTCTTTAATATTTAATAACAAAAATTTCCAAAAAATTATATTTAGAAGAATTTTTCTCAGAAACTACTACTTCCGGTTGTTCAATTGTTACCAAAACATTTTCAGCTCTTCCCAGGAATGTCAGATTGAGGAATCCATAGTTAAACAATTTTTAAGTCTTATGGTTTTTAAGGAATCGTGTTTACAACATCCAGACATACACACATACACACATACACACATCCACACAAACACACACAGACATTGTTTTAAAAATGTTATAATCGGATTCTAGAGACCTTAAATCGTGCTTATTCAATGAAATCTGGATATGCGAATTTTAGCATGAATCCAATATCTCTCTTAGCGAGAGGTAAAAAGTACATGAATGTTACCTTTTGGTTCGAGTTTTTAATAATCGCTCTGTATATTACACCCCATTCAATTTGTTCTGTTTATGGCTATTTAATCCATAAAATTTTGATCACCATCGAACACCCTAATTTTTTGACCTATATTGTATAGCATCCCTTGTTACTTGATACTTAGGGTAAGTATTCCATGAGAGTGATATTTATATCCCTTGGTCCTATCCTGTAAGTGTTGGGGGTATCTGTTAATGAATTCTATTTATATCTGTGTGCAGCGCCGGTGGTGTGTTGGTGTGTGTGAGTGAACTGCAGGGCTATGACCTGGCCTCGCTGCGTTGGCCTACTTGCCGCCCTGTTTGACACACTTCGCAACAAGTATTGACGCCGCCTACCCCCACCCCTGCTAACCATGACGTCATACACTAACACCCTAACACACCATACACAAAATATACATACATCTCTTCTTATACGGATGAATAGATACACTGATTTCATTTACCGGTTAATAACTTATTTATTACCAATTATTTGTTGCGCTAAAATACATTTTTACTGTCATTAAATTAGACTGACACACCTAATAATGGGTTAAATGCCATGATCTATTACGTCTGGTAAGGAAGGTATTGTCTTTGTTCAAAAAATTCCCTACAAAAGTTTTAGTTGAATATGTACCTAGTACCAACGATGTAGCGTTTACTACTCATTTCCAATATCTACTAGTGTATGTTGATTTTGTCGGACAGAACAACCCCAATTTCACGGTTAGAATTTTTTTTTGATATTTAATAGTAATAATAATTCTTTATTGTATATCAACAAGTTATTACAATTTGATAATGGGGGTGAGTCAATATTTCGTAATTTTTGTAACATTTCATTTGTCAACGTTGCATTGATGAATATGAGATGGCGAAAGGAACTCACACAAACATCTATACCTTACCCGAGAGTCGAACCCAGAACCGCTGACACGTGAAGCTGGAACATCAAGCCACCTCGGTCGGTATATTTTTGGTATTTAAGGTTTCAATATTTATGAGATTTGAGATATTTCGCAATAAGTGTTGGTTATACATAATAATTGGTCTACCAAAATAATACATAGTATATACCGTTTATTTTTAACTATTTAAATTTAAATTTCTTTTTTTTTTGTCAATGTAAGTGTTATCACAAATACTAAGCAATATTTCTTTTACTATATGTATGTACAAAAAAAATTAAAATAGCCAATTATATAACATCTTGCAAAGAAGAAACGGTCTGTTAATTTTTTTTCTTTGTATGAAATGTTACATACGGTGCACACTAAATTAAAATTAAATAGATGGGAGGTAATGTGTTGGCCTTTTTACCTTCCGTCACCTTTACGTAAGGAAGGTATTGTCTTTGGTCAAAAAATTCAGTGGTGAATTTTTAATGAATCAGCAGGTTTTAGGGTCCCTAGAATACGATTTTACTAATTTTACGATGATGTTTATGTGTGTGTATGTGTGTGTGTGTGTGTCCGTGTGTCTGTGTGTGACAATTTTTTTCCGACATAAGTCCAATACTACAATTCTAAAAATTGTAATTCTTTCGTATTCCTCTTCTTTACATCCATATGAAGAGGTGATTAGATGGTTATAATTAGTTAACCGTAAGATCCTTTATTTGAAGTTCTTAACAGTTTTTTGGGAAGAAACGCAATTAAATATCATTTTTTGACATTTATGTGATTATCAATATGAAAGAATATCTTATTCTCTATATATATTTGGTTTGATTATGCACTTTCCTTCATATTTAATAGATATAGAGTTAAAAAATTATAAAGTGATTAACTTTCAAAAATCAGTCAGCGTTGCTATAAACAGGGAAACGATATATATATCCAAAAAATTCTAATTGACAAATGTCAGTATCAAGTGCATTTTACATAATATATGTTCGTGTTATAATTTGGATTTATAGAATCTTTTCCAAGGTACTTTCGGTATGTAACTTGTGAAAAATAGTATATGTTCGTGTTACAATTTTACTGGATATACAGAATCCTTTTCAAGGAACTTCTAGTATGGGATTTATACAAAATACATCAAATTGACGGAAGGTCTTGTGCTGGCCACAACAGATTTTTCTCATTACAACTTATTTTGCTAAAATCAATGATTCTTGAAAATAAATAAAGTATTAGCTAAGAACGAGTACATAGTTTAAATTTGGTATATAATAATAGAATTTCGCGAAAACGGCAGTAAAACTTTTGTAACTGTGATGTCATAAAAATACAGGTAGGTATGTATATTATTTTTAACTTATGATGAATTTAAATAAATCATATACAAATGAACTACTATATATTTTAATTAATAATAATAATAATAATAATAGTAATAATAATAATAAAGTTAAACATTATTTTGCAATAATTTTTGGAGAATGTGGTGATATTAATATGGTCCTGGGTTATAATTCCACCGTTATGACATATTGTCTGTTTTTGTCCACCAAGTTTGAGCCATGCTGACGTCAATATACCTCTTCTCCTTTTTACCTCTCGCTAAGAGAAGTATTGGATTCATTGTAAATCGCATATCCAGATTTTAGTGAATTTAATATCACTAGACTCCGATTTTAACATTTTTACAATGTGTGTGTGTGTATGTCTGGATGTTGGGGACAGTTTCTCAAATTCTATAAGACTAAAGACCAATTTAACTTCGTATTCCTTAACCTGTCAGTAATGGGAAGAGCTGAATAGGTTTTGGTAACAATTGGACAACCGGAAGTAGTTCTTACAAAAATCTTCTAAATATTATTTTTGGAAATTTATGTTATTAGAAATTGTAAATAATATAAAATTCTCTATCCGGTACAATGAACATTTTTATTATATCTTCTATAGATTTAGAGATAGAGAATTAGAAATATGAAAAATAGTCCGTTGTAATGAATCTCATAGCCCAAATAAATTGATACCAGTTGAAAAATTAAAATTACGTTTAATATTTCTTATTTTATTATTGATTAAATATTTAAAATTATAGATACAAATATTACATATATATGCATCAGAATTACTGCTAATCTCGTCAAAAATTTGAAGAATTTCCAATATTTAGAAGAGTAGAAGGAAACTTATCTATAGAATGAATTAAAATATATAAAAATATATTAATAATAGACGTAATTAGAATTTTTGTGTGTGTACCAGACATGTTAAATACAATATGTACTTATATAGCCTAATATGGAAATGGCGAGAGATCTGTGCAGGCCACAACAAATGTTTTCTTCTCGGAAACTACAAATACTTAATTAATTGATTTTAAAAAAATGGATATTTTCTTATCACCTAGTAAATTCACTTACCAGGTGTTATATTTTTTTTTTTCGAGGTGCACAGGAGATTAATAATACATGTAAATTATGTAATATTTGATCCCATAAACAATTTATTAAATTTATTCAATTTTGTATTAATAGCAATAGCCATGGCATTTTTGAACAAAAAGAAAAACAAATGTTTGACATTTTATCTGTCAAAATTTGTAGGCTATGATTTTTTGTTACACTACTTTTGACATATGTCAAATGCATGTCAAGTAAACTTCAAATATATGTCAAATGTACCTGTCAACGTTCATTTCACTGTCCACTGTTTGCTGCCAGTTTGTTCGGCTATTGCTATTAATACAAAATTCTATCAATTTAAATAATTAATTCATGAGACTAAAATATCACATAATTTACATTTATGTACAGAAATTTTTTATCTTTCTATTGATACCATAACCATCGTTGTCAGTCCAAATGTGGGACAACAATCTGCAAAAAACTGATATCCCATGTAAATCTCCTACGTGCACCTTAAAAAAAATTCAATATGTAAATATGTAGAAATCAAAATTTAGTCACATATGGGTACCTCATTCGGGTCTAATATAATATGTGATTTTTTTTTACAAAAAATAAAGGAAACGATACCTAAGGATCATATATTTTAATGGTACATGTTTGTCCTAGTCATCTTATAATATATTACACAAAACGATTGAAAATGCGTTGCCTGAAAAGACCACGAGACCGAAGGTCGAGTAGTATTTCTTTCTGGCAATACATCGAGTAATCGAGTATTTCGAGAATTTTCGATTGTCAAGTTTTATACAGGAAGACTACGAGTATGTCATGAATAAAAAAGAAATTAAAAAGTAAACAGTAAATTTATCGTTGGCTCGTAGTCTGGTGAAATGCTTGTATTTCAAAAATAAAAATAAGCTGTCGGTGGCAACAGTGTAGGTTCTGAAGTAGTGGTTAAATAATTATTTGTCTACTTGTCAAATTTATAATTCAATAATGCGTAGTTGTCAAATAATAGGAGCGTTTAATTCGTTTCCGTAAACTCGGAGATGTTAGTATCATTTCAAATATCTACATAATAAAACACACAAAGCATGATTTACTTTTCTCTTCAAAGTCAAATTAGAAATATATTTATGTGGTCGATTATATGTTCAAAGGAAAATGATCGTACTCTATACGCTCCGTAGATTTCAAAATGACGCTGACAGTTCTGAGTACATAAAACAAAATAACCAAACGCACCTATAAGTAACAATGGTAACGAATATACAAACCTTTGTATAGGTATACAAATATACCAACCTTCATACCTATATTCGTTCACCATGGTTACTTAAAAATAACCGCTGTAATATATGGTAACTAAGGAAAATCACGCATTCTTATTGGGTTATAACTTAATAAAGGATATAGTCAATAGCAATATTTAATAAAAGGAGTAGAATATGTGGAATTATACAGATTTAAAGTTATTTATTACTTTTCCCGATTTTTTATACTGCCCGGGAAATTTAAATTTATTGTCCAAATTAATGACATGGTCCATAAAGTATACATATTACTGTGTATGGCAATCTGCTTTCCTGATTTTAGTGCAAAGACCAATTAATTAAGGTATTTGCTGAATCTCTGTATGGTATAGGTATACATATACATAGGTAATAATTGTAGAAAGTGTACTTCATCAAGAGTCACTTTTAAACGATAATATGTGTATATATAAGTTTATTAAATTGTAGACAATTCATCCTTTTATTGTTAAAATATACCATAAAATAATTCTAATTAATATACTTATTCATTCGTAATAGATTGTAATATTGTAGATAAATTTATAGGCTTAATATTATATTCTTACTAGAAAACTAGAACACACTCTCTGTTTTTCAAAATTGTTGTATAAAATGTCCTGTTCTGTTTACAACACAAAATGTAAAACACACAGTACAAATAAAATGCTACCTATTGTGATTGTACAAATATATGTACTTGTAGATTGTAGGAGTTATGTTTACTGTATTTTATTGCACAATTAGTCAATGAACAAAGAATTCCTAGAGGAAATGTAAACACTGTCAAGTCCTACACATTTTTAATCAACGTGGGTGGGGTATTGTTGCCAATTAAATAACGAATAGATGAAAAGTGTATTAATCTGTTAATTTAATTAAACTATAGATTTTTTTATATATGTATATTTAAAAGCTGGAAAAGCAATTTAAAGTACAACATTTTACTTCAAACAATTCTACAATTTTGCGTAGGCAATTTACCGAACTTTATATATAAAAATTATATTTATTTATTTATGTATTCAGGTGAAAAAATTTATATTATTCACTTATATTGTGCAATAAAATTAAGAGAATTCATATTACTATAATTATAAAAAATTGGATGATATATTTATGTATTTATGGAAAAATGGAATTCTCCGTTAAGAAACTAACATTTAATTTATTTTTCTTTACATTAAAAAGGTATAAGATAGCTCTTCTAAAATATAGATAAATAAATATAGCGTTTTTTTATGTATCACTACTTAAAGATATATCAATATAAGCTCTCTATACGGGTATTCGTACATATTTTTAGTTACAAAAATTATTTATTTATAAAAATTATATTTATCTCCTATATTACATTTTCTTTGTTTCACTGAAGAGAACAGGGGGTAGATTCTAATTCACTGGAAATGGGCTACTTGCGTACCTTTTTTTATTTAATATTTTTGAAGAGAAGGTAAAAACTTGCTACCCATATTTTTTCTTTTGACAAAATTTTTATTAATTAGCCAGAAAAAAAATAATGAAATTTGATTATTTGAATTCCCGCCATGTATGACGTAGAATTACGCCGCACCAATGAATAGTTGTAAAGTCACAGCGTGGTGCCGTCCCATAGTAATGGTATGTTTGTGCGGGTAATGTAGATCACCTGTTTGACGTTTCAATAATAGTTTGGAGGTTAGTATTTTAGTTTATCTTTTTGGTATCGATATTTTAAATTACAAGTAACTACCTATGTGTTTATTTATTAAGTAATTAATGTATTTGAGAGACCAGAGAGAGAGAAAAATGAACCAATGACAAATTAAAACTTTCTCGCACGCCATGCCATCTATTGATAACATTCTTAAACATGCTTCCCCTCCCCCAGTTCAATATAAAGACAGAAAATTTTCTTTCTTAATTTAGTAAAAAATAAATAAATATTTTAAAATAAAATTTATATTTTTATATGTATATGTTTTCAATATAACATTACGTATATAGTGACAGAAATCGGATTTTCAGTACCACGCAAGTAGCCCATTAGAGATTGCCTCTATATGGTAACTATTCATGACGTCAGATTTTAGGGATTTAATTTTCTAGTTTGGTATAAACAAGATAAAATATGACAGGTTTTCTTTTTCGGAAAATTTTACGTAATTTTTTAATATAAAGGAGAATGGAACGCTTTATGATCAAGAACTTGTCTTGTTAATAACTTTAGTAATAATAATTCCGTCTTAATTCATCCTCTGCAAACATTAAAAGACCTAAAATTCTGATATAACAATAGAAAACCATTTTCTAAAAATAAAATGTAAATTTTGAATAAATCTATTTTAAACTACTCCTATAAAAGAAGACGTACCTATATTTAATAATTTTGACGATATATTAGCAAATAACTAAATTATTCCTAATAAAATAATCAAAATGTCAAACATGACAAAGTCCTGTCACGCTCCATGTTATACCAAACTAGAAAATTAAATCCCTGTTTGATTCCTGTAACAAAACCATGGTAACAATATGACGTCATTAATTGCGACAAGTCTCTAAAGTGACTTAGAATCGACCCCCAGATATAGGTATTACCTATCATATCGAAAATAAACTCGTACGTTTATAAATATAACACAATGCATGTAGTACTGGAAACTTTCATATAGTAAAAGTTGTTTTTCCAAAGAACGATTCTATGTAAATGGGCCTTTATCTAAACCAAATTGGTGAACAATAATTGTATGTTCATCTTTGTGTTACTACTTGGTAAACAAAATGCCGTTAAGAGGTAGAATATAAGTAAATCTTGAATTAAATTCTAGCGATTTCTATATTCATAATAAAGACCACTATTTATTCTTAAGGTAGGTACGTATGTATATAGAATATGGGTATGGGTATGGCTATGGCTTATCTGTTCTCTGTACATATATATATATATATATATATATATATATATATATATATATATATATTATTTCCATTTTTCTATGAAAAATATTGTCGTCATCTGCTAATCATTTTTTAGATTTTCTGATTTTTCTTTTCCATTTTCGTACCTCTTCAAATTTAAAAATTTAACATTCAATCAGATAAATAGGAAATCTAGAATGCAGTGTTATATCTATTCATTAATTTATTTGTTACGAATTGTATCATTTGTTAATAATTATTATCATTTCATTATCTTACAATTTCTATTACTCTTCTTCAAATTACTAATCTAAATTTAATATCCACAGTTTTGGTAAATCGAAATATGTATAGTATTCTATACCAATCTATCCATCAATTTATTTATAAGAAATCATACAAAATCCTAATTATTATGAGTTGTCATTATCATTTTAATTTTTACGCTTTCTATTTTTGTTTATATATACATGGGTATTTTCAAGTTTACAAATGAAAACCAATTTTGCAAAAATAATTAGGTCGATCACACGATCACACCCATCATAGAGACAAGCAAAAGCAAATCACTCTTCTCACTATAAATCAACCGTTTGCTTATTTATAACAATATGTACCACTTCTTAATAATTATTATTTTCTTATGTGTTCTCATTCATTCACGATTTTACTAAATAAACAGAGGCATATGTTACGTAAAAAGTATAGGTATAGGAAGGTAAAAATAGTGTTTTGTTTATATCTTCCCATTTAATCATATATCGTACCATATTTTTATAATTGTTACCATTTTATTATTCTATCTTTTTGTTTCATTCATCATTTTACTAAAAATAAACAAAGATATTAGAGCCCAAATGTACGTACAGCAATATAATGTTCAATAGCTATCTGTTCATAAAAAAAAACATAAAAAATAAAATCACGGTTGATTATTTATTTCAACAGGTGGAAATCTGCTATGTTCATATTGGGGTAATGATGATATTTCTGTATCATTGAGGGCGTTTACCAGAGCTGTGCGAATCACAACCGGTCGCCTAATATATACAGCCACGGGACCCAATTTATTTATAACAATCATAGTATCATTATAATTATTATTAGCTTTTATATTTTAATTAAGTATATCTACAATATTCACAAATTTAAAAATGTAATTTTATATTTTTATCCATTTATTTATAAAATAAATAAATATATCATCAATTTTGTACACAGATATCAGAAATGACGAAACATTTACCGTGCTGGCGCTTACCTGTCGCCATCTCACGGGCACTCGTTGCAGGCGTGGAGAGTGCACCACGGGGGTTATTTTTGTGCCATTAAAATTCGATATAATTTTGGGCGTCGGTCCGGATCAAATCCGGGTGCCCAAATTCGGGACTAGACACTCAGGCACACGGCCACAAGACCCCACAATAGGGATATTGCAAGAATTTTTATATGCCTAGTAAATTTTAGAAGATATTGTTCTTCAAAGAACCTCTAATTTGAAAATATCACGAAATATCCATTGAGATACTTTACAATTAAATGCTGAAATTTGTGTAATATTTTGAAATAGAATGTGTTGTCAGAGTACATGCAATTTAACATAGGACATTAATATAAATAAGGTAAACTGCTTTCCTATTGGCTATGAATGACGAGATGTATGTACTCCGACATCAAAGAGAGGTGGGGGGGGGGGCTGTTTTTCATGGCTATTTCCGGCGCTAATCTTTTTATTTAATAATTAACAATAAATTACTACAATCATTTTGATTACTATAAAAAATATTGCATAAACTTTCATTTAAAATACTTTTTACCTCTCGCTATAAGAAAGGTATTGGATTCAAACTAAAATTCGCATATCCAGATTTTAGTGAATAAGCGCTATTTAAGGTCCGTAGAATCCGATTATAATATTTTTACGATGTCTGTGTGTGTGTGTGTGTGTGTGTGTGTGTGTGTGTGTGTGTGTGTACGTGTGGATGTTGGAGGGACGATTACTCAAAAACTGTAAGTCTTATGACCTGTTTAACTATGAATTCCTTAACCTGACATTCCTGGGAAGAGCTGAAAAGGTTTTACTAACAATTGGACAACCGGAAGTAGTAGTTTCTTAGAAAAATTCTTCTAAATATAATTTTTTGGAAATTTTTGTAATTACATATATTGAAGAACATAAAATTCTCCATATAATACACTTAAATATTTTATTATATCTTGTATAGATTTATAGATAAAGACACTATAATATATAGAATAATCGGATGTAATACATCGGCTATACTACACTAAGGAAACCAGTTAACAAATTCAAAACATAGTTTGTAAATGACAGATGTCAGGGTCAAAAATCAACAGTTTTAGTGTCATTCTGATAGCTTCTTCTGGGAAATACATTTAATCTTTCTTATTGTTTTATTAATTAAATATTTAAAATTATAGATAAAGTGTATATATCCATCAGAAATACCACCAATCTGGTTAATGAATTGGAAGAATCTCTGACATTTAGGAACTTCCTCATACAATAAAAAATAGATACAATTAGAATTATTTGTGTGCAGAAGACATGTTAAATGTTAAATACAATAAAAAACAATATTTGGGTAAAGTTCTGTAATTTTTTGTTATAAAACGACGGTTCGATAGCGAAGTGCAATACAGTACTTATATAACATAAAATGGAAATGGCGAGAGGTATTGTGCTGGCCACAACAGATTTTTAAAACATGTGAAACCGACTCATTGTTTCATACCATTTATTTATTTATAATAAATTTTATCACGCCGTAATATTTCTTACCTTGTAAATCTATATTCATTCATATTTTTTTTTTTTTAATAATTTTCAGTAATAACAACCAGAATATAGGTCCAAAAATACATTTTTATATTTCTACGCAGCTATTATTTTACAATAAATTACACTATTCTTTAATGACAATTACTTTTATTAGCCAATATTCATTCACAATTTTGTTAAAATACAGTAATTATACCCAGAATATAGGTGTAAAAACCCAATATTCTACACTTCCCATTTATTTATTATTAACAATCCATCCCAGCCCATAACAACAATTACAATTTTATATCTCCCCATTGTATCCGAGTCGGTACATCTTCACCCATCACCCGAATCTCCACCCTCTGTGTCCCTGTGTCCCAGTTTCAGGCTTCAGCCTGTGCTCTGCTGTACTGTGCTGGCTCCACTCATTCATTGGAAGATATGAATGAGGCGTCCGCACTCCGCAGCCGGGCCGGGTTCATGTCGAGGGGTGGCCGCACCTCACCAGCGCTCGCTAGGGTAGGGGAGCCATTCATGGAAAAATGGATAGAATCAGAATGGATATGGGAGGTCATAGGGAACCAGGATTTGCAACATTATTTTGGGTATGGAAAATCTAGAAATAATATTGTGTAGGGAAGGATAATAAGAAATGTTATAAACAAAGTAGATTGGCACATCCAGGCATCTAAGTAATTAACGTAGGAGTAAATAATAATTATTAATATACCATAACAGCTTATTACCCATTTATCAGTGTTCCAATCTGCTTTCTTTATTCGTAGAGAGTAATGACAATGTTCTGTACCGTTCAGTATACATAGCAGGAGTCACTTTTGTACTATTTGAAGCATTGCCATAAAAATATATAAGATAACATGAAACTGTTCAGTTTTATTATTTTAATTATACCATTTGATGACAAATACAGATATTTTTTATAAAGTCAGGTTTACAAGATACGACTATCAACATTTATTTTAAAATAGGAATGTATAATAACTTTACTAAAATATAAACCGCCATTTTTTTCTCTTTTCAGCGATGTAAAAGTTTGTATATCAAAAGTATGAAAAAAATCGAGAAAATAAGATAATTGAAAAATATCAAAAAATATTTTTATTCAAATATTCTAGTTGGCTATGTGAAAGTAAACAAAATGTAACAATGGGAAAAACGAAATAAAATGCATTTAATTGTTACTTGTTTAAAGATATTTTGTAAACAAAATGTTGTCTAGTCAAATAATTTTTGGCGCATAATACATAGAAGGATCATGTGTTTTTAATGTACATATTTCAACAAGATGAATAAGAATATTATGAAAAGAAGTTGCAGCAAAATATTTTTTGTTCAATACAAAAAGATTTTAAATCACTTGAATTACTTCAATTTTCGTTAGAATGTTCTAAAATCTATAAACAAGTACTTAATATTTTTAACAATTTTATTTATAAATATTTTTTTCAGTTTATTAACAAAATTATTTTATAATATATAAATAAATTAACCTATTTGTAAAATATATTCACTCAAAAGACCAAATGTATACTAAATTGTTATACATATGTGTATTGCTAGTTGCAATATGGTATTTCAAGATTTACATTTGTGCAAATGATTAATTAATTATAAGTAAAAATATTATAAAATAAGTAGAAGTATTTATTTATTATTAAAAAATATTTAGATGTCATATTATTTACGAAAGAAATAATGCCCGGGACTACCCGTCCCAGTAATGGGTGGTAATATTTATTTATACAATCTTTAATTACAAATTATGCACACATTATTTTCATTGAAAATATATTTTTTTTTTTGTAATATTGCTAAGCCTACTATTATTATAGTTGTAATAATTATTAAAAAATAATAATAGTTTATCAACATGTTTATATTAGCTAAATATTTATTAACTTAATCAATTTTATAATAATACTTATCATAAAAGTATAAAAAATGCCAAAAAATACAGACATGTGTATAAGTAGGTCATTGAAATCTCTCCCAAATATCATATTGTACGTTAAGTTATACGATGTTGGTACCATTTTTAAAAGAGTTTTAATAGATTTATATTATTAAAAATAAATAATTTTTGACAAACTATAAATTTATTAATATTAATGATAATTACTTCTTCTATCCCTATTATTTAAGTGTATATTTCGAGAAGATTTATGAATATATTTGTGGTCTTTATATAAATTTGCATATAATTATAAACAATTTATCGAGCTGATATTTTTCGTTCATGTTTCCTCCCTCGCTCCTTCCCCTCCCCCCTCTCTTCCCTTGTTCTTGTCCATCCCCTCTCCGTTTCTGGAGGAATCAGCACATTGATGACGCACGTATCGGGATGGAGGTACATATCCCTGCCGGGTCTGGGAACCAGGTCGTCGCTCCCGACCTACTTCCCGGGTCGCTGCACTGCCGCTGCTGCCGAGGTGACATCACGCTGACGTCATACCCCACTTCATTCTAAACTATCCCCCACCAACGGTACAACAACCACAAGCTATTTTTAGAACACGAGGGTAAATATAGATCAGGATGGCTTGGCTTGGCTGTGCCTGCTCAAGGGGTTTTATTTGTTATGTAATATAAAGGCAGGGACTAATAGTAATTGGATTCTTTTCTTTGTATGATATAGGACAGGAATTTTGCTTCTATGACGAATTATAATATGTATTATGAATTTGCTGCAATAGCTTTCAATGCCTGTACCTGTCAGATAAGGCTTGGAAATTTTTATCTAAATAAAATTAAGTAAATATATCATCATGGCTTATTACCTATTTCTGGGTGTGCCAAACTGCTTTTATTCGCTTATTTTGGCAATGATGGTTTATCTGTAACAAAGAGGGTGCTTATCAGGTATATCTCATGGGCTCTCAAAATTGTCGTGGTGAAAACACCTCAGAGGTTAATTTTTTGTGCTTTTTAAAAAATGAAAATAATTTTTAAGTTTAAAAGCGATCGGATCTGAACTTGGGCCGTCCGAATTACAACTGTAAAAATACCAGTTTTACAATTTCCGGTTAAAATTTTAACTGCCGTTAAACTGAAACGAAATGAACTATAGAATTTGTCATTGCTGTTAATAAACCAATTTAATATTGTTTATTTAACTGCCAATTTAAATTTTAACCGAAGATTCTAAAACTTATAATACAAGTAAGCATGCTTTGTCGGCACCACATCGGAGAACAAAATGCCTTAATTCCTTAATAAATTCCCCCCTTTTTGGTTTATTTTTTACACTATTTTGTTATAAAATAAATCCAAATTTTTTTGCACTAAAATAACATTTTGTTTACCATTTAAAAAAAAATGTGGAGATTTGGGGGGTACTTTTGGAAAAAAAATTTGATTTTTTGAGCATCAGATTTTCTCATGAAAAGATTTTGTCTAAAAAATGATACGATTTTAAATTTTTTATTTCACATCAGGTAATAAAAAATCTGTTGTGGCCAGCACATGACCTCCCGCCAATTCCATGTTTAAAATAGCAATGAGCTTTAAGTAAAGTATCACTTCCATTGATCGTTTGTAAACAAAATCTACTTTGTTGTTCCAATAAATAGAAAAGTTTGTAATACGAAATTTTGGATTATATTTTGTTATGTTTTTCCTGAAAAATCTGTGAGCAACTTTGCGAAGTTTTGGATCATTAATATATTTTAAGAAAAAATCGTCACACACACATTATTGTCAAAATCAGCACCAACTTCCTTATGCTCTAAAACGCAATCAAATTATATAAGAGTATTAAATACCAACTTTGCGAAGTTTCGGATCTTAATATATTTTAAGGAAAAATCGTCACACATACATTATTGTCAAAATCATCACCAAATACCTAACTTCTTTATGCTCTAAAACGCAATCTGTGTAAATTCTTCGCCGTACATTATCCATTTCGTAAATGTGTATTTGCAAACTATTATTTAACACTTTGAAATCACGTTCTTATTTGAGAGCTGTTTGATATATAATGCTGAAACATCAAACTAAAATCGAATTATCCTGTATATCTAATATTTATATATGTTGGAAAATACATTATTTTTACAAACCTTAATTTCATTACAATCATATTTTAACTACTAAATTCTTCTTAACACGGTTTCATTACTAATTTTAATGTTATTTCTTCGTGACAGTGACATTTGTTTAAATATGTCAAATTTGTTATTAAAGTATTGTTTTTGTTTGACGCAGAGGCAAAGTGATGTACAAAAATAAATTATTTTATAATTCAATATTTAAAGTTATTTCAAGTTATTTACTAAATGCTTATCGTAGAATTGAACATTGTGCCATTATATTTAATTTGTATTGGTAAAAGTTGCTAAAAAATTATATTCAATGAATTTTTTACAAGAAAAACTGTTAAAAGCTTGTATAAATGATACTTCCGGTTATCCGATATACACTAAAAACTAATGAGCTCTTCCCACATTAGTATAGAATGGGTATACAAAATTTCAAATATTTCTGATTGATAGTATTTGAGTAATCGTGTCCACATGACCCACACAGACACACAGACACACAAACACACATACATACTTACAGACATCATTGTAAAAATGTTGAAATCGAATTCTGGGGACATCAAAACGTACTCATTCACTAAAATCTCTATATGTGATTTTTAGCACGATCCCTATACCTACCTCCCCTACCTAGGGTAGCGGGAGGTAAAAATTGTAAAAATTTGAAATTTGAACAAGAGTAAAGAACCTAGATGGAGCTGTAAAACAAATGTTCAGGGTACAAAGGTTTGTGAATATTTGAGGCTTCTTTACTGCGTAAGTAAAATTGAACAAATTTATACACGGCAACACGACCCTACAAGTATGTAGGTATAAGAAACAAAAATGATGTTTTAATCATTTTGCTAAGGAACAATTCAATCCAAAATTGAAAATCGCAAATCGTATTTTTGGGAGTACCAGGAGTATTTCTGTGAAAATATTTTTTTAATTGGAGTAATAATTAAAAAGTTACCCATTCCAATTGTTAATACATACTTGTTTGATAAAAAAAATTGGATAAGGCTATTTATGCATATACTTATTTACGAATAAATGTTTATGAGATGATGTCTTGATTCTAGACAATGTTATTTTTGGTAAATACCAAAATTGATGAAATTATTTGCATTTCAAATATATACGCATAAGTAGCTATTTACCCACGCAGTATGTATGAATTACTGGTTATGTGCATATATAGCATGTACTCTAAATTTTAGAATATAAACAGAATTTTAAAAAGAATTCAACATTTTATTTTATAAAATCTACTTCTTCAAAAAATCCTAATCTGAACTGAGGTGAATTAATCGAATCAAAGTTAACATACTATACGTACAATGTGCACCCAAATCATTCAAGCAGGTAATGCACGTCATTAATAAAAATTGAATAAAAGTAACTAGATGTGTGACGTCATGTACTGGTACGTTTGCAGAAGTTTTAGAATCTTTATGAAAGGAGTTATACAGGTTGCAATCTGTATTATCGACATGGTCATGAACTGTCACATCTACAAAATAAATACTATATTTTCGTCATTGTCCATTTCTATTTAAATTATTTATAATACTAACCTTTTTTATACTTATGTATGCCATAAAAAGACAATAAATAAAAGTGAGCCGAATTTCAAAGAAATATACCGAATTCTTCTGATTGATTAGAAGTGCTACCTTTGACAGATTCACAGATTTTGTGATTGCGTTAACAGTCACGTTGCGTCGTTGCGTTGCGTTTAACGTTACTTTATTATAAATAGGCCTTTACAACGCACAAAAATGTTTCAAACACGATACAAATATTTTTCAAATAATAACTTTGACAGTATGAACATACAAATTATCAGTGTTGCCAACTATAGCAACAATTAAACGAATAATATGACGTTGATGTACATTATTTATATATTATTCATGTAATATACGATAAGTAATGAACTGTACTATTTATCTTAGTAATAATTATGTAAGACTATACACTTTTTGACGGTTAAAAATGATTCAAATTTTATTTCATTTTTCACTATTAGTGAGTTTAATGCAATAAGGTTTTACACTACTGACGTGCATTGGCTGCTTGAATGATTTGGGTATATATTGCTATTTTTAGTGAGTAAAAGAAATGTCAATGTCAAATTAATCTGGGAAATTAGGAATATTTGCAGCTGAGACCAATGATCATATTCGAATAATACAAATGTGTGTAAGAACACTCTGTAAATGGGATTTTAGTAGTGTTGCCACAAGACCAAGACCAGTCTTGGTCTTGGTCTCGTCTCGTCTTGGTCTTGTCGAGACGAGACCATCATTTGGTCTTGACTAGAAAAGTCGAGACGAGACGAGACCAGTATCAAGTCTTGTCGATAAAGTCTTGAGTCTCGACAAGACTCTCGACTTCAGTTCAAAGGTATTTTTTTGAAACATATATTCTAAAAGTGCTTCAAAAATTGAGAATATTGCTGTAAATACTGTTCGAAAATTCATATAAATAAGAGAGATAATAATTTTTCAAATTTTGTAATTTTCTATTTTCATAGTTGTGTTCCAAAAACATTAATTTATGTAAATATGATGTATTCTTTATTCATCTAAATAATCCAAATGTAACTTTTAAATGAATTTACAATGTAGGTGGGATGGAATGAAAGAAATATAAATTTAGAATTCTTGTGTTATTTTAATGCACCAATATTTTAATTAAATTAAAATCAACCTTTATTTTATAATATACATACATGTTTTATATGTATAAATATGTTGATTTTAATTTATTTTTTGATTAATTCTCAATTAAAATATTGATACAACTGACTATATCTTGGAAAATATTTCCAATTTTCAAATAGCAACAAAGTTACATTTGTGGTGCATTCTCCACGTTAGCAATGTACTTCAGTTTTATTTATTAAATTAATTTACTATAACAAAGTAACGTTCCCAAATATACAGTATTTTTCATTTTTAAAGAATCTATTATGATTCTTAGAATTTTACGGAAATGCAGACAAAGATTTTACGATCCTAGGGAAATTCCAGGTCTGTGTCCCGGTTTAAAACAACCATATTGTACTTGTTCAACGTACTTCTTATTCGCCTAAATATTTCACTTCATTCAAACATATGAATACATATTGCATATAGAAATAGGAATATATTAAATGCAAATAATGTAAACTATTAATACTAACAAATCAGGTATATAATTATTTTGTAAAGAAATAGTAAAAGTATAGAAAACGAAGATTTAATTCTTCTCAAACTTTGTAACCATAATTTATGTAAAAATACTTTTCCTGAGAATTAAAATAAAACATTTTCTAGTGTTATCATTAAATGCCAATAAAAAAATTATGATATCGTATATAAACAAAAATTTGGAAAATACGTACTTCAAAAGATAAAAGTTTATGTATCTATTATGTGATGTATAATGAAAGTAAAACTTTATCTCAATAAAGTGAAATGTAAGGGACATTGTTAAAATATGTAGTTACAGGTATAACAATTTGGGAAATTTGGTATCAAACATTCTAAGAAATTGGTATTAAACATTTCTCGTAAAAACACGTGCAAAGTACAAGTACACTTTCCTCGCCCGGTGTCATTGGTCATAAAGGCCTTTGATTTCTTTTCGGCGTATTTTAATCTAAGGTTCAGTTCAACTGGGTATTATAAAATACTGGAATTAGGGATATCCTTGTACTGGGATTGTAATTCATAATTTTGTGTTCATTCATATTTTCTTATTTTCAGCTTCGTTGATAAAATTGTTGCCAGAATATAATTAATAAAAATAAGCATAATGTAAAGATTAGAAAAGTTTGTAAGGAAGTGATATTTTTGGAAAAACCATTGCTTTGTCCCCCATCCCTTAAGTTTTATAGTCAGTATGAAGAACGTCAACATAAACATAACTCAAGGTCAAACTTTTGAAATAAAACAGCAGTTCTCAACCTGTAGTACACGTACCAGGGGATACGCAAAAGTCTAAGTTTTAGTTATCTACTTATTTAACATAAAAAAAATAAAAAAAATAGCGAAAGAAGTTACTTTTTTGAGGATTTTTATCCATTTACTTACTGCTTACTTTAAACATATACATATCTATTTAACTATTGCTAATAATAGAAATGCATTCTGTAGTTAAGGAATTGAAATTATATATTTTATGTTTAGTAATGATAAACAACACTCGATATATACGTATATTTTCATATTAATTGTTTGAAGAGGTCAAGTATCAAGTTGATGATATTCATGGAAAACTTAATAATAAATATCTCAAATATTATTTGGAATTTTTTAATCGGGATTGTACTGCTGTTCTTAGAATTTTATGTACTATTAGGTACGATTATTAAAAAAATTATTAATGGAAGCAAAGTCGAGAGTCTTGTCGAGACTCGAGACGAGACGAGACCACTCTAGTCGAGACCAAGTCAAGACCAAGACGAGACCGACCCCAAGTCTCGTCTCGTCTCGACTTCTGGCAACACTAGATTTTAGAAAGGTAACGTTTAGTAAAAGCTCCTATAAAAAATTATCTCAAATATAAAATAAGTAGAATATCTTCTGCAATTGGAACATAAAAAGAAAATACTAACTGAATTTATAAATATGCCTCATTTTATTTATTTTAAAAGAAATGTTTATTACATCTAAAAAGCATATTTCTTTTGGAAAAAATAAATATATGTATCATAACGACTTATCATCGATTGTTTGGTGTTCCAACCTGCTTTTACTTGCAGATTCCGATAACGATACCTATAATTCAAACCAAAATGTCTGTACAGGGTGTCTCATTTTCGATGTTTTTTTAGGGTACCTCGGGAAATATTACTGATAGAGCAAAATCTTTTGCACATTCCAGGGTCAACTTTTTGAGAAAAGTTTAATAGTCACCACAGGAATTTTCGATCTTCTTTTGTTTCTGAACTACAGGCAAAAACTTGTTTTTCACTCATTTCAAAAATATCTCATCACCTATTTATTAAGATAGAGAAAAAATATTTTAACAAATGTTATATCGTGTTTTAGGTAAAATAAGATGGCGTAATTAGATTTTTTGAAAACGTCATAATTCTCGAGATATAACACAAACTTATGATTTTTTTAAATAGCAACCTATGCTGAAAATAGCTTTATCTTGTTGCTAATTTTATAAGCTTTTCAATGATATATAACAATAAGTCTACATTTTTTTGTTTTACACATGAATAAAAGATGAATTATTAATATTTTGGGGGTGAAAAAATTGAAAATTATTAAGAAACAAATGAAAAAAACTAGTTCATCGTTTGCTTATTTTGATACCGTATCTATTAATTATGTACTCAAAACTATTCTAAACCAATTATTTTTGGATTAGTTAAATTATTATTTATTGACGTCACAGATGGCTTTGACATAATTTAAAAATGGTTTAATATACTTTGAAAGTAAATAAATTAAAATTATGTGTATAATAGATTTTTCATTTGTTTCTTAATAATTTTCAATTTTTTCACACCAAAAAATTAATAAATCATCTTTTATTTATGTGTAAAACAAAAGAATGTAGACTTGTTAAATATCGTTGAAAAGCTTATAAAATAAGCAAAAAGATGAGACTATTTTCAATATAGGTTACCGTTTAAAAAATCGTAATTTTGTGTTATATCTCGAGAATTATATAATTTTCAAAAAATCTAATTACGCCATTTTATTTTGGGTAAAAAACAGTACAAAATTTATTTAAAAAAAATTCTATAACTTTCATAATAAATAAGTTATGACCTATTATTGAAATGAGCGAAAAACGAGTTTTTGCCTGTAGTTCAGAAACAAAAGAAGATCGAAAATTTCTATGGCGACTATTAAACTTTTCTCAAAAATTTGACCCTGGAATGTGCAAACGATTTTGCTCTATCCGTAATATTTCCCGAGGTACCCTAAAAAAACATCGAAAATGAGACACCTATACAATAATATAGTATACCTACCTATCACGCATCATCTCACGGGCTGTCAAAGCTGCAGTGGAGAGAGAACAAGATTGGTGATTAGTGCGACTTGAAGATTGGAAATATGTAATTATTATTATATAAAAGTATTATTTTTGCGCCAAAAATGGAGCGTGAAGTTATATTTCCCTGAGAAAATAATCACGAAAACATTTAAACCTTTTATTTAAATGGAGAATTGATAGTAATTGATTTTTACTCACATTAGAAACGAGAGAAACACACTACTAGTAGTCCAGTCATTTGGTAGAAAAATAAGGGTTTATTCCACAAAAGGTCGGGTATTTTTGATTTTTGGATATATTGTATATTTAGGGGTCCTAATAAAAAATGCAAGTTTTCCCCCTCGGGGGCCTTCGGGAAGCACCGCCAACTTGAGAAAAAAGGCGCAAAAAAGCGGTTTTTTCTAAATATCTCTCCACTGATTTGCTTAGGCAAAAATAGTTATTATCTAATTTGTTTACTATAAAATTCTCTACAACTTTTATCTAAAACATTTTTTTCTATAATTAATAGATAGCGAGCTACAGTGCTTCAAACAGAGCAAATTTTTTGAAAATTACATGAATGCTTCATTTAAATCATATTTTATTATATTTTCTTTACGTTTTTTTATAAATTACTTTTTGACAATCATTAATTATTATTATTTAACGAATATATATAAATATTAATTATTGTTTATAGTTTTTATTTCATTCTAAAAATTTTTTATAGTCCAGTAAATTTATGATTTTACCTTAAAGTAATTCCAACAAAAGCTTTTTAACGGAATCTAGTCCCAGAAAAGTGCGCCGAATAACATCAATATTTTCCCGACATCGGAGCATGGGAACCTCCCGCCAATTTGGACAAATGGCGGCATATTCAGGTTTATAGCCATTTGCTTAAAACAATTATGAAAATATTTAAATTATTCAAAAAAACAAACAATATTACGTACTTGATACTTAGTCTTTTCTCAATTTTTCATCAACCACTTTGACACCTATTAAATACTTAATACTTCATTTTGTACAAATATTTAACTGGGCAAAAATATTCAGATAATTTAACCAACGATTTATTCGTCCAATAGTTGCTAACTGACGTTGGTGAAACAAATACATATATGCTATTTTACCGTTACCAATAGTGAGCAAGAATTTTACGGTGTAATAATCAAGGATTTATTTTAAAAAGGAATATTGAAACAAATATTGAAAACTATATTATAAAATTTATTTATACAGTTATTATTGTAGCAATCAGAACGGTGAACGATTTAATTATTTAAATATGAAAAAAGTTTTTACCTCTTGCTAAGAGAGGTATTGGAATCATGCCAAAAATCACATACCCAGATTTTAGTGGATAAGCACGTTTTAAGGTCCCTAAAATTCGATTATAACATTTTTATGATGATGTCCGTGTGTGTGTGTGTGTGTGTGTGTGTGTGTGTGTGTGTGTGTGTGTGTGTGTGTGTGTGTGTGTGTGTGTGTGTGTATGTGTGTGTGTGTGTGTGTGTGTGTGTGTGTGTGTGTGTGTGTATCTTGGAGCCACGGTTTCTCAAATACTACAAGACAAGACATGTTTAACTACGGTTTCCTTGATCTGACAGTACTGGATTAGATTTTGGTAACAATTGAACAACCGGAACTACTCGCTTCTTAAAAAAATCTAAATATTATTTTTTGAAAATTTATGTTATTACAAATATTATATTTATTTTCTATAGAGTTAGAGATAGAGAAATATAAATATATAAAATAAAATAATATGTTGTAATGGAACCTAACAGCCTATGGAAAACAAGTGGATTAAAATGTTTGTAATTGACGGATAAATGTCATTGTCAAATAACCATAGACATTACTGAAGACTTATTCTGGGAAGTACATTTAATATTTCTTTTTTACCTTCCGTCAAAAGAAAGGTATTGTTTTTGGTCAAAAAATTCGGTGGTGAGTTTTTAATAAATAAGCACGTTTTAGGGTCCCTACAATACGAATGTACTATTTTTAAGATGATGTCTGTATGTGTGTGTGCGTGTCCGTGTGTGTGTCTGTGTGTGTGTGTGTCTGTGTGTGTGTCTGTGTGTGTGTGTGTGTGTGTGTGTGTGTGTGTGTGTGTGTGTGTGTGTGTGACAAATTTTTCTCCGACGATAACTCCAAAACTACAATTCTAAAAATTATGATTCTTTCATATTCCTCTTCTTTACAACCATATGAAGAGCTAATTAGATTTTGGTTATAATTGGTCAACCAGAAGTACCATTATTTGAAGTTCTTAACAGTTTTTCGTGAAAAATAGCAGTTAAATATCATTTTCGACATTTTATGTGATTATCAATAGAAAGAATATCTTATTCTCTATACGGTTCGATTATACATTTTTCTTCTAATTGACAGATGTCAGTGGCAAGTGCAAAACCAAAGTGGAAAGTATATGATCTGAAAGTGATATAAATGACAGAGTGTCCCTCTCCAGTGACTTGCCTCGCCTCAAGATAGGAACTTATAATGCCAGAAGTACGAGAAAGGCAAAAGAGAAGATGGAAGGACTGTATAGCAGAAGATTTGAGAGAGGAAGAACTGTGTCACGAAGGTGCTTTGGACAGGAATGAGTAGAAGAGAAGAGTAAGAAACACCGACTTCTAATAAAATAGGGCAAAGTTGAAGCAGGAGGAAGTGTTAAGTGCAATACATAATGTTCGTTCGTATTCGTATTAAAATTTTATTAGATTTTAGAATCTTTTCAAAGGAACTTTCAGTATGGATATGTAAAAATAGTGTGTTCTTGTTACAATTATACAGGATATATAGAATCTTTTTCAAGGAACTTTTGGTATAGGATAGGTATGTACAAAATACATCGAATGGACGGAAGGTTTTGTGCTGGCCACAACAGATTTTTTATTATTAATTAAATATTTATAATTCCAAATACATATATTACATAGACCTTTCAGAAATACCGTCACTCTCATCAGTGAATTGGAAGAATCTCGCACATTAGACGAATAAGAGGAAACTTGTTCATGGAATGAATTAAAAAATATAAAAATATATAAAGAAGATATGTGTTTTTGCGTATACCAGAAATATTAAATATGTACAATACTTATATAGCCTAATATTGAAATGGCGAGAGGTCTTGTGCTGGCCACAACAGATTTTTTGTTAAAACGTTAACACTTTCAAACTTATGTGTACGTTTATACAAATGTGTATTGCTGGTTGCTATTTACAACATTCCACTGTAGGAGTACATTGTATTACATTTAACGATTATAATACTGATTATTAAAAAGTAATCTACTACAAGTTGTTTATAACATATTCAACTATTTTTAACTTGTATTTTCTAGGAATTTTATTTGTACTTTATTTTATAATAGGTACATAAGGTAGGTACATATTTCTTAAATTTTTTGTTAGTACAACACAAAGCTGCCCTTTATGCGATTATGATTATATTAAATGTAAAATATAATTGTAATATCTCCCAAGTAATCTTCCTGATGTAAAATAATGGTATATAAAGGTATAATTACAACAAAGTAATACATGTATTGTGAAGTAGGGGCGAAGAAAATGCAGCTCAAACTCTATCCAAACATTGAATGTTAACCTGTTGCCATAGAGACGGCTATGACGTCATTGCTGCGACTCGCACCCCGCACCCTTGCGCCACTTATTCACCAGCTAGCACCCGCATTAAATAGGTCAAGTTATTTTAGGTATTATTTGCACATTCTAAATATAGCTCTGCAGCTGGTCAATGAAACTGGTTACTGGGTCATAAACCTTACACCCGATTATTTTTTTCAAAAAAAAATCGTAAAAATATTGCATATTTGTCTTCTAAAACACTTTATACGTATTCTTACTTCAATAATTAATTAAGTGACACACATATTTGCAACTCAAAATACAAAAAAAATCGTATATAAACTCTAATAAACATAAATATCAGATACAATTATTTAAAAATATCTTTATATAATCTCAAAAACTGCGGTCATCCTGCAAAATTTTGTTTTGGTGCAAGCACGTGATTCCAATGTCAATGACCTGTGTAAACACGTGCCTAGTTTCCAGTTTCTCCGCAAGAGGCACCACAAATCAATATTCAGTCCCTACCATCTGCTGAAATTTTCTTGAAATGTTCCTGCGCTATACGGCAGGAATCTGAAAGAATTTTCAATGTGTCCTGGATAAAAATAAATATAATACTGTGCCAAATAATGTTCCACTTTTGAAATATGGAGGTGTTAAACGATATTTTAGTGAATAGGGGGGCGAATTTTTGGATAGAAATAAATTGTTTTGCATATTTGTTTGAAATTTAGATCGTCGTAAATCAGAAAATCTATAAGTACTCATAAAGATAGAATTTGGATGAACATCATAAAATCAAATTAAAATTAAAAGTTAAAGAAACTTTTGAATTTCTATCGATTTATTTTCAAAATTTGTGAAATTGGATATTGGTAATCAGAAATTTATTATTGTTATTATGAGTTTGAGGGCGGTAGCGATTTTTGTCTCTGCGGCCTGTGAGATGTATTGTATAACATAGCCCTGACTTAAATTTCTCGACGCAATATAAGAATTTACATTACTGCTCTAAAAGTCAATTTTTCGATTTCATTTGCCGTGAGATACTTTTACCTAGATGAGTGAATTTATGGCTCCAGCTGGAAATTTATATATAATGTGTGATGTGTTTCAAAGTTTCTTCGTTCTCTTCACAGAGTCGATAGATACTGTTTTCAACTAGCTATTCTAATCTTACATAGGTCATATTTCAGAGGGTTCAGAGGACAATGGTCAATGGAGCACTTGCACGTGACATTTCAACATGGCGGCCAACTGCTGATTCTGGACAAACAAATCTTCAGTTTGCATTACGTCTTATGGAGAAATATCGTCCCGTAAGCTTTTATTATGTTTTTACGGCACTTATTAAGTTTTATTTTGGAAAAAGTAACTAGAATGTGTAAAGCTGAGTGTATGAGCAGTGTTTTCTGTAAAAAATATGTCATGACATTCAGTGAGTTCGAGGTTATTAAATTAAAACTACCTATCCCAATCGTAGTTTTGCATATAAAATAATTTAAATATAATCGGATAGAAACATATTTTAGGAATGTTTAAATATATGTAATTTTCTTTAATAATAAGGTGGAGTAGGTTCACAAACGGGGCAAGTGCATGTACCGGTTATTTTTATTATAATATGAGAGCGAATTTTCACCAGCTAGTATGTAGTAATGTACCACAAGCTAATATGAGCTGTTCGACATATGTAGAATGAACGTGTTGTCCTCGCTTAAATCAATTTTCTGCTTTGTTACTTTTAGCAAGTATGAAGAAAATTGAGGAAAGTTTACATTAAATAAACAGTTTATTTTTTTTAATTTATTGACAAAAGCACTTGTCTGATGTTGCCCCATAAATATTATTATAATTAATAAAATAATTATAATTATTCAAACCAGACACATGAAGAAGCTATTGAAGAAATTAAAGATAAATTTTTCTAATAATAAATATCATATTTATATTTTAAATCTTGTTTTATTTCACTATAGCCTCTTTAATATTTCAGCAAAAAGTACTTGTTTGTTTAAAAATGTATATCTGTAAAACTAAACAACATATTTTAATACAGTAAAAAGCTATAGCAGTTATAGCAGGCTTGTCAATAATTCTACTCTTACGGGGAAAGTGCAAAGTAGTTGACATTTTGTACAATATCCTATGACAGTGAAAATTTAGAAAGAAAATTAGAATCCTAGTTAATATTAATTAAAAAGTAATAACTGTGTAAAGCGTTACATACCGACAGCGTTGAGTTTACATTTACATACCAAACTGAAAATACACAGGTATATAAATTCCAACCTTACTAAAATCAATCTGCACTTTCCCCACTTGACCATATATATGTATGAAAAAATCTGTTCTGGCCAGCACAAGACCTTCCGTCAATTCGATGTATTTTGCACAAATCCCATACCAAAGGACCGTGAAACAGTTTCTATATAATATCATGTAAAATCGAACACGAACACATACTATTTTTTACAAATTTCATACCAAAGGTTAATTTGAAAAGGTTGTATAAATCCAATAAAATTATGACATAAACATATACTAAGAAAAATGCACTTGACACATTTTATTTTCTGCTTCAGCTTTCCCCTATTTTATTAGGGGTCGCTGTTACCTCTTCTCTTCCACTCATTCCTGCCCAACGCATCTTCTTCACACAGTCCTTCCTTTCTCAAGTCTTCTGCGATACAGTCCTTCCATCTTCTTTTTAACATTTCTGCATGTCACTTGAGAGGACCACTATGAAATATTAATTTTTCATCCCATACTTTCCATATTTGGTTTTGCACTTGCAACACACATCTTTCAATTTTGAATGTATCAGCTGTTTCCATGATAAATAGCAAAGCTGACTAATTTTTGAAAATTAATTTCTTTATAATGCTTTAACTCTACATCTATTGAATATGAAGGAAAATGAATAATCAAACCATAGAGAAGAGTATTTTCTTTAATAAATATAATAACAAAATGTCAAAAAATAATATTTAACTGCGTTTTTTTTAAGAAAAACTGTTAAAAACTTCAAATAAGGGTACTTCCGGTGGATCAATTATAACCAAAATCTAATCAACTCTTCATATGGATGTACAGAAGAGGAATATGCAAGAATTATAATTTTTAGAATTAGTATTGGAGTTATCGTCGGAGAAAAAATTGTCACACACGGACACACATACACACACGGACACACACACATACATACATACATACGGACATCATCTTAAAAATAGTAAATTCGTATTGTAGGGTCCCTAAAACGAGCTTATTCATTAAAAACTCACCACCGAATTTTTTGACCAAAGACAATACCTTCCTTACCTAAAGGTGAAGGAAGGTAAAAAAAATATATTTTAAATGAAAGAATCACAAAATTTGAATGAAGATTTTTAGTAGATACAAACAGAAAAATATATATTTGTGTCTGTGGTTCTCACGAAGGTTTAAAAATTAGATAATCAATTATTGATTTCATATTGATTTTTGAAAGGCATTTATAATTCTCGTCACAAAATACGACTGCTTTGTTTTACTAGTAAATAATCCATCTTATCTTTCATTATGGTTAGATACATTTTAAAATAGCATGTATAAATTTACGAAAAACTAAATGTCTTGCACGAAACACACATTCATTGCATAAGACGCAATATAAACTGAAGCTTTTTTATCCAGAATCAGCTCTTCATCCGCCATGTTGTTTGTTGAGAACTAACAATTGCTAGGCGTTTGTCGACGACGAGAGAAATGAATTTCGTCTAACTGAAGCTCGAAACATCTCTCAAGTTTTTGATTTCTTTCTATAGGTATTTGGCTTTTCAAGAGTCAACTAGTCAACAAGAAGATACAGGCTTATAAAACGGTAATTTGACTCCCTTTTTAACGAGCTTATATTTTTTTTCATTGCCCCTAAAATTCCGTCATGCCCCGGTATTCAGACTAATTTTGGTTTACAAATGAGAGTGACGCAATCTGTACCTACCTGACGTATTTACTCGACCACTCCACACATATAAAATGCCCGCATCTGAAAAGTCGGACGCAAAGGGAAATAAAAAAAGTAAATTTTAACCACATTTATTACCGACACTTTACAAGAAAATTGTTGTGGCCAGCCCAAGACCTTCCGTCAATTCGATGTCCCATACCAAAAGTTCCTTGGAAAAGATTCCATATATAATGTAAAATTGTAACACAAACACATGCAATTTTTACAAACTCCATGCCAAAAGTTCCTTTGAAAAGATTCTATAAATCCAATAAGATTATAACATGAACATACACTATGTAAATTGCACTTGACACTTCTTTTTTTCTTCTTCAGCTTTTCCTTATTTTATTAGGGTTGTTGTTTCTTACTCTCCTCTTCCACTCATTCCTGTCCAACGCATCTTCTTCACACAGTTCTTCCTCTCTCAAGTCCTCTGCAATACAGTCCTTCCATCTTCTCTTTGGCCTTCCTCGTACTCCCAGCATTGAAAGTTCCAATCATGAGGCGAAGCTGCAAATCCATGTCACTTGCGAAGAACACTATGGACTTATACCACTTTCTGATCCTATACTTTCCATTTTTGTTTTTGCACTTGACACTGACATTAGCTGTTTCCATGATAAACAACAAAGCTGACTTATTTTTGAAAGTTAATCACTTTATAATTCTTTAACTCTGTATCTATTGAATATGAAGGAAAATGTATAATCAAACCGTATAGAGAAGAGCATTTTCTTTAATATTTATAATAACATAAAATGTCAAAAAAAATATTTAACTGCGTTTTTTTTAAGAAAAACTGTTAAAAACTTCAAATAAGAGTACTTCCGGTGGGTCAATTATAACCAAAATTTAATCACCTCTTCACATAGATGTAAAGAAGAGGAATACGAAAGAATTATAATTTTAAGAATTGTGGTATTGGAGTTATTGTCGGAGAAAAATTTGTCACAAACACACACACACACACACACACACACACACACACACACGGACACACACACACGGACACGCACACGAACACACACACGGACACCGACACGGACACACAAACATACATACAGACATTATCTTAAAAATAGTAAATTTGTAAAGAAGGGACCCTAAAAAGTGTTTATTCATTAAAAACTCACCACCGAATTTTTTGACCAAAGACAACACCTTTCTTACGTGGTGACGGTTGCCAAGATGGTGGTACAAAATATACAAAAAAGTATTTAGCTTTTCAAAAAGGGACGCTGCTGTGGGGCATACGAGTAGCATGAACCAAATTCGCCTGGGGCGGGCGCAAACCGAAGAGGCTTGTTATTCGTCGTAGCAAGCGTTTGTTGACACAATGTTGGTCGTACTTCAAGAGCTTCGTCGATTCGACTCGGTAGATAGGCAGAGGTATTGTCTGATTTCCAGGCATGCTTTGTGCATAAGACGGGCTCCACCACCAAACGAACTCAGTTCCCCAAACCGGGTGGGCAGCATAAACGAAAATAAAAATCATAAGGCAGGCAAATGAATAATAAACATGTTTTAATATTGCAATTGTAAATTCGTCTAAAAAAGGAACTAAAAAATCTGTTGTGGCCTGTACAATACTTCTCGCTATTTTCGTATTACGTTATATAAGTATTGTATTTAACAATTCTAGTACACACAAAAAGTTCTAATTACATCTATTCTTTATTTTTCAATTCATTCTATGAACAAGTTTCCTCCTACTCTTCTAAATGTTCGAGATTCTTCCAATTCATTGACGAGATTGGCGGTATTTCTAAAGGGTATATGATGAAATATATGTATAGCAAGCGCGTATTTAGTTGACACTGATACTGTGCATACTTTGGCTTACAAATGAATCCCCTTTTTTTATACCAATTTTAGATGTTGTAATTACTATTACATCTCGACGTCCAAATACCAATTTTAGGTTTTCCGCATTCAAGGCGTGTCAACTTAACGTGCGGCAGCTATATATATATAATTTTAAATATTTAATTAATGATAAAATAAGAAATATTAAATGTACTTCCCAGAAAAAGCCTTTAGTAATGTCTCTGGATTTTTGACACTGACATTTATGTCAATTACAATCATTTTATTTTTTCACCTGGTTTCATGAGCTGTTTGATTCATTGTACAATGTATTATTTTATATATTTTTAATTCTTTATCTCCAAATCTATAGAAAATATAATAAAAATGTTCAATGTATTGTATAGAGAATTTTATATCCTTTAATATTTGTAATAACATAAATTTCCAAAAAATATTATTTAGAAGATTTTTTTAAGAAACTATTACTTTCGGTTGTCCAATTGGTACCAAAACCTTTTCAGTTCTTCCCAGGAATATCAGATTGAGGAATTCATAGTCAAACAGGTGTAAGTCTTATAGTTTCTGAGGAATAGTCCTTCCAACGTTCACACATACATGCACATACACACACACACACATACATATCCATACAAACACAGACATCATCGTAAAAATATAAAAATCGGATTGTAGGGACCTTAAATCGTGCTTATCCACTAAAATCTGTTTATGCGATATTTAACATGAATCCAATACGTCTCTTAGCGAGAGGTTAAATGTCAAAATTGACAGTCAAAATAATTACAAGAACGAATACATATTTGCGATTGCAATAATAATGCAAATAAAATGATAAAATGAAAGCAAGGGAAAATTACAAATATTCGCAATACTAAAATATAACCAAATATAGAACTTAACAAAATTAAATGGAGAACAAAATCTTCACGGAGACTGCCTAACCAATATAAAATACAGCTAAATGAAATGATGATGATGATGGTGATGATAATTATAATGAAAGAGGAGGACAAGAACAGACTGGTGTTACGTACAAAGCGTGTAGAAATAGTTTACTAAATCCTAACAATAGTTGATTGTTCACCACAAAACCAAATTAATAATAAACAAACTAAAATATCTGTGGTAAACAACAATAGGAAACCAAACTAAAGCAAAACAATAAGGTAACTGTTGTAAGGACTGCAACAAATTAAATTCGCGAACGGGAATTCACTCACCATTCATAAAGGAATAAGTTAGAGGTAAATGGTAGTCGGTCTGTCTAGCTAGGTCAAAAAAATATGGGTGAAATGTTTGATGCCTAAAAAGGTTGTTAATAAAAATTATTCCGAACGAATAAGGACCAAATGAATTGAATAAAAAACTAAATGATTGATTGGCCCGGCAAAAGTTAAAGTGTAAAAAAATGTTATATAGAATTACTGATAATATGGATAAAGTAAAGCTCGCTAAAAAAATAGGGAATTTAAACAGAACTATCACGTGCAATCAAAAGTTATCTTAATTCAGAATAGTAAAAATGGAATAGTCAAAATGTAGAAATAGTACCTATAAGGTACAAAAAGTAATAAGAATTTAGATAACAAACAATAATATAAGCCGTAAAGTATCCGACTAGCGAAATGGGTCCACTCCGCTTTGTCGCACAAAAAAGTAAAAGTACCAACAAACTATACCAAATTATTAAAATATCTTTCAGAACTCATATTAATAATTGGAAAAATACTACCTTTTTTTAGTTTAAGTTCTGTATTTATTTATTTATTTATTATTAAAACCCAACGTTTCGGCACCATAAACTGGTGCCTTCTTCAGGGGAAAATTTTTTTGACATAAATATGTGAAATAACAAAAACAACAAGTAACCAAGGTAACAAGAAAAGTTCGTAAATGTTATCTTTTTTATGTATACAATTTTTTAGACAATATATGCATGCCCTGCAATAACTTGGACGGCGAACATGCATCTTCTCAGGAAGCCAACGCACACAAATCTATATATTAATGCAAATTCACACCACCATCCTTCACAGAAATTTGGCACTATCAAATGTCTAATAAGAAGAGCTACAGGTATATGCCATCCAGATAAATTAAAAGAAGAGATGAATGAAATTAAAAATATTTTTATGAAGAATGGATTTTCTGTGTCTTCAATTGAAAAAGGTCTTGAAGCAAAAAGACCATCAAACAATGAAAAATAAAACATGATGATTTCGTTTTCACCATATGTTGAAATTCGTCATATGTTGAAACAAGTGAAAGACGTCATCCCTCTTCAATCATCAGAAAGATTGAGCGAACATCATCGATCGATCAGATTGAACCATCCTGAGAAATTGTCCGTTGTAGAACATGCCTTGGAAGAATTCCACCCAATTAAATTTGAAGATACGAAAATTATTGCAAGACCTATTCGACTTAACAGATTAATTAGAGAAGCCATTGAGATTTATAAAACAAGAAATATCAATCTCAATCATTGTGACGGATTAAAACTTAGTCGCGCATGGCTTCCAATATTAAATATGTTGTAATTTGTAATATGTATACAATTTTTTCTAAACTTTTTCTAACATCTGTTAATAAAGAGTACGGGTGCGGTATTTCGCTACCGATAAAGCGTTTCTGAGTTATACAGATTATTTCTCCGCCAGTTTTTGGGACGGTTTTTTCCTCTGGCAAAAGGAGAATTTTTCCTGAGAAGATGCATGTATACATAAAAAAGGTAACATTTAAGAACTTTTTTTGTTACGTTGGTTACTTGTTGTTTTTGTTATTTCACATATTTATGTCAAAATATTTTTCCCCTGAAAAAGGCACCAGTTTATGGTGCCGAAACGTTGGGTTTTAATAATAAATAAATAAATAAATAAATAAATAAATAAATACAGAACTTAAACTAAAAAAGGTAGTATTTTTCTAAACTATACCAAAATTAAAAAAACTGAATTAAGTCAAGACTTACAGAACAGTAATAAACAACCTACGATACTGCCAAAGCGGTAGAAGACCAATAACAGTAGAATTTAGAGTATCCAAAAAAAGTCAGACAAGACGACGTAGACCTATGCTCACTTTCACTGTGGGTTACCAAAAGAGCTAACCTCCATGAATCTTCTTTAATTCTGCACACAAGACAACCGTTTCTAGAGACGTTAGGAGTAAAACAAGAAGGGTATACTATATGAATAAAAATAGCCGTTACTACCTAATTCCCATATTACAAATTGTTTTTATTGCAATATTCATAACTGTGAACGATTCAATTATTTAAATATGAAGAAATATTTTTGTGAAAAATTCATGGACTTTACTGGGATTTGAACCCAGGACCTCCCTGATAGGATGCCCTACCTACTAAGCTATTAAATCCTAGTTTTTATATCGTTGTAAGATATAGTTTTCTGTTGCACGTCACTGTTTTGGAATACTGGCATAAACATTTGACTTTCTAAAACATAAACACATTCTTAGAAAAATAAACAACCCTCGACCCTCTAACCCTTGGAGGCTGGACAACTAGGTTAGTTATGTCGCAATTATAGTATTGAACGGATCTGTGTAAATGTGTAAATTTGAGCAGTTGCAGTAATTCAAGGTGAGTGATTAAGCTCACAGTCATTCTAATTATTGTACACTATTTGTGTATTTGATAAGCATGACATATGTGGGATATACATTTGTATTATTTGTTTATGGCCGGAAACGTGTAGTTTTCCTAATATCCGAAGAGTTGTATGGGACAACCCTGGGTCCATTGAGCCTTGTGCTCTGAAAGTGGCTAGGGTATATAAAACATAGTAGAGAAACACCAAGTGGGCCTGGGACCCATAGGACTCTGGGAGGTCGAGCTCTAGAAGTTCAACATGTCTGGGACATGTGTTGGTAGCTATGATACCGCTAGTATCACCAAATGAGAGGCTGAGTTCCACGAGAACGTAGAGGATAAACCTGGGGTTTATCATGATAGGTCTGGGACTTATGTGTGATTGTAAACTAAACTCTCATGATGAATCTGGGACCCATGGCCTCTGGGAGGTCGGGCTTTGGGAGCTCAATATGTCTGAGACATGCATGATGGCGGTACCGCTAATAGCTCAAAAGTAACAATACACAAAAGCCGCATTCCAGCAGGTGGTCACTGCACTAGGTGCATACTTTTATGGATAGGGGTACCTATCTCATTAGATGATAATGCACGCCTGTGATAATTGTTGTGATTAGAATGATAACGTGTATTTATAATACCTAAGGGAACCCATCCTAGAGGAGCTGCCCGACACTAACGAGCTCATGAGCGTGTGAAGAAGAGGACGCCGATTACAGGTCAAAAGGAATGTGAATGTGTATATCAGATTAATGCATGTATTACCGCCCTTATATTCTTGACAATAAATATTCTATAGAAATTAATCCAACACTGCATGCAATGGGCTTTAATAGTCCTGACTACCAAGGAAAGAAAAGATTATAATATAATACAGTACGTTTATATCATATCTCTGTTCTTTATTCGAATTAAACAATAATTTAAAAAAAAATAATTAATTAGAAAACTACTTTTTTATATCTTTTCCAGTTTATAATATAGTTACTAAAGTGTGGTTCTTTTCATCAAGTATGTCGCACTATCAGATAAATACTTACTGCTCCGAAAGGAGGTTATTCTTGACGCAGACTAGCATTAAAAGATAGGAGAGATAGGAGCATCCTACTATGTTGATATAGGAAGGTCCTATATTCAAATCCCAGTAAAGTCCAAGAATGTTTCACAAAATTTTTTCTTCGTACCCTTTGCCTTTAAAAAGGCCTGACTGTTTGACAGTATGTTGATTATTGTTTTTTCCGGACGTTTAGTTAAGTTTATTCGAGAATAAAGCTCAATTACAAATGTAACCTTTTTATTAATCTGCTAGTCTTTTTCTTTAAATTTGTTTATATTAGAATTTCCAACTTTATTCATTATTTTGTATTCTTGTATTTCATTGTACCTCAATTAGATTTTATGTAATATAATTAATTTGTTAGAATTGCCCTTTAATTATTTTGCCTTGCCCTCCGAACATTTTTATTCTAAATTTCATATAAGTTACTGTTGTCATCCTTTTGGTTTAATTATATAATTTCCAAATTAAGTTTTGGTTATTTACCAATTAATAACCTGATGGCATGCTAAAAATAATTTGGATTATTTTATTGCTTTGTATTTAAATTCCAAATTATTTCAGTTAGATTCCGTTTTCTTCAACAGTAAACGTAATAAGGGAAAATTACCTTTACTGCAGTGTTACAAAAGTGGTACGCAGCGGTGAGATTCGACATTCTACTCGTAGTAGTGAAATAAATGTAGCAGGACAGACAGAAAAAGCTGAAAAGTTTAATAAAAATGTAATAATAATGAGTTGTATAAAAGTGCGAGGATAAACAGTACGGTAATATTAACGAAAATACGAGAACGTGTGATAAAAAAAAAAAAATAGGGATGAAGACAGTAACGAACTACTTGCCAGACTGTACAAAGAAGACGAGGAGGGGTTAATTGCGTATCTTCTCGCGATAATAGCGACAGCAGAAAGAGGCACATATAATAAGAATGAGGATGCAGAAATTTCAAACGGTTGTTTTTACGAAGGGGGCAAGGGTATGGAATATGGTTTAGAGGATGAAAGAGCCGTACAAAACCATTCTGGCGCGAAGGTCACAGAATCCAGGGCAGAAGTTAAAATCGACGAACATATTGCCACAAGCCCTGCGAAAATAACAGCCACCGTCGTCCAGGAAGGCCGAAAGCTTCAGACCGTTACTTCAGCAAGTGATTTAGCGGTTGTTGGCGCGGAGTCAGATACACCCTTAGGGAAGACGCGGTAGAATATGGTGATGAAAAAATCGTGGAATTGGCAGGATATACGCATGAGATTAAAGAAGAAATGGTAATAGAAATTGATAGAAAAATGGAGTCGCCGTTTAATATTGAACACAATTAAACACGTTTTGTATTATTTCAGTGCGAAGGCGACAATACACTTCAGAGGTCCCGAAGGTAGTAGACAGTGCCAGGAAGGTTATAAAATTCCAAACACCAAGACGGCGAAAAAGGAGGGACCAAAAAACACTGGCAAGTGGCCTGTACCATCGGACTATAGTTATAAAAAATGACTCTGTCGGGTCCAGCAATAATATCATAATTATGACAATGCAGCATACTGCTCACTGTTTGCTTTATAATATTGGATGCCAGCGGCCCGTTGCGTCGCTCTGTTCATGCGTTGAATGATTCCAAAACTAAAAAAATCTGTTGTGGCCAGCACAAGACCTCTCGCCATTTCCATATTACGCTATATAAGTATTGAATTGCACTTCCCTTTCAAACCGTCATTTTATAACAAAAAAAATACAGAACTTTACCCAAATACTGTTTTTTATTGTATTTAACATGTCTTCTGCACACATATAATTCTAATTATATCTTTTTTCATTGTATGAGGAAGTTTCTAATTGTCAGAGATTCTTCCAATTCATTAACCAGATTGGCGTTATTTCTGATGGATATATGCATTTTACCTATAATTTCAAATATTTAATTAATAAAACAATAAGAAAGATTAAATATACTTCCCAGAAAAAGCTGTCAGAATGTCACTAAAACTATTGATTTTTGACACTGGCATGTGTCATTTAAAAACTCTGTTATAAACATTGGAATTTGTCAACTGGTTTCCTTCGTGCCTTGGCCTCTGTGATTAAATTAATCTATATATTATAGTGTCTTTATCTCTAAATCTATACAAGATATACTAAATATTTTAAGTGTATTAGATAGACAATTTTATATTCTTCAATATTTAATAACAAAAATTTCCAAAAAATTATATTTAGAAGAATTTTTCTCAGAAACTACTACTTCCGGTTGTTCAATTGTTACCAAAACCTTTTCAGCTCTTCCTAGGAATGTCAGATTGAGGAATCCATAGTTAAACAATTCTTAAATCTTATGGTTTTTGAGGAATCGTGTTTACAACATCCAGACATACACACATACACACATCCACACACACACACACACAGACATCATTTTAAAAATGTTATAATCGGATTCTAGAGACCTTAAATCGTGCTTATTCAATGAAATCTGGATATGCGAATTTTAGCATGAATCCAATACCTCTCTTAGCGAGAGGTAAAAATATAAAATAAACATATTTAGAATACAGCAGGGGATAAGGTGGAGTGGGCAATAATTTATAAGACTAGTGGCCGTTTGTACCAATATTTTCATTGAGAATTAAACAAAAATTAAATTAAAATCAATACTTATACACGGTGCCTCTAAAATAAAGGGACATGGCTTAACCACAGGTTCCTGAGGCTAAAATAAGACTATTTAACTGTACATGCTTCTACCGGAAAGTATACCATTTAGCCAGTATTCTGCTTCAAAGTTCTTCAAAAAAAATTAATTTTCCTTATAATAACAGAACGCTTTATTTGATTCGGATGAAATTTGGTATGATAGTTCATATGGTTATGTCATCTTTTAAGATGATACTTATTATTAGTGAACCACTAGTGTATGAAACTTAGGTGTTCCAACATTGATTAGACCGTAATTTTTGAATGGCCACGCCGATAACGTGAAATTATTTATTTTTTTCATAAAGATACATTTAATAGTAAACTTTTCTGCAAATTATAACCATGGATACGTATCAAAAATACATTGGAAAAGAAGCCTTGTCAAAGTTAACAACGTGGTCAAGGTTAACAATGTTCTATGCAACTGGGCCTAGATGTTTGGCATTTGGACAGACTGCTAGATAAAATTTATTTTAAAAATTTCGCGGTGCAGACACTCAGGTTTTATTTTTTCGGTGGGTACCTTACAGAGAGAGAAAGGTTTACTATTGAATGTATCTTTCTGAAAAAAAAAATAATATCACGTTAGTGACGTGGCCATTAAAAAGTTACGGTCTAATCAATGTTGGGACACCTAAGTTTCATACACTAGTGATTCAGCACTAATAACAAGTATCATCTTAAAAGATATGCCATCATATCTATTTACTTCTCTTTTGTGCGGTCGAAGTTAGAATACTGTAATATAGTGTGGCATCGTATTTATGAAGCTCATCATAACATTTTTGAAGCGGTCCAAAAAAAGTTTCTAAAATTTTTATATTATAAGGTTTTTAATCTCTATTCTGATAGAACGATTGTTTATCTGAAACTTCTGTCTACATTTAACGTGAAAAGTCTTTATAAACGTCGTTAACTTAACTTAGTGATGACCCTCAATTCCTGTCCCTTCTTAATTTCCAGTTTTCCTCTATTCGAACTAGATCAACCGTAACATTCTATCATCCTTTTGCCCGTTAATGACCTCTTCTATTTACTGTAGATGTCTCTTGTAGTCTTGTATGAACATTGGTACTCCCACGTGGGTATTTTCCTTCACAAATTTAGTAGTTCTAAAAAATTAATTGCTTAGTTTTTAATGTTTTTTTCTTCATTCTTTTGTATGTAGTATTTTTATGTTGTTTTTACTTTCAACCCTATTATTGGGCTTTGCCTATTCGGTTATGTATTTCAATAAATAAATAAATTAGCCCTTTGTATAACAGAGATATGTAAATTTAAAATTCTGTTGTGCCCAGCACAAAACCTTCCGTCAATTCGATGTATTTTGTACAAATCCCATATCAAAAGTTCCTTGAAAAGATTCTATATATACACGAACACACTATTTTTTACAAATTCCACACCGAAAGTTCTTTTGAAAAGATTCTATAAATCCAATATATTATTGGATAGCAATTACTCCGTTATTAGAAGAGATAGACAATCCGCCTCTACTCAAAAGTGTGATGGTGGTGGTGTACTCATTGGCGTGAAAAGTGATGTTAAGTTTGTGCAACAACCTGAGTGGTCTACATGTGTAGAAGATGTGTGGATAACCGTGTATTTTGACTCCACAAAATTGCACATTTGTTGTGTATATATACCCCCTAAATGTGATGAGGCCCGGGACATTTTTGTGAGTAAATTAACTTCTATTATTGACTCTCATCCTACTGACCAATTTTTGATTTGTGGAGACTTTAACTTACCTCTATTGCAGTGGAATCCATGTATGAATTATTATATTTGTAACAATATTTATAATACTGTTTGCTCCGAATTTATTGACAATATCTCCTACTGTAATCTTAAACAGTTCAATGGAACTCCAAACCTAAATAATCACTTTCTCGACTTAATCTTCTCCAATAATATAAATACTAAAGTCATGCCATGTCACAGCCCTATTAGTAAAGTGGACGTACAACATCATCCCCCGTTACTTATTTATTGTGATTTCAAGATTAACTCGTCTCTAATACTTAATCACAGAAAAGTCCCGATATTTAAGAAAGCTGATTATATTTCTATCAATAATTATTTTTCAGATTTAAACTGGATCTCGGAATTCAGTGGATTAAACACTGAAGATGCACTAAAAAAATTTTACATAATTTTATCCGATGCAATTGATAGATTTGTTCCGAAAAAATCTATACCCAAAAAGCCTTATCCCTGTTGGTATTCTTCTGAACTTATTCACCTTATTAAACTCAAATATAAGGCGCATAACAAATTTAAGCGTTTCAAATGTGAATCATATTATTTAGAATTTTCTTATCTACGTAGAAAAGTAAAAACACTGACCCAAATTTGTTATGCGAATTATATAAACAATGTTGAAGCAGAGATTCCTAAAAACGTGAAGAAGTTCTGGAACTTTGTATCTTCCGTAAAAAAGTCGAATATTCCCTCACTTATGACTTATAATAACACTAGTTCATCGGATGCCAGTGAAATCTGTAATATGTTTGCTAATTATTTTCAATCTACTTTCTTGAAAGGTAATAATTGTAACACACTTGCCACAAACAATTACTGTGATTCAGTTTTAAATCTGGAAAATATATATGTCTCCGAAGATGATGTTCGTGAGATATTGTCAAATTTAGATGTAACTAAAGGTACTGGTCTTGACGGTATCCCTGGCTTATTTATTAAAAAATGTTCTGAATCCCTTTGTCTTCCTTTGAAAATAATTTACGAAAAATCGCTTGCCGAAGGTTGTTGTCCGACTGCCTGGAAAAAAGCTTTAGTTGTACCCATTCATAAACAAGGCAACAGAAACCTAATTGAAAACTACCGCCCTATTTCAAAACTCTGTATTTTTGAAAAGGTTCTTGAAAAGATCATTTATAAGCAATTACATGCAGCATTCAAAAATATTTTAAATTATGAACAACATGGTTTTTGCCCAGGCAGGTCAATTGAAACTAATATAATTGAGTATTTAGACTTTATACTTTCTTCTATGGACGACAGGGTACAAGTAGATGCCGTTTACACAGACCTCAGCAAGGCATTTGATAAGATTAATCATATGCTTTTAATAAGTAAGCTTGAGATGCTTGGAATACATGGCAATTTACTCCAATGGTTCAGATCATACCTCACTGATAGACAGCAATGCATTTCAATTAATGGCTTTTCTTCAGATTTTTTTCCCGTGACCTCTGGGGTACCTCAGGGGTCTCATCTCGGTCCTCTGCTGTTCATTATTTTTATTAATGATATTAGAAAATGTTTTCATAATGCAAGATTTAGTATGTACGCGGATGACTTAAAAGTTTATATGCCTATTGAATCTTTGTCAGATTGCTATGCACTCCAAGAAGACCTTAATAGACTTAATGACTACTTATTGTTGAATGACAACACTAAATTTTGATAAATGTTCTTGTATTACTTTCACTCGGAACAGAAATACTTATTATTATAATTATTCTTTTGATAGTAAAAATGTAAATCGTGTAAATCATGTCAAAGATTTGGGTATTATCTTAGATAGTAAACTTATCTTTGATTTGCATATTGATTTTGTTGTAAAGAAAGCCTACAAAATGCTAGGATTCATTCTGAGAATTGGAAATAAATTTAGAAATGTTCGTACTCTCATTTCTTTATATTGTTCTCTAGTTCGTTCTCAACTTGAATTTGCTGCTATATGTTGGTCTCCGGCTTACTATATTTATATAAATCGAGTCGAAGGTATTCAACGTAAATTTATTTTCATCATGAACATTAAATTCCCTAATCGTTCTATTTCATTAGTTGCTTTGCGAATTCGCCGTGTGATATTAGATTTAACTTTTTTGTTTAAACTTTTAAATAACAAAATTGATTGTCCAGTACTGCTGAACAAAATATCACTCAGAATACCAACATATTCCACTAGATCACAAATGTTGTTCGCATTGGCGAGTTGTAGAACGAATTCTGCCAGTAATGCTCCCTTTCTCAGAATGATATCTACGTATAATAAACTGTCAAGTGTACCAAATTTTCCTGACATATTTAGTTGTTCTCTCAGAACGTTTAAATCTTTTCTTTATAATATTTGTATTTAATTTTTTTTTCCACAATCTCGTAATATTCTTATCTACTTTATTTCATTTTAACTTTGTAATTATTATGTTTAAATTCTCCTAGTGCTGTACTGTTATTGGGATTTTTTTCCTGTTGTGCAGCCCAGATTGTAAATAAATAAATAAATAAAAAAATAAATAACACGAACATTATGTAAATTGCACTTGACTTCCTCCTTCTTCAGCTTTTCCCTATTAGGGGTTGCTGTTTCTTATTCTTCTCTTCTACTCATTCCTGTCCAACGTATTTTCTTGACACAGTTCCTCTTCTCTCAAATTTTCTGCTACACAGTCCTTCCATCTTCTCTTTGGCCTTCCTCGTACTTCCAACACTAAGTTCCTAACTTGAGGCGAGGCTGCAACTGCAAGTCACTTGCGAGGGACACTCTGTCACTTATATCAGTTTCTGATCCTATACTTTCCACTTTGGTTTTGCACTTGACACCGGCATCTGTCAATTAGAATTTTTTTAATATATCTGCTTGTTTCCATAATTTTAGCAAAGCTGACTGATTTTTGAAAGTTAATCTCTATTAATCTAACTCTATATCTATTAAATATGAAGGAAAATGTATAATCAAACCGTATAGAGAATAAGATATTCTTTCATATTGATAATCACATAAAATGACGGAAAATGATATTTAACTTCGTTTTTTCAAGAAAAACAGTTAAGAACTTCAAATAAGGGTACTTCCGGTTGACCAATTATAACCAAAATCTTATCAGCTCTTCATGTGGTTGTAAAGAAGAGGAATACGGAAGAATCATAATTTTTAGAATTCTAGTTTTAGAGTTATCGTCGGAGAAAAATTTATCACATACACACGGACACATACACAGACACACACACATACATACATACATACATACATACATCATCGTAAAACTAATAGAATCGTATTCTATGGACCTTAAATCGTGCTTATTCATTGAAAACTCACCTTCCTTACCTAAAGGTGACGGAAGGTAAAAATTATATACCTTTAGATTTTTGTAATTAAGTTTGCTATGGATTTATATAGTTTAATAGGCGTACAAGGAAGTCATGAACTGTCCACATCAGATTTTTATGAATAGGGGCGGAAGCTCCATTTGGAAACATAATGATTTTTGGGATGTTAATGTTCGCTAAAAGTAATATCAACCCTGAAGTTTTCAGCTTTGTCCCAAAATTCTTAGGTACCCTGAACATTCAATATTTTGAACAAGTATTATTTCACTGAACATTACTGTTCATTTTGAATAATATACAGAACAAATAAATTATTCCCATTTTATAACTGTTTAGATCTATTTCATAGTTTTGAGATTAGTGGTGCTACGCGTAAATATGTAATTAGTAATTACTCTACTGTATGAATGCAATTTGAAAACATTTGCTACAGGTTCTTAAACAAAACGAATGGTTAAAATGTAATGGGTTGAGGTTTTTGCGTAATGTTAAAATAATAGTTTTGGCTAGGTGCACGGGTATGTAAGTACATGTCGGAAGGTGAGTAAAAATAGTGGGATTAATTAGGAGCGTGTGAATGAACGTGAGATTTTCTGGCACCCGAGTATTTTGGAAAGATACAGACAGCAGCAATGCGTTTCGTCTTTTACTTGACCCATAATATCAAATCATCACATATTTTAACTAAAAAAATTATTGTGATAAACACTGTTTAAGTTTACATTTACTTTTATTACATTTGAAAACATGTAGAAAACGATATTTTCTTTATTTTAAAATAAGGATTATTTTCATTATCTGTATAGAAAAATGGAGCTCGAGATTTTGATAAATAAAATTTTTTTAAGGTCCCTTATAATCTGATTTTAACATTTTTATGATATAATGGTATGTATTCCGATTCGTAACATGTTAATTTTAACAAAAACTCAAAAATGACGCCTGGCACCGCAACATCGGTATATCTGACAATAATGAAACATCTCCCACCTCAAATGTAATATACTATTACTGAACATTTATTATCAATACTGAACATTTATGAAAAATACTGAACATATATTAACTTACTGAACATATTATTAATACTGAACAAATATTATTTAAATGTACATTTACTTTTAGTATACTGAACAAGAATTATATTACTGAACATTTATTATTAACAATGAACATTTATAAAAAAAATACTGAGTGTAAAATACTGTTCATTTAAATAATATACAGAACAAAATAAATTGTTGCCTTTTTTTAGTTCGCAACAAAGGCCAGAATGCGACCACGCGAGTGAAACATAGTTATAAATTATAATTTGTTTTAAAAATCCTGTAATTGAACAAATTTTTCAGTACCTTTGATTTTCTTCTTCATCATAAGTTCTTTCCTTATTATTAAAAATTTTGTCCACAAAGAGTTGGGAGAATGATTAATGAAAATGGACCAGCATAGCGGTTTCTTTTATTATACTTACACAGTTCTCCGCCATCCTTCCTTTAAAGAAGCTGAATTCTTGTTCATACCTTTTTTTAAGTTTTGAGGTACAACTGATTCTATTGCTTCCCCTGGTATTTTTTCACTCATTTTACACCTAATGCGGCGTTATTGACAGATAGAAATAATGAAATAAATAAATTCGGTATTGTAAACAATTAAACAAATAAGAATATCGCGTTTCCTAGTTCCAGCGTTTAAGCAAATAGATTAATCTCTCAAACAGAAATCACAATGACAAAACAAAAATCGACAAAAATCTTTATTAAAATAATATATCGGTCGGACGATAAACGTTGAACGCACCACGGGTGTTAAACGGGCAATAATGCCTTCGGTCAACGTACACTCCTCGGGCCAGAGGCCCTCGGAAAGTACACTGTTGACCTCTGGCGTTATTATCCTTATAACACCCTTGATACGTTATTTACTATTCTGCACTTAAAATGTATGCTGACTGCAGGGCAGGACTATGAAAATGGCAATGTCGTAAAAGGCTATTTTAACTACCGACTGCGCAAATATTATATGAAATTTTGTTTTGAAAGTTTATCGCTCGGGCATCAGGCCCACATTCACCAAAGAAACTTTACTTTAAAATATTAGGTACATATAGAATGTAGTTTTTAATTCTTCAAATAGATTATTTACTATTTAGCATAAATAACAAGTAAAATAAGTACACTACTATAAAAAAAATCATTAGGTTCGTTGACGGGCCCCTCGATGCACGGGCCTCTCCGCAACAAAGGGGCTAGCGGGGAAGAAACTCATAGGATTTGACGAACTCGCCTACGGCTCTTCGATCAAAGTTTCCTATTCGTGAAATAAGACACCTTTTACTCGAGTTGCACACAATTTTTTTTTTTACATCTGCAATAAAGGTGTGAAAAAAGTGCCATAACGTGTCATTATTTCACTCGTTTCTCGTTTGCGTTAAAAAAGGTGCACTTTTTTCACATTTTTATTATTTTCAAAAAAGACATACTTTATAAACCCTAATTAAAAAATCTGTTGTGGCCAGCACAAGACCTCTCGCCATTTCCATATTAGGCTATATAAGTATTGTATTGCACTTCGCTATCGAACCGTCGTTTTATAATAAAATAACATACAGAACTTTATCCAAATATTGTTTTTTATTGTATTTAACATGTCTTCTGCACACATATAATTCTAATTGTATCTATTTTCCATTGTATGAGGAAGTTTCTAAATGTCACAGATTCTTCCAATTCATTAACCAGATTGGCGGTATTTCTGATGGATATATGCATATTACCTATAATTTCAAATATTTAATTAATAAAACAAGAAAGATTAAATGTACTTCCCAGAAAAAGCTATCAAAATGTCACTAAAACTGTTGATTTTTGACACTGAAATCTGTCATTTACAAATTATGTTATAAACATTTGAATTTGTCAACTGGTTTCCTTAGTGTAGTTTCGCCTACTCGACTTGTTATATCCAGATATTCTATATATTATAGCGTCTTTATCTCTAAATTTATAGAAGATATAATAAAAAATTTAAATGTATCAGGTATAGAATTTTGTTCTTCAAAATTAGTAATATCAAAAATTTTCAAAAATTAATATTTGGAAGAATTTCTTTTAAAAACTACTACTTCCGGTTGTTCAATTGTTACCAAAACCTTTTCAGCTCTTCCAAGGAATGTCAGATTGAGGAATTCATAGTTAAACAGGTCTTATGTCTTATAGTTTTTGAGGAATCATCCGTCCAACATCCAGCCATACACACACACACACACATACACACACACATACACACATCCACACACACACACACACACACACACACACACACACACACACACACACACACACACACACACACACACACACAGACATCATTGTAAAAATGTTAAAATCGGATTCTAGTGACCTTGAAACATGCTTATTTATTAAAATCTGGATATGTGATTTTTAGCATGATTCCAATACCTTTCTTGGCGAGAGGTAAAAATCTAATATGGCCAGCACATTTTGCAAAAATCCCATACCAAAAGTTCCTTGGAAAAGATTCTATATACCCACTAAAATTGTAACACGAGCACAGTGGCGCACCCAGGAATTTGGATAGGGGGAGGTGCACTACAAAAGAAAAAAAATAAATATTAAATACCCCAATTACAGAAGACAGTCTATTCAAGCACGAGTTAGAAATTTGGACACAAGTGAGCGAAAAAAAAAATAGTTGACAATTTTCTTTAGAATATTTTATAGTGATTCGCTGAATACAATTTTGGCTGAAAAACCGAACACCTAACTTAATTGAATATTCGGCAATTCAACATTCAACTTGATTTAAAAAAATTACATAGACTTGATGAAGCTTATTCTACCATCAATAAGCATGGTAGAATATGTCATTCTAAGTCCGAAACAGGGAAAAAATTGTTAATGTAATATGTATCTTTGTTTTTTTATTTTGCGCCTATCCAATTGTCTGATCCACGAACCGCTACTTCAAGGGGGGTGCACGTGCACCCTTGCACCACCCCTAGGTGCGCCACTGCAAGAACATATACCACAAATTCCATACCGAAAGTTCCTTGGAAAAGATTCTATAAATCCAATAAAATTATAACACGAACATACACTATGTAAATTGCACTTACACTGACAACTGTCAGTTAAAATTATTTGAATATATCAGCTGTTTCCATGATTATAACAAAGCTGGTTGATTTATGAAAGTTGATCTCTTTATAATTCTTTAAATCTTTATCTATTGAATATAAAGGAAAATTATAATCGCATAGACAATAAAATATTCTTGAATATTAATAATCACATAAAATGTCAAAAAAATGATATTTAACTGCGTTTTTTCAAGAAAAACTGTTAAGAACTTCAAATAAGGAAACTTCCGGCTGACCAATTATACCAAAATCTAATTAGGTCTTCTTATGGACGTAAAGAAGGGGAATACGAAAGAATTATAATTTTTGGAATTGTTGTATTGGAGTTATCTCCCAGGAAATTTTTGTAACACACACATAGATCTACAAACATGCAGACATCTTCGTAAAACTAATAAAATCGTATTGTAGGGACCCTAAAACATGCTTATTCATTAAAAACTAATCACCGATTTTTTTACCAAAGACACTGCCTTCCTTACCGAAAGACGGAAGATAAAAAGTGTACTTCTTTAACAGACAAAAAATATTAAACATGTTCGTTTGCCATCCAAACTATTTGGTTGTAAAGAAAAGTAAAGAAGTACTAACTTGACGATAGAAGATTGGAATGATAGATTTTAACCAGATTGTTAATTGTTAAATTGTAAACTTGTATAGCTTTAGTTGTAGCATAAATAATAAATATTCAAGTAATTTGAAGAACATAACTTAAGCAGTAGATCTCGTGTAGAAATTGTAAACTGACAATTTCAGAGAATGAATTTAATAAAAATTATAACTGAACAGGTGGTATTCTTGCCCTTTGCTCCGAAATCACATAAACATTTTATTTCTAAATTTAAAAACCTGGTGAATTCGTGTATTATCTTATTTGATGGATACCGAATGGGATTAAATTTCTATTCGGATCTTAGGTTACGTTTTAATTACAAATCTAAATATTCCCATCCCATCAGCGATAAATTTGAAACAGAAGATATTAACTGCCAATAACAATTTTCAAACAAAGACTGAAAGTTTCCAGTTTTTATAAATACAATCCGTTTATCATTAAAAATAAGTACACCCACATGTGTTCCTTATGTTCCCTTGGTATAAGGTGTATTTGTGAGTATATTTGAGCTGTTTGGTGGTGTCTATTTGCGTCTACGAGGCATTGGACGCTGCCTATATGGCTGTGGCTGTTGGAGGCATGGTGGGGGTGCCCCCAACCCAGGTGGCGCGCGCCCCAGCCCGGCACAGTCAGCAGAAGAAGGTCTGGTTGACTAGTCATCTGCGTTCTGCGGCTTCCTTCCAGACTCAGGTACGGTGAAGTGAGAGTTTCGTTTTCGTTTAGTGACAGTGAGAGTGCAACAAAACAAATTTTATAGTTTATTGTAAATATAAATGCGCAAGGCCGGATCTAGGAGGTGCAACATTTTTAAATGCCCCATCATTCAAAGTGAATGTGATTTTTCCATACACGTATTCTGAAAGTACTGTGTAAATCGCTTCATTTTATGTCAAATTACTATTTAGTCGCATAAAATAGAAGAAAAGAACATAAAAAATAAACGTTTCACCCAGCGCACTCCTGGGTTCGGCTCTGTAAATACGATTATTATAAAAGTTTAATAGTGTGGATTATATTTAAATCAATCTTATTGCCTCATACACAGGGTGGCCAAATTTTTCACATTTAACTTTGTACTCTAAGTAAATCTTCCTATTCAGTCATAAAAAAAATCAAATCTTATTATTTTATTTGACAAATTTATAAAATTGGCTAATAACGAAAAACTTTGGTGATCGATCTGTAAATCGTTAAATTTTTCTTATCCCAGGCCGGATTAAAGGGGGGGGGGGGGGGGGGGGGGTTCGGGGCTATAACCTTGGGCCTCAAGTCCGGTTAATCCGGTCCTGGCTTATCCCTGATATATCGTGTATAAAGTTGTCACAGAATAAAATAATAATTAATTATGTATCAATTCAATAATTAAATTTAAATATCTTGTAATTTTAAAAAAATCTAAAAAATATTTAATGTTTTATGAGATGATAAGATTTAATTTAAAATGATTGATTAACTGGCAAATACTTGATTAGATATTGGTTTATTGTGACTGTATTTAACCAACGTGAACTTACAGTTTACTATAATACCAATAAAAAATCTTTAGTATGGTATGCTAGATGCTATACAACAGAAAATGACATCTACTACAATTAATTAATAACAATTTAGAGTTCAAATTATAACATACTTTTTTATTTGTAAAGAAATTTAAAACATTTACAGCCCGATTCACAAAAAAGTTTAAGCTAATCCTCCATTTTTGGATTAGCGAATTCTACTCTAATTTTGACAGTTTATATCTTAAAATATAGTCTACTCTATTCCTAGTATCTACCTTTATTGATATCATAAAAATTAAATTTTAAATACCGGAATAGAATAGAATTCACTAATCCAAAAATGAGGATTACTTAAACTTTTTTGTGAATCGGGCTGTTAAAGATTTTGTCCCTTCTCGAATGACATTGAGAGAGGACACCATTGTCTTTTTAGTTGATGAAGCTAAACGAATCGAATTCGATCTTCAGCTAAAAATACTTCAGATATAACGTCTGCTTTAGCACTTTTATTTATCCTACACCTACATTAATGTATATTATAGAACTTTAAATTTTAAAGATTTCATTTCTTTCTTATGTAATAAAGGTGATAAACATGGAAATCTTCAAGTGTTGGCTGAAGAAGAAATAATTTTAGCCAAAGACGTAGAAACAAATGTAATCTGAGGCATTTTGCCAGACATTCTTGGAATCATAAACCTTATAAAGTACCAACAATTGTGAAATCTACTTACAAAAGGCTGAATACCCATTAATTTTACTTTATTTAAAGATTCTAAAATAACTTTTTATTGGAACTGGTCTCAAATTGTTAGGAATTTTCTCTATTCGAAATTGTTAACTTTGTTAAAAATTGAATCCATACTTATTTATTGAATAATTTTTTATATTAATAACTGCTTCACAAAATAACCTATCTTTTTTTCTATTAAACAGTTTTAATAAAATGCTCGAATAATTATAATATTTTTAGATTTGGTGTGAATGATAATATTTATTTACTCAAAACTTTAGTATATTTAACAAATAACCATGGCTATCAATTAAAAATATATTGGTATGAGTAAAAAACAAATGAATTTGCTTAACCCGTAACTGGTGACGTAACGCCATTCGTGACCCCACCAAACCAAAACTGTTGAGTGAGTTTTTTTGACACACTCACATTTTGTTTTAATTTTTCTACTTCATATTTTTTAGAAACATATACAATAAATTTCACATTTTCTCTCAACGACAATAAAAAAATTGAAGCAATGACTTTTCTTAAGCTGAAATCATTGCGGTCCTGAGAGACTCCAAGTCACCATTCTTTTAAATTTTAGCCCCGTCACCAGTTATAGGTTAATCAACGTTGTTTAAGAATAACTACTACTAGTCGTATTGATTAGTTGTTAGATTAAACCAAGAACTTGTAAATTTCAACAAAATATGACTAAAAAATTAATTTATAGTATACATTCTCTCTGATAGTGCGTAATCTACTTATTACAAATTTCGGTAACATATTAATACCACATAAGGAACTTGTACTGCAAATTCCTTCAGAAAACTATTTCTTTTTTTTTAGTAAAGAATTCCTAATATGTGCATAACTTCTATCAGAATCGAATTCTGGTCACTTACATAATAGTTACCCATAGTGAGCTATAAACTTTTAAAAGAGGCATATGTACATATAAAATTATTATTAAAGAAATAATTGTTGGAGAAAGCGGAATAATCTATCTTGAAATCCTAGAACAAGGCGCAATATCGCGAGCCAAATTAGGCGACAGCCAACCGGACGTTTATTTTGAGTGAGGTTAAAAATAACCCAGCGTTAGTCGTACCGCGTTACAACTATAACTACTATAAGAGCTAACATTATCACTTTATCCTTTATCTATTTCACATTTTAACCCTTTTTCCGTTTTTTTAGCTTTAACCCAACAAAGCAACAACATGGCGGACGATGAGGTGAGGTGAGTATCAAAATTAACCAAATATATTTTTGAAAATAAATATTAACGTAATTTATTTTTCATATTTTCCTAAAAATGGATTTTCTTTCACCTGCAGTTCAATTTCAATACCACTTTCATTAAAAGGTAAATATATGTGATTAATTGCTTGCTTTCTTAACTATAGATAATAGATATTTTAATAAATAGAGTACCTCCTAGTTCTGGTAGATAGAGTATCATAGATATTAATTTCTTAAAAACCAGCCTATAGGGAATGGTTTTCTATCCTTTAGTATGTTTTTTACCCTGTAAGTATTGGAACTATCTATCTGTATATTTGCTTTCAATGTTACTTCTCTTTGCTAATTTTCTGTCCCTGTATTTACCTCTAATACAGATAATAATAAAGCGCTTAAATTTGTGATATACTCGTAAATAATTTTTGTTTTTTTAACAAGATGGCTGATTTATTGCAATAATAGATTTTTTATACAATTCACAAGCGATGAAATCGCGAGTTGATTTTTGTGAGTCGATAATTAAATTTTATCGACATGTATAATCGTATTCTGTTTTTTTCTATAGCAGATTTTAAAGAAAAATAATAAGAAAAAAAATCAATTATAAATTAAATTGCACAGTTTTAAAATTTAATATTATGTAGTGATTCTATTCCAATGATAACATTAAATTCATATTGAAGTTTTTATTATCACAAAACTTATAACGTATTTAATTTAATTAAAAATTAAAGTACTTTATCTACTCTTGCTGTTAAAGAGTACTACTTCATTCATTATATTGAGTAGAAAAAAGCAAATTTTAAAATCTGCTGTAAAAGTATATAATTTTATGTCATCTTGTTCTTCGTCAATAATTTTACATTTTTGTGATCATTTTTCTTCCTCAAATCATTATATTGTCTATAATTTTTGTATAAATGTTCACATCATTTCCTTCATGTCATTTTTATGTTTAAATGTTGTTTGCAGTTGTAACAGCAACAATATTTAAATAAATATGTTGCTGGTACAATAAAAATATGGTATAAAGTTATGTTTCTAATTCTTTTTGTTGTTTTTACAGAGAAAGAGAGTGGAGGAGGCACGTAAATATAAAAAAACACGCAAATAACACTTAATACCCACATAAACACATTTAATAACAAATAAAAGCAAAAATATTTAATAAATTGTTTAAAAACTATAAAAAAATTACACTTTTCTTAAAGTACGTATCATCATTTTTGATAAATAATGGAAAATTAACCATATTTTGGTCAGTTCATAAACATTTTGTATTATACTTTTCAGTTTAACAATCAAGTATTGCTGGTTGCATTTAGAATTTTATATTTTGACAATTTTTATTACTTTTCATTCATTTTCCATCATTTTTTACCGCTTTTCACTTATTATCGCACATAAATAAATACATTTTATACACATATACATGTTACACGGTAAGAGAATTAGATCTAACAATGGTTTCTGGATGGTTTTGACGCGCTGCAGGAAAAGAAAAGGAAACAGGCGGACATCGACCGCAAGAGGGCCGAAGTCCGTGCCCGTATGGAAGAGGCCTCCAAGGCTAAGAAGGCCAAGAAGGGTTTCATGACACCGGAGAGAAAGAAGAAACTTAGGGTACGTAAGAAAAAATGTAATATTTAAATTACACGGAGAACATTTTACAAAGATTCCTTTAATTTGTTTCCTGAAGAAGCTTTGAAAAATATTTTTATTACAATAAATGAAATAAATGCATTCACAATTATTATTTAACTGAATAAATTAATATCTAAAAAAAAGAAAATTTTCTTCACGATCTATCAGGATCACCGGCTTTATCTTCTCGGAAACCTTGTAATTCTTCTTGTTAAAAAAAAATATGAAAAAATTTCGCGTTAATTTTAAATATGATTATTCTATTTAATTTTGATTTAATGTGTGAACTTAAAACCCGCTCGCCTTCGTCGGTTTAAACCTGGTTCGAGAGTGTGGAGAGTCAGAGTGGGGTTAATTCAACAGCTGATCAGCTGAAAAGTTTACAATCAATTTTAGTAAATTATAAAAAATGTGTTTCGAGTCAAACAAAAATTATATGTCAAATTGACACTTTAAAGTAACTTTTAAACGACCTGGAACGACCGGTTTGTAACAGCATTTTGGCGATTTGTACTTTTATGACGTCATTTACTAACCAAGTTCAAACATTTGTGCATCGCAAAAAATAGCTTATGTTTTGTGGTCTATAGCTGCTGTTGAGAAAGAAAGCTGCTGAAGAACTTAAGAAGGAACAGGAGCGCAAAGCTGCTGAACGTAGGCGCATCATTGAAGAACGTTGCGGCAAACCTAAGCTCGTTGACGACGCTAATGAAGGTAGGAACGTTGCCAATCGCCATCCAAAAAGGATACATTTCATTTTAGCAGAGGTTTTAAGAACTTCATTTCAAACTTGAAGACGTTACTTAACCTAATACGTAGCATTATTATTCTTTTCATAAATAATTTTAAACTAATCTTAGAGTCTTAGTTAAAGTTATAAGTAAATCTAGTAATTCGATTAGATAAATTAAGAATTACAAATATCTTAGGTTTTTAAATTTATTTTTAAATACAAATTTATTTACTTTCAGTTTCTTGAAAAAGTAACCTCTTCAAGTCAAAATTTCCGTATAATTTAGAATTAAGTAAACAAAGAAACAAATTTTTGAAGCCAGTAAATTTTTCAAAATTTTTTAACAAAATACACTGTTATTTATTTTTGTTAATGTACAATATATGTAGAATTATTATAAACAAATCGGATTTGATCTCAGATACCCTGCGACGCGTACTCAGAGAATATCATGATAGAATCGGCAGATTGGAAGACGTTAAGTACGATATGGAATACATTGTGAAAAGTAAAGATTTCCAGGTACACGACTCATTGGATGTTACATCTTCGCACGACGCGTTTTCTATCTCTTTTTTACTCTACACTCCATTACATTCTGCAACATTCAGAGGACATCATTGGACACAGCCTCAACTATTTCTTACTTATGATACAATCTTTTAAACTTTACTTAAAATTTCATTTTGGGCTGTGTACGAACAAACTCATCTCTCAACTCTTTTGTCTTATGTGTTAAACTTTGGTAACTACTCAATTAACACTAAATTGTTCAAAATAGAACATTAGGAAGAAACATTTAATAAAAAACATTTATAGTAGTTTATAAATTGATTACATTGTGATGTGTTTATTCAGATTTATGACATTAAATATGTAACAATAACGCATCCATTTCTTCCAAAAAATTAAACCCATAGATCAGTAGATTACTTTATGTGAAAAATATGGTTGAACAAATATATTTTTCATTGCGATTTACTTTGTAGATACTGTTGATTTCTTCCTAATATTCTTGTCATTTCTCTTCGTACACAGTTGGAGAATTTTTAACAATTCTCTCTCGTTCTTTATAGGAATTTTGCAGAATGCGGAGTCAGCTTTTTTCTAGCGCGTGTTGTTTTTCTTTTTGCTACCGAGAAATGACCCCAAAGTCTCCCATTGTCCCGTCAGTCGCGTCTTTCTAATTTCTATACTGTAGAAGTCTAGATCTCTCGTTTCTATTCTTTGTGTACTGTTTAGGCAGCTTAAAAGGGTACTGTACCATGTACCACAAGCGTATCGCGGAGTTGGAAAACCAGAAATATGACCTAGAGATCGAAGTGGAACGCAAGGCTCTCGAGGTACCCAGTAGCAAAAACCTCGCGCGAGAACGCACGCATCTCCAAGGAATTCCATTCAATTCGACCATTTGGCATCTAAATTACGAATATCAATAATACCAGAGTTGTTACAGAGCTGTTAATTTATTAATACCGAAATATTTTCAATATTTCAGAATTTACAATGCTGTAACAATTTTTTTGTATATTTTTCACAAGATTTTAAGATTATTTATTTAAAATATGCATTTTACATAGTTTTAATAATTTTGAACACATCATGAACTTTTTATACAGTTAAAATTAATAACTGCATTTCTATAATAATACACAAATATGAAAAATAATTCATTAATGATAATAGTTTTCACAGCTAATGGATAATGTATATAATTACGAAATTAATGCCCGTGGTTCGACTCCATCCAGGGACGAAATAATCATATATAAATTTTACAAAAATTTTGATGTGGCCAACACATTACCTTCCGTCAATTCTAGGTATTTTATATAAATTTCTCACAAAAAGTTCCATGCAAAAGATTATACCAGGTGTCTACTTGAAATCCGTTATATAGGGAATACAATGTTAATTTTTTAAATTTGCTGTAGTTAGTTACCTATTCATTTTAGACAAAAATGTTTTAAATAAAGGTTGTAGGTAATAAAATTTTACACCTAAATCGGTACTAAAATTTCATTTTGCACGTTTCTACAAATAAGCAAGATTTATAAAATTTCGAATTCGATTTTAAAGGTTACAAAACGTGCGACATAAAATTTGATTAATAATTTAGGTGTACCATTTGAATATGTACAACCTTCATTTGATACATTTTTGTCCAAAATGAGTAAGGAACTAACTACATCAAAATAAAAAAATTCCTATATAAAGGATTTGAAGTAGACTCGCGCTACAATTATTTCAGAAACGTTATGTAAATTATTAATTGTCAGTTATATAATATACCACTACCGTTTCCTTGGTGATGCTGCATAGATTGCAAGATTTATGAAAATTAATTTCTTTATAATTTTTTATCTTTAAATACATTGCATAGAAAATAAAATATTCTTTAATATTTATGTTGATATAAAATGTCAAAACAATTATATTTAACTGCGTAAAAAACTGTTAAAATTGCAATTAGGGTACTTCCATAACCAAAATCTAATCAACTCTTTGTAAAGTCGAGAAATACGAAATGATAATTTTTGGAATAGTGAAATTTGAATTATGCGATCCAAAGAGATCATCACACACAGACACACACGCACATTCATACTTACAGACATCATAGTAAAGATCCTAAAACGTACTCATTCATTAAAAATTTACTATCGAATTTATTGACCAAAGAAATAAAATTTATTTATGACGATTCAGATGTACTATAGCAAAAACATGTACTACAACATATAGAAAATGAAAAAAAAAAAGAATTATGTATATAAAAATATACATACACGAGTTTGTTAGTATTTGGAAATGTAGTTATGAAAATGAATCTGTATAAATATTTCATTGATGTTAAAGTAATATTTTTTATTTTTCGTGGATTTGGCATCAAAGTTCGTCCCTCTTTACGTCGAAAGAAGGTGGTGATTCCTCTTTTGCACAAGCCTGCCACTGATAGATTATATGTCAGCACAGTATATAATTGTAGCCCTAGGGAGCACAGTAGTTGTGACTAAACACCGCGATATTATCTCTTGTCACTAAACCTTGCCCTGCCGCCGCGAACGTCCGACGCCGCCTTTCTATGCGAGGCTTTCGCTTCACATGCTTTCCACCCAAATTTTCCTAGTTCTCCGAACCCCAGGAAAAGTGGAAAAACAGCGACATACATCACACGAGGGACGGGATACAAACAAAAGCAAACAAAATTTATACACACGACGAAAATAACAAATATTCTTGTGCTATTTCATCAAGTATTCTATTTCTTACGCCCCTGTTTCTCATAACTTGTAGACGGTAACTATTTGTGCATTATTATAATTATGATAATAAAAAAGAATGAGATATTATCGACTCAGTATAAATTAAATGTAGAATACAAATTACTTAATGATTATTGTAACATAATACTTATATCTTACACCCCTTTTATAATGTTATTCGATTGTACAAAAATTCAATAGTCTTTTGATATTATAAGTTGTGTTTAAAATTTTTTTTCTATCATTCAACCAGTAGAACTCTTACAGATGTTTGATGTTTTAAACTATAAGTAAAACTGAACACGTAGCAATGGAATTTTTGCTTTAAGTTATAGGATTTATTATATTTTTCTGTAAAATTGTACTGTTTTACAAGGAGAGAATATTGGTGAAATAGTTGATGACCTTGTTGTTTACTGTGAGTATGAAATTCTTGCGGGATATATTGATACAAATTAGAGACGAGTTAAGGGTTAAGAAAGCGAATGTTGGCGACGGGTGTCCTTATCTGATATTTTGGTTTCTTCTAGCGGAACTCCAAACAATATGTAACGAATACTGGCAAAGAATATGTTTGCTCGAAGGCGATAAATATGATTTAGAACGGATCAGTATTGTAAAGGACCTTGAGGTATCAGAACACAGAATTACAGCACGCGTTTTCTGAGAGATTTTGATTTTCTGTTTCTGATTTTTGATTTTGACGATGTTTATATAGGTTTATAGCATTAGGCATTCTAATACTGGCGACATGTTTTTCTTAACAATGAGCACTTTTGGCTGCAAGGTTGACTTGCTTGGGAAAATTCATTGTTAGATACAAAAGTGCTTATTCTCTTGGCTGCTGGTCTCTCCTCTGCAAGTGTACATATGCCAAGCGACGCCAAGTCGAAATCGAGGTCACTCTCCACGTAGGACTTGGAGAATCTATTATTACCCCCTTCTTTACAATCACATACAATCAAATCAACCACCGTCTTTATTTCTCAAACACACCACATTAGATTATTCACTCATTATCATACTTAATATCTTAGTTTTTTTTTTTTTTTACTTCTATTGATATGATTCTCCTTAATATTTTCTAATACTTTCCAAAACATTGCATGTGATATATTTTTAAAAATATTTATTTCTATTTTGTTCCAAATTGTCTTTTTTTTGATAGATTCTGAAACGTTAGCAAAATGTACGTTTAAGGAGAGGGAATTAGTAGATTTAGAATGCTCGTGTTGTGTCTGTGCACTGATTTTGACTGGTCGTTCCGTTTCCGATTGTAGGCCAGCTTAAGAAGATAGTGCAGGACTATTTTCACCGAATGTATAGTTGTGAGGAACAGAAGTGGGACTTGGAACGCGAAGTCCGGAAAAGAGACTGGGAGGTACCGGCACACAATACACTCATGTGTTCTTTATTGCTTGATCATATGATATGAAATCAAATGTACGTTGATTACGTAATGTCATTTGTACGTGTCTTTGACAGAGAACAGGGTTCATACATCACTTATTACCGCTGTTTTTCTTTACAAGATACAAAATTCATTCCTTATTAAACCAAACTATTTAATAACAACAATATTTTACCATATTATTTTTCAAATTTATTACAGCAGTGTTTAATAATATTTTCTGCATTAGAATCCATTATTAAACAATTTATTAATGTATAAATATTTTCTTAACGTCAAGAAAAGCAGCAGTAACTATACAACTCAGTCTCTTGTGGAAATTTTGAAATTTGAATCCACTTTCTACATTTCTTTTGCGTTTTTATTTATCCCTCGTGTTAGATAATAACAAGTGTTTTACATCATAGGTGTGCGTATTTTGGGTAGAATAGAACAGGACTGGAATCCACCCTTTTTTCAGTAGTGTGTAGGAAATGGATATTCCACAAGAACTGACACACGGTGCAGTCCTGAGGTTTAAACGGAGAATTTTTTTAAATAATACTCCTAAAATAATTTTGTAAGAATATGAAGTGCCCACACCTTTCCTGCGATTTTTATTTTTTGATTTTTGTTTTTAATTTTTTACAATTTTTACTAACCCTGATATATATTTAAATATTGATAACCCAGGGCTGGCCAAAGTTCACTCAACAACATTCACACGAACAATTTTTCTGTAAATAAAAATTTAACATGAATTTCGCTTTAACTGCGTATTTGTTTTGAATACGCGCCATGTGCAAAACCGATTCTGAGTTGTTGTCCTTTCATAGCTCCTGCGATGCATGCTTTCCCGCTTTCTAAACATCTACAGCACCGCTGCTTAAGTCATACACATGCACCAATATTTTCATCTCTGTAGTAATTGACGCAGCCAATTTCCCAGAATATATATTTAAATCTAACCTTGCCTTTAAAATAGTATGTTGACGTCAGAATCTGAATCAGTATAATCACAATGTTGGCTTTTGTAAATATATGAGTGTCGTTTTCCTGCGATTCATTTGTTTATTGATGTTCGCTTATTTTGAGCTTCTGGAAGTGTCCCGTATGTTGCTGTTGCTGTGTTGAGTATGGCACTTCATATTTGTTATAAAATGTGATTTAATAAAAGGATAAAGTTGTTTGTTGAGACACGTACACAGTCCGAACCGAATCGAACCCACATCTCTCCTCCTTTCTCTTACACACATTAGGTGGAACAGAGATGATAGTACTTCTTGACCTTGAATCGGAACCGGAACGTATTGGTTTAGAAGTGCCATGCTACATTTCCTGCTTCCCGTAGATTTGACACACCTTTTGTATATTATACCAAACCGTCCTCTCGCACAAAAAAATTAAAAGATCTAATCTACAAATTTTAGCCTTACTCTTGGATTTCCAAGGTTTCAAAATGTATGCATACGAATATGGCGTACGTTTAGAAATCTGGGTTGAAAGTGTTTAGGATTTGGATTTCAGTTGTGAAAGGGCGGCAGTCTGTGTCAATTCAGGATCGTTTTTGTACAAGTGTAAATAAAAAGAATGAGTTGTTTGAAGTAATATAGGTTGGGAGAAGCTTATAAGCTGGATGATAACAGCATTGTATATACAGATGATGATTGTAGCTCGATAGAATGACGAGGAAGCTTTTCTTCGAGTGACAAGTCACAAAGCTGCTCAAGACCAGCAGAAGCACGGCAAATAGAACACCCACATGATCTTTTTTCAAATCAGTACATTTTGCGCTTAAGTGTTTGTTATTTTTCACGAGAAATACACAGTTTTTTGATGTTTCTCCACAGTTTACAGGTTACTATATTTGTTTTTACACGCTCGCGTCGGATATTTTTGTGATGTATTTGTTTTTTCGTCGAATGAATTCCCGTGAAGTTACACTCCACTGTTTATAGCACCCTAGACTTCTCCTGTCTTTGTCTTTCGCTGCTCGCAATAATTTCAGCCTAATTTTCTTTCTCATTTTCACTAATTGTTTGTGGTGAGTTTCTACAATGATTTTCTGCACTTTTCCTAACACTGTGTGTTATTTTCTCTAGTTCATAGTTTTTCTATCTCTTTTTCACAATTTTTACTAGTTATTTTTGTATTTTTTCATTATTGATTCTTTTACCTGTCTTTCTAAATTTCAATTAATTTTATTTTGCAACGGTAAAAAGAATTAATAATTATTTTTTAATTTTACATTTGTTAATACTAATTTGATTTACCTAGATTTCCGATCTGAACAGCCAAGTCAACGACCTCAGAGGAAAATTGTAAGTTGAACTGATTTACACATCGATTTATCTCAAATCATCAAGAAAATTTATTATTAAAAATAATTTTTGATAATGGATTATTTTTCAATGAAATTTTTCTCCTTAGCGTCAAGCCTACACTGAAGAAGGTATCCAAGTACGAGAACAAATTCGCTAAGCTTCAGAAGAAGGCCGCCGAATTTAACTTCCGTAACCAACTCAAAGTCGTCAAGAAGAAGGAATTCACCCTTGAAGAAGAAGACAAGGAGGTAAGATAAACCTCATCCAGCATTTTAGCCCTTATAGGGTTCAATAATTCCCAACAAAATGTCTTTTTCAGTCATTTTTTACTCAAAATAATTTTGGATCTCACACCACGACTTTTATACTTTTTTGTAATAACTATATAAAGTAGCTTACTACATGTATATTACTTTATGTAGTGCTGTATTTTGTCTTTTTGTTTAATATTTTTGTGCTTTGTGACGTCCGCTATTCTTTATCTTTACATTACACAGTCATTCAGACAGTTTACATCTTTCTTTACATTGTCGTTTACCTTCACAGGCCAAGCAACAAGAAAAAGCCGAATGGATGAAGAAGTGAACATCTTACTTTCCTCTATTTATGATTAAACATAACTTAATAATACATATTTATCTATCTCTAAATGATATAAATATAACAATATATTAAAACATCAGGCTATACTTAAATAATAAATAAATAAATATTAGTATTCCAATTTATCCCCTCAATATTATTTCTTTCACTTTATCCGAAACATTTATTTAGATTTTTGTAAGACTTTTCATCATTTTTATTGGATTTTATACAAATTTTTAATTTTTAACAGTCTAAATTAATGTTTCTTTTATTTTTTAATTTTGTCCCTTTTTACATTTTTTACACAGTACACATTTTTCTTCTACTAATTTTTCTGTGTATTTTGTATTTTTTTTTCTTCAATGCTTTTTGTATTGTTTTGTCCTATTGTTGGAGTCCAATCAAAGGTGAGCCCTACAGCGCAATTGTACTTCTTTGCTTCAATATGCTTTAAGATCAGTTTACACTTAAAACAAGAGATTTATAAAAGTGTAAACTGGTTTATATATGTTGTTTGACGTAGTTCGTCTACAGCTATTAGATAATAGCTGACTCGTCCACCATATTGGAGCCCAAATGAGCGAAGTAAATTATGATATAAATGTGGATTTTATAAGTTTGAGTTGAGTTTAATTGGCACAGTTGTAAAATTTAATTGGATTTTCTGGAGCTCGACTAACGATTATAAAATAGTTCAAAGTTAAATTAATCTTTCTGAATAGGGCTCCAATCTTTTCTTCTGCAATTAACTAAACATTTTTTTCTTTTCTACGGATCTGTGAGAAATATATGACTATAGATTATCAATTAATTATTGATGATTGTAATTTAGTATATCAAAAGATTCCAAGAAAACAGAAGAAAGAGTACGTTGTCTTAAGATTTTTGAGATTGCATAAGGAATAAAACAAATTAAAATATTTACCTGAAAAAATTATAACTAGTTCTTAAATTATTTGTACAATTTGGAGCAGAACAATCCGTCATTGTGCATAATTTCTATGATTAATAATAGTGTAACACTGATATTGAATTATTGAAGTGGGCTCCAAAATGATGGGTGTGTCATCTGACGTAGATCTATATGTTTATTGGCTTGTAGTAAACAAAATAGAGAATATGCTCGATGTTTAGAATAGAGAAATAGAGTAGAGTAGAAGTTGTATAATTTTTCAACAAAACATATATTTTACACGAAATATTTCAAAAGGTTTCCTTAATTTCTTCAAAACTGCCCTTTGAAGCATAATATTTACACTTATGTAAATAACATAATTACATTGATGAAAACTATACCAATCTTTATTTTAAATAACGCGTACAATGTTTCATTGAAATTTATTATAAAAGTATTTCATTTTTTTTATACATATTTATTCTTTAACGAAATAATAATTATTCACAAAAGTATATATCATTCCTCACACTTATCCGAACACATCTTGTCTATACATATTTTTTTAAAATTTCCCATTTCTTATTCCCGTAAAATTAGTTTAGTATTTTTGTAATACGAGTAGTATATACACTTACACTATGGAGGGCCACACAAACGTACATTCTCAATCTCTGATAATAGTTTAAAATTAATTACTTAACAATAGTAATTCTGATTTCGTTGTACATATACAAATATTTCTTCTTCCTTTTTCGTGTAAAATTCTGCATCACCAACAAACAATCTTTGCATCCCTAGCTTAAAAAATAATTTCTGAATCTTTGTGATTATCTAATGTTTTTGTGGTGTTTACAGAAAAAGCCCGACTGGTCAAAGAAACCCGGAGATGAGAAGAAGGTAAAAGAAGAAGAAGTCGAAGCATGAAGACCTGTTGTCTGACTTTTCCTTTGTATATTTGTAACTAAATGTCCATCAATTCTCAATCTATACTATAAGAAGGGATAAAACTGTAATTCCCATACTATATTTTTTGCACGATTCCCTTGTATAGATCCTTATAAATATCTGTGTATTTATGTTAATTTATTCTTCAGTGAAAAAAAATGGTGATCTAATAATTTACTCGTGTGTTTTGTCTTGTACCTTCATAATCCTTTGTCCAAGTCCGGGTTTTGTTTTGGTTGTTGTTAAGGATTTCATATTATTTTATTTTTCTCTTTGTTTTATTTTATTATGTAATGAAAAACAATATGAAATACTTGAAAAATGGTTGTGGTTCGTTTTTCACCCGTAGCGAATTTAATAAATTTGTTTATACCTTGTTCCACCTTAATAAGAATGAAATAGATAGAGCTGCCATAGGCGACCAGCTTACGATGATAAAAAGCAATACTGTGAAATATATCAAATTATTATAATATATAAACACAAATGCCATTTATAGTTAATGCTCTTTTAGTAAAACAACTAAAGTTTACAAACCAGAAAATTAACCTGTTAGGCGGGCCTATTCTGTAACTCTGTGGTTAATTTTTAAAAACTGGTTAAATTTCTTAACTAATCAAGTATGTTGATATATAACAAAAGATCGGTTTTTTAGTCGTCAAATCAATATCTATTGGATAATTTTTTTAACCAGTTGCAAAAAATTAACCACTTTGTCACAGAATAAGCCCGAGGGCCAGTTAAAAACTCAGGTTAAAATTTTAACTGTTGACAGTTGATTTCGTTTCAATTTTGTTTATTTAACTGACTGTTAAAATTTTAACCAGAGCTTGTAAAACTGGCCCGAAAGTGGTCAAACTTTTAGTTTGACAGTAAACCATCTTCATTGTAAATCCGTGGCTGTAATTAGGCAGTCATTAACTTTCTATTCCTAGTCTATGGTGGAAAAAGGTATAAGTATTTGTTTATTGTCAGTTTGTAGGTGTGAAACCCTTAAAATATTGCCTGTACTATCCTGGTAAGTTGATTAATATATCTTATATAAATACAGTTAATTTCTTTTACTAGATTCAATTTTAAGCAGAAAGATGCGGTACTCATTTCACAGAAATAATATGATAAAATATGATTCAATGTTAATTACAATAATAAATTATTTCTATTTATTTACAAATTTTGATTGAGATATTGGTACATGTACATAGAAGGTATGTATCAGTATAAGCCGTACGGATATTTTCTAAATTACATTTTTCACAACAAATTATATGATTTATTTATGCGCATTTAACTCAGAAAATGATTTAAAAAGTAAAATAAGAATAGTAATAGGCATATATACTATTTTGGCTCTTTTTAGTAGGGGTACTAATTTGCTTTTTCTTCAGTAGGTACCTATGTTTTTTTGCTGTAGATATATATAACTAGATATTACTTTTATTGACGCTAAAAGTTATTTTGTAAGACACATTGTTATTACATAATTATCATAACTCTGAAAAATTAAAAATAGTTTATACGTGATTCGTTCAAAACCGATTATAAAACTATGAACATTTTGCACGTTTATTGGCCGACATCTTGCTTCATTAAAATCTGGTAAAATGATTAATGAGGCTTAAAATTATGCCAATTATTGTTGACATAACTCAGTCTAAACATTTCTGTCACACCATTAAATTAAATATGTATAATAGTTTGTAAACAAATTCCTCTCTGTCTGGGAATGACATATTTGTTCTGTTTTAATTCCTACGCACCGGTGTAAGGCTGGCTGCCTATTATAGAAAATGTGACGCAGCCTGAAATATTTCATAATTTTGAACAATATTCATTATTCATCTGGAGTCCGGAAAATATATTGAATATCAGTACAATATTATCTACTCGATGAAAAATTTTGAACACAATGTGTATTATTAGTTTTTCCATGACCATTAAGTAATACCTTCATTATATATATTTTTTTCGTATTAAACAGTGCGTAAATTTTCACTTATTATTCACGGGCTGTGAGTAATGACACGAGAGGCCTAATCACAATCATCGATTACTCAAAATTGCAATATTATCGAGTATGCTTTGGCACAGAACAATGTTCGTATGATATAATTGTTTTTCCAATGTAAAAATTATAAATCTTTGTAAGTTATGTAAGTTAATGTCACTAATAACATGAATTCAGTTAGAGAGAATGAATAAATTTGTATTATTTAAAAATGCGCCGCGCATTTTTGAAACGCAAATCTGAAGGTTAGCAAACGAAGGTAAATTATAAATTTACAAACATTAATAATAATTAAGAATTTTTTTAATTATAACTAACCAGACAGAAAAGTTTAAATTCCCATTGAATGGGTCGTAGAAAAAGTATAGCATTCTACTCGCATGTAATGGCTATTAAACTTCATTCTCTTGAGTAATAGCCAACATTACATGTTCATTAAATAATATACTATTATTTGCTGATATTTATATTATTAAGGAATATTATGACATTTGATTACATGTTTTGAAACTGATGACATTACCTCCCGTAAATTCCATATACATATTTTATATAAATTCCATATACAGAATTCTTGCAAATAATTATTTTTTATTTGACGCCATTGTCTTCGACTCAAGTTTTAAAGTTTTGCTCCCAGCACCTCATATGGTCTGGGCATCTGGAACTGTATTATGTCTGGGAAGGGGTGTGTATAATAAGTACAATATTAAAAAACAAATTCATTAAAATCCAGAGCGTTCAATATACAGTACTACAAATAACAGCTACCTTGTACGGCATATGGAAAATACTCTACTAAAATAATATGCAGGGCTTGTGGATACACAGTTCCTAGTAAAATTATCGAGAAGTTGACTAGCAATGTTTTATCTCTGTCAATCGATTAATAAACTTAAATTAATTGTACGCAACTTTTAATTGAAGTGTTTTTCTCTAAAATAATCCATAAACGATTGACGGAGATAAAACACTGCTAGTCATCTCCTCGGTAATCACCCTTAATCACTTGTTCATGCTACCACCCAATATTATTAATAAAGGCGTTGTAATCCAATTTTAAATGTCGGCCGAACTATTTTTTTACCCTTCAGTTGAATCAGATTTTGCTATATAACTTTTGACTATTAGCACTAAATATTCAGTTTTTGTAAGATTAAGTCTATATTTTAAAGAAGTCGAAATAAGTTGGAAAAAAATCTCAACATTTGTGTAAGTTTTATAATTTGTTAAGGATACTATTTGAAAATATACGCTTACCTAACATTTATGAACCTGCGTTCGTACATACAGACATAATCGCAAAAATAGTACAATGATATTATAGGGACAGGGACTCAAAAACATGCTTATTCATTAAATTTTTTTTTAGCAAAGTCAATACCTTCATTACCGGTAACGAGAGGTAAAAAATTTAAATTTAAAAAAACTGCGTAGTGTGCGGCACAGTAAATATATGAACTAAATTGTCCTAAAATTCAATTCAATTTATTGTATTGCCTATAGCCAGAGCATCAATTTTAAAGAATTGATAAATTTTGATATAATTTCTTTCACAGTCTAATTAAATAACGATTCTTCCACGTCCGTATACTTCTTTTTTAATCTTATGTAATGCTGGTTGCCTGTCTTTAGGAAGAGGCCGAGACTGCACCAGCTGAGAGCGAAGCGTTACCCGATGAAGCACCGCCAGGCGAAGCGCCCCCGGGTGAAGCACCGCCCTCTGCAGAGGGTGAAGGGGAGAAACCAGCCGAAGGAGCCCCGGCAGAAGGTACGCCCGCAGAGGGTGCGCCGCCAACTGAGGGAGAAGCACCACCACCCGCAGAAGGTAATGAAGAATAAAAAAAGTAAAAAAAAAAACAAAATATACGTAAATATAAATATACTTCAATTTTCGAATTAATATTAATTTAGTGATTATTCTTAAAACCAATTCTGAAGGTTATCGCCATCAAATTATATTGCTATGCGTTTGTTGAACGGATGCTACACGTATGTTGAACGGTTGCTATGTAAAAAGCAACAACAGGCAATAAAATACTATATTATGTGGCAAGTGTGTGAAGCTGAAATTTTTACATGAGGGTGGAGATTGCGACACAAGCCGAAGGCGAGTGTAAACCACCCGAATGTAAAATAGGCTTCACACACGTGTTACATACTATACTTTTTCTACGACCTTGCAATAAAATATATTTTTTTTTCACATTGTCATTCTTTTAACATAAAGCCTCTGTATTATCGACTTGTGTAACCATGGTTATCAACGGTACGGGTGTTTAACAGCTTTGTTTCATTCAAATACAATTCAGTTTGTAATATTTAAAATCATGAACGGTGCGTGAAATGTTACTTCACGCACAGTATGCAAAAAATCAAACTTCACACATAAAAATTGATACGTGAAGTACTCACTTCACGCACGGGAGTAGAAAAATATTTTTTTCGTATTTTGTACACTAATGTACTATTTGAATATACTCAAAATCGTACAGAAATGGGTTACTTTACGACATAGTAATCGTTACTGCAGTTTTTAATTCAGTATATTATGCCGCAAAAAAAAAAATAATACTAATATAAACAGGGCCGTTCCTAGCGGGCGTGCAGTGCGTGCCCCGCACGCAGGCGGCCAAAAAGAGGGGCGGCAGTCGAAGCCCACTAGTTTTTCAATTCAGCCATTTAAAATACCATGGGAAAACGTAATTATTCTCAAAATTAAGCCGGATTTGCTTGGCGCGTTCTTTCTTTGATTGTCACCTCAATACCATAATACCAATGCCAATAATATTTATTATTTTTAGTAAAAATGTCAAGTATTGCGGAAAATATTTTGTTAGAGAAAGTATAGTCTAAAACACGTAAGGGATAGTATTTCCGCCATTCGCGAAACCGTAGACCTCGCCTACGTGAGGAAATTATATATTCCATACTAGTTATAGAATACAATATTCTGAAATTGAATTTACTTTTTCTGAAATTGAAGCTTCTTTTTCGGAAATTGAAGTTGAAAAGGTATAGATTTGAAACAAGAATTATAAGGTGTATTCCCAATGTACAGACAGTGTTGTTATTTTATACTATTTTTCCCTTTACTGTCTCTATGTCATGTACATTATTGTTTTTGTACAACGAAAATCAAAACGTATTAATAGAGTTTAGATTAAGTAACAAAAATAAAACTAAATAATTAAAATTAATGGATGTCAGGATCAGAAAGAAAACGAATAACTGGCCCATATTATAGAAAATATAAAATTGTGAATAATGAAGAAAAAAAAAATCTTCGAGGCAACCTGCACCAATTTTTGGAAACTAACCAAAAGACCACTTGTCTTAGTTCAGTTTATTTATATTTTATTTTTTTTTACTTATACACCGTTTATTTTAAATGTGCTACTGCTACCATATTGCTATGTCTAGAATTATAAGAGGTAATGAATTTTCTTACAAAACTTTTAAATTTTTAACACAATATCTAAAAGATTTACAAAAAAAAGTTACTAAGAAATATTGTTGCTATCGATGACTCCTATCACTGGTTAAATGTAATGTACTTATTTCTGTTACATCCTGTATGAGGCTAAAGCGATGAGTAAGTATACAAAATTAATTTATTCTATATTTTATATTTTGTATAATTATTGTGGTTTGTGGTATATACCGGGTGTCTACTATGTTTGTAGACCATAGGAAATACAATTGTAAATTTTCATATTGCTGTATTGCCCTATTAATTTTAGAATAAAAGTGAAAATAAAAAAAAAATATTCGAAATTAAAAACTGCATCTAACAAGTCCAAAATTATTGTTTACATGCGTTTCTTTAAGAAAGAGAGGCAAAATAAAAGTAATAATTTTTAGATATTTACAGAGTGCCATGAGCAATAGCACAAAATGTTAAACAATTGTACTGCTTGAGTTTGTCAGATGACATGTCAAAGTTTTAATAACTATTAAATTTATTAATTTATTTATCAGTAACCATGGATACATTTACTATTTACCATCGAAGAAAAAAAAACAATGGAACAATATTAACATTTAAATATCGCGTAATAAACTTTTTTCGTATTTTGAACAGTAATGTACTATTTCAATATACTCAAAATCGTACAGTAATGGGTTACTTTACAACACAGCAACCGTTAATGCATGCAATTGTATGTTTTGTCTTGCATGGCACTCTGTAAAAACCTTAAAGACGGATATTTTATTTTACGTTTATCTCATGACAAGACTGTATTATGTCAATAAATTTAGGGTAATTTTATGCAGGTTCTAATTCTGAACATTTTTTGTATTTACACTCTAGTTCTAAAATTAATAGGGCAGAATATGCAGCAATATGAAAATTATACCATTGTATTTCCTACAGTCCATAAAAAAGTAGATACCCGGTATGTGTATGAAGGCTTTTTTTAAATTTAATTGCATGAAGAAATGCAGTCCCAAATATTTTAATATTTAGAAGTTCACAGTGTATGCAAAACTAGATATTGTTATGAGAAAAGTTTGGTTTTTTGTTGTGCGCATCAGTGCGCATGTGACGCACATGCGTATTGTGTTATTTCACACGTGAGTTTCAAATACCAAAACATTTGTGGAATATTTGCTGCTTTTACTACTGTTTTATCATTGTAATTATTTAATACAGCATTTTAAAACTTTATATAGGTTATTTTCAAGCGCCAATACGTATCTGACATTTCAATGTTAAACATATGGTGAGGGTAAAAAAATTTGCTTTGGGTGTGGAACACCAGCGCCACTGTAAGCTCTCATTACAATATAAAGAACATTTTTATTATAGAAATGAAAATTAATAATCAACCAAAATTATTTATAACAATTATTCTTATTGTTTGTTTTTAGTTTAATTCTGGAATTTAAACATATACCTATCTATTAAGGCTATAGAAATATATGATCTTCTTTTTAGAGTTCCACAGTTTTGCCGTTTTTAAACGTGTGTGGCTAACACAAAACCTCCCGCTATTTAATTTTTATTAATTTAAATACATACCTACGTATTTACTAACGCTGCAAACTGTTCCAATGCAGAAAACTATTGCTTTATTTACTATTATTAATTTGAAGTGATTAGTTTTTTGACAGTGACATTTACTGTCAGTTACATTCATTTGAAATATGAACTGTGCAACAAAAGAATTGTGTTTATCTTAGGCTTCGCGACTAATAAAAAAAATTATTTTTAAATTTTACTGTAAAATATATAGAAAAAGTATAAATATATTCCTGTAGAAAATTCAATAATCTTTAATTTTCATACGACATAAAATGCGAAAAAATGGCGTTTAATGGTCTTTTTTGAAGAAAAACCATAATGAGCTTCAGAATTTTCTGAATGATAGTATTTGAGTTTGAGCGAAGACAAAATCCATACACATACACACATACAGACATCATCGTGAAAATGTTAAAATTGGATTCTAGGGACCTTACAACGTGGTCATTTACTAAAATCTCGATATGTGATTTTTAGCACGATCCCTATACCTCCCTTACCAAGGGTAGCGGGAGGTAAAAAAACGAATTTTGAATGGAATGCTTAACGATGGCCAACTTCATTGAATTGCGCTACGCTTATCATGGCTGTCGTATTTCACGGTAAGAACCTGCGTTGGTTTAAATAGGGATATACGACATTCTGCCTTTTGATTAGTCGGGATGCTAACCTAGTTCACAAAAGCGAAAAAAAATTCACTTGTCATTTGTCAATTATCAAATAAAATCAACAAAGTTAAGTGACATTTAACCATGTTTTGATAGATTTTTTAATATTCAGTGCTCGTACATTTTATAGATAAAAATATTTTTATTATTGACAAAGTCTGGTTTCACGAATTTAAATTTTTTATTTAATGCATGTAAAAACGGTCGGCTCTCAAGCGCCATCTGCTATTTTCTTACGTGAAATGAAATATAAAATTACTCTAACTAAAATTACAGATCGAGTACGTCAAGTGGCGCTACGGCACGGAGTAATAATGTACTATTTAGGAAAATAATCTGTTAAAATAAATATAGAATTTTAATATTTAAATTTTGAAGTATTATATTTACACTGACAATACATTTTGCATACCTTTACTTCACTGACAGGGACCAAGGAGGTCAGGGCTGATCAGGGATACCGACACTGTCCTAATTGAAATAATATAACTGAATTCATGCGTTCATTATGTTATTTAGTTTTGTTCAATATTTTATTTGGTTTTGTTCAGTGTTCTGTATAAATAATAATAGACCATTCCAGAATGACGTCACCTGCCCCTCACAGGAGTGATTTTAACTTCACTTTTGAATATTTTTAAAAGTTATTTAATTATATATCTTATGATATATATATATATATCTAAAATTTTTTATTTTGATACAATTCATTCATAAAATCAAACCATAAATTTTTTCATGGCTCCATCATTGAGTAAATTATGTATGAAATTTATTTCTGACAGCTGCCACTCACGGAACTCATTTGTTCTGGATTGATCTATTGTTCAGTAAAAATATTTTTGTTTATTACTTTTTCAGTATAATTTGTATAGTAAAAAATATTTTTTGTATATATATTAATTTAATGAACATTTATTATTAATACTGAACAAAAATATTATTTAACTGAACATTTATTTCTATTACTGAACAAGTATTATTATTACTGAACATTTATTTTGAATAATTGCACAAAACAAATAAATAGTTGTCAATTATTATTACATTTTGTATTTTCGTGGAATATTAATTTGTAATACTATGTAATTTATAATTAGGAGCGCCACCTGCTGAAGGTGAAGCACCAGCCGAAGGCGCACCACCCGCTGAAGGAGCCCCACCTGCCGAAGGAGCACCCGCAGAAGGTAAAAAATCTTCCAGAAACATATTATTCCATATTTGTATACAATGTTTTATATCCTAGGTCCAGAGACAGCGCCAGCAGAAGGGGCACCAGCTCCTGCAGCAGAGGGCGAAGCACCAGCAGCACCCACCGAAGGAGCACCCACGACAGAAGGTACGTGAAATTTATTTTTATCAAGAAATTGATCTGTAAAGAATTTTAATTATGAGTGAGGCAGGATGTTATTTTGTAGTTGTGACTCATGAGAAAAAGTGCGTTTAAACCATCATTTATTCTTAGAAGATGCCACATACTTCATAAAGATAAAAATATTATTTGATTCAAAATGTATTTGTTACGACGAATTCTCCGATTAATTATACCTCTAACAACAACTGTTAGATTATTGCATAAATATTTTTATCAATTAACAAACAATTAAATATTGTATAACATTATAACATACCAAAATACAAAACAACCACCACCGTCCACAATCTATCAGTTTATTGCAATCACTTGTCATCAACACATCCACTATGGTTATTGTAGGAGAACCTACCGCCCCTGTTGCTGCAGATGGAGCCCCAACCGAGGCTGCGCCCCCAAATGAAGGCGATGCACAAGCAGCACCTGCCGCAGGGCCCGACGCAGCTCCTGAAGTCCCAGTACCCGCCGAAGGTAAGAAAGAATTTAACAGTAAACATAATTATTAACCTTTCAAGTAATCGCGTGACGCCATATTGAGCCAAATGCCAGACTCTGGCTCAATATGGCTGCCAAAACATTAAGTTAAAAGTTTCATATTTCATTCATTCATTTTTTTTTCGGATTTTGTTTTCTAATTCTTCAATTAGTATGATAAGTAAAACCTATTTGAATGCCTCGATGATAGTTTTGATTTTACACTAGCTAACGATAAAGCGGAAAGCGGAGACGTGATTACTTGAAGGTTAAACAAGATGGTTTGACACTTATTGGGGTGATTTGCTATATCTAGGTGGAGCCGCCGCCCCAGCAGAGCCTCCGGCGCCTGCAGCGGAGGCTGAGCCAGCTCCAGCGGCCGCAGAAGCCGCGGCAGAAGCACCTGTTGAAGGTTTGTACGTGAAGATGCAGTATATGCAGTTTGCCATTCATGCAATTTGTGTTACGAGTATTGGTGCCACTTCTAATATATTTTAAATTCGAATTTATTGTGAAGAGGCATTTTATAAGCATTTATTTTTGTGTTTTGTGAATAGTGCAAAGAAGTTATAAATTAGTTAGATATCATCATATTACACAGTATATAATTAAAATTTATATTTAATTAGGCATGCTATAACAAAACAATTACATAATGGAAACAAAGATGAGCACATTCTATTCATTTATCTTTAGCGAATTTTTACTCATTTTTAACATGATATCCTATCTAAATTTCTATATTGAAACTGTTCTTATTAATCATAAAATAGTATCAGTTGTAACTGCATTTTTATGTATGCATTTGATATGAAGGTATGCATTTGTAACTGTTTATTGACTATTAAAGAGTACCTAGTTTAAATTAATTATTATTTTTTAATTACAGCTCCCGCTTCCTAATTCCATAAAAAGAAGTGTGAAATGGCCAGTCGACAGAACCCGGAAACTCTATTTCCTATTGTTGCGGAAATAGATCGTCAATTCGTGATTTGAAATATAATTTGGGGAATCAATGTTAGGTCACTATTCTTGACAATTTTTCCAAATGTTCTTTACACTTATATTCATTGTTAAATCATTATTTTTGTTCTGTATTATAAGATCCAAATAAATTTGTTGGAATTATTTTATACAAACGCGTTTATTTCGTAGAACCCATTTATTTACCCATAAAATAAATCTTAATCATTATCAGTAACATAAATTTTTAAATATAAACATATAAACTTAATTACTGTAACTATAAATTCTTAAGCAATATTGAAATTGAATTTTCATGTAACAATTTTATTTTATATGAAAACCTTTTGAAATGAGTTTTATTAATTTTAATAATTGTTATTATTTGGAATAATTTTTGCAAAAGACAAAATCAATTCTTGTAATCAAGCAATCTTATTGTTGGTCACGTGATGCAGCGGGAAATCATTTGTCAAACAAGCGCGCGAGCTCAGTCGTGTTTTGGTCGCGTTTGGTGTTGCACGTAAAATCCGATTTGTGAGAGAGAACTACATGCTTCTTTATAAATCAGTGTTCAATCATCATCTTCGTGTTTTAATTTACTCACATGACGTCATAGAAACACCGAGGCCACCAGTTAAAAATAATTAAGGTGAGTGATTTTTATCCTGTACTATTTTAAAACTGACATTTGAGTGACAAGATTGCGTATATCTTTATTGTTGGATTGATTAATGTAAAATCGATTGTTGAAAGGTACTATGGTGAGTTTTTTTTTTATTTGTATCAAACTACTATATCATGACGATAATTACTTTTACGAATTTGTATTTTGAGATAAATATATGTATATGTGCTCTTGAAAAAATGAATAGCTAATATTTTTTGCGTAAAATTGTTTGACATTTAAAATTAAATTTAAATATTGCCTATCTCAATCCCGACGTATTATTTTTCTTTTTGTTAATCAAGGAAAATTTATATTTTCTATTTATAACATTTCCTATTTTGATATGTAATATGAAGTTTTACATAATCCCCACTCCCCATTTAACATTGAGGAAACTAATTGAAAAACATGCGTTAATGTCCTGTGTCCTTCAAAGTATCAAATTTGGTATTGTTTTTTTTCCATGCCAATCAAATGAAAAATTCTTCTATTTTTGGCTTTATCAACATTCTAAATTTATTTCGTTATAAATTATGATAAAATTTGCAAATTATACGCGTGACAGACGACAAACTTTAATAATAATAATGAATACTGTTTCCCATTTAAATTTAAGTAATTTTGTACTTTAATTATTATTTTGAACACATTGTTCTAATAAAAACAGAAGTTTTTAATTAAGATCGTTTTTAATTAGCAAATACAATTAAAAGCGAATACCCACGCTTGCAAAAATATTAGAATCGTAATAACCGGTTGAATATTTTATGTAAATAAATATTAAAATTTATAAATAAACATGTATTTTTATTAATGTTAGTTTTGCATAATGGTTATTTTTCTGATTTTCCTGTGGGCTAATTCTTCCCTGTGGTACAAATATTTTTCATGTTTGTGCACTAGTTTCCAAGTTTTTAAAATATATTTTAAAAATAAATATTTTGAAATGTGTTACTCTGTTTCTAATATTTCTTTCATGTTGTTAAATCAAAGATATTTTGATGGAAATCCGGAAGTAATAAAAACTACATTAACGACAAAAAAACTTGAAGTGTTAAAAAATATCTTTAACAAGTATGCTCCATGTTTACTTTAGTTAATTTTAACCCGCCTCTTTAGTGAACTACATATCCCCTCTTCAATAACCAGATGATTCTCAAGTATGAGAAGATAAATCAATTTATTTTTAAAAAAACATTTGATAGCGACATGATGTTGCGGTTACCGCCTGCCGACTATCGACAAAAGTGTCGGATTTAATGTACTTCCGTTATAGAAAAGCTGATTATGTATTTTTAAAGGCCTTTTAATTCTGCTTTTACGTACTTTTAGTAGGCATTGTTAAACTCTTTTGTCATCTAGGTAGGCGAGCGTACAAAACAAATGAGTTTTTTGTTCTGTCTGCTTACTACGTGACGCAATAATAGATTTTTAACGGATTTTTTATTGTTGATGGATCGGCGTGGAATTTGAACTGAATATTATTTTTTGCGACACGAAGCAATTATTTAAAATTTGATAGGTCATTGAAATTTTATTGGTAACATATCATTAAATTGTGCGTGTTTGATATAAAATCATAATATGTAAGATGTTATTAAAATGTTAGTGTTGCATTTAGATCATTCCTTTATAAAAAGTTAAGGATGGTCTGTGTATTACGCGCGAAGACGCCAATTAAGTGTACAGCTTGTATGTAAAGTGTTCCAAATTTGGTATTAAAGTTTTATAAAGTTAAATTATTGCGAAACTAATAAGCATATAGTTCGTGACGTGTTTGAATTTTACAATTTGAAAGTCACGCATCAGAAATTAAAATTTTGAAGTTGAAGTGGCTGCACCAAATCAAAAACATGTGTTATCGGGAGTGTTGTTTACTTTCTACACGGACTGTACTCCAGCACTGACAGCTCACAGCGACAACAGCGCGCGGAGCGGCAGTCGTGGAAGTAGATCGCAGAATGACGGTTCATTATGTTGTATCACATCAGATAAAAGTATTTTTGTGTGATTCACTAGCGAGCAACAAGTTATAAGTCAAATACCAAGTAACAAAGACTGTGATAATCGTATGTATTAGTAGTTAAAGTGTTTTAAACTTAGTGCAGTTAAGTAAACAGTGAAGTGTAATTTGGGAGGTTATACAAGTGGCATTAAATAGAGTGCGACAAGTTCCTTGGCCTCACACCCACATTATCCAACAACTAAATGCCACGACATTAACAAGTATCGATCTAACATTTTGAGTGAATTAACACAGTTTTGTCCACGTTGAAGGTAACCTCATTATGTCAGTGTACCAGGCCAGGGCTCTGTATGATTTCGCGGGCGAGCCCAACACAGCCGAGTTGTCAATAACTGCGGGAGAGACTCTCACTGTCACCCGAAAAGATGTCGGAGAAGGTTGGTGGGAGGGTACGAATTACCGTGGCCAAACCGGGCTCTTCCCGGCCGCCTACGTCGAGGAGATCACATCTCCAGGACCTCCAAGTGTGCCCGCGCCCGTGCTGCAGCAACAGGAAGACGACTGGGGCGACACCCCGACTTCCAACCCGCAACAGGACAACGACGGCTGGGACGACGATTGGGATGACGATGTATACTCTGAAATTCCTACTCAGGCTCAACCCAGCCAACAACAGCCAGAACAGATTTATGCCAACGACCAGACCGGTCAGTACCCCATGCCCATGTCAATGCAGTCCAAAAGTCGCCTAGAGGATAATGATAATGTATCTGTTGCTGGTGGAGATAACAAAGGTACAGTTACAAAGAAAAATTTAAATCGCTTTTCCACTTTCGTAAAATCTGGAGGCGAGAGTTATATTCTAGGTATAGTAAAACCACAAGTATCAGAGGCTGACCTTGTATACATTCGCCAGCATGATGATGGGTATTACTGGGATCCTATAAAACAACCATACTCAGTATCAGTTGCTTCCCCGAAAAAAGAATCGAAATTAAAAGGATTAAAAAGTTTCATTGCATATCAACTCACACCCTCGTTCAATAATATTCAAGTCTCACGACGTTACAAACACTTTGACTGGCTACACGAGAGATTGACTGATAAATATTGTTTAATTCCTGTTCCTCCACTTCCTGACAAGCAGATTTCCGGGCGTTATGAAGAACAATTTATCGAACATCGCCGAGTTCAGCTGCAGGAGTTCGTGAACTGGGTTTGCCGACATCCTGTTTTATCTATTTCACCTGTTTGGCAGCATTTTCTCACTTGTACGGACGAAAAACGATGGAAAGCGGGAAAAAGAATGGCAGAAAAAGACCCTCTGTCCGGAGCCAACTACTGCAATGCCATTTCAGCTCCAGAAAGGAACCTCCAATTGTCTTATATTGACCAGCAACTGGAAGTTTGCGGTAACTTCATCCACAGCTTGGATCTTGCGGTGAAGAATTTGATGGCGACAGCTCAAGATCAGTGCAAGAAGCACCAAGGGCCGTACAAACGTGAGTACATTAAAATTGGAGACAGTTTTGCTAGTTTAGGTGCTGCTTTGGAACTCGATGAGGGTGTTACGCCTTCCAAACTTACAAATGCTATCAAGCATACCGGGGCAGCGTACATGGCCATTGGTAAATTTTTCGAAGAGCAGCCCAAATATGATTGGGAACCCCTCTCTGATAAACTTCACATCTACAAAGGCATCACAAACGCGTTTCCAGACGTGCTAGCGGTTCACAGAGGCACAATGATAAAAAGAAAAGAGTGTGAGAAGCTCACAGCTGAACATAAGATGGATATGGCTCAACTTATGGAAGTACAAAATCGCACAGATGTAGTAAGTTACGCAGTTTTTGCAGAAATAAATCATTTTAGAAGTGAGCGTGCGGTTGATTTAAAAAATGCAATGAAAAGTTATCTTCAAGAGCAAATTAATTTTTATCAAAAAATTGTGGACCAACTTCAACAAACTTTAACGCATTTCGATGATTAAGTGTATGAACCGTGTGTAGAAAACCTGTGATGTTAAATTTATACTTTATACAGTTCTGTATATTTCCAGATATTAAGATATTAAGTTTTATCATTTCTGTAAGCATGATCAGATAATATTTTAAAAATGTTAATTTGTTATATATTACAACAATGTGTAAGTAAATATTATGAATGTGTATATTTTTATAGCAACTATACTCTATTTGTATTGTAGGCATTTAATTGTGTATAGTTGGCACACCTTGTGCAATCAAACAATCACAAGATTGTATTATATTTATGTCCTAAAATAAAAGCCCTTTTATATCGATTCAAATAAAAATAGCTTTCCTAACATACTTTTTCTGCGTTTCATTTTTACCGAATCGATACTCATTGCTATAAAATGTACTAAAATTTTCTTATCACTATTTATCAGATGTAAATAGAAATATAGTTAGGTACCTGTTCATGTTGATAAAAAACTTTTTATCATTTCTATTTATTTTATAAATTTTATTTAATATTTGCTGTACATTCGGGGCTAAAAATCTATATTTGTTGATTAACTTTTTTGCGTGTCAAAATCAGGTCAGGATAGACATTGATAAATATTCTTTGCTACGCCTCTGCCCACATTAATAATGATAATTTACTGTGTACATTAGCTGAGAACTAAATTTGTTATCATTTATTCGCATGATCAAAGGGCAGAGATGTTTGTTAGAAATTATTTATTTACAATTATATGTATTATTTTAGTTAGTTATTTTATCGATGACATTCAACTTTAAATAGCAATAATCAAATTTAATTTGACGTCTTCTGTAAATAATGCATGGAAAAATAAGGAAAATTACTTTATTTATTTATTTTTTTAAAAGATACCCGCTTGGCTTTCGGTACAAGCCGTTTAGCCAATGACGCATTATTTATTACGTACATTATTTATCAAAATGTCTCGTTCATAATTTAAAATTTCCGTATTTTCCAATTTCGATAACAGGTTTTACTGTGCAATTTTTTAAAAATTTTATCACGTATTTCCACTGTAAATTTTACTTCAAAGATAATTACTTCTAAAAATAAAATTTATGTAATGAGTTTTTTACACATTTACTGTAAATGTGATTCCTTTGTCTTACCTTGAATGTTAAGTAAAGAGGAGTGATTTAAATTGTCTACATTGAAGCATTTATGTATCTTCCAAGTTATTCGAGGTATGTATTTTAATTTGGCCACAGTACAAAGTTATTTCACATGTATTTACCTCGGTATTTACATGCCATGTGCAATAGTTAAAACGTGGGTGAGAAATAAAACTATTTTTGAATGGTTCTAATAATATTTTATTTTCACTTTTATTATTTTATGACGCATAACAATAATTATTATAAATTGTACGCAAAGTAAAAGTATTACAAATATAATTCTTCTGGAATATGTCGGTCTGTAGATAAGTGTACATACTTTGTTGTACGCAGATTTCACTGTAAAACAATGAAATAAAAAATTAAATACAGATTCATGATAAATAACATAATTTCTTTGTGGAGCAAGTAATAAAAAAAAACACTTAATTTTCTTTGTAAAACTTTATTTACATTTTAACAAAACGACACTTAATTTCAATGAACCTGAAATATACAGTATGTTTTAAACATAACAAATAAAGTATGCAGATGTTCGAAAGGCCACCGTTGATATATCGAGATTATATGATTTTGATTAAATGGAAATAATCCGCCTTTACGGTCATCTTAGATGTGCTTTTGTTTTGTTAAAAATTCTCACACAGGCTACTAGATAATGAGGAAAAACTATTTTTTGGTCGAAATTTTCATTTTCAAAACATTCAAACAATTAGTAATTTAGAAAAATGTTTCAAATTCAATTTCAAAAAATTGACATTGTTCTTGTTTATCCAGCAACGAACGAAAATAATTTTTCTATCGGTAAATTTTCAAAATAAACATTTTTTTTAAATGAAACCCATATTTTATTTTTACGTAAATATATTTTCTCTTTTATTAATTGGTATGTTTTGTGTTTTTAATTAATTTTGCCCTTATAGATTTTTTATTTTTCATGAAATTTCTTATTTTTGTTAAAATATCTATAATATTTACATGCCATGTTAGTTATTTTATTTAACTATAATGTGATTTTATTGCGACTAAAATATTTTGGACAATAAAATTAATTTGTTTCAAAATATTTTTTGTTTAGATCAGAGACCTCCTAGTATATATAAGTAGGTATGTTAAATTAAAAATGTAGAATCAAAATTAAATTATTATAATGCAGACAAAAATAGTTACCTCCTAAATAAAAATAATATTTTTTAAAAGCCAATTAATATTTTTTTTTACAAAATAAGAAGTTTCATGAAAAATTGGAGAAAAAACAAATTTTTATTTTAGTAAAAATCAAATGTAGCTTCCTTTTAAAAAATGTAAGTTTATGTTGTATCTCAAAGATTAACCGACAGCAGAATTATTTTCATACGTCGCGGGATGAAAATAAAAATTCCTTTTTTATTTGAAACAGTTTTCTATAGATTACCAGTTGTTGGGGTTCATACACAACGACCGATTATTCAAAACCAGAATATGCATGGTTTTAAATATTCGGGCGTTGAAGGCTTTTTCCTCGTTGCCGTATGGTTCCCAAGATCCCATTGATGGCCTTCAAAAACCGGACAACCTGTATAAATAAATACATCATCAAGATTTATTATCCATTTCTTTTTCTTGTGTACAAATCGAATCTTTCAATTAACAGAATTCGGTAATGAGAATAAACATGTAGTTTGGAAGGTGTTTACTTCACTGATATCCAAAGCTGTTATGTAGGATGCACCAAAGCGTTTTCTTTTACCAGTTATGCCCGGTTTCACGAGCAAATACCTAAATCTTTAAATAACTTATTCGTCGAATAAGTGAAAAACATCACATTAAAATATGACAGCTAGAATAAATGCCGCCATTTGTATTATGGTTCGATGCGATAGTTTTCTCTTATTCAATGAATAAGCTATTAGAAGATTTATTTGATGTTCGTGAAACCGGGCACTAGCCAAGTGCCTCGTAAATACTATATATTCAAATATTCACGTTAATTCCCACAATGTGGGTTGGCACAAACATGAAGTCATGCATTCATACAAAATCATCCTTCCCCACACATTCCTACCTAAACACATGACTTGTTCCTCGCCCACTTTCATAATAGGGCTGTTGCAAAAATTTTTATATGACTTCTAAGTACTTAATTTTAAAAGATATTGTTCCTTAAAGAGCCTCAAATTTGAAAATATCTCGAAATAACCATTACAAAGTTTACAATTAAACATTGAAATTTGTGTAATATTTTAAAAAAGTCACGAGATATGAAACAGAATATGACGTCAGAGTATTACAGTTGAACATGTAACAAACTATCGCCTACATTTATTTATATAAATAACGGAAACTCCCAAGCTACGAATGTCGTGTTGTATGTACAGAGTGTCTCATTTCGTTGTTACTGATAGAGCAAAATCGTTTGCACATTCCAGAGTCAACTTTTTGAGAAAAGTTTAATACTGACCACAGGAATTTTCGATCTTCTTTTGTTTCTGAGCTACAGGCAAAAAATTGAGGAGCAACATTTCAAAAGGAATAATATCCACTTTAAAAAAATTTGAGAAAAATAAGATTTTGTATTACATAAAAACAGATAAAGAACATTTTGAATATTCTGTTACCTAAAGTTACTGTTGAAGAAAACCTATCCCAAACATCTGTTCTTTTAACTGTTTTTAAGTAATAAAAAATGTTATTTTTCTCAATTTTTTTTAAAGTGGATATTATTCCTTTTGAAATGTTGCTCCTCAATTATTTTCGCTCATTTCGAAAATATCCCATAACTTATTTATTATGGTAGTTAGGTTTTTTTATAAACAAATTTAATACCGTTCTTTTGGTAAAATAAAATGGCGTAATTAGGTTTTCTGAAAACTTCATAATTCTCGAGATATAACACAAACATATAATTTTTTAATGGCAACCTATGTTGAAAATAGCCTCATCTTTTTGCTTATTTTACAAGCTTTTCTGTACCTGTACTGCGACGTCACAGAAGGGGGGGGGGGGGTGTTTTTCATGACTATTGCCGGCGCCAATTATTACTGTGAAAAATATTGCTTAAACTTTCATTTAAAATACTTTTTAAAAAATGTGAAACCGGCTCATTTGTTTCTTTTTACTTTTTTCGTTATCACTGCAGATTTCGGAAATAACATCACCTTTGAATATTTTGTGAAGCATGTAAATAATTCCGAATAGTTGACTTCGATTGGATTCGAACTGGAATTTTTAAAATAACAATCAGTTATCATATCGTGTTTTAATTTATAACTAATGAATTTACGGTTCTAATATCTTTTATAATTTTCTTTTTTATTTTCGTTTTGTAAATTTAAGAGTAATGACTTCGTGGTCAACTCATCAGAGCGGATCGGACAAAACTGTTATTACTGTGACTAACTTTTTTGGGAATTGTATTATGACTAATACATCTTTAATTTTTGACGAATTGGAAACCAGAATGCATTATTCAGTGATTCTGAATTTATAATGTATTAATTGTGACCTTTAAACATTGTTTAAAGCTCAGAACAAGAGAAAATTACAAGAATTTGATAGTAAAATATGTATGTAAAACACTGTTGTTAGTATATTGTTAATGACACGTTATTATCTTGTAATATCGTATCAAGAGTATTATATTTATTTATTAAGATAAAAGTGTAAACACATGGTAATTAAATTCAAATATTTTCAATGTACACACGTACTCACGCAATGTCATTGCGACATTGTGAGAATAAATAATGTATAAATAAAGTAATTGCAATCTTGTATAGAAGATTTAAACAGCGAGGAGTGTCGTTCTTGACATCTTTTGCGTGACAACGAAAATTAATTTCAAGATTGGGGACTCGCTTGAAATTTAACTTCAAAAAATATTAATTAAAGATGACATGAGTGCCGAAAATAGAGAATATTAAATTAAAAATGTTACAACTAGGTTAGGTGTGGGGTGTGGTAGCTTTTATTGAAAATATTAATAAGACACAGGATGTCCACGGCTCTGGTCCTGAAGAGGAAGAACTGTTTTATTTTTTATTTTAGTGAAAAATTTTATTCTTTATAAAAAAAACTCTGCTTCCTCAAACTCCCCAAAACGTATTTAATTTGAGATACAACAAATGAATTTAATAAAAATGTAAAAGAAAACGTTCTCAACAGTTAGGAGTCTGTAAAAGTTTATTATCAAAAATTTATAAAGAAAACAATATACGACCTTTACAACTGCAGACGATTAGAATGTTATAAACTGTCTTATGAATAATAGTATATTACATCCGAGGTGGGAGATGTTTCATTACAGCCGAGGGCTTATGCATATTACCGAGAGGCGAAGTTATGTATACTATTTTATTCACAATCATCCTCATTTTAAATAAATAATTTTCAAAATAAATCAATGAATTATAACCTTTAATTTTATTAATATTTTGACAGCTGTCTTAAAATTTATTTAGCCTACTTAATTATGGGGATCTACGGCAATGTTGCTAGGCAACCCCTACATAAACATTTCCAACCCAAGAAATGGAAGTGAAATCTGTTATTTCCAACCCAAGGGATTGTCATTAAAGTTAGTAATGACGAATTTTCCAAACTCCAAAACATTAGGAATCTGTATATTACTATAATGATTGTGAATAAAATAGTTTTTGTATTTTCTTAATTTAATTTTGATTTATGTCCATTCTGTAGTATATAATTGAAATTTAGATAATTCTGTTAATTTTGCAGAAGAGAAGGCAGAGTTTTTTTATGAAGAGCGACTTGAAATTTCAGCTTTTTGAAACTTGAGATTTCAACTTTCTCAAATTATGAGTTGCCAGTTACGTTACGTTGCAGTTTGTATTTTTTTATTAAAAAAAAGTTGAAATTTCAAGTGTAAAAGGTGAAATTTCATGTTTAAGAAAAGCGAAATTTCAAGTTTTAAAAAGTTGAAATTTCAAGTTTAAAATGTGATATTTCAAGTTTTAAAAAGGTGAAGTTTCAAGTTTAAAATGTGAAATTTCAAGTTTTAAACAAATGTTGCGTATGGCTCTTCTACGCTTCCGTACCTCTTTATAATATTGGAATAGATAGTATAGATTGATTTGATAAATTCTTGGTATTCATCGCTCAACCGGACGTGGTGGTTTACTGTTTGCGGTTTTATATATTTTATTTATCATATCATATCGTCATTAAATATCATATTTTAAGTAAGATATATGTTGCATAATTATTGTGCTAGATAAAAATTGATAATTATCATATAACCGGAAGTCGCTCTTTATTGATGAGTTGATGACTGGGGCGGTCGGATATGTTTGTTGGCTGATGGGTGCACAAGAATTTTTTACAAAGTGATAGTTATTTACGTGCAACTTTTTTATATATTTTGCACTTTTTACTCGAGTTGTGTACAATTTTTTTTTACGTTTGCAATAAAAGTGTGAAAAAAAGTACCGTAACGTTTCATTATTTCACTCTGTAACGTTAAAAAATTCACTTTTTTACACTTTTATTTAATGAAAAGTGTACATTTTTAACAGACATAAATGTAACGAGTAAAAAGTATAGTCTTATGTCACGAATAGGAAATCCTGAGTGAAATAATACACTTTTTACTAGAGTTACATACATATTTTTTTACGTTTGCAATAAAATTGTGAAAAAGTGCCGGAACGTTTCATTATTTCAGGCGTTTGCATTAAAAGAAAGTGTACTTTTTTCACACTTATTGTGTTGAAAAAGGCATATTTTATGAAAATTGTGTACTTTTTTTAACAGATGTAAAAAATATTGAATTATGAAACAATAGGGTCCCCCACTATATTTTTATATATATATTTTTTTTTACAAAACTTCATCTAAACTGAAAGTGATATGTAATTTTAGAAAGTCTTTATAGTTATTCGTTAAGCCACAATATTTTTTTTTTAATTTTCTGTGACGTAGATGTAGAGATGATTTTGTTCTCAAACAGTGGATTTCACAAATAATTAGTCACATAAATTTATTTTTTTCAGCACTTATACAATGTTTCAATATGTTAAAATAACCCTTGTAGTGAATAATTGGAAATATGGGTGGATAGTAACTAATTTAATGTCATAATTAATAAAAATACTACATTATAGTCCAAGATTTGATTACCACTGATAGTCTATGTCATTCAACAAATCTTTTATTTACATACCAACGCTTGTAATCTGTTATGGCATCATAAATTTAAACTAATATTATTTGGTTTATTTCTGTTGTTTTATTGTTGTTATTTTCTGCATTTATATACTTGCAAATGGATTCCGTATATCTAAAAGGCGATAGCAAAAGGATAGAAAGTAGTAAGAATTTGGAATAGAATAAATGTGTGACTTATAGAGATGAGGGAATGGTAATAAAAACTCGATTATTTTAGAAACTAATAACTATTTTTAAACTTTGATAGTTCTTAATATACAGTTTTAAGGTCTAGTTTTAATATAATTGACCCTTATTCTAATTTGTTACTACGGTGGGGGACTCTATTGCAAAACGTATGCATAGGATTCCCTTTTTTATCTGTTCCGTCTAAAAATTTTAGAATGGCAACCCAGAAATACATTTCTCTAGCCACTTCAAGTAATTATTAGTTAATGACATGGCTTAAATTGGCAATGTTACATCGAAATGACATGTCAAAAGAATTATAATATATTTTGCTGTTATAAATTTGATTTGCATTTTTGTGTTTAAACCTAGCTTAATTTAAGCCTTGTTGGTGCAACTAGCCATAAATCAAAAAACCACAGTAGGTAGGAGCATTGATTTTATAAACATAGTAAACGTTTATGAAGTACATAGGTGTATAAAATCAAAGGCAAGGAGCAAAACAAAATTTTAAAAACCAAGTCATTTATGAAAAGTAACATGGGTTGCCTATTCATGAATTTTCAGGCGTGGACAGATAACATGGGGAACGCATATAATATTTAGTGCACTAAATGTATTTTTTGAAAGTGAAAGTTTCTGTGATATTTTTCATAATAATAAAAATAATAATTTATTGTTTTCGTAAATAATAGAATAAAAAGATTGGCACCAGAAACAGACATGAAAAACTACACCCCATACCTGTGACGTCGGAGTACGTACAGGACGTCATTGATAGCCAATAGGAAAACAGTTTACGTTATTTATATAAATAAAAGTCGGCTATATTTTGTCACATGTTAAACTGTATGTACTCTGAAGTCACATTCTGTTCCAGATCACGTGACTTTTTCAAAATATTACATAAATTTCAATATTTAATTGTAAAATATCTAAAGGATATTTCGTGATATTTTCAAATTTGAGACTCTTTAAAGAACAATATCTCTTAAAAATTATTACTTAGAAGTCATATATTTTTTTTAAATCTGTTAAAAAAGTACTCTTTTTCTCATTAAAATGGATTTATAAAGTATGTCTTTTTTAACACAATAGTTGTGTGAAAAAAGTGCACTTTTTTAACGCTACGGGGTGAAATAACGAAACGTTGCGTCACTTTTTTTCACACATTTATTGCAGACGTAAATAGTATATTGTATAACTAGTGCTGGAAGTTGGATATTTCACACGAGTGTGAAATAATACCCTTTCAGTACGTGTTGTACACGATATTTTTCCGACGATCACAAAAAAAAACAATATAAAATTTACATAAAAATATTAAAACAGATTATGTTAACATTATTGCTATCAGAATTCGCCAAAAATTATGTTAAAATCTGATAAATCAGGGTCCAACCTTCATAATTCTTGTAAATTTAGCAAATTATCTGCAACTGTCAAATTTTTATGTTAGTTCGCTCAGTTATCGCAGTGTGTGATAAAATCACATCACACAGTTGCGGACGCATCTGATTGGCTAACGAGCTTTCATATCACACAATTTATGTACTTTCGTAGTGGTCGTCGGAAAAAAAAAATTGTGTGCAACTCGAGTAAAAAGTGTCTTATCACTCATAGCATTTGACGAACTCGCCTGCGGCTCGTTCGGTCTAAGACTGTACTTTTTACACTTGTTGCATAAATAACTATTTCGCAACAGCCCTATTGTCCACTGATGGATGTATCAATTTGCTTTTACGCACTTATTTCGGGTATACCCATGCCGATAATATCAATACCGCTGACTGCGCTTACCAGGCTGTCGTGGAGGGATCAGCCCCAGAGGTCACGTATTCATATATGCGTCAAAAAATGTTTCATCCAATGTTTTTAGTTATCTACCCAAATTATGGATTTGTTCTGTGGGAAGGTAGCTTTCGTTCTTTCGCATCCATACAATGTCTTGAGGCAGTATAGGCAATCAACATACCTCGCCATATGTGGAGAACCGTACACATGGCTTATGCTGTACAGAACACACTGATCCTGGTCCGACACTGGCAGAATGCAATGGAAGCAATTGATTCATTGGTTGATGTTGCCGGCCCTACAGGCAGTGGCGGCAGTACGGACTATGTAATTTACTCTCCCCCCCATATGTTTACAATCGTACAAATAGTTCCAGGTTACAGGAATTTGCATAATATGTGAGGAAAATGTTTCCTGTACTACATTACCGTATTGCCTGCCTATAAACATCTAGAAATAGTAACAGCTACAAGGAAATATTTTTAGCCAGTGTTGAAGATATATGCGAATATACTAATAAGTAACTAGCTGTGGTTTTAGTAAATTCAGTTCAAACCCGGCAAAAAATTAGTTTATAAAATGAAATTTAACTCTGACCTTTGAGGAATATTTTTGTACACTTTTTTAAAAAGCATAACGTACTTAGCAACATGTATGGCGCTGTGATGATATAAATATTGATGTCATTATACAGAGTGATCAAATAGTTATTTTCGTAACAAGTTATGAAAAATACCAAATATCATGCTAGTGTAAATTGACGCACGACGCGTAGCGGAGTGCAAGTCAATACACACGAGCTAAGATATTTGAATTTCATACAAGTTATGAACATTATTTTTTAGACGAGCATAAATAAATTTTACTTTTTTTTCAAAACTGAAATTTAGGTTCAAACGTACGGACAGCTGACAAATGAATTATGTATACATATAGCCAGAAAATAATGACATAGTAACCTAGCAACCGTGTCAACTATTACGATATGAAATATATCGTAACACTAATGTCATAAGTTCAACTTTCAGTTGACAATATCTACATACAAATAGGTTATGTCAAAGGTGGGACCTGATAGCTAATAGGATTTTGAGTGATTGAAATGCTTTCTATTATTGCTTATAGGTAATGTAAGAAATAAAAGTACGTGGGTAAGGGAAACAACAATCTTTTTAATAAAAAAATGTAAATATGCCCGAATTTAAATTTTAAAATGTTACTGTCAACAACAGGGAATAAATTTTTGTATCAGTGTTACCAAATTCACGTAATGTATTGCCAACTGAATCATTTTTTTTTTATCTCTAGGTTTATGTATTGTTAATGAGTAGTTGGATGATCATTCAGATATTACAAAATAATTAACAAAAAAATCATATGTTAAAATTTTTCGTCTTACTTTCTCCAAACCATAAAAACTAATGTTTAACACTGTCTTTTGTTTAATTAACCCAAAAAGTCTTCTCTGTATTTTTGTTGTTATTTCTCACGGTGTCCGAGATGTCACAGAAAATAGTACACATGTACGTTTAAAAGACAATTAAACCTGCATGTTAAGTAACCACACGTAAAAATTACGCAACGTACTTAAGGAGAAATACAGTACACTGACAATAAAAACCTTAGTAAATATTTGACATCTCATGCTTTATCATATATCGTAAATATACGACACGAGACAAGGTACACAATGCGTATACATCAAATAAAGATTTAATGGCATTTTCATTTTAAGCCGTAAAGAATAGTACTTATGCTGATGATAAGAAATTCCATACAATAATAGTGTTTTATTTATTTTTGTCTTTCTTCAGTAGTTCAGTTCCTTCTACAACAACCATTTTTAGTAACTATCAGTGTTCAAAAAATATTTTACCTAAATAAATTCACATATTTTAATATCATTTCGGTGTTGTAGGAACGTAACGTTTCTGCTACTTTATTTTCAATATTTACATAAAGGTAGTAAATTAAGTAAAAGTAAAAATTTGTTTTTCAAAAAATATACTGCCCCAAGAAATTAACACACCATTAATAAAAACTTATAAAAGTTTAATGTATAACAAATATAACAAGATATTTATTCATAAACAATTTACAATATTTCAAATAATTTTAGAATGTAATCCTAATAAATAAAGTTTAAAAACTAATGAAATTAAAGAAAAAAACAAAATAATTATTGAAAAAAAAAACAAATTAATAACGTGTATTTCCAACTCTATTTTGGATTATAACCTGACATCGACTATTCATACTTAAAATAAGTAGAATTATGTCACTCTCATCCAGACTGTTCCACAATTCTACAAGTTGGCGTTTCACTTCTTCCAGGTTATTATTAGGTTGAATTGGGTGATCTCTTAAGCGCCTATCAAGAATATCCCAGATATGTTCAATTGAGTTCAGGTTCCGGACTTCGTGCTGGCCATGCCATGGTGATGATTCCAACCTCCATAACGTAATTTTGGACTATTCGGTCACTGAGGTCGGGTATTATCTTGCAATAACCAAAAATTTGGGCCGATGTATAGGGCTCACATGTTCTTCAAGAATGTCCCGTATAAAGGTTTTAGCATTAAGGTTGCCATTATTAAGTATCACTAACTTCATGTAACCTCTCAAATAAATTCTTCTCCAGACATTGATTGATCCTCCACCATATAAAGTGGTATTCATTCATAGTAGTGCATTAAGAATATCGCTCATTTAGTCGTCGATATACTCGGACACGTCTATCGCAATGGGCTACTTGCGTGGTACTGAAAATCTGATTTCTATCATTATATACGTAATGTTATGTTGAAAATATGTATAAAAATATAAATTTTATTTTTAAAAAATTATTTGTTTTTTAGTAAATTAAGAAAGAAAATTTTCTGTGACGTCATTATATTGAACTGGAACTGTTTAAAAATGTAACGTATAGATGGAATTGCGTGTGAGAAACTTTTAATTTGAATTTGACATTAGTTCATTTTTCTCTCTCTCTGGGCTCTCAAATATATTAATTACTTCACAAATAAACACATAGGTAGCTACATGTAATTTAAAATATCGATACCAAACAGACAAGCTAAAATACTAACCTCCAAACTATTGTTGAAATGTCAAACATGAGATCTACATTACCCGTACAAACGCTATGGCTTTACGACCATTCATTGGTGCGGCGTAATTCTACGTCATACATGGCGGGAATTCAAATAATCAAATTTCAATATTTTTTTTCTAGCTAATTAATAAAAAAATTGTCAAAAGAAAAAATATGGGTAGCAAGTTTTTACCTGCTCTTCAAAAATATTAAATAAAAAAAAAGGTACGCAAGCAGCCCATTATGCAGACAAAATCTGGATTCATCTGTAAAGAGAACTTGTTACCAGTCGGCCTCTAACCAATTCAGGTGATTTCTAGCAAAATTTAATCGGGCCCTACGGCAGTCCACGGTCAAGGCTGGTCTTCGATTAGGAATACTAGGTACTAAATTAACTTCCCTGAAACTTTGGTGCACAGTTTCAATACTTATTCAACCACCATCCACCTCCAGAAACTGTTCTTATTTGGTCTTACAAACCGTTCTCTTAAGGCGAAAACTCTTAAATAACGATCTTGGATCAGGATTATTGCACAATTTCGACTATGTCCAGGTCTTCTGGTATAACCACCAGTCTCACTCTAGCTTTGCAGCATTCGTGACACCGATGTATAAGACACACCAAACTTCTCTCCTATGGCTGCAGCAATAGCGCAAATCCTTATTTTTTCACTGTAATTGTGCGCAGTACAGCACACTGCATTGTAAACTCGATTTTAGATAACAATAAATTATTAATATACATGATATATTACAATATCAATGCTCTTTATATTTCAGAAACTTAACTTTAAAATTTGATTTATTTATTACAGATTTTAGTTTTAGGTTAAACGTTAAACATTGTCAATAAAAAACCATTGTTGCTTAAGTGTAATTTTTAGTTTTAGAAAGTTTGAGTTGGCATACTCTTGCAACTAAACATAAAACTAGAATTAAAATTAGGCATATGCTGTACTTGCGGCTAAAACATTAAAATTAATACTAAAATTAAAAAGTAGCTGGGAGTGATACTTTACCTACTCGCTTAACAACCAATACGTAAAACCTACTTTGGTCGTAGCTATTTAGCAACGAGGGATTTACGAAGTTTCACTTACGCATTATTTAAATTAAACTTTGCTCTTGCTAGGGTAGCAAAGCACACTTACTAAGTTTTTAATCACTAGTGACTTAATACCTTTCTAATGTGACTTTACCACCAAGGTGTAAAACAGGCAGTTAGAAGTACGAGTACATTATATTACGAAGCACCAGAATACTAAAGAACTAAAGCAAGACATATGTTTTTAAAAGTGAAACTGAACTATAGTTATTGTTCAAATAACATTAAGGCCCAGTTGTACAAACATCGGTTTATCTTACACTTAATTGAACCCAGATTCAGCTGAGCTGAGGTTCAAATATAGACTGATTGTACAATGTGTTCAAAAAAATAAAAATAATCCTAACTCGGGGTAGGCTATGAACAAAAAAGTATGTAAATTTGAAAGTATTTAATTAAATGACAATTTGACACGAGATATAGTCAAAAATGTCATTTAAAGAAATCAAAGCTTAAACCCTTATTTTAGAAATGGAACTAAATTAGAAAACGGTGAATAGCAATATCCTTCTGTATTATATTTTCTCCTTATAATTACATTTCACGATTAATTTTGACAACTTGACTTTTGAATTGAATAAGATCAGATGTACATTTCTGTGTTTATAGCCCAGGGCCGTATCCAGGATTTCATTTCGGAGGGGGTTCTGGTTATATAATTATATTATTTTTCAAGGAGAGACATGAGCAGTTTTTTGCAGACTGTTACTCCTTGTTTTGACTGATAACCATGGTTGTGGTATCAAAAAAAAGGTAAAAAAATTCTGCAGCAAATGACAAATTTAATAATTAATTTATGGGTCTAAAATATTACATAATTTACATTTATTTGTTGTCATTTGATACAATTTTTATCTTTCTACTGATACCACAACCACTGTTGTCATTCAAAACGGGGCGCAACAGTTTGCAAGAAACTGATTTCCCATTTTAATCTTCTATGAACACCTTTAAAAAAACATCCGGTGTACAATTCTCAGGGAAATAATAAAATAAAGGGAGTGTCTACTGCACTGTCCAGACAGAGCAGCAAAAAAAATTAGTGAACTGTCGCACATGCGCAGAGTGGCCACTTTTCGAAAAGAACCTAAAAACCGCTGTCTACCAATTATGAATTAAGTTAAGTATTGTTATGTTTGTCTTAAAAAAAAAACAACCAAAACAATACCTAACTGATAATTCCTAATTGGTAGACAGTGGTTTTTAGGTAGATTCGAGAAGTGGCCGTTAGAATTGTCCGCTAGATTTCGTCCAGGTGCGACAGTTCACAAATTTTTATTAGGCTCTGTCTGGACAGTACAGTAGACACTTCCTAAAACAAAACAATATTTTGGCCTTTACGTATATATTTATTTAATTATAAAAAGCAATTGGGAATGTTATACTCGCAGTTTGAAACGCGTCCTATGATAGCGCTAATATCTTGGTTAGACTTCTTTAATTTTTTTAGTATTTTATTTTACATTTCAGGGGGGGGGGGGTTTGAACCCCCAAAACCCTCCCCTTGGATACGGCCTTGTAAATAGCCTACTCCGAATTAGGCTTTTTTTCTGAATACACTGTATTACAAATGTATCAAGAAGTAAATATGTACTGTCCATGTGACAAATTGTATGCAATACATACAAGATTTAATTATACATACTTCTGTACTTAGATAAATAAATAAATATATCATTACGGCATATTACCCATTTCTGGGTGTGCCAATCTGCTTTATCACAGATATCGGTAATGATGACGACATATTTGTACCGTGCAGGCGCTTACCAGGCGTCACCGCACTCATTGCTAGCGTGGAGAGTGCACCACAGTGCCATTTAAAATTCAAAATATTTGGCGTCGGTCGGGATCGAACTCGGTTCCCCAGATTCGCGACCAGACACTCAGGCTCGCACTCAGGCAACCCCATAAACTTAGATGATACATTGAAATGAATGGACTCTTCTAGTTCATTGATGTCCACTAGGTCACATCTATTTTTTTTTTTTCAATCTTGCAGCACGTGCTATCGCGTGAGCCTGTCTTCATTCTTTCTGCCCACTGTTTGACGTAGGCGGAACCGGAAACTAGCCACATCTACTCTGGTACGGGCACATGGTACGATTACGGTTAGAGATCGCTGGATATCTCCAGCTTCAGCTATACTATTGTAGAGGGTATACATGTCCACATCTATGTATGTTATGTTAGCTTAGCCGCCAGGTATGTTGTCTGACTACATTATAGTCTCGTGTTGGTGGTGAGACGTTTATAAGGTTTCAAGAACTTGAATAAGAGGTTGACTAATCAAAGGCTTGTAAAGACTACGACTATAAATCTGGACTAATTGACTCAATGCAAGAGAAATGAATGAATGAAATTTGTATTCATTCTTCCGTTTAAATATATTACTCGTTCATGAATATTATTCTGGGTGTGATAGTTTTTTTATTTCCGGAATTTGATAATGAATTTTTTAAATAAATACGGGTACATATCTTCCCATTAGTTCCACAGGTATACTTATTTAGCATAAACTACGTACATATTTACCTATACAAAGTTTGTTTCAAAATTGCTCAATACGAAAAATTATAATTTTTGAGATTGTAGGGTTGGAAAAACCGGAGATGAAAACATCGTTACACACACCTCATCGTAAAAATAATAAAATCGCTTATTTATTAAATAACAAGCAACAAAAGGTAAAAAAAAAAAACAATAGAAGATGTAGTATTTGCACATGCCCAATAAAACAAGCATATGTACTATCATAATTTTCTATAAAAAGGTGACTTGATTGATAGAAAATGAATTAATTTTTAATAAATTTTAAAAGCATGGTTTTCGTTTTAGTAAGATGCAGCAAAATAAGGAAAATACTGAAAACGTAAATAAATCTTCTACAGTTCATATCGCTCACTGGCTTCAAACTTCAGCTTGATTTAAATATTTCACATTTTGTTTCTATTTATTGCCAGTCAGTTTATAGTATGTGGAGGTGGTATTAAAGCATTTCGTGGAAGACAGCGAAAATTCTCCAGTTAAAAATTTAACTGTCAGTTAAATAAACAAAATTGAAACGAAATAAACTGCCAAAAGACAAATCGATCATTGCTGTCAAAAATCCGATTCAATATTGTTCAAAATTCTAACAGAAGATTGTAAAACTAGCCCATAGGCGAATGTAGTTATGGGGGGTAGTTTCCCCACTGGGAACAAATTCATGTAGTTTTGCTAATAAATCTTTTTTAATCATACTTTCCTCTTGAACGGTTGAAGACAAAATTCTCTTGTAATTTTTTAACCGAAAGCTCTGTTACACGGACACGGAACTCTAAAATATGGTAACAAAATAATATCCTGTCGAATGTTCGATGCCTTTCACTGTGGCCAGTGCACAGCAAATTCTGAGAAAGTGGTTTAAAGATAGTAAAACTATTTTATAAATAAATAAATAAAATAAATATATCATCACGGATCATGGCATATTACCCATTTCTGAGTGTGCCACAATCTGCTTTATCTCAGATATCGGTAATGATGATGACTATTTCATTAACATGGAAATAAAAAATTGAGTTAAATATAGAGATTATATTAAAATCGGACACTAATGTCCAACTTGCTCCACTAACACTTAATATTTAAACTTGGTTTTATTCAGTTCGTCATTTCATTTTTACATTGTAATAAAAAAATTAGTCAATAGGAAATATCATCAATTTATTTCGCTAACTGTAAAAAACAAGTTTAAAAGTGTCGGTGTTGCAAATGGGCATAAGAAAATAGCACTAAAAAAAAAAACACTTTTCTCTTAAGATGAGCAGATTGGCAACCAGGGAGTGCGATTAGAGAGCTTTCACTCTTCACGCTACATATAATTTATTATTAACCTAATGTATTAAGGCAGTCTTTCAGGAAAAAATGTAAGATGACCCTATTTGAAACGAAAATAACAAGTAAACTGCGTGGTTTATTCTTTACAACTGCTTTGATTAATTAGTTATTATTTGTGAAGTATTATTTATTAAACACATGGAAACAAAAAATATGTACATAATCATTACATAACTCTGTGTAAAGCAAATTGGCACACCCAGTAATGAGTATACCTAAATGGAGTGTCAGTAGGTATAGGTCATTTATGAATTTCGATGATCACATCACTTAAGAAATGTCACTAATAACGTCATAATATGTTTATATATTAAAATGGACTACATTTATTTATATTTTATTTGCTATTTGCTCATGTCATGTATGTATATTAAAACAGATTTTTTGTTGTATAAGTGAAACTTATTACAAAATATTGCATGTGTATATTACGTATCAAGCCCGAAAATTGCCATTTTTCTGGTCGAGGTACGCAATTTTTAAAACTAGCCATCATCGAGTTTTGGATGTCTGTGATTAAAGGAAAAAAAAAACTTGCTGGATTTCGTATGCATACGCTATTTATTTATCTGCTACCAACAGTATTTTGAAAAATAATTTACTTATTAAAGTGAGACATGCGATAATATATTTAATAATAATAATTTTATTCCCAACAGAATCCAAATGCAGATAAAAATAAATATCAATTTAAAATAGTGCTTATTAAAGTGTGTATATTTTATTCATGTAATACCAGCTAAGTTTTGTTCCATATTACATTACAAATAATATGGTTTTCGGAACTAATCCCGTGTAATGTTATTTTTACGTTGTTTCCAGATGACATATTTACTAAATTTCAATGGCGTCTATAATAATTTTATAAAAAACGAATAACTGAAAACACATTATTAAAGTCAGAATAAACCTATTAGAATATGTCATTTAATTTTAAATTTAATCGTGCTAATAAAAATAAATAAATTTTACAAAATCTGTTAAATAAAACTTTTACGTATTACAAGCCATACCAACCCTTAATGAAATCGTGTTTTTACTTCCTTGTACGTAGTAAAGGAATTATTGTAATCGCGAAAAATTTCGGTTCTCAGATTTCAGCGGAAATACCCATTTTGACCATCCCTGAATTCATTTTGACTAATTTTGTCATGACGTACGGTCGTACGTACTTATCTTTCATAATTCAAAAACGGTAAGCCTTAGAAAGTTGAAATTTGTATTTAGGGCTATTATAATATCTAGTTGTGCACCTCCCTTTTTGGTCATTACATAACTTCTGGAAGTGATACTTTATTTTTAGTCTATAATGGATTTTAATGAAAAACTATACCTATTAAAATATAATCCAAACGGTTTCAAATTTGGTATATACGACTTTTATATCAATGGAAATATCATAATAGATTTTGGTTCAAATGGGCTAACCGGAAGTGACACATTACCTGAAGCTGTTAACAGTTGTTCTTGAAGAAAATGATTTTGATTTCTGCGTCTAGCACATTAAGTATTATTAAATTAGCCCTTTGTATAAGCGATATATGTAAATTTAAAAATGATGTAGTTTTTTGTTTTTGTAATTAACTTTGCTATGGATTAGCACAAAAAATAAAAAAAATGAATGAGCATCTCCCTTTATGATTACTATATATCCTCCAGTTTTGAAGTTAATTTTATATTTCAGTTATTAAAAAAATATGTATAGTATATAGGCGTACAAGGAAGTCATGTGGTGTACACATCAGATTTTTTTGTAATAAATTTTATATGAAAATTTAGAAAATTACAATTTAATAGTTCTAGCCATGCAGTTGAAACAAAATTACAAACTTTTGTGTGATATTTACCTGGCAAAACCTTTTGTCAATAAAATTTATTGTTATAAATAGTAAAATAAAAATAAAACTGAAATTATAAGCAGATATTCATTTTTTTATAAAAAATAGAAAATAAATTAAATTTTATCACAGATAAAAGATCACACATTTATTTGTCATTTTGTTTTATTCTATGGCTAGCACTTGCTTAAATTGTAAATTTTGAAATTTTCATATCTAATTTGTGCAGTAACAAAACATACTAAATTTTTACTATACTTTTAAGTATAATTATCTAAAATTCGGAGCAAGAATCGTCATCTAAAAAAAAGAATAACATTGTTTTCTCTAACAATTCTATATCCGGTATGAATAAAGAACAAATTTGTAATTTGTTTTTAAATTATTTAACAGCATACTTTTTTTTTACAAATTGCATATTCTTTGCAGAGACGCACTATAATAATTAGTAGAAATATTATTCAAATCCTAATGTATTGTACCTAGCTATTTGACTGATCGAAATTTAACAGCAACTAAAATTTCAGTAAAGCAAGCCAAGAAACAAGAAATATTTGTCTTTGTAACTAAAAATCCAATTTTTTGTTATATATTAACATAATGTACTTGATTGATTCAAAATTTTAACCAGTTGTTAAACATTAAGCATTGTGTTACAGAATACGCCTATAAATATTTTGAAAGAAATCCATTATTATAAAATATATTCAATATTTATGAGTAAACTCATAATAGTGCATTGACCACATTAATAAATTCTTGTAAGAATAACAATTAAGATGTCGGCGGTTAACCTCTCTTCAGGTCTTAAATATATTATCTTCCATGATTTAAGGGCATAGCTGCCATATAAGCATGTAGGACATAATAATATATTTATTATGATGTTAGATTTGAACTATAGCCGCTTTATTGTTGAGCAATATAATAATTAATTTGCTGTAATTAATCATTCATTCTTATTTGTAATATTGCGGAAAATTAATTACATCTATCGAGATTTAGAAATATAAATAATGTAGCAAGCAGACTTGAATGAAATACGCTGTCATAAAGTACAATATTCTCTTTCTGAATCGTCTCGGTTGAAGCTAAATGAATGGGTGCGCCAAAGAAACAGTTTTTTACGTATTTTAAGGTCTGAGAGTCGAAAGTGATATTTGATGTTGATGTTTATCTGGGATGGCATGTCGTGTGTAGGTTTGGGACTGAAGATTTGAAAATTATGTTAATTTGGTAATGACATTTAATAACAGATTTACAATGATAATTAGGATTATCTACTTTTGTTTCGAATTCTGGTGCATATTTTTAAAATAATTTTAACGCATTAATTCCGAATTTATCATTTTTTATCTTTTTGAGAAAAATAAACAAAACCGATGTAATATGTACAATTATCGTCAGACCACCATCATATTTAACCAAACCATGCTCAGTGTTTTATTTCATACATTGAAATACCAGCCCATACTATTTGACACCGCCAAATACAGAGTGATAAAAACTGATTCAGTTGGTAATAACAAAAAATTACTTGAGGTAACACTGACACAAATAGTATATTGTTTAACTAGTGCTGAAAGTTGGATATTTCACACGAGTATGAAATACCCTTTCAGCATGTGTTGTACACGATACTTTTTCGACGACCACAAAAAAAAACAATATAAAATTTACATAAAAATATTAAAACAGATTATGTTAACATCATTGCAGAATTCACCAAAAATTATGTTAAAATTTTGATAAATCAGGGTCCAACCTTCTTAATCTGTGTAAATTCAGCAAATTATCTGCAACTGTCAAATTTTTAGGTTAGTTCGCTCAATTATCGCAGCGTGTGATAAAATCATATCACACAGTTGCGGACGCATCTGATTGGCTAACGAGCTTTCATATCACACAGCATTGCTAGTGATGTGCAATGACCAACTTTCAGTAATAGTTTAGCGTGTGAATTTATGTACTTTTTGTAGTGGTCGTCGGAAAAGTGTATTTCCTGTTGTTGAAAGTGACATTTGAAAATTTAAATTTGAATTTGGGTATATATACAATTTTTTATTAAAATGGTTATTGTTTCCCTTACTCACGCACTTTTATTTCTTACATTACCCATAAGCAATAATCTAAAATCTAAAGTCTAAAGCATTTCAAATTTCAGTCACTCAAAATCGTGGATTAATTCAAGTTCCACGTACCTCTACCACTTATTAGCACGAACATGCAGGGTAGTGACCGGCACTTTAACATGTAAAATCATACTCTCATAATTTCCTGTTTTCATAATTATTTTAGATAACAGAGCTTCAAATAAAAGTTGTAGAGCATAAAATTCTGTGTCTGAATCAATAATAGCGTATTATTCAATGAGCATGTAAGTTATGCTCATCGGTTGAATTATGGGTATATTATTTGATAGTTGTGGATAAATAATAGTTATTTATGTAACAAGTGTGTAAAGTAGTACTTTTTTGGTCGAGTGCGATGTTATGTAGCAGGAGATTCGTACAACCGAAATGTTAGTGCTATTTCTCATAATACTGAGTATGAGTGTATAGGCATCTTCAAATATTGTTATACTTGTCATCAAATAAATATCGACGGATGCTCATTTTTTCCCTTCTCCCCACCCTGTCCCTACCCACCGGTGTTGCCGCTTCTTCATACTTAGCATTTTCAACATAACCAAAGGAATTGGCAACAGTGGAGAAATCTCCAGTCCATATTTATTTAACGGCAAGTATATTTTTAGTTGGCAAATAAATTAACCAGTGCCTAGCAACGTATTTACTTTTCACACACTAGTGTTTGAAAAGTTACACTTTACACATTGTAAAGAGTGCGTAGAATATGTACTTTACGCACGGTGTAGGAAAAATTAATTTTGTATGCTTAGGGACGGCAGAAATTAGTTACGAATATGTCGAAAATCGCCACAAAAATAGCGATCTGTCAAATTAGATTAGTTTACTTTTATTCGGTATTGTTGTAACTTCTGTTTAACTGAACAATTATCTAATAGTTCAAATAAATTAATCTATCTTGACCCATACGTCGTTACACATTTGTTTTTTTTTTTTTTTTGTTAAATTCCATGGCTATCCCTGGAAGATTTTCGTACCTAATTTCTGTCCTGTATTTTTTTGGGTTGCGTGTCTGCCAAGTTTATCGCAGAAAATCCATTGTAAAAAATTCATCGCATGGCAATATCATTTCAAGAAAATTAATCATATAAATATTGCATTAGGTTATAGGTAAGTTTAGGATAGGTTGTGTTAGCTTAATTTTCTTGCTATGAATATTCTCGGCGATGTATTCTCTTCGCGATGATATTTTTGCGATGAATTTTCCTTAAACCAACCGATCGCCGTATCAATTAAGTATTACTTCTGATTAGCTGATTACTATTAATTTTCATGTAGGTATAGTAGGTACTTATACATTTCTAATTTAAATTTAAATATGAAATTTTATATTCATCTTATATAAAATTATTTTAAAAATTTACGATAGAACACATAAAAACATCGTATCTGCGTTGTGCAATATTTATCAAAATTATTATTCTTGCCACAAATTACACCTCTGGAAAAATCATGCTTTTGTCTCCCTTGCTGTAAAATATAGGTACTACTTCATAAATACTTCCATAGAATCGAATGGTCATATCGCCAAGTTTATATCTCCACTTCTTATAGTGTTTTTAAATTAATAAAAATTACAATACCTCATTGTGCTTTAAGTATATTTCACACTAAATGAACTTATACTTACCATATGTTCAAAAAAGGGAATGAAAATAAAAGAGCATGTACCGCCACCCATGAAGTAACAAGTAACGTAACAAGTGACTCGTAGCTTATAGGGCGGTGTTACCTGATACCGATCTGACATCTCATACTGTTAGAAGGTGAAACTTTTTATGCCGAGATGAATTAATTCACATTCACTGCAGGCGGTATCGTCACAGTCTTGAAGAATTTGAATAAATTATTCAAACTTTTTGACATGCACTTGTTTTTCTTAATCAATTGTTTTTGTTTCTAACGCCGAGGAATTAAGTAGGCGGAACTGTTTTTCTTTTGTTTGTTTAGAAAATAGTTAAGACGGACCTGGTATGGACAATTACCCATCTAACTTGATCTAAATCCGGTCTAAATATGGCAAATATGGACATGCTAAAGCCTTACCATACACGAGATAGGCTGCTGTGAATGTGTCAATATATAAGGAAGTTACACGACCTTTTTCAACACAAGACAAGTTTATGGTATTTTGTGATGGCTACAACTTCGATTTTCAATTATTTCAAAGGTAATAGTTATTTATGTATCAAGGCACTGAAGTTCCATTCTTTATCACGAATGTGGAATTTATTTGCCGACGCCCCCCAGGGCCGAGGAAAATAAACCATATGAGTGATAAAAAGGAACAACAGTGCCGAGGTGCATATTAATTGTTATTTGAAATCGAAAAATTGAGAAAATGAAAAGAACATTTATTTTATAGGTTATGTTTAAATATAATCTGTCAATATGACATTCAGTGCTGGTGTTGCTAACCTCGGACATTGAAGGTAGCTTAAATAACACTCTTCTTTAGCTTAGTGATTGTCTCTAGTAACCATAGAAATAGCTTGCATCTTTTTCTTATTAATGTATTATTACATAAGTCTCTCTTTATTTTGTTATTTTTAGATAAGCTTCATTAGTTAAAGAAGAGAGCTGAATTCGGCCCAATGTTGCTAATCTCGGACATTGAAGTTATCTTAAAGAACACTCAAAATTATGTGTTTTATCTAAAACTTATTCATCGGAATTATTTAATTCGTTCTTCTTATACATATTTTTATCATTTTACGTACAAATTTACTATTGTACATCGTACACCTGCTCAACTTATCTTACATGTATTGACAACTGAAGAGCATCGATATGACATCTGGTGACTAAATTTTGAACTAGTGCATGACGGTAGGTGCAAGCAATTACAACATGATGTTAGCATACATTTTTTAAAAGTATTTCTTTTATACGAAAATGAATGTTGTAAAACACAGTAAAAGCAATATAATGTGTTGTGTATACGGGTGTCATTCGCTTATGAGTAGCGAAACTCATTTAAGTTTCCACATTTTTCCAAAAATAGATAAAAATAAAGTGAGTATAACCACAAATGCAGGTATTTAACAAATATTGGAGATTGGAAGTATGTTTTACGTTCTGGAAAACAAATTTCCAAGTATATGAGAGTATGTTCGATAAGATAGTGACTTTATTCTTCCAGGTAATATTATTAATAATTATATTTAAAACATATTTATGATTTTTTAATTTTTTTAGAAATTCCTTCTCAACGGAGAAATTAAAAAAAAGTGCTGTACCATCTTTGTGACGACAGAGCACTTTTTTGAAGACAGAGTGATATTACATTTATAATTTCTCGATAACTATCGGTAATTCCACATAATATAATGTGATTCGCATTCAGAACTTCTTCGCCTGTTTACAAGATTAATATTTTAAATAAAGTAGTAAATGAACATTATATACAATCATACCTTCAACAATATTCCTAGAATGATGACTAGCATTTAGAAAGTCAAATATCTGAACGATACTTAGATTCATTTTGAAGAAACACAAGCAAAATTGTATCATATGACAGTGACAGATTGTACACCTACCGTCATGCATCCGCCATGTTGAAAGTGCTCGCAGCGCCTCTATCGGTCATTTCAGTTGAGAATAGCAATTATCATAAGGTTGGCAACACTGCAATTGCATAAAATCGTATAATGGATTACTTTAGTGCCGATTTCTGAGCTTTTAATGACCATTTTTGAGCACTTTAGTGACGATTTTATATAAAAGATATTTTTACTGCGTGTTTCTTATTTAATGGTCACAATAATTGGAGTATTGAAAACTATAAAATGGACTTTAGTTAAAATGACAATTCATAAAAATTCTCAGGACCTAGTCCCCTGTTGTTGTTTTCTAAATTTACCTATTTCAGGATATTAAGCCTTTGTTTACATATACCAAAGTAGGCTGGTATCTAAGTAATAACTATCTGTACGGTAATATTATTACCATACTGATATGTCAACAATAATCTACAAAATGAAAATAAAATAAAATGAAAGTGTAATGCTGTTATTGCTCTTCATTAATACACATGCACAATGCTTGTATATCGCTCTTAACGCGGTTTACTTTATTCTAAATAATAAGGAATAAAGCACAAAATTTGAAGATCACATTGAGGTAATATGTCAAAAGTAGCATTAATGAGATAAATTTTAAAAATATTTATTATAATGTGTTCATTTTCTGAAACCGATAAACTGTTGAACAAACCAAGGATGTTATTAATAATAATGAGCCTTAGATGTCTTAAGGTGGATTTATAAGTAACACAGAACATAATTTAGCACAGATTAATTTAGCATAGAAAACATAGAATTTTGGGGTTTTATAGTCACACAAAACATAGTGAAATTAAGAAGTAAAAGAAATATGTCATTTTCAAATAATAATAAGAAGAAAATAGTATATTGTGTTATTAGGAGTAAAAGTGATTCTTTGTGTGGTGAGCACGTAAGTTTGCACGACGAGAGGTAGCGAGACGGACAATTACATGCGAGGCACACAATGACACTTTTACTCCGAATGACACATTATATTTTTTCTTCAAACATACGTATTTAAATAAAATAATTACAACTTGACGTTACAATAATTATAAATATTTTACGTGAAGGACGTTTGCTGATTTCAATTGCTCGGTTGCTATGGATACTTTCGTATTTGTTCACTTTTTGTTATAAACATTCAAGTGAAAATTTTCACGTTTTGACGTTTAAATAAAAACTATGCAATTTTATATTCTCCTTATGTGCAAGTATATCAGAATTTGAAATATTGCCATGTACGGCCTTTAAAGTTGTTCAATTGAATGGAAGTTCAATATTGCTCAAGGATGTGATATGTCGAGGAATCGCTGAAAACAATATGAACTTTTCTTATCACTTTAATTTAAATTATTCTTACCGTCATTACTAATATGTAAGTCTGCTATTTTATGTTATTTCGTCAAATATAAACTGTTTATATTTCAATTTGTAGGTTATCAATTTAAATTTGACAGCTGTTGGATGTTTTTAGTAACTTTATTTATAAGTTATCTACTACGGCGGCGTAGAAATTAGCAATTTCTACTCCGGCGGCGTAGAAATAAAACTTCCACCTTGTGAATCAAATCACAAAAGATGCCATTTTTATGACGTTTGAAGAAAAACATATGTTTGCCTTTGTGAATTTTTTTATAAATTTTGTCAAATTTGATTTCGAGTTCGTGTGTTATTTGGTTTTGTTATTTATGATTAAATTTATACAAATAATTTTTATGTCGTCCATTTTAACCAACAAATGACTAACACCTATTTTAACCTCGCAGCGGTATTTACAAATATACATATATTCAAACTACCACAAAATGTTACTAAGATACACGGAAAACATAGAGCATACAGCACAGACATAGAAAATTGAACATTGGTCAATTCCTATGCTGTGCTAAATTATGTTCTGTGCGCTGTGTCTCTTGTAAATGGATATATTATTTTCCGTATCGTATGACCAAATTTTGTTTTCTATGCTAAATTATGTTCTGTGTTCTGTGTCAATTATAAATCCACTTTTAAAATCTTTGCTTTACGAGCTCAGATTTCAAATCGACATCTGCGGCAGTTATGATACATGTATTTAGAAGTGCGAGAAGTAAAGTTAGACGTTTATTTACAGTATGGCAATTTTTATAATTAACCATAGAATCAAATTTTGGAAAGGCAAATTCTAATAACATACATCGGTAGTAAACATCTGGTATAAATCGTATGAACACTGAATATATGAATAATCTACCGATATTTATCTTACTTTACATCCGTATTGCGATTTGTCATTTACTTATATACTGATACTGTGGTACGTGTTCGGTTTACAAACAGCCGGTCTTCTTACACTCACGTACACTGTACTGCATGCGTGAGTGGAGTAGTGCAGTGGTCAGCAATGAATGGCACTCACACACAACCGACAACCGGTTGTTTGTCTGAGATGAATAGACGATTGTACACTACCAACTTACAGATTCTCAAATGTACCGGAAAACACACAGAACAGACCCTGCATTACCTTCTGCTTCGTATTTAGTACAAATAAAAGTGTGTACACATATGTTTTTGTTTTAAATTAACAGTTTGTAAATATTGGTTTCATATTTGTTATTGTTATATCTGCAGAAGATAAATATATTACATATATTTTTTACGTCTGTTAAAAAAGTACACTTTTTTCATTAAAATGGATTTATAAAGTATGTCTTTTTTAACACAATAATAGTGTGAAAAAACGTTACGGCACTTTTTTCACACTTTTATTGCAGACGTACTGCAACTCGAGTAATAAGTGTCTTATTTCACTCATAGGATTTGACGAACACGCCTCCGGCTCGTTCGACCAAACTTTCCTATTCATGAAACAAGACTATACTTTTTACTCTTGTTGCATAAATAACTATTTTAGTTGTCAATAATGTTTGACTTCTTATTTATTTAAATATACCTATTTCCAACATTAACATAGATCCGTTCTGCTAACAAATCTTTTAATATAAGCACATTTGTATTATCTATATGTTACGTTCAAACATCTAAATCACTCAGTGAGATACCGAAATCTGATCATTTTTTTTGTGTGCCCGTTGTGGTCGTGTTTTTTAACTACACGCCTTGTGGATAATGCTGAAACATCCACGACGCGTTCTGGGACTATTCAGAACGCTCATAAACCTATGTTTCTTGTCAGACTAGGAATTGTCAGTTTGGTGTTGTCAGTATTGTTTTTTTCTAAAAAAAAAAAAAAAAAAACTAAAAATAATCCGTAACTTACAATTCATGATTGGTAGACAGTGGTTTTGTACGAGAAAAGGCCGTTATAATTGACCGCTAAATTCAGCCTGGTGTAATATTAATAAGACAGTCTTCAACACACTGACTAGTCTGAACAAGAAAGATTGGTTTATGAGCGTTCTGGATAATCCATAACGCGTTGTGGCCGTTTCAGCATTATCCACAACGCGTCGTGGTGAAAAAAAATGACCACAACGCGAAAAATTATCAGATTTCGGTTTTTGGTCGTTCAGCAACGTCCGCAACGCGTTGTGGCTATTTTTTCCCTCTCTGAGCGGTATCGATGTTTGCCCGTAACATACGAGTATACTATACTTGCCGTCAAAATAGTATGGACGAATGTTCAATGGGGAAGTTTAACGATTTTTTTTTCATTTTTTTTATCCCATGGGAAATGACTTGAAAAATGATGTAACATGTTTAATTTTTTTAAAAAATGCCCAGATTTTCCGGAAAAGCCGATTTTAAGCTGTGATGACGTCGGTAGAGGCTTGGTGCAACGTATGTCGACTGATACACTGACGCACGCGGTTACGGTTACCAGTGAAGCGCTTTTACGCTTTGTTACGACCTACGTTCAAGTGGTTCGATTTAACCGTTCTATCTGAGTTTGCGCATAACAGACTTGTGACGTACTTAGAGTTTACCTAAAGAATATTAATTATAAATAAATGGAGCAATAATTTTAATTTTTAATTTCAATTTCAACAGTCATTTGTGTTATATTTGTGAGAAAATAGTATGTTATGTAGAATTTTTACCATGCTAAACTTCCCCATTATCTCCCTTCTCTGCACCCTGCGGTGTTGCCGCTTCTTAGCATTTTCAACATGGCCAGTGAAATGGCAACAGTGTAGAAACCTCCAGTCCATACTTTTTGAAAATGTATTATACCGTGAGTATTTTTTAACGTGAAACATTGGGTTTGTCATATCCATGGTTACGACTTGATATTTGATTGACAGCAATGTATTTGCCCGTTCCATTTAAAATGAAACATAGGGAACGAATCTAACAGAAGTATTATATTTAAATATTCGAAGAAATTTAGCGGAGTCAGAAAACCACTCATGAGAACTAAACATATTTCGGGCACACAGTATTTTTTCTACATCTAAATTAAATTTTTAGAAAACAGGTATAATTATTTAAACAAAATTAACCTCTAATGACATCTTGGTAATATGACAGATAACCGTTGAATTTTCCTACAAGTTATGATTTGACATTTGATTGACAGCAATGTATTTGTCTGTCTCATTTAAAATGACACATGGGGAATGAATTTGACAAAAGTATGATATTTAAATATTGTAAGAAATTTAGCCGAGTCAGAAAACCACTCGGGCACAAGGTGCACACTATATTTTTTCTACAACTAATTTTAATTTAAAATGCAGGTATAATTATTTAAACAAAATTAACTTCTATTGACGTCTTATCAAATGTCAAATTCGTTCCTATGTTTCTTTTTAAATGGAACAGGCAAATACCTTGCTGTCAATCAAATGTCAAATCGTAACTATGGATATGACAAACCCAATGTTTCACGTTAAAAAATACTCACTGTACCTAGTGTACTTATCAAATCTAATCATCTTTTGTTTCATTGTTCAGTGGTAGGAAGCTACTTCGTTTTAAATAATTTTTTTTTAGTTTTGTTAATACTTGTAAGTCAAGTAAAAGAATAAACTTTTTTTTGATAGATTGAAATTTTTTTTAGGACAAATGTTGTAGTAGATAGTTTAGGCAATTTATAGAAGTTTTACTTTCGAAAATTGGTGGAGTGGTTATCAAAAAATCTTCCGTTATTTAATTTTTATTAATTTAAATATATACCTATAACATATTAATCCTGCACACTGTATTAAGTTCCTTTGTGTGTTGTAAATTAATATTTGACACTTTGATAACACGTGATTATTGACAGCTGTTTGATTTATAGTGCTGCAAACATAGCAAACTTAAATCGAATCATCCTGTACATATAATAATTATGTCCGATGAAAAATATATTATTTCTACAAACCTTAATTTCATTAGAATCAAAACAATCTCCTTAACACGGTTTTATTATCAATTTTAATTTAATTGCTTCCTGACAGTGACATTTGTTTAAATATGTCAAAATTGTTATTAAAATATTATGTTTTTGTTCGACGTGTAAGCAAGATGATGTACGAAAATAAATTATTTAATAATTTTATATTTAAAGTTATTTACTAAGTGTTATTGTCGTAGAATTGAAGATTATACCATTATATTCAATTTTTATTAGTAAAAATTATATTCAATGAATTTTTTACAAGAAAAACTGTTAAAAGCTTGTATAAGTGATACTTCCGGTTATCCGATATACACTAATGAGCTCTTCCCACATTAGTATAGAGTGGATATACAAAATTTCAAAATTTTTTGATTGATAGTATTTGAGTAATCGTGTCCACACGATCCACACACACACACACACACACACACACACACACACACAAAAAAAAACACACACACATCCACCCACACCCACACACGCACGCACGCGCACACACACACACACACACACACACACGCACGCACACACACATATATATATATATATATATATATATATATATATATATATATATATATATATATACAGGGTGTATCAAGATAATGGAACAGTGCATTTTATTCGTGTATGTGAAAAGATACAGAAAAAAGTGATTAAGATATTTAGTAAGTAATAGAGGGGGACACATTTTAGCATAAACTTAATTATCGTAAATCCTGTGGTACTCAAACTGTAGGGCAATATTATATATTTTTAAATGGCATTATATATATATTATTAACTCATTAAATAGAGAATTTTGTTCTGAATTCAACGATATAATAATATCATACCCTTACATTGCGAAAAATTTCATAAAAATTAATTCAAAGTTAATATTTCATTTCTACTTTATCTAAGTAATCTGAGCAAACATTCAATCAATAAAACAAAATAAAAATTATTTTAGTTTTATTACATTCAAGTAAGCTACGATTTTGGCAATAAATTCCACTTTTAAAATAAATTTTCTGTTTTATTAATTGAATGTTTACTCAGATTACTTAGATACAGTAGAAATGAAATACTAACTTTGAATTAATTATTATAATTTTTTTCACAATGTAAGGGTATGATATTATTATATCGTTGAATTCAGAACAAAATTCTCTATTTAATGAGTTAATAAAATATATATAATGCCATTTAAAAAAATATAATATTGCCCAACAGTTTGAGTACCACTGGATTTTTATGCTAAAATATGTCCCCCTCTATCCCTTACAAAATATCTTAATCACTTTTCTCTCTATCTTTTCACATACACGAATAAACGGTACTGTTCCATTATCTTGATACACCCTGTATATATATATATATATATATATATATATATATATATATATATATATATATATATATATATATATATATACAGGTTGTCTCTTAAATAGAGGGACATGGCTTAACCACAGATTCCTGAGGATAAAATAAGACGATTTAACCAAACTTGCTTCTACCGGAAAGTGTACCATTTAGCCAGAATTCTGCTTCAAAGTTCTTCGAAAAAAAATTAATTTTGCTTATAATAATCGGACGCTTTATTGGATTTGGATGACATTTGGTATGACAGTTTATATGGTTATAAGTCATCTTTTAAGGTAATACTTGTTATTATTAGTGAACCACTAGTGTATGAAACTTAGGTTTCCCAACATTAATTAGACCGTAACTTTTTAATGGCAATGCCGAAAACGTGAAATTATTTTTCTTTAGAAAGATACATTCAATAGTAAACTTTTGTCTCTCTGTGTAATTTGTGATATCTGTTACGGTTCACACAGAAAATAATAAAATCGGAGTGTCTGCAACGCTAAATTTTTAAAATAAAATTAATCTAGCAGTCTATCCAAATGTCAAACAAGTAATTTTTAATGACAGTAACGAGTTGTCAATCTTCACAACTTGTTTAGGAGTAAGCTGAGATATGTAATCGTCTAATTTATAATAATGGTAGTAAAATACTATTAGGCCGAACAAACGGATGATTAATTTTAGAATATTGCGAAGAAAATTTTTGACAACTCGTCAAACAATTGTTACTGTCATTAAAAATTACTTGTTTGACATTTGGATAGACTGCTAGATTAAATTTATTTTAAAAATTTAGCAGTGCAGACACTCAGATTTTATTTTTTTCTGTGTGAACCGTAACAGATATCATAAATTACACAGAGAGACAAAAGTTTACTATTGAATGTATCTTTCTGAAGAAAAATAATTTCAAGTTTTCGGCATTGCAATTAAAAAGTTACGGTCTAATTAATGTTGGGAGACCTAAGTTTCATACACTAGTGGTTCACTAATAATAACAAGTATCACCTTAAAAGATGATCTATAACCATATAAACTGTCATACCAAATTTCATCCAAATCGTATAAAGCGTTCTGTTATTATAAGCAAAACTAATTTTTTTTCGAAGAACTTTGAAGCAGATTTCTGGCTAAATGGTACACTTTCCGGTAGAAGCAAGTTTAGTTAAATCGTCTTATTTTAGCCTCAGGAATCTGTGGTTAAGCCATGTCCTCCTATTTAAGAGACACCCTGTATATATATATATATATATATATATATATATATATATATATATATATATATATATATATATATACACATACACACACACATACCTATAGACATCATTGTAACTTTTGTGTCAGTGTTACCAGTTTCAAGTAATTTTTTGTTATTACCAACTGAATACACATACACATACACACACATACACATATACATACATACATTCATACATACATTCCCACAGACATCTCTGTAAAAATGTTAAAATCGGATTCTGGCGACATCATAACGTGCTTATTCACTATATTAATCTCTATATGCGATTAAATGAATGTAAATGCAAATGTTTTAAATAGCCGAAAGGTAGTTATAATCATTTATTTTTTCAATAATTCTTAAACTAAGGGAGTAATGACAATTTTTTGAAAAACAAAAGAACTCCATTAACTATGAACCGAGACGACTTTTAATTCGGCAAAAATATGCAAACAATTATGTTTTCAAAATCAACAATTTACTTAGCAACCGTAGCTATGAAATTACTGCTGTGCTATTTACTTGTATATTTGCGAATTTTGTACAATTATCTTGATATTATTACTCTTTCAATAATAGTTTTGTTCGTTACAAAAAATATTGTACAAACTTCTCGTGGGAAGGCGTCATCCACGCATTCGCGCAAATGAAGCCTTCGCTCGCAAGCTCGCTCGTGCCTCAAACTCAAATAAGGGATCAATTCGAATTGTTTATAAATCGCGGGCCTGCGGAAGTGCGGAGACTGCATCATTCGTATTTGCCTCAAACCTCAAAAAAAAAAAAAAAATTGTAACGGGCGGGTTGTGTATAAATTCTTTATTTAAATACACTAGCTTTACAATAAAAATGTCAATCAATTACACACTTGACAGCTAACAAAACAAAACTGTCGAACATCTGACTTCTTCCACGCCTACGCATCGTTACAATTCTCCCCCTTTGGATGGCACGTACGTCCCTGTGTGCCATTCAAGAGAAGAAGGTTAGCTTGTTTGGCACGGAGGCGGCTGGGAAGTCTTTCGCGGACGGCCTCTTTTCCGAAGTGGTCGTATTGGCTCTGGGTCCGCTGAGCAGGGTTTGTCAACAAATTTTATTAACGACGAGGTGTGGTAAACACCTATTGGAGTTTCAGGAGACTTTGGAGAAGCAATTTGATAAGTGGATGGCGATATTTGTTTGAGAATAATGTAAGGACCATCTCGGCGAGGTGCAAATTTGGCTGTATAAAACTGTTGTGTATGACTCAAGGCATGAATATCTACGAGTACTTTTTCACCCACTTCATAGATTTCTCCAGGACGACGTTTTTTGTCTGCATATTTCTTGGAATGTTTTTGTTGTTCTTCACAATTTTCTCGAGCTTTTGCCAAAACGTTAGCAAAAGTTTTAAGGTACGGAGTTATTTGTGGAACGAATGGGGCGTTGCACACAATCTCTCGTAGATCGCGTTGTATATCATCTGGTGTGCGTAATTCTCTTCCGAAGTTTAAAAATGCTGGAGTATAGTTTGTTGCTTGGCTGATCGTCGTGTTCATCGCAAATCTGATACTTGGTATGTAGTTGACCCATTGTTGATGACAACCGGATGTTAAAATTGCTAATTGTGTTTTTATGTCGCGGTTTTTCCTTTCCACTGGATTAGCTTCAGGGTGGTAGACAGGAATAAGATTTTGATAAAATCCCATACAATAGGCTACTTTTTGCATCACGGCACTCATAAATTGGGGTCCATTGTCGCTGATGACACGACGTGGAGTACCATATCTCAATATGATTTCGTCTATGAGGCAACGAGCACAAGCTGCAGCTGTGGCAGATATTAAAGGAAAAAGTTCTATCCATCTAGTTGTAGTATGTTCTACTACAAAGATCCATCTGTATTTTTCTTCAGTTTCCGGTAATGGACCAAATAAATCCATGGAAAGAACTTCAAACCGTTGATTTTGTATTGGTGTTTGAAGTAATCCTGCAGGTTTTAGGTTACTAGGTTTGAATTTTTGGCATTCTACACATCTCTTTATGTATTCTGTGACGCAACGTCGCATGCCGGGCCAGAAATAGCGACATGCTATTTTATTGAAAGTTTTCTCTACCCCATAGTGTCCAGCTAATGGAGAGCCATGATATTCCAGCAGTATTTTTGGAATCTGTGATTTAGGGACTATTTGCTGAGCCTCTTCTTCATCCCTGTCAAATGCATATCTATACAAGATACCATTCTGCATCAGATATCCGCGATTGGACCAACTCGCAGCGTCGACATGGCTGCTACATTCTAGGGCTCCAATAATTTTCTTCAATTCTGGATCTTCAAGCTGTAGATTTCTGGTTTCCTCAGGATCACTTACGGGTAAATTTACAGTAATTTCGTTCACTTCAAGAGTTTCTTCAGATATTGGTGGTCGTGAAAGTGTATCTGCAATAGCATTGCATTTTCCTGGAGTATATTCTATACTCAAGTTGTAACCTTGTAGGGTTAATGCCCATCTCGCAAGTCTGCCGCTTGGTGACTTGAGAGACATCAGCCAACGCAATGCCTGATGATCAGTGATTACTCTGATAACTGCAGTTTCTATATATCCACGAAATTTCTCGACGGCCCAAACAACAGCTAGGGCTTCGCGTTCCGTAGTACTGTAGTTTCTCTCGGCATCCGTTAACAGACGGCTAGCGTATTCTATGGGCCTTTCATCGTGAGGCTCCCCCTGGAGTAAAGCCGCTCCTAGGGCATATGCACTGGCGTCAGTACGGAGAATAAAGGTTTCATTCTGATTGGCTTGGCGTAATGTCGGAGCGGAAGTTAGTGAACGTTTTATATCTTCAAATGCGTTCTTTTCTGTCTGAGTCCATTTCCAAACTGTATTCTTCCGTGTTAGATTTGTTAATGGTTTAGCAATGTCAGCATAATTAGGTATGAATTTTCTAAACCATGAAGCTGTTTGTATAAATGTTAGTAATTGTTTAACATTTCGTGGTTCAGACATGTCTGCAAGGGCAGCTACTTTGGCAGGATCAGGTTTGACGCCTGAAGTTGTAATTATGTGCCCTAAGTATTTTATTTCAGGACAAACAAACGTACATTTTGGGCGATTAACATGCAAATTAAAAAGCCTCAAACGTTCAAAAACCTGTTTCAAATCACTAACGTGTTCTTCGAATGTTTCGGAAATAATGATCAAATCGTCCAAATAGGCAAAAACGACGATATCTTTTAACCCAGTACGTAAACGATCAATCAACCGCTGAAAGGTTGCTGATGCGTTTCGTAACCCAAACGCATCCTTTTAAATCGAAAACACCCTTGTGGAGTAATGAATGCTGTTTTGTTTTTGTCTTCCTCTCGTACTGGAACTTGCCAGTATCCTGATCTTAAATCTAGCGTAGTCATGAATGCTGATTTCTTTGAGGTATGTAAAATTTCATCCATTCTCGGAAGTGGATATCGATCAGGTATGGTTATCGAATTAAGTTTGCGGTAATCCACACATATTCGAAATTTCCCATCTTTTTTGGGAACTAGTACTACTGGGAATGCGTATGGTGAGTCACATTCCTCAATAATATCATTTGAAAGCATATTTTCAATTTCTTTTTCCAAAAATTGTTTCTTGACTAGAGGAAGTCTGTATGGTGGCACTGCAATGGGAGTGTTATCTTTTAAGTTAATAATATGTTCAGCAAAAGTTGTAGGCCGCTTGCTTTCCATAAATACATCTACATACTCAGAAATAAGAGCGTTGATTTGTTCTTTCTGTTTGATCTCAAGATGTACTCCTTCATTTTCTCTCAAATTCAAATCTGCCGTCTGAACAGAGTTGATCGGCGCTGTCAACTTACAGGTTTCTTTCAAAAATCGATAACATTTACTTGGGTTATCTGCGAAAAACCATTCTTCTTTTGGTAGATTCAATACCATATTAGCTTTTCGTAAAAATTCGACCCCGAGTAACATTTTTCCCTCAGTGTGTTCTGGAATTGCGATAAGTGTAGTAGATATAGTTTTTCCACTTACAGTTATGTCAACGTCAAATAATTTGGTGCGAACTATATGAGTTATCCCATCCGCTAGTTTCATATCTAAAGTTGCATTAGTGTACGGAACTTGAAGGTTGTTTAGGATATTAAACAGTTGTGCACCAGCGAGATTGCCTCTGGAACCAGTATCGATGCATGCTAGACCGGATAATCCATATATTTCTACAGGAATAATTGGTCTGCTGACATTCGATTGAAGGGACGCAGTTTGCGAACTGAAAGTAAAAGTTTTATTACTATTTTGTTCAGATAGTTTCTTAGAAGAGCAGCTTGGGCAATTGCTTCGAATAAATCCTGGATTACCGCAACCAAAACAAGTGACCTGAGATTTTGACTTCATTTCTCCGGAAGATTGAGCATTCTGCGTTGTTGGCTTAGCAACTGAAGGAGTTTCTGTACATTTAGCGCGAGTTGCTTTGCGGCATTCAGGTTCGATATGTCCGAAGTTCTTGCAAAAAGTACATTTTGGCCGTTGCTTTTTCTCTTCTTGCCTTGATGTCTTTTGCTGCTGTGGATAAACTTGCGATACTTCACGTTCAGATAATTCAACATTACGTGTTCGTTCAAGTAAAGTCTGGAAAGTGTCAAAGTCAGTTCGCGTTACACGTTTTCGAATCTTTCGATGTAATAATCCATATATCATATCCAGCTGTATTTTCTCGTTAATTCTATATGGTAATTGTGACAATAACGCGCGAGCATGGCACACAAATAAGTCAGTCTTTTCATCGTCACGTTGATCACGCGCGAAAAGTTCGCGAAATACCAAATACGGCGGTAACTTTCGAGAATAGGCATCTCGAAGAGCTTTCACTGCGTTGTCCCAAGTGAGTGTAGTGTCTTTAATCCCTTTCCACCAACTAGCTGCGATGCCTTCCAACAGCAACGATAGCCCTTTAAGCGCATTATCATCAGTAATGTTCGTACAGTCTTTATTGTTGAGTGACAGGTGACAGGTGTCACTCTATTAAACAAATAAACAAATAATCAAGTAGACAATCATCATAGTTTTTGTTTAATTTGTGATTTACGTCAATTTGTATTTTTATGTCAATCCTTATCCTTTTATAATAAATAAATCGTCCATACTCACAAGTATTTAGTTTTATTCAACAGGTTATGGGCCCAGGCTCGCATGCAGTACAATATTTGTAATCTTGATAGTGATCAGCAATAGATATTTTTGGAGTTGTCATTCTTAAAGTAAAAATTAAAAAATGGCTGAAACTCACGCTGATTTCAACTATAAAGCACAAATAGAGCATTTAAAAGGGCAAGAGAATTGGGCGAGATGGAAAAGGCAAATAACGTTAGTCCTAAAACATCATAAGGTTCTAGAAGTAGTTAATGGAGAGCTGGTTTTGAGTGAAAGAAATAAGGATACTTTTGATTCGAAAGATTCACTTGCACAGTTAATTTTGATCAGTTCGCTTAACTCAACAAATGAGGAACTGACTTCGTCATGTGAATCAGCTAAAGATATTTGGGAAAAATTAGTATCCGTTTATGAACAAAGCTCAAGTCAAAGATTAGATCGTTTATTAGAAAAGTTCTTCTCGTCAGAGAAAATGGGACCAGAAGAGGATATAGTTACCCATATTGCTCGACTGCAGCATGATTTTAATGCTTTAAACTCAGAATTAAAAAATGTTGTAGGTTCTCAGTTACATGAGCTGATTTTGATGGGTCGCATTTTGTCTACTCTACCCACTGAATTTTTTGAGTTCAAGAGTGTTTGGGAGAGTGTTCCTATTAAAGAAAGAACTTTGAATATTTTGACTGAAAGACTACGTTTAATCGAAATGAGACTACCAGGGAAAATTGAAAGAAAAGATGAGATTGCACTGATTGCCAAAAATAGGAATAAGGAACCTATTCAGAATTCTGAAGAAATTAAAAGAAAGTTTATTCCAAAATGTTACAAATGTCACAAATTTGGTCACATTGCAAGAAATTGCCGCAGTAAACAGTCACAAAAGGATCTGATGAAAGGTGATGCGTATGTTTGTGACAAGGTAAGAACCCTTGATGTCAAAGGTTGTGATTGGGTGGCTGATACTGCTGCTACAGAACACATGACAAGCCATAAGGAATATTTTCATGAATATGAAAGTTTTAAAATTCCAAAATATGTGCAAGTCGGTAGTGGTAAGTACATTTCAGCATTTGGACAGGGTGTTATAATTGTTGAAATGAATGATGGCAATGAATGGAATATTAATCACTTGCAGAATGTTTGGTATGTTCCAGAAATCAGTAGAAATTTATTCTCTGTTAGTCGAGCGATGGATAAAGGATGTGAGTTTCATGCGAATCAATACAAATGTAACATTTTAAGAGGAGAAAAGACATGTCTAATTGGTAGAAGGGTATATAAAGGATTGTATGTGTTAGATATGAAAGTTCAAATTCGTTCCGAGGTAACTGAAGTGCCTGAGTCTCATATTTCTGAAACACTCCAGTTATGGCATGAAAGATTATGTCATCAGAATAAGCGGTATGTGAGAAAGGTACTTAATAGGAATGGTATTAATATACCTTTAGATGATGAACTTTGCGAGGGATGCGTCTATGGGAAGCATCATCGAGAACCTTTTCATACCAGAACAGATCGTCCTTCTGAGTGTGGTCAGTGGATACATGCTGACGTTTGTGGACCGTTCCAAGAAAAATCTATTGGAGGTTCCCGTTATTTTTTATGTCTCAAGGATGATTATTCAAAATTTAGAAGAGTTTTCTTTTTAAAACAAAAATCCGAAGTATCAAATTGCATTGAGACTTTTATTATTGAAGCTAAAGCTTTGAAGCATACTGTTCGAGAGCTGTTTTGTGATGGTGGAGGTGAGTTTTTAAATTATGGGATGAGCAATATTTTGAGTAAATATGGTGTATCCATGAGACAAGCAGTCCCATATACTCCACAACAAAATGGGGCTTCCGAACGAGAAAATAGAACCATTGTAGAAGCAGCTAGATCTATGATACATGGAAAGGAACTGCCAATAAAGTTATGGGCTGAGGCAGTCAGCACAGTAGTGTTTGTCATGAATAAAACTGCACCGAGTTCAGAAGAAGAAAAATCTCCTATTGAACTATGGACCAACTGTGTGAAACCAAAAATTCATTATTTTAGAGTATTTGGAAGCAAATGTTTTGCTCATGTTCCAAAGCCTACAAGGAAGAAGATGGACAAGAAAAGTAAACCTTGTTATTTTGTAGGATATAATGGGCACAATGGTTATCGTCTATGGGATGAAGCAACAAATAAAATAATTCTCTCCCGTGACGTAATTTTCGAAAAAGAAGAGTGTGCACAAAAACGTAAGCTAGAGAATGATACTTTAAAAGAAGATACTATTCCAAAAGAGGATGGTAAAACAATAGAGAAACCTGATTTTATATTACAAGTTTCTACTTTTGAAGATAGTGTAAAAGAGGATGAGGGAGGTGATGTGAGAAGGAGTCAACGTATTAAACAGTTGTCTTCTAATTTAAATAATTATGTATTAATGGCTGATGGCTGTATTTCACTAAATGAAGCTTTAAAGTCGGATGAGGCTCATTTATGGCGAAATGCAATGCGCAGTGAACTTGATTCGCTGGCCGAAAATAATACATGGACATTAGTGGATCCTCCTGCAAATAAGAAAATAATAACAAACCGATGGATTTTAAAAATTAAACGAAAACCAAATGGAGATATTGACCGTTATAAAGCTCGTCTGGTGGCGAGAGGATTTACACAAGAAAAAGGTATAGACTTTGAACAAACTTTTAGTCCTGTTGCGAGGTTTGATACTGTGCGTGCTATTTTAAGTGTGGCTGCTGCTGAATCTTATCACTTAGCACAGTTTGATGTTCAAACAGCATTTCTTTACGGCGAACTTAGTGATGAAGTGTATATGTATCAGCCTGAAGGATGCGATGATGGAACTGGACGTGTTTGTAAATTGAATAAAAGTTTATATGGACTTAAACAATCTCCACGGTGCTGGAATCAAAGATTTGTTAAATTTATGGATCGGTTAGGTTTGAAGGTAAGTCAAGCTGACCCATGCTTATTTATTAAAAATTGTAATAATCGAACACTAATGGTGGCCGTTTATGTTGATGATGGTATTGTTGCTGGTGATGAGAGAGAAGTTGAAATATTTCTGAGAAAATTAAAATCAGAATTTAAAATAACTGTTGGCACTTTAGAAAGTTTTCTTGGGATGCAGATCAAGAAATGTAAGAATGGAATTTTTCTACACCAGGAGTCTTACATTAACAGTATTTTAAAAAAATTTAATATGAATGAAGCTAATTCTGTGTCTACACCTATTGAGAAAATTAATATAATAGAAAACGATTCAATGCTTGATAAAAGTGTGCCATTCAGAGAAGCTGTAGGAAGTTTGCTGTTTTTGGCTATGGCAACTCGTCCTGATTTATCTTATGGAGTAAGCGTTGCTTCAGAAGTACTAGATTGTCCAAAACGATCAGATTGGATGGCAGTTAAACGAATAATGAAGTATTTGACTGGTACTCGTAATTATGGATTGTTTTATGAGAAAAATGTTCAGTTGGAATTAAAATGTTTTTGTGATTCTGACTTTGCAAATGATGAAAAAATGAGACGATCGAGAACTGGTGTTGTGACTACGTTAGGAGGAGGAATAATAACTTGGTTTAGTCGCAAACAACTCACAACAGCTTTGAGTACGACAGAAGCCGAATACATAGCAGCGAGTGAAGCCGCAAAAGAAATCGTTTGGATAAATCGACTTTTAGGTGAAATGAGTAATATTTCTCAAATACCAAAATTGTTTATCGACAATGCGAGTACGATTCGTCTAATTAAGAATCCCGAGTTTCATAAAAAAACGAAGCATATAGAAGTGAGATATCACTACGTAAGAGAGAAATATTATGACGGGATCTTCTCTCTGGAACACATATGCAGTGCAGATCAACTGGCAGATATTTTCACGAAATGTTTGTCTTCTGGGCCATTTAAGTAGAATAGACAGTCTCTTGGAGTTATTTGTTTAAGGGGAAGTGTTGAGTGACAGGTGACAGGTGTCACTCTATTAAACAAATAAACAAATAATCAAGTAGACAATCATCATAGTTTTTGTTTAATGTGTGATTTACGTCAATTTGTATTTTATGTCAATCCTTATCCTTTTTATAATAAATAAATCGTCCATATTCACAAGTATTTAGTTTTATTCAACATTTATAAGTCAAAACAGCGTCAAGAAATGCGTCAACATCGTCCGAAGATTCACCCTTAAATCTTGCTGTACACTTCGCGAAATTGCCGGAAGTTTGTTGTAAATCATCGCGTGTGGGTGTTGACTTTGACGCGAACTGCGTTATCTGCGCGAGAAGACACTGAAACTGTTCGTTGGACAATATTACAGGAGCGGCGATTGCACCGGCGGTTGGACCGGCAGTTTCACTTGGGATTACACCGGCAGTTTCTCCAGAAGTTGCTTGCACTTCCTTTTGAACTTTCGGTGGCATTTTCGTAATTATTAAAAGATTAATACGCGGTTATGAAAACGAATGATTGACGCGAACTATCGCACTTATTCACTAAACACAACCGAATTGCACCAACACAGGTGAACGCTAGTGTAGATATTTTAACAGACTTTTCAGTACACAGGCCCTACGTTGGGCGACCATTTATAACGGGCGGGTTGTGTAGAAATTCTTTATTTAAATACACTAGCTTTACAATAAAAATGTCAATCAATTACACACTTGACAGCTAACAAAACAAAACTGTCGAACATCTGACTTCTTCCACGCCTACGCATCGTTACAAAATTATAAAACTAGTACAGAAAATGTATGTGAAATACATGTAAATACATAAAAATAAAGTAGTAAGATATGACAAAACAATAGTGAAACGGTTAATAAACTCCGTAAAAAAAGTAAATTTCTTACCTGCCATTTTATTGTAAGAATATCTCGGCCAATAACAATCGCATAATTTATAAACTTGCTTCTAATAAAACTATGAAAACAGACCGGTAAATACTCAAGTACAACAACAATAATAAATTATATATTTTTTACCGAATTGTATTGCGAATATTTAAAAAATACTGCAGTGTAGAACGCGTATAGTGGTGTAGTAACAATGCAAGGACAATCGGTATTATTATTTATTTCCAATGCAGTGATTTATAGCTTCGGTTCGTGAGAGTATTGTTAATTTCATATTGATATGATGGAAATTTATGATCATGCTATCTATAGCACAAATAATTCATATTAAGAGTCGATGTGTAGCGCTTAAATATTAAGAAATTGGTTAGAAGTTGTGTATAGGAAGTATATAATACTTGTCTTCACTTAACTAACGTACTGGCTTTACTCAAAACAACTTAACTAACAATTATTATTATATATAAATAAATAAATAAATATATCATCACGGCATATTACCCATTTCTGGGTGTGCCAGTATCTACAACACATGTAGACATCGGTAATAATGACGATATATTTTACCGTGTGGGCGCTTACCAGGCGTCACCTGGTATATATTATTATTATATATATATAACCAAAATTACAGTTTTTATATTGTTATAAACGAACTACTCTAGTTTTGACGTCAATGATCGCGACATGTTCTAATTTCAAGATTACATACTTTTAAAAGTAAAATGTAGAGGTGTCTGTCTTCTTAAACTCTTGTTTTTATAACGGGGAGTAATTGTAAGACAAAATTGCTGTGCCATACGACAAATATGGCATGACAAAAATGAGAAAATTCACGACGAATTACTACTTACTATAGATTTGTGCAGTACATTAGGTTACTTTAGTTTTATATGTTATGTAAGTACATAGACTAGGTTATTTTAAGATATGTTTAGAACAAAATTGCCGTTAGAACAAATTTTGTCATTCACTAACATTTTTTTTTTGTTGAGCACCCTTTTTAAACTATTATTTCAATATATCCGTAGAATGATTGGTCAGAAATCATTGTGCCCAAATGTAATAAATTTTCCATTTTAAAATAAACACTTTTAACATTATACATAAAATATATAAAAAATCTGCCGTATTTCCGAAATAAAAATACAATTTTTTTTCAATAACCGTACTTATTATATAGTATAGTATCGAATTGTTAAAAGAAAACTAAAATTTTATTTCTAGTAAATGCTTATTTGCATTATATAAATGACTTGAATTCACTACTGCTTATTAAGTAGAACAACAATAAAATATTGTAGTTTTTTCATTGAAATCACGGAAATATTTTAATGAAAGTATTTTGCGACTTGAGGAATTAATTCGAGTAAAGTTGAAGGTTTGTCGCTGTCTCACCCATCTTTAAATATGGAAATGGAAATATACTATTTTCAAATAGTATAAAAGTGATCCATTGGTTCTCTTTCCATTATAGCATCGAAAACCTTTGAGATGACATCTAATAGGCGCCGTTTACAGAAAATATATCGATATTATAAAGTCTAGGAACACAGCCAGATTGGCACGCGCAAAAATTGGGTAATACGACGTAAACCTTTATATTTCATTTAATTAAATTTTAAAAAGTTCAGGTATTTTAGATTATATAAATAAATAAATATAACATCACGGCCATAACTCATTACTGGGTGTTCCAGTATCTACAATACATGTAGACATCGGTAATGATGATATATTTTTACCGAAATTTTTACCATGTGGGCGCTTACCAGACGTCACTTCACGGGCACTCATAGCTGGTGTGGAGAGTGCAGCACAGGGATCACTTTTGTGCGATTAAAATCTGCACTGGCCGGGATCGAACCCGGGTCATCAGATTGGGAACCAGACACTATACACACACGGCCACGCGATTCCTTGTATGTTAGATTATTATGTTTAAAACTTTAGATTCGGCCATATTCAATTTTGTGTAGAAAATAACATGATTTTTTTTTAAAAAACAGTAACCGAAATTTATTATTACAAGACGGCCATGTGTATTTCTATCATTAAGGTTTGTCTGTAATTCTAACTATTTACATTTATCATAACATGAACTATTTTGATTATTTTTATTGGCAACAGACCAGACCAAATTACATTAGATATATCCTCGCATAAAACAACATCATTAAATACTGCCACATTGCTGCAAAACATACAAATGGTCAAGATATGGTGATCTCATGTTCTGTATATTTATCTTATTATATTACATGGTTTTGGTTCTTGTCAAATTTAATGACAGAATAAATTTAATTTACTAATTTTGTGTCAAAGCATATAGTTACAATTTATGTTCTGCGAAGTCATTGTAGACGTTTAGAAGTTATAAAAGTATTTATAGAAATATTATTTCTTCTTAAGTATAGTCAAAAAGCTATTTTAAACTGTGAGTCATATGCAGAATTTCTTAAATTTAGTTCATGTTACAATTCTTGGTAAAGAAAAAAAAATGAAAGAAGGTCGTTTGTCGTATAAGTATTGGATATAAATTAACTTTGTTTTTAATATTTTGACGTTAAGTTCGTATATAAAGAAAGTCAATCGTTAACAAGTACGAGTATAATACGAGGACAAATAAATACTGTGATAGTATTGGATGAAAATTTATTTTCTATCTCAAATTTCGACTCCAATTTTAATTTAGAATTTAGGCTGTGTCCGATGTTGCACTTTTATCACCCTAATATCTAAATCCTAAATTTATATGTCCTAAATATAGGGTAGTATTAATAAAAATAAGTAAATGCTTATACTGACAGTTTTATAAGTAAGTACTTATATCTGTATTAATAAAGTTTCAGTAAAAGCTGATGCTATAAGAAAATACTTATTTGGCAAAAGTACTTATAATCAAAATAAGTAATTACTTAAAACTGTATTAATAAAATGGAGTTGATTCTTATAGAATTAAATATTTACTTATAAATTTATAAGTATGATATTTATCATGCTTATGGGAGACGGAACTAAAATTTCAAAAATTATATTAATTTAAAAAACATTCTAGGCCGTGCGAGATCGTAAAGATTATAAAATTCGTAGGGAAAACATTTAAAAAAGCCGAAAAGCAAATTGGTGTTGGTGAACACAACACTTTTTTCATTAATATTTTTGCCTTTGAAGCTACTTTCAAAACTAAATATTTTAAAAATTTCAAAAACTTATGTACATATAACTGAATTTCAGAATAGTATGTTAACTTTCTACAACTTTAAGCCCGTATGCCTCGATCTATAATTCTACACAGAATTATGGATATAATTATAAACAGAATTTTAGAGACGGTCGCATACAGAAATTTTTATCAGAGCTATTTTCTGTCCAAAAAATTAGTAGTGGAATTTTTGATAAATATTGTGGTCGTTGATTATTGTTTACAGTTTTTAACTTGGTCTTGGACTCATGAGCAAGTAACAATGCTCATATAATACTATCAAGAACATCCATATATTTATAGCCAGAATTTTGTAAAAAAAATTACATGCACAGTGGTATGTATTCTGTCCATAAATTTGTTCGTAAAAGTTCTGGTCAGAATTTTGTCCAAAATTATAGATCGTGACTGTCAACAGTCAACAAATGTCAAAATTTCATTTTTTACAAAAACACGGCTTACTATCGTATTTTATACGTAAGCACATTCTTATAAGTACCTAAGTATTTACTTTAAGTATCAGCAAGGAGTTATTAATACGAAAATAAGTATTTACTTGTAATTCTTGCTGATACTGATAAGTAAATGCTAGTATTTATAAGTATTTACTTATTTTTATTAATACCACCCATAGTGATTATTTAGGATTTTAGGAATTAGATTTTAGGGTTTTGCAGGAGCACACTATGCCATGAAGTTGACGTGCACTAATTAAACAAATCATGTTCATTGCTATAATTTATGCAAAACGTCAAATTTACTGTCAAAGAATAGCTTCTTAGCATTTTTATGAAGTATAATATTAACCATATTAACATTTAATCTGAAGTATCATATTAAATCGAACTGCATAATTCATTTTTGTTATTGTAAAGTGTTGCCATACAAACCAATGGATGTCATTATTGTGCTATTCGGAGTTGTATTTATGTGAAGAAGTCCTAAATCCTAAAAACTAAATACCAAAATGCGACATCGGACACAGCCTTAGTCGGTTATAAACGAGGGATTTCCTAAATTCGAACAAGTATATTTATTGGAAGTTTCCGGTTTATGACGCCATATCGCTCGGTTCCGGTCACGTCACTATGTAAGCAGCAAATAACAAAACAATAAAAACTTGACAGTAAATTTGACATTTTGCACAAAATATATCAACGAACATGATTTTTAATTAGTTCGCATCAACTTCAAGTCATAGTATGCCTGATGCATATTAATAATTTTACTTTTTATATTTAATATTTATGCCGTCATATCCAGGGTGTTTCAGACCACCATAAACGATTTTTAGTATTTATTCGTAAATAATATCTAATATAAAAAAATTATTTCCAATAAATTTGTTTTTAAAATACACATCCAACAATACCACACATGACCAAGGTTCCCATTTGAAATTCTGTACCTAAGTGTAGTATCGATTCCGGAAATCGAGACTGTTACCATTAAATTCTTCAGATAGGATTATGTTATGCTAGTTTTTTTCCTGAATCTCTAGGAAGTCGTAGTTATGAAAAAAGCCTGGGACGGGTGACATGAAACACCCTGTATATTCTGTATCAAAATTTGCGTATTTATCTAGACCAGAACGTGTAAAGTCCTTTTAAATAATCGTAACGAGGGTATCGCTAGCATTTTTGAGAATAAAAGACATGATTTAATTTGAACTGTCGAAGCTGTCAAATTATATTTTATGATTAAAAATTGCCGAAAATTAATTATTGGGCAACAAAAACTGTAAAATTATAAGATTTAAAAATGCTTTCCGGTTATTTCCATATTTTTACTCACAGAAATAGATTAACTAAATTATAACTAACTTAATGTTTGCAACGTAATTTCAAATGACAGATAATAGTTACAGTAAGTGCATCCTACCTGGCCGGATGAAGATAATTTGGCAGACCGACACGAAGTCGAGATCTCCAATACGTTCGTTATCGGTAGAAGCACTTACTGACTGCAATTATTGTTATTACGTTTTTTGCAATATGACGCTCAAAATTAAAAAAAAAATAGAAATTATTTATATATATTCAAAATTTGTAGTTGTTATTTTTAAAGTAAGCTTTAATCGTTATTATTATTATTATTATTATTATTATTATTGCCTAACCGGCTTAGAATCTATATTTTACAATAAATTGTGGTACTACATCATAAATTAACCCCCCGTTTCTCGATGAATTCCTTCATCCAGTCTTGTCCCGACCCTATATCGTCTTAACAGAACCGTTTCTTTTCTTTCTCTCGTAACTTCCCTGCACGAAATTCTTAAATGTCTGATAGTTTCTTCTTCTCTCCCGCACAGCCTGCAACTCCTCTGATAACTTGATAGATCGGAATTTATTGTTCCTCTCTTACCACATCTGAACCTGGCAATCATCTTGATGTTTTTCTTTTCTTCCAATAAATACCTTGGTATTGACGTCGTTTGTATTAGTTTATCACCCCTATTCTGTAACTCAATCGATAACTTTTTTCGATCGATAATAAATTGTAGCCAATAATTATAGTAGACAGTGAATAAAAAAATGAAACTAGCAGATGATACATTTGTTTCTATTTGTCAAAAATTATTATCGATCGATAACTATTATCGATTGAGAATACGGCGATATATCTCTTGTTGTAATTTGAGATGTTTTTCTTACTTTGTTGTTCTTGCCGCTGTATGTCTCAATCTCTGATGTAGTTCGTAATGTGTGATTTCTCCATTTATGCGTAGCCTCTCTATTTGTGGAAATTTAATCGTTGTTATTATTTACTTACCATCCCGCCTCCTGATCAGTAAATGATCACAGTTACCGATCAGTAATTTGTAAATAAAACCCACTGCCTTGGCAACCCTATCGGTAAACATTAAAAAAAAAGATCGTGCAAAAACTGTTTAAAATAATAGTACAAATTTTATTTACCACGGGCTACCTGATTCTAGCGCGATCCTCGTAAACTATACTCACCGTCAAATAAATATGGACTGATGCTCAATTTTTTCCCTTTTCCCCACCCTGTCCCTGACCATGCGGTGTTGCCGCTTCTTCATAACTTAGCATTTTCAACATGACCAATTAAAATTGCAACAGTGTAGAAATCTCTAGTCTACAATTATTTGACGGTAAATATAATATAATATTACAAGTAAATACAATGGACAGCATTATGTATATTACTTATCTCACATTTTACCGTACACCGTAAAAGATGTAAAAAATTGTCTAATCTAAAATAATATTCTGCAAATTTATTAGAAAAACTGACATTAATTGCTAGGTAGTTCCATTGTCCTTTTTTCAATATTCATTTGATCATTTTCCAAATGGGGTCCTATACCATAGTCATATTTTAACTATCTTAAATAAGAAGACGAAAATATACATAAATTAATGAATATTAGTGAAAAAAATTTCTTTAAATATTGACTAGGTCACAAACTATAAGCGATTGAAGATGATTACTAATTGGGTATGACGCGTTAGGTACTAAGAATTTGATTGGCCGCCTGATTTTAAAAAGGAGATTCGCGCGTCTGTAGCGGTCACTTTTAAAAGAATATGAAATGTCATGTTGTTCCATAATCTAACAAAACATTTAACAAGTTTGCGTTTGATGAATTTGTTTAATTAAAACATTTAGTAATATTAACAATAATAATATATTTATAATTAAATCAATTTGTAATATTAATTAAATTAATAATAATATTAGTTAAATTAATATTGAAACTTCAAAACAGGCCAACACTGGCGCCATCCGTCGTCATGCTTTGTGTAATAATATTGTCAAACTGTTTCAATGTTCTATAATTTATTAGGAAAAAAAGGTTATTATTTACGTTATTTATACTTAATAATAATTTCTTCATGAATATAACGTATAAGTTTTTATTTACAAACATTTCAGCTATGCAAACATGAAAAAAATTGTTCCCTCTATAACTAACAGTTTGTCCCATTGTTTGTCAATCACTTGTTAGTACCTGCCACGTCACGCACAAATTCTTAAACTTTAAAAATTCATATCCCGCTTATTATGTAAAATTTTTAAGTCGCGTTTGCACTAAAATTCTTATTTTATCCTGTTCTTACAGAAAAAAAAGAAAAATGGTATAGGACCCCATTGTATGTGTTCATTCAAATTGTATGAATGTTGTAATATACATGATTTTTTTTTTCAGAAATCATGGAAAATGTTGAATTATTACGGATAATGAACTGAACAACATGTCAACGTCGACGGAACCGAAGCATATCCCGTACGATCCTGCCCTTGCTTGCCTCAAGTATTCGCTTCATATCTTCAACTTATTTTCCGTGGTAAGTAAGAATAAAAAAAAATCAATTTAAAAACTAATTATATTGACTATAGTATTTACTCTTAATCAGGGGTGATTTATGACTAAAATAACAAATTCAGTTGTTTTTTAATTTTTCCAATGTATTTTTAAATAGTAGTCATGATAATTAGTTAGTTAGGGTGACTAAAGTTTTTAGTAAATTGTCATTGTATTTTAATCGGTAAAATAACTTAAGTTTAATAAAAGAATGTGGATATGGTTGGGATTACATAAAAAAACCACATCCGTTGTAAGTAATAGATTAGCATTAGCATATATTTTTAATAAATACCGCAAATATTTATTAAATCATTCTTATATAAATACACATTACAGTATGATTGATTGTTGTTACAGTATATGAATAAGTAGTATATTGTATAACTAGTGCTGGAAGTTGGATATTTCACACGAACGTGAAGTTTGAGCCACGAGCCGAAGGCGTGTAGTTTAATCACGTGAGTGTGAAATATCCTTTCAGCACGTTGTACACGATATTTTTCCGACGACCACAAAATATAAAACAATATAAAATTTTCATAAAAATATTAAAACTGATTATGTATACATCATTGCTATCAGAATTCACCAAAAATTATGTTAAAATCTGATAAATCAGGGCCCAGCCTTCTTAATCCGTGTAAATTCAGCAAATTATTTGCAACTGTCAAATTTTTAAATACAAATTTTTAGGTTAGTTCGCTCAGTTATCGCAGCGTGTGATAAAATCATATCACACAGTTGCGGACGCATCTGATTGGCTAACGAGCTTTCATTTCACACAGCTTTGGTAGTGATGTGCAATGACCAACTTTCAGTAATAGTTTAGCGTGTGAATTTATGTACTTTTCGTAGTGGTCGTCGGAAAACACTTTTAATTATTAAACTAATACAAATTATATCTACTTTTTATAATTTTTTTGAATGTTTTGAAACTACTAAAAATTGTGATATAATACCTATAATATAGAAAGTGGTTAGAATTAAATTGTTGAAATCACTAATAGTTGATTACCACACGTGGTAGTCATAATATTTTTTGAACGATCGGCTTTTTTTAACCTTTACCGACAGGGTTTTTAAGGCAGTAAGCTTTATGTTAATTACTCTGTATTTAAAATTAAAAACAGTGGCTGGTAACACAAGCCTTGTTTTAAGTAAAACGTTGTTTCAAGAAGTCAAATTTCATTATTTAATAATAAAAATAAATAATATCAAATTTATCAAAATATGATTTTAAAGCAGAACATAGTTTGTATCCAAACAAATATTAAAAATAAAATCGTTCTTTAAACATAAGGGTGAAATTAAATATTGAAATTTGAATTTGACATTTCTTAAAACAGTGTTTTAGCTAAAACAATGCTTGTTCTACCAACCAATATTATTTGAGTTTGAAATTTACATTTTTCATAAAATCTTTAAAAAATTGTTTACTATTGATTGATCTAACTAAAATAAATTGATTATTTTTAATTTTTTTCATGCCCAGTTGCACCAACACGGCTAAATATTAAGCTAGGCTTAAAAAAATGCAAATCGAAATTTTGACAACAATGTATTATAATTCATTTGACATTTCATTTCGATGCAATATTTGTCAATTTAAGCCGAGTTTAATACTTAAGTTATGTTGCTGCAACCGACCATCAGGGAATTGTAATTGTTTTGAATTTTAAACCATTAATTTTTTTGAAAAAAGGGGCACATAATGTTCCCATTTAATGGTGGCCTACTTACATTGGACACACTGGTACACTCAAGTATGTATTACAAAAAACTTATAATTTTTAACACTTGTACTTCGTTACCAAGTTACGACTAACCTCGTCACCATGAATACATAACTCATGTGCGTACGATATAATCAAGCAAAGGTGGATAAAGTTACAACAGAATGGGTAGTCGCCAAGAAATACCGTGTGCTACTAATTGAATGACTACAGCCGTAGCAGTATTAGCAGTTACATAGTCTTATTATTATAGTTTATAAATACGCATATTTATAAATGTGTAAATTCATGTTATTGTTATTTGCTATTTACCATTCGTTATTCATATTAATTGTAGCTAGTACGTGATTTTCTTGGAATAAATAAAAACACCTGTACTAGAAATATGAGAAAAATGTTCAGCGATAAGAAACAAAGTTAACAAGGAAGTTAAACGCAATTATATGCTCATTTAATTGAAGAAAATTGTATAGGAGCTATTAGAGATAACTACATTAACTACAGTTATTAAATGAAAAGAAAAATTTGAAAATAGTAAATCTTTATAATGACTTTTTATATCAAAGAATTTCTTTGCAGCACAAAAAAATTATTGTCAGAATGTCAATGCTATTGTGAACTAATCTTATATCTTACATACACCCTGTCATTAAATTTTTGTATCAATCTATTGTTATAGAAGATGAATATCGTAAAACAAAAGACATGGGAAGAGCACGCCTACTAGAATATCTGATTGTAATAATTAATGATATGTTCTTTAAATTTGAAATATCTAAAGGATAATCATTGTAAATGAGTTTCATTTTCTCGTAATAGTATGTAGTATGAAATGCACCTGTTATCAAAAATTTTCTATAATCTAATCTGCTTTAATCCAGAGTTCAAGTATAACGATATTTTTTGTATCAAAGAAGATTTCACTTTACGGGCGCTACGAATACACCACAGGGGATATTTTTGTTTGATAAATATAAATAAATCATAATAACCCATTACTGAGAGTAGCAATCTGCTATTATCCTCAGATTTCGGTAATGACGATAAATATCTACATCGTATAGGATGCTTATCACACGTCTCCTCATGGGCAAGTAATGCTGTTGTGGAAAGTGCACCAACATGGTCAGTTTTGAAATTTAGTAATAATTTTAAATTAACTAATCTGAATCGGACCTAACTTCTAAACCAAACTTGTCACATACCCTATTTGACTTAATCTCTGTGCTTTTTACCAAATTCAAATTTATATTGTCAATGCCACACCACTTATAATTTTTTATACCATAAATAAATAAGGAGATCTTATGTTGTACACTTTATACAATACCGCAAAAATATTTTATCCACGGTTGAGAAAGAAAGTCGGTTTCTGTGATGGCTGAAATATCAGAAGAAGAAATAATCTAAACTCTAAACAATGGGGTCCTCCACTCTATTTTTTTTTTATTATTTAAATAAAAGTTTGTTTAATTTTGAAATAATTCGTAGTATTAAAATTTCTTAATTGTCATTAGTTTAACTACATTTGATTTTCAATGTCAGCATGACTTCACGGCGGCACTCCTATCTTTCTCTCGCTCCGCCCCACACTCTAGTAGGCTGCGAGAAAAAGATAGCAATAGTGTGACGTCACAGTGACACTAACAACAAATTTCAAATATCTCGTAAAGTAATTATTAAATAAAGTTTTTTTATCTTAATCTCTATTTGTTTAGTAATACTTAAAGTGTACATTTTATAATTTTTTGTTATGGTGGAGGACCCCATTATCGCTGTCGGGCAAAATGTACACAAATCTGTCAGAATATAATTACTAAGTATAATTAGTTTTAATTTAACAAAAATACTATTGTGAAGTATATATTTGGTACTACAAGAGTTATTTATATGACTAGTCGTCCGAGTCGGAGGGAAAGCATTTTAATATGAGCACTCGCCAAACTATTTCTGGACGCTTGATATATGTGTACAAGATTTTTTGAGCCAATTTCCCCATATGTATTTATTAAATAAATCCAAATATTAAATAGTAAATCTTTTAGGGCCGGTATTTCAGATACAGTTTAAGCTATAGATTAACGTTAAACTTCGCTTAAGTAAAATAAGGTGTATTTCAGTATCAGTTTAATTGTTAAACTATAGCTTCTGTTAATCCCAGGACGAGGTATCGTTTATTGACATAAGCGTCGATTATCTTGAAACTGTCAATGTCAATTCAATTTAATGTCATTAAATAATTTATTTATCAAGATAAAAGATTTTGCAATATTTTCGTAAGTACATAATATAAGTTATATTTAAATATTACTTACATAGTATAAAGTACTTATTTTATTAGAAATACGCTGAAATGGACGAAGAGGAAATAATTAATTTTATAATAAGATTGGGACGACAAAGGAAGGAGTATACAGAAATCGTAATGATAATTTTAATTTATGGGACGATACCGAATTTTATATTAGATTTCGACTATCAAAACGTGTTACAAATATAATTTTAGATTTAATCAGCAACGAACATCTGTATTACTATTTAGTTGTGTTATCTATAAAAATATGTATAGACGTAATTTCAAAAATTATATAAAACTTTTAAAACGTACACACGTCCAATGGTTTTCCTGATAAAAGTTTTTCAGATCTTTAATAACTCCGGAGTGTAAACACTCCACATAAACGATGAACTGTTTACTTCTACCGTCGCCGTCGTACCGTTTTGTTCTAATCTCGGTTCTGATAATTCATCTGAAAATGGAAACATAATTTTTCTTTCAATATTCAATTGTATTTAATAAAATTCATAACTATACATTCAATCACATCACAATCAAACTTGGACGTATTTCCAGTAACTTAATATTTAATAAATCTAAAATTTCATTTTTTATGCCAGATACCGGAACAGATATTGGAGGAGCACCACCTGTGCCCTTCATGTAATTCTTCTCATGTGATGCTTTTTGTTTAATATTTTTTTAACATTCTCCCACTTCCTCTGTACAATGTCAGCAGTCCTTGCCTGTTGCAGATTTGGATTTGATAAATTAAATTCATCTTCAAATTTTGTCCAGTATTCTCTCTTCTGCTTCCAGGTACACCTGTCTGATTTTTTTTATTTTCGACTGCTGTCCAATATTTCATTACTAGTTCCTTTATTAATCTTGTTTCTTCGTCTGTAAAATTTCTGGATCTCTTTTTATTCTAAATTAATAATTTTTCATAATTACAATCTATATTTTATAAAATAATATGTATTTCATGTGAAATTTACTTACCTTGTCCATTTTAATTAAATGTCAAATGTCAAAAAATAAATAATATTCGGTGACACATTACCAACTTAACACAAATATTGACAAAACTATAGCTTAATAAATCTACGGATTAGATTCTACTGAAATACGCTCATGTATCTAAACGACGTTTAAATTTTAACTATCGCTTGAGTAATCTTTAGATTAAACGTAGAACTGAAATACCGGCCCTTACTCTGTTAACATCAGAAGATTTGAATCTCAAAAAACGGTTTATAAACATAACCTGATAAATCAACAAACACTTTTTCAGATGGAGATGTAACTATTTACATTTAAATTACCATTAACAGTTTAGTCCTAAAATTTGTAAAACACCAAAACTATAATGCCAACTTAACCATAAAAGGTCCTATTTTTTGTTGGCCGAGGACGGTAATAAAGTGTGAATGATTTACGCCCACATTCTTATAACTTTTCAAACATGAAACCAGAAATGAATTGTTAGGGCCAGTTTTTCAATCTCTGGTTAAAATTTTAACTTCTATTTAAGTAAACAATATTGCATCGTTTTGTTGACAGCAATGATATATCTTTGCTTATTTAACTCTTAGTTAAAGTGTTAACCAGGTATTGAAAAACCGGCCTTTAGATGTAAATATTGACATCATCGTTAATTATTTAATTTGCCAAAAACGAAACATTAAGTAATTAACGAATTGTTATAAATACGAGTATTAGGCTTGCGAATTGTAAAATTACGTATACTGGAAGCACAATAAACAAATTAATTCTGCAATTCTGCGTTTTATATATATGTACATACTATTTTTGACGATTTTCGCGATGTAAAGAAATGCTGAAGTCTTGGAAAAAATAGTATGAATGTCCGCGAAAGCAAAGTATGTTTTTCCCACATTGCGTTGAAGCCCTCGGCTTCGCCTCGTGCCACAATTTTTCTTCTCGGGAGAAAATCATACACTACTCCCATTTGATTTATAATACACAATGCTCGTTTTTCGAGACTCACCACTAGATACGAGGTGTGTTCAAAAAATATCGCGAATTTTGTGTTTTTTCAAAAATTATTTATTTATTCATGAATATCTATTTTGTCCCCTTTAAAGTAATCCCCATGAGATATTATACACTTGTGCCAACGGTTTTTCCAATCTTCAAAGCACTTCAAAAAATCATTTTTTTTTATCTTGTTCAGCTCCTCCTTCGATGCCGTCTTTATCTCGTCAAGCGTAGCGTAACGTCGTCCTTTCATGGGCCTCTTCAGTTTAGGGAACAAGAAAAAGTCACAGGGGGCCAGATCTGGGGAATACGGTGGCTGCGGCATCATTAGTGTGTTGTTTTTGGCTAAAAAGTCGCGCACAAGCAACGATGTGTGAGCAGGGGCGTTATCGTGGTGCAAAAGCCAATTTTTGTTCTTCCACAAATCCGGGCGTTTCTGGCGGATTGCTTCGCGCAAATTGCGCATAACTTGCAGGTAATATTCCTTATTGACCGTTCTACCCTGTGGCAAGAACTCATGATGCACCACGCCCCTGCAATCGAAGAAAACTGTCAGCAAAACTTTCACATTCGACCGAACTTGGCGCGCTTTTTTCGGTCTTGGTTCGTGCGGCAGCTTCCATTGAGATGATTGAACTTTGGTTTCCACGTCATAACCATAAACCCACGATTCGTCACCAGTTATGACCCTCTGGAGCAAATTTGGGTCGTCGCGGACAGAGTCCAACATCTCATTAGCAATGTTCATGCGATGCTGTTTTTGGTCGCAATTGAGCAATTTTGGTACAAATTTCGCGGCGACCCGTCTCATGCCCAAATCATTGATAAAAATCGAATGGCACGAGCCAATCGATATGTTTAGGTCCTCAGCAACTTCTCTAACGGTGATTCGACGATTGGCCAATATCATTTTCTCCACTTCATTAATTCTTTCGTCTGTTGTTGAAGTGCTCGGGCGTCCGGCACGCTTTTCGTCGTTCACATCTTCTCGGCCTTCTGAGAACATTTTGTACCACCGATAAACGTTGCTTTGGTCCAAGGTAGCTTCTCCGTATGCCACAGTCAACATTCGGAATGCATCCGCGCACTTAATTTCGTTTTTCACACAAAATTTGATACAGGTTCTTTGTTCCATTTTTTTGAATAGGTAAAAATCGAAGACGATCCAAAACACGTGCAAGCAAAGCAGCTGTCAACAATTAAGTGAACATTCAAAATGGCCGAGCTTGTCGACATAAGTGAGAGACATGAGTACCAACATAAAGCCACAAAAAGATCGAAATTCGAATATACGTAACCCGCGAAAATTCAAAATTCGCGATAGTTTTTGAACACACCTCGTAAATGAAAAAAATCAAATTTTACTGGTTTTTGTTTTTACCAAACTAATTTCTGAATATGAAATAATATGAAATTTTGGTGTACCCTTCCTTAGGATTAGGATACTTTTTTATTTTCTTTCGAACGGCGATGTTTAATTTTTTTTATCATTATGAGATCTTTTTAGCTTTCCAACAATGCATAACTTATTGATGTTCATTTAATTCAAATAACAAAAATGCAATAATTAATTTTATAGGGTAAAAACAATTAGTGTGGCAATGAAGCAAATGAAGTAATCAGTAAGGTATTTTCATCTGTTTATTTTAATGTTTATTTTCTTCATTGTCACCAATATTTTTAACTCTGAAACATTTTAAATTTCGTTTTCAATATGGTCATCGAATTCTGGCGTTCATTTATAAATATTAAAATTAATTGAATTGAATAATTTTGAGAACTAAACTATGAAACTATTCTAAATTATGCTGTATAAGGAACTTTATAATTCTATACAAAGATATGAATTTAAGTTTTATTTTTTACATTTACATCTTTGTATAATTGTCACAATTAGATGCAATTACATACTTGTAACCTATTATTATGTAAAATTAATTTATCATGTAAATATCTATTCCAAACTAAGGAAAATGATAAACTAAAATGATATGTATTTATAATAACATAATTATTACTGTCATAATTGATATAATCTTCCATGCATCAGTATTTTATAATTATATCGTGATAATTTGAGTATGTAGGAAAAATATTGAATAATAATTATATGAAAATATTTCTGCATTGCGTTTGGCAAAAAAATTATAATTTATTCATAAAATAACATTTTATTTAGAGTCAAAAAGTTGTTAGTAATCAGAGCATGCATCTTTAGATCCGTCAATTAACACTAGTATTAAAATCAATTAATTTTGATTTATCGCGTATAATATTATCGCGGATCTATTAAAATCGGCAATATTACACGGTATACATATTTATTAGCAATATATAAAGCACATGTTTTTCATGGAGATGTGTTATGTTTATTTATAATTATGAAGATTAATTTTAACCTAATTTTAAAAGGGTAATAATAATATATTCATATGACATATGACTACTGTACTTTTATTATTCAATATTATACAAGCATCCTTGTATAGTAGTGTGAACATTAAAATATATTACATAGCTCAAGGCAAACAGGATGATTTAATAAGTACAGAGGATAATATTCATTCATAACATAATTTATGCATTTAGTACAACAAAAGTGTATAAAATACTGCCTATACAATAGGCACATACACTATCATAAATCAGTACAAGATCAATAATTGTTTAATTACACAGCGGTATTAATAAACAAATTCTTATTTCCAGATTAGGTATTCCGAGAATATCTTTTAACCTAAAATAAGATTTATGCAGAGGTAATTCACGAGTTAAGTCTTATTTAGAGATGCATTCGGCCGGGCCGGGCCGGGCTTTGAGGTTTGGATCGACTCGGCCCGAAAAAAAAATTGATTCGAAATCGGGCCGGGCTTCGGGCCGAGCCAAGCCAAAGCTCGAAATTGGGTGCATCCGGCATTCCTAATGTTGATTTTTATGTTAAGGCGAAATGCTTAACATTTTTCGTGTCAAACTTATAAAAAAACCTCTACATTCTTATAACTTTCAACATTAGTTGACATAAGTAGTTGAAAAAGAGACCCTTCTACTGTAAGTTTGTTATAAAAATCACAGACCTACGAGTATTTAACACTTTGTTTACCAAAGAATTTAAACAACTTTTTCACAAATCTTATATAAAAAAATATAATTTACATAAGGATTTTTTATCTAACTTTGTTTCTGCTCAAAAATAGGACAAGAAATCATTATAGTAGGAACAAAAATCAATTTTATTTAAGTATATGAGTAATAACAATAATAATAGCAACATCACAATATAATTATTATGCTTTAATGAATAACCTTGAATTCTTGAAGTAAAATAATACATTTTTATTTATTAATATGTGAAGTGTGTTGTTATTAAATCATTGAGTATATATAAATAAACAAAAAAATCAATGTATGAAATATATACCAGTCTTGTATTATTAAATTTTGGAGCCCCTCAAAGTTAGTTTTGTGTAAATAAATTGTGTAATTTATTGAACATGCCATTGCGAAATAATCAAGTCAGGAAGAAATGATACATAAATTTGCGATAGTGAAGGCACGAAAATTACCATATAATTTAATCATTCTTGGATTCTCGTTAGTTTTAAATTCTGATAGGTATTTTTACCTTCCGTCACCTTTAGGTAAGGAAGGTATTGTTGTTCCAATACTATTACGTAACATTCTCTTTACAATCAAATAATGTTACTATCAAGTTTTCATCTCTACCAATTTTTGAATTATTGCCCCAAAAGTCAATATAACCCACATTTAGATAAAAACTTCAAAATTTTCAAAAATCTAATTTTTATGTATCTAGATACTTCTCATGCGCTGATTCCAAATTTTGAAACCTCAGGTCGATATCTCTTTTCGTTCTCGAGATATTTAGATTCAAAGTTTTGCTCAAAATTGCCCATTTTTGGGTAATAACCCAAAAATGGGTCGAGATATGAATTTGACGACAACACCATTCGATTCTACAGACAAAAATACATAAGTATAGCAATTTTCATAATTTTTATCCAACCGGTTCATTCTTTATTAATAAAAGCTTGAAAACCCCTGAAAATGGCCACAATCTAAAAAAATCGTAAGGGGTACACCTTAGATTTTTGCGATTTTTGGCCATTTTCAGTTATTTTGCTTTAGAGATTGTATGCGGTGTAGTAATTTTGCCCGTAGAATCGAATGGTGTTGTCGCTAAATTCATATCTCGACCCATTTTTGGGTTATTTCCCAAAAATGGGCAATTTTGAGCAAAACTTTGAATCTAAATATCTCGAGAACGAAAAGAGATATTGACCTGCGGTTTCAAAATTTGGAATCAGCGCATTGAGAAGTATCTAGATACATAAAAATTAGATTTTTGAAAATTTTGAAGTTTTTATCTGAATGTGGGGTATATTGACTTTTGGCTCAGGGCGCCTATATATCTTGAGCCGGCCCTGCTCAAATGTCATATAATAATAATTTAAAACTAATTAAAATTTTTAATACATCGTAAATGAAGAAAATATTATTACAAATAAGTAAGGTAAGACAGTAATACTTAATATAAAATATAAAAATTGTTTCTGTGGAAAATTTATATTTATATTTTGACCAAAGTTTCCACACATCAAGCTAAGGTCGCGTTTGAATTAAAATACGATAACCGGTGAAATCTAAATAAAAGGTAAGAATAATTGATTATTAGGTGAACAGTAGATCTGCCAACATAACATGCTTCTGCAGTCAAATCCAAAGTTTTCTTGTTATTTTATTTATTAATTATAATTTTTTTCAAAGATGTAACGCCAAATTTTTGAAAAAATTGTGTACATTAACAATAATTGGTTTTGCCTGCCCATTTAAATCTTGTTTTCCTAAACGTTTTTTATAAGAACCAGGACTATTTAATTCATGAGTTTCACTCATTTTCTTTTCAAACGTCTAAATATAATGCAATTTATAGGATTGGGAATAAAAAAGTGCACGCAAATACTAACGAAAATGTCAGAATATAAAATGACATTTACAGATTACAGATATTTGTACAGGTGGACACTTAAAAAATCTCCACTCCATAATTATTTGACGGCAAGTATAGTGTTTGAAAATTAACATTTTACACATTGTAAAGAGTGCGTAAAGTATGTACTTTACGCCCGGTTGTAGGAAAATAGCTATTTGTGTATTAAGAGCGCAAAATGCGACATTGTCGATTGAGAGGCGGCATTCTCTCGAAATCGACAATGTCCATTTGCGCTCGAAACACACACAAGATTTTTTCTACAGTCGCCACAATGGGGTCCTCCACCATAAAAAATAATAAAATATACACTTTATACTTACAGTACTGCTCAATAAATAACGATTGGTTAATACAAAAGATACGGTTTGAACTTAAAAAGTTCCATAAAAAAAAAAACAAAATTAGAGCGTAGAAGCAAGGATTTGTAATGATTTGATGAGTTTTTGTAGCAAAATGTGTGGTTAGTTGTCACGCCTGTCACACTGAAAAAATTAACAAATATTTCAAGGAATTTGTGATTATATAGACATGTATGTGCATTGACTGACTTCTCGCAATTATTTAAGCAACGAAATAATTAATAACTTTATTGTAATCAAAATAAATAGCTAACTAGACATCAGATGTCAGTACGACTCGCAACTATCCTACCGCCATCTGTGTACAATCATTCCTATTACTAAACATAACTGTTCACACAATTTATCTTATATTTAATTTTATTTTATCGTTATTTTCCATTCTTCTTGAGTTTTTATTCAATCTAATCTAAATATTTTATATTTTCATTTTTGTAATTGAATGCCCTATTTCATTTTCACAGCAGTGTGGCATTTTGTTAGGTTTTGTTAAATACCGACAGAACATATGTCAAATTGACTTGTGAATGTGATAAATGTGTAATTACAGTGCCATTAGTTCATAACTAAACATTTTCATTAAGAATGTAGACAAGTGACATTTCTCAACATTGTATACTTAGAAATTTGGACAGCGAGCGTTTTTATTACTTTGTCGCGCATGAGCGGCAAAGTGACATTTTGCATTGACAAAAGAGAGCGCAAGTGGCTACTTTCTATAGTGACTGTAGAAAAAATATTTTTTTGCTTATTGTAGTAGTCTTGTAAAATAAAAATTGTTTGCTAATTTAATTAACCTCGTAGCTCTTATATAATTCTCGAGATAGCACTTAAAATGAACAGCCTGAATAACTGTTGCTAAAGATGCATTCGGGCCGGACCGGGCTTTTAGGTTTGGATTGATTCGGCCCGAAAATAAAAATAGCCGGCCCGACTCGAAAATCGACTCAACAAAAAATTAGCCGGCCCGGCTCGAAAATTGACTCGAAATCGGGCCGGGTTTCGGGCCGGGCCCGGCTCGATGATCGACTTGAAATCGAGGCGGGCTTCGGGCCGAGCCGGGCCAAAGCTCGAGATCGAGTGCATCCGTAACTGTTGCTTTGAATTTATGTAATGCTGGTTGCATTTAGAATATTAGAGTATGTACCCATGTTGCCACCGACCTTGGTAAACAAAGAGTAATCGCACAGACTAAAGTTTCGATTAAATTAGTTCGAATTAATAATTAAATTAGTATCTTCCCAACTTCAGGTCTTGGACATATTAAGTATGAAATGTCATTCCTCTGGAAGATTCACTTTCATAGGAGCTTTAATAATTATCTACCTATATTTTACTTTCTTACGAGTATTATTTTTCAACTGGTTTTTTGTTGTAGGTTGCAGGAATAATATTACTTCTGTACGCCTCGAATGCCATTATAAACGACCATGATTTTGTGCCATTGTTGTCATCAAGTACCTACCCCGCCATAGCATATTTGATGGTAATAACGGGATGTCTCATCATTATATTGTCCGTTCTTGGTTGCTGTGGTCTCGTCAAAGATCACCTACCCGTTCTTCTTTCTGTAAGTATAATACATTTTTAATATCATTTTTATATATAAATTTAACAGCATATTATCTGATATTTTGTGTGCATATCTGCTTTTCACAAATTTCAATAATGGCTGAATATTATTACTGTATTGGTCAATAAAAAATTTAGGCACAACTACATTAAAATTGTTTGTTTGCATTTTAGTTACCAGGGCGGAAAATTGAACATTACGCCCGCCGGGCATTTTGCCTGTTTTACTACCCGCCGGGCTGTAAAAAAGGCAAAACGCCCAGTAATGATGCTAACCTTCATTTTTTAATTATATGAATTTTAGAAGTATTTCTTTAATTATTTATAATATAACGACAAAATAAGGTCAACCTGGCCACGTAATAATTTTACATAGCAAATAATTTAAAAACATTTAATTTGATTGCAGTTGTGCGTAAAACGTTGTACATACCTCAGGCCGAAAGAAGTTTACACCCTTGGTCGAATAAAAATCCTCTGCTACGCGTCGGGCTTCAAATTTTGTCCGCAGGCGTAAACATTTTCTTTCGGCCTTCTATACGTAAATAACTGTGCAATAAATAATTGACAGGATCTGTGGCTGAGTATGTTAAATGTATGACTCAGGTTATTACCAATATATCTTGCAACAAAGGTAAAAAATTATAAACTTTTAAATATACAAACAATAATAATAATTTTTTAAATATACTTATCCAGACAGAAAAGTTCAAAAAGTATTAGTATTCTACTCGCATGTAATAGCTATTACTCATTCAAATGATTTACAAACTTCATTCTTTTAAATAATAGCCCACATTACATGCTCATAGAATAATATACTATTATTGATACCGCCTACTACTTTTCAAAAATTAATGTTTATTAGTTACCAACTTGTAAAATTGGTTGTTAACTTATAAAAATAAAATTAAAAAAAAATATTGTGCAATACACGCCAGGGTAACTATTTTACTGCCTCAAGGTGGTGACAGGCTCGCCTACTCGGCTCGCCAGTCCCTTCCTCCTTTCAGCAGTAAAAACCGTTTTACATGGCTTGTAATGTAAAATTCTATTTATTTATAACCAGTGGTGAGCTATAAAAAAATTAATAAAGGGCTCGCCCAAATTTTAACAAAGGGCCTGCACCTTGTTTTATAAAAACGAAAACGTGAGATCATACAAAACTTATTTATCACCGCACAGTCAATGACGATTAACTGATAGGCTACCGTTCTACTTTGTCATTTGTCTCTCAACTTATGCAAAGCAAATGTTTTTAAGAAATTGTGTTGTTTTTGAAAAAAAAAAAAAAATAATAATAAGAAAAGAAAGTCAACAAGGGGCTCGCAAATTTGAGAAAAACTTAACAAAGTGGTCCTTGCGGTACATATATCACACAGCTTTGAATAGCTGTGGGATCGAAATAAACACACACACTCTACATTACAAATATATCATTTTGCTCAAAATTGTGAAAAAAGGGTTGTTACAACCAGCAATAGCAGTTTGTAATAAACCTTACTGATTTATTAATTAAAAACCACAACCGGCTATTTAATTAACTAATGAGTGTAAATATAAGAATTTACAATATTAATGCCCAAGATGAACCAGCCAAGGTTTAAATTTTAAGTAGCGTTAAACAAAAAGAAAAACATGCATATCGAAATTTTGACAATATCTTTTCATTTTGATGGGTTATTGACAATAATGTAAAGAAAGCTTAAAATTTAAGTTACGTTGTCGCAACTAGTCATAATTTAAATAGTATCTAACTGGTTATTTTACAAATTTTACTCACTTTTTAACAGTTTAAAAAAATCATTTCATTGTTTTTAAACTTTTTGTTATCTGCTTTGAGTTGTGAGCTAAACATGTTAGTTTGTGTAATGTTATATCATTAATCCGCTATTTAGCAATTATTTCTTAAAGCGAATGGTGAACTCAGCTTAATTGACACATACACCGGGTCAAACTCTAGTGGGTCGACCCATTGCTCAATTATCTGTTATTTCAGTGACTTAAGCCACAATCACAGTACCGTGTACACTTCAATATGTTAGCTTTCCGCAAAGATGAGAGCTCAGAGCTTATTTCATGCAAATTGCCAACTATCTCATACTAATGACTACGTGGAATACTCATTCAGATTAAAATGGTCATTGAAGGTTCACTTACAATGAATTGTAAGTTGTCTTCGATTTAAACGAAAGGGGAATACGAATAATTAAAATTATTACATATTGAAGATCTTGTATTATTGTAATATTATTGTTGATTGCATTCTGTATAAATCTCAGCTGTTTATATTTGAAGGAAACAAGTACACGAATAAAATCAGTAGGGAGACATTTACTTTTCAAAACAGGAAGAATGTATTTCAAATTATAAAAAGACGAGTTTCCGAGTGTAGAAAAAGGTAAAACAAATTTTAAAACTAAAATAATATATCTAGTTTTTCCTGTACCCCAAAAATATTAAATATTAGAAACAATATACTCAGTACAGGATTTTTATTTTTGTATTTAAAAGTTCTTTGAAAAATAAATTAATTTTACTTAATAACAGAACGCTTTATTTGATTTGGATGAAATTTCGTATGACAGTTCGTATGGTTATAAGTTATCTTTTAAGATTTAAGATGATACTTGTTATTATTAGTGTACCACTAGTGTATGAAACAGGTGTCCCAACATTGATTAGAGCGTAACTTTTTAATGGCCACGCTGATAATGTGAAATTATTTTTTTTTTCTGAAAGATACGTCCAATAGTAAACTTTTCTCTCTCTGTGTAATTTGTGATATCTGTTACGGTTTACACAGAAAATAATAAAACCAGACTGACTGCACCGTGAATTTTTACCTCTCGCTAAGAGAGGTATTGGAATCATGCTAAAAATCAGATCCAAATCCAGATTTTAATGAATAAGCACGTTTCAAGGTCACTAAAATCCGTTTGTAACATTTTTACAATGATGTATGTATGTATGTATGTGTGTATATATGTGTGTGTGTGTGTTTGTGCGTGTGCGCGTGTGTATGGCTGGATGTTGGAGGGTCGATTCCTCAAAAACTGTAAGACTTATGACCTGTTTAAGTATGAATTTCTCAATCTGACATTCCTGGGAAGAACTGAAAAGGTTTTGGTAACAACCGGACAACCGGAAGTAGTAGTTTCTAAAAAAAGTTCTTCTAAATATTATTTTTGAAAATTTTTGATACTACTAATATTGAAGAACATACAATTCTACATCTGATACATTTAAACTTTTTATTATATCTTCTATAAATTTAGAGATAAAGGCACTATACCATATAGATTAATCTAATCGCAGAGGATAAACTACACGAAGGAAACCAGTTGACAAATTAAAATGTTTATAACATAATTTGTAAATGATAGATGTCAGTGTCAAAAATCAACAGTTTTAGTGACATTCTGAAAGCTTTTTCTGGGAAGTACATTTAATCTTTGTTATTGTTTCATTAATTTAATATTAAAAATTGTAGGTAAAATGTATATATCCATAAGAAATACCGCCAATCTTGCTAATGAACTGGAAGAATCTCTGACATTTAGGAACTTCCTCATACAATGAAAAATAGATATAATTAGAATTATATATGTGCAGAAGACATGTTAAATACAATGAAAAACAATATTTGGGTAAATTTCTGTAATGTTTTTGTTATAAAACGACGGTTCGGTAGCGAAGTGCAATACAATACTTACATATAGCCTAATCGGAAATGGCGAGAGGTCTTGTGCTGGCCATAACAGATTTTTTTAAAATAAATTTATGCCCGTATTCATAAACACTCGTTAAAATTTTAAACTGTTCGTTATAATTTTTATCCAATAAAAACAGGCGACATTGAAAGAAAAATCGAAATTTTATTTGTCAAGTTTGATTCTATTTATCAGAAATTATAACGAACCGTTTTGAAACTTTACGAGTGTTTTTGAATGTGGGCATTAATCTATCAGTCTATCCAAATGTCAAACAACTAATTTTTAGTGACAATAACAATTGTTTATTGGTTGTCAAAAATTTTCTTCGCAATATTCTAAAATGAGTGGTAGTTTGTTCGGCCTAATAGTATTTTACTACCATTATTATAAATAAGACGATTACATATCTTAGCTTACTCCTAAACAAGTTGAGAAGATAGACAACTCGTTACTGTCATTAAAAATTAGGACCGGTAGTATTTACTCAAAATTTTAGTTACTGTGACTAACTGATTACCATGACTACCATTTAGAAATACATTGAGATGATTAAAAAACAAGTGAATTTGTTACTTTAGTCAATGTTTAAGAGTAAATACTACCGGTCAATATGTTTAGCATTTGGACAGACTGCTAGATAAAATTTATTTTAAAAATTTAGCGGTGCAGACACTCAGATTTTATTTTTTTCTGTGAGAACCGTAACAGATATCACAAATTACACACAGAGAGAAAAGTTTACTATTGAACGTATCTTTCTGCAAAAAAATAATTTCAAGTTTCGGCGTGGCCATTAAAAAGTTACGGTCTAATCAATGTTGGGACACCTAAGTTTCATACACTAGTGGTTCACTAATAATAACAAGTATCATCTTAAAAGATAACTTATAACCATACCAAATTTCATCCAAATCGAATAAAGCGTTTTGTTATTATAAGCAAAATTAATTTTTTTTGGCGCAGATACTGGCTAAATGGTACACCTTCCGGTAGAAGCAAGTTTAGTTAAATCGTCTCAGGAATCTGTGGTTAAGCCATGTCCCCCTATTTGAGAGACACCTGTATATACTTCATTTTTCATACACCAAATCTTTCAGACTTACACTATCCTTCCTAATGCATTTAAAAATTTCATGTTTTGTAGTTCATATTCATGATGGTCTTCATCTTCCTGATGGAAGCCATGACGGGCATCGTTGCTTACGTTTACAAGGACGCAGTTAGAAGAGAAATGGATTGGAATCTCAATTCTACATTCAAACAGAATTATTATTTTGATGTAGACAAGACTCAAGCTATAGATCTCTTACAGCAAAAAGTATGTAAATTTTCTCACATGTGATATTATTTACTACTTTATAAATTGTGTTATAGTATAAATGTTGCGGAGTATACACCTTCGAGGAGTGGTACTGGAGCCGTTGGAGACTGGAACACCAAGCTGGAATAAACAACGTACCAGATTCTTGTTGCAAGTCGGTCACAGAACACTGCGGAAAGAGTTACCATCCCAGTAATATTTTTTACGCTGTAAGTACAATAAATAAAATAAGGGATGTCCCATAAAATTATGTCAATACTTCAATCAAATAAGCGAACAAATACGTTTTCTACAGGAGTACTAACCTCTTGTAAATTATTGTAGAAGTGTTTGTTTATTTGAACTTTTTTGATCAATTTTTACCTCCCGCTACTCTTGGTAAGGGAGGTATAGGGATCGTGGTAAAAATCACATATCGAGATTTTAGTAATGACCACCTTTTGAAGGTCCCTAGAATCCAATTTTAACATTTTCACGATGTGTGTGTGTGTGTGTGTGTGTGTGTGTGTGTGTGTGTGTGTGTGTGTGTGTAGGGATTTTGTCTTCGCTCTAACTCAAATACTATCATTCAGAAAATTCTGAAACCTTATATTTCTATCCTATTCTAATATGAAAAGAAGCCATTAGATTTTGGTGTAAATCGGATAACCGGAAATAGCACTTTACCTGAAGGTCATAATGGTTTTTCTTCAAAAAATATCATTAAATGTCATTTTTTCGCATTTTATGTCTTATGAAAATTAAAGATTATTGAATTTTCTACAGGAATACATTAATACTTTTTCTATATATTTTGCAGATAAATTTAAAATTTTTTTTTTATTAGTCCCGAAGCCTAAGATAAACACAATTCCTTTGTTACACAGTTCATATTTCAAATGAATGTAACTGACAGTAAATGTCACTGTCAAAAAACTAGTCACTTCAAATTAATAATAGTGACATTTTAAAAAGAAAATAGTAAATAAATCAATAGTTTTATGCAATGGAACAGTTTGCAGCGTTCGTAAGTACGTAAGTATGTATTTAAATTAATTAAAATGGATAGGAATGTGTGGCGAAGGATGATTGTTGCGTAACTATTATTGTGGTCCGGATGCGGTTATTCGCTACCGAAAATCGGTCACTTTAATATGTTCTTATGTATGAATGCTATGATGATTGTGGACAAGGTGAAAGAAGAATGTTGTTAAAGAGTGAAGTGAGTCAGCTGAGCTCTTAAGGCCTATTTATAATGAAGTAACATAAAACGCAACGCAACGTAATCAGTAACGCAAACATAAAATATGTGATTTATAATAACGCCGAAGATAGCATTTCTAACCAATCAAAAGAATTCTGTATTCTGTGCCTTAAAGGCCTATTTATAATGAAGTAACGCAAGCGGTAACGCAGTTGCAGTAAGGTAACGCAAAAGATAAATGTACGGTACAGCATGTACCGTTTTATAATGAAACGCAACGCAGAGCCGCAGAAGTAACGTAAAGGCCTATTTATAATGAAGTAACGCAAGCGGTAACGCAGTTGCATTACGGTAACGCAACGCAACGCCAAAGCTGACCAACTTTCATCTTTCTACCTTACTTTTGTACCTCTAGCCAATCAGAATTCAGTGTTTCAGTTTTACTATAAAAATCTGTATTATCGATATGTTCGTGAACTATCAAAATTAAAAAATAAATTCTACATTTTATGGTTAGACCGGTTAGATTTTTAAAGCGATACGAAGAATAATTATGGATGATAGAAAATTAATCGAATTCATCGAGAATCACCGAGTCAGAAACAGTATTGTCGCAGCTACATCGTTGTCACTGTCCATTTCTATTCAAATTATTTTATACACTTATTTATATGTCATGTGTTATGAAGACTATAAATAAAAGCGAGTTGAATTTCAACAATATATACAGAATTCTTTTGATTGGTTAGAAATGCTATCTTCGGCGTTATTATAAATCACATATTTTGTGTTTGCGTTACTGATTACGTTGCGTCGTTGCGTTGCGTTTTACGTTACTTCATTATAAATAGGCCTTAACGCAACGCAACGCCAAAGCTGACCAACTTTCATCTTTCTACCTTACTTTTGTACCGCTAGCCAATCAGAATTCAATGTTTCAGTTTTACTATAAAAATCTGTATTATCGACATGTTCGTGAACTGTCAAAATTACATAATAAATTCTACATTTTGTGGTTAGACCGGTTAGATTTTCAAAGTGATAGTGCCATTTCTGTTTATCCGATTTACACCAAAATCTAATGGCTTCCTTTCGTATTAGAATAGGGTAGAAATACAAGGTTTCAGAATTTTCTGAATGATAGTATTTGAGTTAGAGCGAAGATAAAATTCATACACATACACACACACATATATACAGGGTGTCCCATTTAAGGTACGAATGCATTGGTATCTCGAGAACCGTAAGAGCTACGAGGTTGGTTAAATTAGACAAAAGTTGCCCCATTAGGAGGCTATTTTAATGGTGTTTTGTTATTTGCGAAAAAATGCATAGGTCACTAGATACAGGTGAAAATGTAAATTTCGCGATTTTCTTTTTTTGCTTATAACGTTGTTATATGAAATAGTACGAGATTCTGGTTTGCACTTTCTTAAGGCACTTTTGTATGGTGAATTTTCAGAAGTACTCAAATTTTTTTTATATCTAACCATTTACGAGTTACTGATAGCAACTTTCATTTTTCATATGGAGGTCATATTAAGCTATGACATTTTTAAATAGAGATTTTTTTTAGCTTTACAATGATATAAAACAATAATAATTTATTTTTATAATTAACAGAAAAATTAATAAAAATTGTTATTTATAGTAAAATTAAATTGAAAAAAGTAAATCGAAGACTGCTATGGAAACAACAAACAACAAAAAAGTGCAACAATTGAATTTCTGAATTTTACTTGACAATAGTAGATTATTAAGAGTAATAAAAATGAATTTTTCTCGTTGGGAAAATTATGATATGTTGAGTTGTTACATTCGTTGTCAAAGTTCGTTTATTACTCAGAAATTCAATTGTTGCACTTTTTTGTTGTTTGTTGTTTCCATAGCAGTCTTCGATTTACTTTTTACCTCTCGCTAAGAGAGGTATTGGATTCATGCTAAAATTCGCATATCCAGATTTTATTGAATAAGCACGATTTAAGGTCCCTATAATCCGATTATAACATTTTTAAAATGATGTCTGTGTGTGTGTGTGTGTGGATGTGTGTATGTGTGTGTGTGTGTGTGTGTGTGTGTGTGTATGGCTGGATGTTGGACGGACGATTCCTCAAAAACTATAAGACATAAGACCTGTTTAACTATGAATTCCTCAATCTGACATTCCTGGGAAGAGCTGAAAAGGTTTTGGTAACAATTGAACAACCGGAAGTAGTAGTTTTTAAAAGAAATTCTTCCAAATATTAATTTTTGAAAATTTTTGATATTACTAATTTTGAAGAACGAAATTCTACACCTGATACATTTAAATTTTTTATTATATCTTCTATAAATTTAGAGATAAAGACGCTATAATATATAGAATATCGGGATATAACAAGTCGAGTAGGCGAAACTACACTAAGGAAACCAGTTGACAAATTCAAATGTTTATAACATAATTTGTAAATGACAGATTTCAGTGTCAAAAATACACAGTTTTAGTGACATTTTGATAGCTTTTTCTGGAAAGTACAATTAATCTTTCTTATTGTTTTATTAATTAAATATTTGAAATTATAGGTAATATGCATGTATCCATCAGAAATACCGCCAATCTGGTTAATGAATTGGAAGAATCTGTGACATTTAGAAACTTCCTCATACAATGAAAAATAGATATAATTAGAATTATATGTGTGCAGAAGACATGTTAAATACAATAGAAGACAATATTTGGGTAAGGTTCTGTAATATTTTGTTATAAAACGACGGTTCGATAGCAAACTGCAATACAATACTTATATAGCCTAATATGAAAATGGCGAGAGGTCAGTAGCGTAACTAAGGGGGGGTTAGGTGGGTGCGCTCACCCCCCTGTGAAGATTTTGAAGATATAGGCGCCTTTTTCAATAATTTAAGTAAAATCATTAATATTTTTTTTAAAAAGTAAGTTTAATTAGTTTATTATATATATATACGAGGGGAGTTTTTTGTTATCTACCTAGCTATGAAAACAATATGCTATCGCGACAATTTTCTTATGTCAAGTTACTGTGACATATTCATGTCTACAAAGACACAATTCAGAACTTAAACCGGCTATACGCGAAAAAAAGACCCCACAATTATACTCAGAAAATGCTGCTTTTGCACAACAACTTTAGGGTGCTTAAAGCACTAATTGTTCAAGCAGTAGTCAATGAATGCGGCTTTGACGAATTACAACATCCACCTTACAGCCCTGACCACGCCCGACTATTATTTCTCTCCAAAACTCAAAAAACATTTGAGAGAGAGTCGCTTTTTATCGAATGATGACTTGGAAAACGCAGTGGAGTCGTATTTTGCAGAATTACCAAAAGATTTTTTTTTGCAGGCGTAGCTTTATTAGAAAAACGTTGGAATAAGTGTGTTAGTGTTAACAGTTCTTACGTTGAAAAATAAAATTTTATTTGTTCTCTAACTCGTTGTTTTCATAGCTAGGTAGATAACATAAAAAATTCCCCTCGTATATATACAGTGTGTCCCATTTAGAAGTGCCACCATTGGGATCTCGAGAACTATAAGAGATACAATGTCGGTTAAATGGAACTTTTTGTGCACCTTTGGAAGGCCATCTCAGATGTGCTTTTGTTTTTCCAAAAATTCTCATAGGGCACTAGATAATGACGAAAAACTGAATATTGTTGATTTTTTCTTTCTCAAATAACTTCTAAACTATTAGTAATTGAGAAAAATGTTTCAAATATAAAAGATAGATATTTTTATTAGCTAACCAGTGGCGTATGAAATAAATTTTTATATCCGTAAATTTTCGAGATATAACACAAACTTATATTTTTTTAAATAGAACCCATATCTGATTTTAGTCTCAAAAAAATCAATAATTTTTTCTCTTTTCAATGATGTAAGGGTTATTATGTTTTATATTTGTTTTGCTCCTAAAATTTAATTTTTCTCCTTATTTTCCTGAATTTTCTTATTATTTTCCAAAAAAACATTATTATTTTTATTAATTATATTGTATTTGATCAAAATAATTTGTTTTATGCCTTTATTACTTAATATTTTCATTCTAGACTCATAATTACATATTACACTATGATGAGCCAAGGGCGACCTGATACAAAATATTATAAAAATTAATTTGATACGAATTTTGAGCAAAATTTTCTAACGAAATAAATTATTTAAATACAAGGAGTATTTCCAAATAGAAATCTACCAATATTTTCAAAATAATTGTAAATTTAATACAAAATAAGGAAAAAATAATAATTTTGAAGGCAAAACAAATATAAAACATAATAACCCTTACATTGTTGAAAAGAGAAAAAAATATTTATTTTTCTGAGACTAAAATCAGATATGGGTTCCATTTAAAAAAATATAAGTTTGTGTTATATCTCAAAACTTTACGGATATAAAAATTTATTCCGTACGCCACTGGTTAGTTAATAAAAATATCTATCTTTTATATTTGAAACTTTTTTCTCAATTATTAATAGTTTAGAAGTTATTTGAAAAAGAAAAAATCAACAATATTCAGTTTTTCGTCATTATCAAGTGCCCTATGAGAATTTTTGGAAAAATAAAAGCACATCTGAGATGGCCTCCCAAAGGCCCATAAAAAGTTCCATTTAACCGACATCTTATAGTTCTCGAGATCCCAATGGTGGCACCTCTAAATGGGACACACTGTATATATATATTATAGTCATTATTAACTCTATAGCAACAACTATAAGTAACACTTTTTTCACACGTTAATTAATTTTTTTTTAAATCACTCTCACGTTTTTCTTTAATTCACTCTGCAACAAATAGTGCATTTAAAATAACATCAGGCACGAAATTAACACCCACCCACCCTAGTATTTATCAGCCATTTTCATTATTTTTCACGGCACAAATGACAGACAATACAGTTTTTTAAATAGATAACTTAACATCTATCATCGACGATTGTCATGCACAGTCTACTAACTGATTAGTTTTTTGTTTTATAAGTTAAAAAATCATTTTAATAATGAGTTAAATTAAGAAAAAGATGTCTGGATGGCAAAGAAAAAAGAAAATGCATTAAAAGAGAGTACAAAAGGTGTTCTTAAAATAAATACTTTTTTTACCAGTAATAATAGACAATTCGGAAGAGTAACGAGTAACCCTGATGTTGGATGAATATAAGAAATTCAAAATTCGTAGGTTAAATTTTAATTATACCAATTATTTCTTACATTTTTTGTTAAACAATTTTATTTTTATTTTTTACTTTAAATAAATTACGAATTTATAATGGCGCCTTTTTACTGAGAAGAAACCCGCCTGTAGATTTTCCTAGTTACGCCACTGCGAGAGGTCTTGTGTTGGCCACAACAGATTTTTTCAATTTAATTTTACTATAAACAACAATTTTTATTAATTTTTCTGTTAATTATAAAAATAAATTATTATTGTTTTATATCATTGTAAAGCTAAAAAAAATCTCTATTTAAAAATGTCATAGCTTAATATGACCTCCATATGAAAAATGAAAGTTGCTATCAGTAACTCGTAAATGGTTAGATATAAAAAAAATTTGAGTACTTCTGAAAATTCACCATACAAAAGTGCCTTAAGAAAGTGCAAACCAGAATCTCGTATTATTTCATATAACAAAGTTATAAGCAAAAAAAGAAAATCGCTAAATTTACATTTTCACCTGTATCTAGTGACCTATGCATTTTTTCGCAAATAACAAAACACCATTAAAATAGCCTCCTAATGGGGCAACTTTTGTCTAATTTAACCAACCTCGTAGCTCTTACGGTTCTTGAGATACCAATGCATTCGTACCTTAAATGGGACACCCTGTATATATACAGACATCATCGTGAAAATGTTAACATTGGATTCTAGGGACCTTAAAACGTGGTCATTTACTAAAATCTCGATTAGTGATTTTTAGTACGATCCCTATACCTCCCTGGCGGGATGTAAAAAGTGCATATCGAAATTTCGACATATTTTACAACTCATTTGAGATTTTGTTTCGATAGAATATTAAATTAAAATTTAACTATAAGCGGTGGAACTGGCCATGAATAATATTAAAGAATGTGAAATCATAGCTTATTTTTAAATAATTTAATTCTGTTTCAGGGTTGCATTAAATCATTTGCGAGCGAAATCGAACATCAGTTGAATTACTTAGGAGGAATAAGTTTAGGAGTTAGTGTGTTAAATATCATAGGTATTATGTTAGCCGCGTTCTATTACACTAGACGTAAAGATAAAGAATTTGAAGGAACTTAGAAATTTTAAAATTCCAGTAATTAGAATAGAATGTTTAGTTCAACATACCTGATTAGTTGGTAAGACCCTTTGTGCTTAATTGTTATTGTTCATGTACCTAAATGTGTCAAACTATTTAATTCTTAGGTAGTTCATTTAATGAGGCTAGCATTATTTATTACGTACAAATGCTTTAAAAGCTGTATTATTTATTACAATTAAACCAAAAATATTAACACTTGTAACATTTATTTAGAGATATGTACATAATGTTGTATCATATACAGAACTTAAAAGTAATATACAATATATATATTTATTAAATAATTAAGCTGGATTCATCAAAAACCTCTCCATGTTAGAAAGATGTTCGCACAGCATGTCTTCATTCGGAGATAAAGCCACAATCACCCAACCAATAATCGCTAAGATGGATCTCCACATAGACAAAGTGTTCCAGTGACTTAGAAATTCTATATCCATCTGGAAAATACAGTAATATTAGTCTTGTACTAAATTCGAAAGTTAAACCTTTATTCAAACGCAAAACTCAGTCGGTGAAATGATATCGTTTTCCTCTATTTTTAACAGAATCGTATTACTGCAATTAGAATCTTCAATCTATGCAACAACTTTTGATTGTCACTGCAACCTAGACAGCAAACTGAAGGTACTCGTACTCCTTTGCAATCAGAATTACAGGTCAAGTTATCGCATCTTTGTGTGATCAAATCTAGGTATTTTGGCATTTCAACGGTTTACACACTGGCTGGACAATAAATTCTAATCGAAAAACTACTGCACTATAAAAATAATTATTAGCAAAATATCATTCACCACACATTTCTGTCCAATTTTTCGTCTCATTCATATTCCTACAAAGTTGTTCTCTTTTGCATTCGAAAACTTTCTGACTTTTAAGACATCACTTATAACATCCTTCTACTTACATACTGGATGTTCAGTTCACGTAAGCATATACCCTCAAACGTTCACTCGTCATGTCGTCATTCTCTTTGGATAGTCGAACCATACCAACTGATTCACCTCATACTTTCAACAAAATTATTTCTAATCATATATTCTTTAGAAGCCAAATAATATTTAACACAATCGGTTTTTTTTTATAATTAACTATGTAGTTAATTTTTAGCAACTGATTAAAATTGTCATTGGTTTGACAACCAAAAATCCATCTTTTTGTTCATCAACGTACTCGATTGATGAAAATGTTTAACGACTTGCTAAAAATTTACCACTGAGTTACAAGAATACTTGAAATTGGTAAGATTGATAAATTTATACAGTATGTCCCATTTAGAGGTGCCACCATTGGGATCTCGAGAACTATAATAGATACGATGTCGGTTAAATGGAACTTTTTATGCGCCTTTGGGAGGCCATCTCAGATGTGCTTTTGTTTTTCCAAAAATTCTCATAGAGCACTAGATAATGACGAAAAACTGAATATTGTTGATTTTTTCTTTTTCAAATAACTTCTAAACTGTTAGTAATTGAGAAAAACGTTTCAAATATAAAAGATAGATATTTTTATTAAGTAAACAGTGGCGTACGAAATAAATTTTTATATCCGTAAATTTTTGAGATATAACACAAACTTATATTTTTTTAAATAGAACCCATATCTGATTTTAGTCTCAAAAAAATCAATATTTTTTTCTTTTCATTGATGTAAGAAAATTTACGGGTGTAAAAATTTATTTCGTACGGCACTGGTTAGATAATAAAAATATATATCTTTATATTTGAAACTTTTTTCTCAATTATTGATAGTTTAGAAGATATTTGAAAAAGAAAAAATCAACAATATTCAGTTTTTCGTCATTATCTAGTGCCCTATGAGAATTTTTGGAAAAACAAAAGCACATCTGAGATGGCCTCCTAAAGGCGCACAAAAAGTTCCATTTAACCGACATTGTATCTGTTATAGTTCTCGAGATCCCAATGGTGGCACCTCTGAATGGGACACATTGTATACAACCGGTAAATAATGTCAACTTTATTCTTATCAAAATCATAACTTAATGTGCTTCATTATTATTCGGTGAACAATTTTCGTGACGAGGCTTGAGCTCATGTCATAAAGCTTGGGTTTACACTTTTGTTACATATACAACTATTTTCTTTGAATATACTGAAATTATAAACTTAAGTAATCACAGTATATTAAACCAATGAACTTTGACACGTTTATATAACTTATATTTGCCATATACTTGACACGTATTTGACCATGTCAAAAGTAGTATATCCAGTGAAACCCAGGGGGCAATAGTTCCGTGCTGCTAACTTGATGCATTGACTTGCACTTCTCGTTTACTTTATTGTTTTGTGAGTGCACGATTCAAAATATACTGATTATTCCACTTGTCACTGATTTCATTGTTTTTTAGGTTCTGAGTGATACGTGTTTCTTTAAATTTTATTTTAGCCACGATTTAAAATATACTGGTTGTGCCACTCTGCACAAAACGAGGGTCCAAAGCGATACGTGTTTCCTCGTTTTTTCCGCTAGAGGCGCAACGTGAGAACGACCCAACTGACACATGTCATTTTGAAAATATTACATTTTATATCTTATAGAAAGGTAAATAAAACAGGTTTTGAAGTACATATTCGTATTATATGTAATGTAATATAAATATTTTGTTGAAAGATATTGCAATTAATGCAAAATGAAAAGAAAATTAAATAGAAAATGTTTCATTCCTGGATGTGAAACCGGTTCCAAGAAATCCACTGAAAAAGAATCTCTGTTTGCTGCTCCACTCGATATATCACTTTTTAAAAAATGGCAATATGCAATTAGTAGAGATGATCGCGAATTAAGATTGAATAATGTTTGTCGAAAACATTTTCAGGAAGAAGATATTATTACCGAATGGAAATCTGGAAGCGTACGGTTCTATCAATTTATTTAGTTTTACCAATTTTAAATTCTAACAATGTATTGATTCAGGTTTCCATTAAATATATAAATTTATATTAAAAATAAATTCATTATGCATTTCATTTTTTATATTTTATGTAAAAAGAGTATGCTTTGGTAGGGTCGTTCTCACGTAGCGCATCTAGCGGATTATTCAAGGAAACACGTATCAAGCGGACCAGAAGAAGCAATAAAAAACAGGACAAGTGGCATAACCAGTATATTGTAAATCATGATTTTAGCCTACTTTTTACAAATAAAATATAAGAAAAGAATAAGAATAAATATTATCATGTGTGAAAATGACATCTTCAAATTCAAACTTTGTATTCGTTTTGATCAAGAATTAAAATAACAGAGTGTTATAAAATGAAAATAATTACCTTATAATACATGTTATAAACATTTTGGGTGAGATTTTATAAATATTCTTTCCAAATAACGAGTGACGGATGGGTCATTCTCACGTTGCGCCTCTAGCGGAAAAGATAAGGAAACACGTATCACTTTGGCCACGCGTTTGTGCTTTAACCCGTTTAACCAGCATATTTTAAATCATGATTGAGTGGAAGTAAACATCTTTAGTAAGTAATAATTTCAATTTTTTGGCATCAAGGTGAATCTGCAGGGTCTGTACCTGACGTCTGATATAATTTTGACTTTTCGTTACAATAGTTATTTATCTAATTCCGTTTTAAAAAATTAAAATTTTCCGACGACCACTACGAAAAGTACATAAATTCACACGCTAAACTATTACTGAAAGTTGGTCATTGCACATCACTACCAAAGCTGTGTGAAATGAAAGCAACTGTGTGATATGATTTTATCACACGCTGCAATAACTGAGCGAACTAACCTAAAAATTTGTATTTAAAAATTTGACAGTTGCAGATAATTTGTAGAATTTACACGTATTAAGAAGGTTGGACACTGATTTATCAGATTTTAACATAATTTTTGGTGAATTCTGATAGCAATGATGTAAACCCATTGGGTGCTATTCACAGCTCGATACTAAAGCTGTATACTAGGCTGTTTTAGTTAAAACATGTATTAGCGCTAAAACAATATTTAATACACTGCCTATTCAGAGCTGTATACTAGCGTGTTTTAGTTAATTCAAGTGACAGTGAAAAACATAGTTGACAACATCGCAAATATGCTTGGTAGTCATAGTTATACATTATATTACGTCAAACATCAAATGACATATGCTGACATTTCTATAAAATTTTAAAGAAGTGTAATTAATTGATTAGGATTTTTAATTTTTATATGTGTTTAGTCTATACACCTAATCACGCCCGGAAATTCTAACAAGGTTATAAAATTTTCATTTTTGTATATTTAAATTTTCCTGGAAGTTCACAAAATTTGTAAGTTTTCGAGACAACGCTACAGAAACTTTCCCTATAATGCGACTAATTGTCTGCTGGCTAATACCATGTAAATATCCTATAAAGTATTTGATATGAAATTATGATGAGTACTAAATTATAAACTGTCATTTTCACAACCTTAAAATTGAACTTCAAAGTCAAAATTCAAATTATATTTTTATTAGCATACAAGAAGATATATATTAGGTACTCCCGTTATTGTTTGGTACAAACTCTTTGCGGAAAACCAGAATGCTACATGAACACATGAACTTGTAATTGTGATGAAACACAGGTACGGCGAACTTGTACGCCTGTCAATTCTTCCCTAATCAAATTAATTACAAATCGGCTACTCTCTTTGGACAGTCTGTATCTTTTAAATTCGCTGTCTGTGAATTCGGTAAACGGGTCCGCGTGTCGTCGATACACTTTTATTCGCCTATTTCTTAAATTTCGAACATATTAAACACGGTCTTACGTTGTTTTACATTTATGTACTAAATACAAAACTTAGTAACGCTTAGTATCGCCTAGTATAGAGCTGTGAATAGATTTTTTTAGTAATTCCTAATAAAGTTTTCTTAGTAACGCTTAGTATAGAGCTGTGAATAGCACCCAATCTGTTTTAAGGTTTTTATGAAAAATTTATATTGTTTCAAACTTCACGTTCGTGTGAAATATCCAACTTTCAGCACTAGTTATACAAAATACTATTACGTAACTGAGTTACGTACTGAATATTACTCAACTGACAACTGATAAAAAATAAGTAAGAATATATCAATAATGAGTTCTTCAATATCAATTTATGAATTATTGATTTAAACCCAATTCCTGTACATTAGAAGAAAGATCTATATTGGTTTGAAGACATTTAGAGCTAATTTTCAATAATGTAATATGTATATAGAGCTGTCAGAAAAACCTAGAATTTTAAGTATTTTAAAATTATTTTTAATTATGAGATAAAATTTTGTACATAATACGTTATGAAAACGTAATATTCAACCCAATTCTGTAAGGAAGTTGTTAAGTCTTAGCAACGTTGCTAAAAATTATAACATAACCAATACAAATAAATGTAAAGGCTGTCACTTTCATGTTTTATTCAGTGTTCGGAATTATTATTGGTTATTTGCTATAACAATGTTGCTAAGTCTTAACTACTCTCTTACAGAATTGGGGCAATTGTTTGACTCACATAATTTGCAAAACTCGCTTCGCTCGTTTTGTTAAATGTTATGTTCATCAAACAATATCACTCTTTTCATAACTGATTATGTAATAGTTATTTACATATAGAGGGTCGAAAGAAAAGGTTTACGCCTGCGGACGAAATTTGAAGCCCGACGCGTAGCGGAGGTCATTTATTCGTCCAAGGGTGTAAACTTGTTTCGGCCCGAGGTATGTACAACGTTTTACGCACAACTGCAATCAAATGAAATGTTTTTAAATTATTTTTTAAATACTTTTAAAGCTTGTTGCTATATAAAAATATTACGTGGCCAGGTGGCCATGTCACAAAACAATAAGGCGATGCGTTGCATTGCTAATTATTTGGTTATATGAATATTTTTTTAAATGTCAAGCTTGGAGATTTGAGACAATTTCTGAAGTAATTTCTTATGCAATTTTAATAGAATCTAGTGAAAATTTAGCGGAACTAATATCATTTTTTAAAAATAAGAGTCTTCATTACATTTCCAATTGTATTTTTGATGTTTTGTTTACCAGTAAGCGGGCTCTTTCTGTATTTCACCGCCCGCAGGGTGTAATCTTTCAGTTTCCGCCAGGGTAACCACGATGTAAACAAACAATTTTAAAGCAGATGTGCGTAAATAACTATTACATAGCTACCACAAAAAGAATGGAGTAGCTATTCCTAATTTAAATATGTGGCGTGAGATACTTACTGTTTCTAATGTTCCGTTTACAAAAGAACTATTCACATTATTCGCTTCTTTGTCCAAATAATTAAAAGTTGTAATTCGATCATCGTTCCTCGCATTGGCTAAATGAGACAGAAGGGCGGCTACATAAATAAAAATAACAACAAAACTCTTCCGATTCTGCACTACATCAGCAAAATTAGTGAAATTCATATGTTTCACATCATATCTGAAAGAAATATTGTAGTAAATATATATATATTTTCTTATGAATTGAATTTTTTGTTTACCTATCGAATACTGAGATGACACAAATAACACTTAGGAAGTAGAAAGCAGTTGTATAGGGCTCCGAATAAGTTTGATATTGCTTGACGAAGTCTTCGGACATAACGCTACGATGAGTGACAATAGTATGAGCTAGAGCTAAACCTGCCAGCAATCCGTGACATAAAACCGTGAACGGTAGCCAATATTTTTGTAAATTTACTGCTAGTTCTATAGGTGCCATATCTGAAAAACTGCAAAAAAAAACAACGTATAAGGACGTACTTCTAAATATTGGTACTTATGTTTTATAAAGTCCGAAAATCGGTAAATTCTAGGAATGACGAGCAAAACCTAGAATTTACCAATGTGGTAAAAACACGAACAATTGCATAATTAATATAATTTCGGACTTAAATCTACGAAGTCATGCTTCGAAATCTCGGGCCGAATACAAATATTTACCACAAGAAATTGGCCAATCCTAGGATTTATTGATTTTCGAGCATATACAGTAACATATGTCCGTTATTGGGATCTCAGAAAATGGAAGAGATACGAAGTCAGTTAAATTAGGGCAAAGGCCCCATTACTATACCATTTTAAATATAGATTTTCCCGAAAATTCATATATCACTAGATAAATATAAAAATTCAAATTTTTGCTGAATTTTATTTTTACAAATAACATTTAAATATGAAGTAATAGATGCCCGTATTCTTAACTCTGAAATAGCGCTACTTCCTAAGTAGCACTTTTTCGATTTTATAAATTTAATTTTATTTTATGGATAAACAAGAATAGATTTTATATTTTTTTGTAAATGAAACCTGCAGTATTTGAAATAAGTGGTATTTGCAATTTAATTTATTTTTTTAATATTTAATATTAAAGTTAACAATTGACAGTTGAAGTAGTGATTTTTCGGAAGTAGCGCTACTTTAAGAGGTGAGAATACAGGTAATAGAATTTTGATTTAAACTTTTTTTTATTTTCTTCCGAACGAGGATGCTCAAATTTTTGTATTACTGTTAAATTTCGAGTTATGATGTCAAAGTTGTGATTTCTATATGGTCGCCATATTGGAAATTTATACCATTGAAAAGAGATTTTTTAGCTTTCCACCGATGTATAAATTATTGATATTCATTTGTTTTTTATGGAGTAAAACCAAGTATTATGGCAATGAAATAATCAATTAAGTATTGTCATCTGTTTATTTTTATGTTCATATTTTTAATTTATTCAACTCTTTCAAACACTTCAAATTTCGTTTTCTATTATGGTTATCTCCTACTATGACGTCCATATAAAAAAAATTAAATTAATTAAACTGAATAAAATTTTGCGGGTTATTCCATGTTTTTATTTTTTTTACAATTTATAATTTTTAAATTCAGAAGTTCCCTAATTTTTCTTTTGTTAAAAGTCGGCCTCTTATGGAAGAAAAAATTGTAAATATTTGGCATTCAGCATTTCCCGCCTTACGACGTAAACGAACTCATTGGTGGAGAGCAATGCTTTCTCTCTCGGCAGCTGCTATTTTGGCTGGTGTTACCAGAGGTCTTAAACCATTTGTTAATGTTGTGCAGCTAAAATTACAACGTCTGCTTTATACTTATACTGACATAATGAATAATATTCTGCTGCCTTAATTAAATAATAATACAAAACTGGAAAATGACGTATAGCGCATATATCCACTACAAACAAACACTCAACACTCTAGTGGAACAGTCTGGCAGTCACTGGTTTTTTGATGGTTACGCCCATTTTCAGTGTCGGCCAGTAAAAGAAGCCGGGTTCGGTGGCGTCATCGAGCCCGGAGAAAAACCGCGCGTTTTGAAAGAATGTAATATATTTTAGCATTTATAAAAAAAATGATAAAACATATAGAAAAGAAATTTGCATCAATAACACAGTTATATGGGAAGAAATAATTATACATATAAATAAATAAATATATCATCACGGCATATTACCCATTTCTGGTTGTGCCAATCTGCTTTATCGCAGTTATCGGTAATGATGATGACATATTTGTACCGTGCGGGCGCTTACCAGGCGTCACCTCACGAGCACTCATAGCTGGTGTGGAGAGTGCACCACAGGGGTCACTTTTGTGCCAATTATACATATAATTTATATAAAAATTCAATATGAGTGGAATCCCCTAATCATTGTTTTTACCCTAGAAAATAATTGTTGTATTTTCGCTGTTTTAAACAAATGAACATCAATAAGTTATACAACGCTGGGAAGTTAACAAAATATCTTTTCAATGATGTAACATTTCAATATGACATCCATATAAAAATCATAACTTTAACCTCATAAAATAAAAGTTTCCTAAAAAAGTACAAACCAAAATTTTATGTTACTGCATCTTTAGGAGTTATTTGTAAAAATAAAAATCAGTAAAATTTGAATTTTTGAATTTGTTTAGTGACATGAATTTTTTGGGAAAAACAAATACATCTTTAAAATGGTCTACTAACGGGGCAACTTTGTCCAAATTTAACTGACTTCGTATCTCTTATAGTTTCCGAGGTCCCAATGGTAAGCCTCGAAAATTGGACACCTGTATACGAGTAGAAGTGTAAAATTAGAGGGGCTCAGTAATAAAATAGTTGCAACTACATTTTTATATAATTATGTATAGTAAGTACAGGATGTGTGGCCGGTTGTGATTCTTATCACCCGAATTCGAATTTAGCTCAAATCGATTATTTACAAATTCAGTTACAAATGCCCAAGACATTACGTCTGTTAAATGCTTTTTTTAATTAAATTTTTCCTCATTAAAATCTGGCTAAACCATGTGGTTGGTTGATAAAGCTATGATGATTTATATATTTATATAATTTAATAAAATTCGTTATATTACGGTAAAATTAATATTATTCGTTTCAAAATATCCTATTTTTGTGATTTTTATTTTCCATTAATTATAAAAAAATGAGTCAGTTATGTACTGCCAATAATAAATTGCAATCGGTAAAATTTGGGCCCAAAAAAACTTAAGAAAAAATGTTTTATGTAAAATCGTAATATTTTGTAGCGATGAAAGTATTTTAAAAATAGTTTTGCAAGTTGTGAATGAATTTTATTTGTTTTCATTATTTTCAAAAAAGTTTCCCAATGATTTACTATTCCGTGACAGGGGTGTAAGGTAAGTTGTAACGTAGTGTTAAATAACTATACTTACCGTCAAATAAATATGAACTGGAGATTTCTACACTGTTTCCAATTTCATTGGTTACGTTGAAATGTTGAAAATGCCAAGTTATAAAGAAGCGGCAACACCGCAGGGCAAGGGACAGGGTGCGGAGAAGGAAAAAAATGGAGCATCAGTCCATATTTATTTGACGGCGAGTATAATATGTTAAATTAAGTTTAAATATGGGTGAAATGTGAAATATATTTACCGTTTGTCAATTTGGTCATCTTTACCCATCTCGATGCTACTATAAAGTCTGTCTCTTGGTGTAGCTTCAAACCCATTACGTTTTTGAACATAAACAGTATTAGATCTTGTAGGAATTTTTAGTTGTGCTTCATATTGATATGTTACATTATTTGGGTCTTTTTCAAATACATCATCTTGCAATTCTTCCAAAGCAACTGTAATATCATTTTTAATTTCATATTCATCTCGTTTTCTATGTTTCTTCTTATGACTAGAGCCAGGCAATGGGGAAGATTCTTTCGATTTTGATTTGGATTTTTTAGTCTTACGTTTTCCTGAGGGAATCATTTGTTCGCGACTGTCTCCAATGCCTGCTAGACTTTCCTCGGAATCGAATTGTTTCTTTTTACGGGATTTGGATTTCTGAGATTTCATAATTCCCGCTAAGAGCACGTCTTCCTTCTCACGATTGAGGACGTTTTGAATTTCTTTATAAGTACTGGCGTCTAATTCGATGTCGATTTTCCTATCATCCTTTCGGCGCTTCAAGACACGTTTTTCTTCCGGACTGAGTTGTTCTAACTGTCCGGATAATTCCTCTGGATCTTTTTCTTCTTCATAGAAACTTAAACTTTGAGGTCTAGAGTCAGTAAAATGACTGTATTTGCTTTTTTCTTTAATAATTTCAGTCTCCATGAAACCAATTATACCTCGCTCAATTTTACAGTTGATTTGCAGTTCGCTTTCGCATGATATGTCTCTGCTTAATGCTAGATTCTGATAGTTTAAATTCTCGTTTTTATCTTCTACGACAGTATATGTTTTATTTGATTCAGAACTTGTATCTATTTCAGGTTTATTTTCTATTCCATTCGGTATTTGTATTTCGGTTTGGTTTATTTCGTTTTTTATTGGTTTGTGCACTTGTGCGACTGATTCACTTATGATTTCTTCCTTATTTTGACGTTTTCTTGAACGTGGTTTTGGGGATGATTTTGTGCTCATTTTTAAATCGGTTTTTAAACCCACTTACAGAATATTGATTTTTATACGCTTCAGTTTTCAATAAATTATATGAATATATAGATGTTTTTCTATGTAATTCTATATATTTTAAATAAATCTATTGAATACTTAAACATTTATGAAAGTTAACAACACAAAATTTAATTTATTCCCGAAAAAATATAATATTTGATATCAATACTTCGTTTCTACATCTACTATGCCGCCATATGTAAACAAAACTAGGATTTGTCACAAAAATAAAACAAGATCAATAATTTATTTATAAATAATTATTTAATAGTGATTATTTTACATAACACTTTACTTATATATCGTAAGAAAGATATACTTGTTTCGATTGATGTTCGGGCGATATTCATTTGTTTTTTTAGTAGTAGTAGAAGTTAAGTCGAGATGGCGCTAGTGTGATAGTTTCTTGCGTTTCTCGCTTGGTTTCTCGCCAAGCGATGAAAACCGCGCAGAGAACGTAAATAAATTATTATAAAAAAACATATAACATGGCGGTCATTCTACCACAAATGTATTAGAATGTAGGCGACCTTGTCTAACTGGTTTGCTAATACTTGCAAATATTCACGCACCCATGTTTTTTCTTCATTTAAAATGGGACTCAATAACGAGAATGTGTTATTTATAATGCAATTCTAGGCAAAATATAGAGCAAATTATAACACTTAACAAACAATATCCATTAATACCATTAGAAAGAATAATTATTTAAATATTTATGTAATGATAGTGGTATATAATTAAAAAACATATACAGTATGTTAATTAAAAAGCGGGCCATAGGTGTTTAACATGAGAAGTCAGTTTTCTCTTACGCAAAACTTCCCTTTTAATTTTAAACAAAATTATTTCAAATAAATGTTGTGGAGAATTAAATTCTTCACCTATGTGTCACTAGTCAGATTTTATTTTGCATGTTTAGTAACCGTAAAATTTTAAATTTTATAAATATTGCTTGTTGTTACTAAAAATGCAAAATAAAATCTGATTAGTGATTTAGATGAAGAATTTAATTCGCTACAACATTTACTTGTGACATTTCTGTCTAAAATTAAATGAAACGTTTTGCGCAAAGAACTGATTTCCCATATTAAACGCCTATGGCCCGCTTTTTAATTAACACTCTGTATAGCTTGATCAATACTGTAATTATAACAATTTTTTATTTGCATTGCATCATCACATTAAACAAAAGACTTAATAATAATATTTCTTATCTCCAAGCTTCACAAACATGTTTTGTCTCTCCAATTTTTTCTTGTTTTCGTTTTTGACCATGGAAAAAATTTAAGGAATTTATGATACAAAAACATAATTTACGACTGACAAATCTGCAACTGATAATCTCCGATCTGCCATATGACAAAGATGAGTAGGTTTTCAAAGGCCAGGTATTTCGAACAAAAATTATATTTTATTTTTTACACAATATTCAGGGACCAGAAAAGTTTTGCAAAAAATAGTAATGGTCTTATCTGGAAGTTTTTCAATGTTTAAAGGCGATTTATAAAATGTAGTAATTTAGCACTTTTAAATCATACTTGTATGATTATTTTGTGATAAGAGCTTAAAATTCGTAAACATGTTCAGTGACCACAAAGTTTACGACCTATGACAAAATTTAATTTATAGTTTTGTCCGTTATCATTATTGCAAAACATATTCGGTGGGGTCTGATAAGGTGAAGACATTAAACAAAATATACGAAACTATTCTATTTATTGCAACATATTTTACAAAAATATATCTCTTGTTATAATCTAAATATCTATACAGCATTAGAATAAATTATTACGATTTTATACATAACTTTAATACTCTTAAAGCTAAATAAATCATAATATATTGTTTATTGTACATTTTATAAGGTACACATTGATTATAAATATTACTCGCGAAAAATTCGCAACTCTTCGTACATATACAACATTTTGGATATATAAACTTTATTATAACGTTCATAGAACATACATGAAGAATATATCATAGATATATGGGACCAAAGATCACTGATTTTCAACAAAGATATGAAAATCGTTTGTTGAGCTCAAGAAATTACATTTCGAGCACCAAACATTCGAAGTTCTCTTCATTTACTAGTCAGTAAATATTAAATTTTCGAGACAAGAAATTACCTTCTTGCTGAGACGATTAACTATCGCCGAGAAGCAGTTTCAATAACTTCGAAACGCTTTTTAATAAATAATATTACCATTCACCACCCGAACCTGTTACCCCCAAATAAATACACGGAATAAATAACCTAACCTAATATTTACATGTCATTGTTGCTTTCTTTGTTACTAACTTAAAGACAGTAAGGATGACAAAATTGGTAGACAAGTCTTTGCGACCTCTCTGTTTTCTTCATGATACCTTTCTTGTAGTATTGCCTTATTGACCTGCTGAGCTTGTCGTAGTTCATGGCAGGTCGGTTTTTCCTCTTGCCCCAGAGTTTGGCCACCTTAACGGAGTCTTCGATTTTGAAAACACCTTTACCACGGTCTAACCAACGGATACAAGATCCGTGGACTGCAGGGGAAGCTAACAGTTCTTTAAGAAACTGCCATAAATGGATATGTGAACCACCAGATTGTCGGGAACCAGATGGTTTAGAAGCGCTGGGAGATTGCGTTGTGGATTCTTCCTCGTCATCTACTAGAATAGAAAGAAAATGTTACTAATGTTGAAAGACATTCGTAGGCAGATTTATTTTTTAAGGACATTCTGGACAATCATAATTTGTCTCATCTACATTTCTATAACTTTCAAATTTAGAATTTTGCATGTTTATTTTTTATTTCCCAAATATTGTTTATGTTTCTGTTTAAACCTCGTAAATGCAATAGTACGTATTTCTATTTCATATTTTCGCGTGCAAAAGTTTATTTTGTCTGGTCCAAGTTTATTTCTTGTTTAAATTTAGTTTTTGTATATTAGTATTAACAAAATTCCTGACTTTATATATTTATATTTCCATTTGCAATAAAAGTTTATAGCAGCTATTACGAAATTATTGTTACATTTTTTGCTTTTATAATTTGGACAAGTTTTTTCTATCGTTAGAAAAACAAAGTTCGCATAAGAATTAGAATGTAGGTGTATTATTAATATTGTACACGTGTGTTGTTATTGAAAAGAGACAAGAGTAATATCTTGCAAGAATATGAGAGAAAGAGAATTTGCGAAGGTCGACAGCAACTGGTCTCCAGAGTCTGATTTATTTAACTGGATTGCTATTATTTTTTTTATGAAAAATAGTATAATTAAAAGCAAGTTTTTTCTTAATAACTTTACTCTATAAATGTCGTAGGACTCGTAGATAATATAACTGTTCTCATATAATTAAAATTATTTTATTGTTGGTAATTGTATGATAAAAAATAATTAACATAAGCTTTATATTGATTTATTTAATTATTCAACTGTTTCATTAGCTGCAATTATTTGTAAAAGCAAAACCACCGGTACCTTTGAATCTAACTTTATTGTTTCTTTATTACTTTCTAATGTTTTTGCAAGGTACCAATTAAAATTTCCATCATAACAACAATAAATATTGCAAAATTTCAACCAGCTCAAACCAGATTTTTGAAATTTGGTTGTTTTAGAGAATTATCTCGTCTAGTCGTTATCTATTCTCAGAAAGTTCAGGGGGTCAAGATTTCGAAAATTCTTGGAATGGAGATTTTGATAAAACGCGTTGTGTGTAGTTTTTATTTGTAAATCAGGTAAATGATAACTCACCATCTGAGAGGTCGGCGCTGTTTGACCCTGTGGATAAGTTGGTTGACCATTGCATTGAGAGGTCGTCTTCTAGACACGCTACCTTCCAGATCTCCAGCTGTGCGTGGAGAATACTACCTCCCTGGAAACAAAAAAGAAGATTTTTAATAATTTTATTAATTTCTTATTTTAATTTAACATTCAAATTTTAATATGAATTTTGTCAACATAAGAATAGGGCTACCAAATTTATTAAAAACTTTTAATATTAAAAAGGTTTTAAGTTCGTAATTTACCGCCTAAAAATATTTTGCGATATTACCAACAGAGGGTAATAGTTTCGCGCTGATATTTGTTATATCGGTAAAATTTTGCTTTAAAAAAGTTTATTTTTGAGTATTACTATTTTATAGTGTTGTAAGTACTTTTTAAAGTATGTGCTCGTATATCAGTATTGATTTAAAGCAGTTTCTGTGTGCCTGGGTATTTAAAAATTTTATGTTCAACATTGAATGGTAAGTTGACTTGTAAAATGTATATTTAATATCTGGAAAATGTGTTTCTTGTTTCTACGTAATTATTTCTATAAATAAACATAAATAACAAACATAACAAGTAAAATTTTTAGGAAAATATCAAGACACTGATAAATTACAAATAAATTATTTATCCAACTCAACCTTGTAAAATAATAATACCGGCATTCAAATTAGAAAATAAATAATTCTTATTACTTGTAACACTATTCCAGGCAGTTTAAAAGCAATTATTCTAGCAAATTAAAAACATTAACACAGCAATAAAAACTAGATTTTCAAATAGTAATTAACAAACCAAGTGTTTAAATATCCATAAATAATTAAACGCAATTATATGTAATTACGGCTAATAAAACACGGGAGAAAAAATCTGAGAATATTTGGGACACGACAAATATTTGGAGAAGTAACTGTTTATAAATCTGCAACATTGTGCAACAAGAAAGCGAGATGAGATGTGTTAAGTTTAGTGAAATTGTTGAGTCACCGTTATTTTGACAAACTGTAAAAATATTATAACAGTATCATTTCTGACTATTTAATTATTATTATACATCATTTTCATTAAAATATGCACTCTGTACGGAATATACATAAGTATGTAATAAAACATTTAAAAAATATAATATGAAACAAAACAGAAATTAAATTTATCATGGTTTTTATGCCATTACTAGCTGCCGTACATGCGGCTCTTTTAATACTAAAAAAACTGGTTGAAAATTTCGGAAGCGCGGTAGCGTGTTATTTTATTTTAGAAAGAAGTACTTCAAATTAAAGTTCTTGAGCATAAAATTCAGTAAACAAAATTCTTTCGTATGTTTTTTAATTTTTTAACTAGAGAAATTAGATTTGACAGTGTCTGATTGTTCAGATTAATATAAAATTTCTGAAAACTCTCTTACAGAATTGGACTAAAATAACGAGTTAAAAAAATGTACAAATTTTTATCATTTTTTATCAAAAGTATTTTTAAGTGACACTGGAGTAATTATTCTACTTTTGAACATATGTATGTATTGTCGGCAGCAGAAAAAATCTTGTTGGTTATGAATCACGCCCGAAAAGTTATTTTACTGGATTTGAAAATTACCAGAATTCATAGTATCAGGGTACGTCCTAAAAATTGCCTACGTTATCCAGTATAATCATATATTTTATGAAATAATTGACTGAAAATATTAAAACTTGCACAGTATGTCGTATCGTAAAATGTGTGGCATTGCAAGGAACATATGTTATTTCTGACACAGTTTCAATTATTATTCTTATTTACGTTGCATCTTGTAGCCTTTCATTGTAAATGATTTGATAACAATCAATTTACAATAATTATTATAAGAATAATAAATAAATCTTTGAAAATTGCAGATTTAATCAATAATTTCTCGATATGTTGAATAATTCAATACATTGATTGTCGATTTAATTATACTTGATGACCGATAGCGAATTATTGGTTATGGGTGTGATGGGAAAATACAAAACAAAAGGTTTTAATGATGCGCATCTCATATCGATTCCACAAACGTTGTCATTCTTGTGACTAAACAATTGAACAAATCATGACATCATGTAAGGAAAATCCTAAGAAATATTAATTAAAATTTTCATTACTTTTAACAATCAATACATTTTTCATTTGGCTTTGCACTTGTATAAGAATTTATTGCTATTGTATTAATTTTTTATTTCCGTATTTTTAAATAAGATGTATAAGTACAGGAAATTCAGAATAATTGTTTATTTAATATAACATTACGGCTTGTTATCTATTGTTGGGTGTTTTCTGTGTACTCTGCGACGAAGCGTTCTGTTAGTAAAATTATTATTTTTTAAAATAACTTTGAAGTAGAATACTAGCTAAACAGTACACTTTTCGATATATGTAGATAAGTTTAGTAAAATCATGAATCTGTGGTTAAGCTATCTTCAGGTATTTTCGACACACACACCATTTTTTTTCCTACCGCTACCCTTGGTAAGGGAGGTATAGGGATCGTGCTAAAAAATCACATATCGAGATTTTAGTAAATGACCACGTTTTAAGGTCCCTAGAATCCAATTTTAACATTTTCACGATGATGTCTGTCTGTGTGTGTGTGTGTGTGTGTATGTGTGTGTGTGTGTGTGTGTGTATGAATGTGTGTATGTGTACGGATTTTGTTAGTGCTCTAACTCACATAATATCATTCAGAAAATTCTGAAACCTTGTATTTCTATCCTATTCTAATATAAAAAGAAGCCATTAGATTTTGGTGTAAATCGGATAACCGGAAATGGCACTTTACCTGAAGCTCATAATGGTTTTTCTTCAAAAAATACCATTAAATGCCATTTTTCGCATTTTATGTCTGATGAAAATGAAAGATTATTGAATTTTCTACAGGAATACATTAATACTTTTTCTATATATTTTACAGATAAATTTAAAAATAATTTTTTTTATTAGTCCCGAAGCCTAAGATAAACACAATTCCTTTGTTACAGAGTTCATATTTTAAATGAATGTAACTGACAGTAAATGTCACTGTCACTGTCAAAACCCTAATCACTTCAAATTAATAATAGTGACATTTTAAAAAGAAAATAGTAAATAAAGCAATAGTTTTCTGCAATGGAACAGTTTGCAGCGTTAGTAAATACGTAGGTATGTATTTTAATTAATAAAAATTAAATTGCGGGAGGTTTTGTGTTGGCCACATCAGATTTTTTATTATTATTATTATTATTATTATTATTATTATTATTATTATTATTATTATCTAAATCTGAAGTAAATTGACACAGAGCTAACAGAGCTAATATACATATTTATTCCTTATATCTATTATTCAATTGTATTGGATGGCTATAAGTATATTTCAGAGAACAATGAGTAAACTATTTTGATAGTTAATTCAAAATGTATAATTGCACTCCTAGTAGTGGTAACGAAATAATTAAACAAGTAGTATTATGTTGTTATTGCAATATTTTCATTTAATTATTAATCATAATGGTAATCAATGTAAGAATAAAGTGCAAAATGAACTAATTGTTGATGGGTATTTGGTTATGATTTAAAGCTTAGATAGCCTTGGGCAATGTCACGTCCTAGGCTACATGTGTGTTGGTGTTCGTCTTCACGTCTTCCACCTTACATGCACATGTGCGTCACGGAGAAAGTCGCCGAGTCGTGGCCTACTTCCTCTACCTGGCCGCCGAAACTCAAGAAACGCGCGAGGAATGCATTGGCGATGCCGATGGTAACCAAACATGCGATTCTTACTTGGCTCGGCTTGGCTTCACTTAGTGTAGTTGTTATTGCTTATCATTAATGAAGAATGCAATGAAAACAGGCGCCATGAATACGGTCAAGCCCATATGCAAATGCAAAGATTGACTGGCACTGGCACACCCAACAATGGGTAAAAAGTGAAGTTTGAATACCTTTCAAATTAAATGATACACGTTTTTCAAATTATTTACATAACTGACACATAAATTCAAAGGGATCGAAGTAACCAAAAATTATGACGAGTCCTCTGTTCAAAGTACTGCTACTAAACCTTTTTATTCCTAAAATACTGATTTAACTAAATCTAAATTTTACATATTTTAAAATCTGTCTCATATAAACAAACCCCAAGTGACCCTACCTATGTAAGATGTAAATTCTAAAATTCCAGACGAAGCTGAAATGTAAAGAGAAAAATCTGTTGCGGCCAGCACAAGACCTCTCGCCATTTCCATATTAGGCTATATAAGTATTATATTGTATTTCGCTTTCGAACCGTCGTTTTATAACAAAAAAATTACAGAACTTTACCCAAATATTGTTTTTTTATTGTATTTAACAAGTCTTCTGCACACATATAATTCTAATTATGTATATCTATTTTTCATTGTATGAGGAAGTTCCTAAATGTAAGAGATTCTTCCAATTCATTAACTAGGTTGGAAAAACTAAATATACTTCGGAGAAAAAGCTATCAGAATGTCGCTAAAACTGTTGATTTTTGATACTGACATGTGTCATTTACAAACTATGTTATAAACATTGGAATTTGTCAACTGGTTTCCTTACTGCCTTAGCCTCTGCGATTAGATTGCTCTATATATTATAGTGTCTTTATCTCTAAATCTATACAAGATATAATAAAAATTTTAAGTGTATTAGATGGAGAATTTTATGTTCTTCTATATTTAATAACAAAAATTTACAAAAAAATATATTTAGAAGAATTTTTTTACAGCTCTTATCAGATTGAGGAATCCATAGTTAAACAGTTCTTAAGTCTTATAGTTTTTGAGGAATCGTCCCTACAACATCCAGACACACACACATACATCATTTTAAAAATGTTATAATCGGATTCTAGGGACCTTATATCGTGCTTACTAAAATCTGGATAAGCGAATTTTAGCATGAATCCAATACCTCTCTTAGCGAGAGGTAAAAATGGAACTAATTTTACGTTTAAATGGATGTACAGATAAACACGTAGAAGTACTCAAGTGAGCGAAGTGACAATTTTTTTCTACTGGTTTAGTTCAGCGAAAAAAATAAAATTAAAAAAAAACGAAAAATCATATCCATAATATACCGAAGTAGCATGAACTAAATAAATATCTACTAAAATATTTTAATTAACGTCATTCAGGTTGAGCAAAATAGATAAGAGTGTTAAGAAAAGAAGTTGCAAATACTGTTCTTGTTTAACAAAAAAGACACTTTTTGTTGAATAACTTAATGGCAATTAGATTCCTTTAAATTTAAATGTTTCAATTACTAATGGATTAATCTGATAACGGTTGTACAGAAAATAGAGTTTACAAAGAAAAATAAAATTTTATTTCATTTGTTTATAAACTTATTTCAAGTGAAGAAAGAATATATTATTAACCATCATTAAATTTTTTCGTAGAAGTATTCCGAAAATATATTTCAATAAAGTTTATTTTAAATTTTGGGGGTTTTCATATTTCTCGTTCTCAATAGCGCACAGTAAATTCATAATTATTTCAATTTTGTAAAATTTATATTATAGGTACATACGAATATTTTATTATAAAAGTGGCAGCTCCGTTATTATGAGTGATATATTGATAGTAATATATATTTTTTAGTGAATGTTTTTCAAATTTACGAGATGAATATAAATATCAAATTAAAACTTAATAGTTTCAGTTTTGAATCTAATAAAAAATGCTAGATATGTGGGACTGTAAAAGATGACACATGATTATCTAGTGGCATATCATTGCAATATAAACTTAATATTCAGCAATTCAGCGATAAAACTCAAAAAATCAATGATTTTTTTTTGTAGAAAATCTGCTAGTCATCTTATCACATTTATGATAATTTTTTGAAATGTACGAAAAAAATGTCACATTTTCATAACCAGTTTTCAAGGTTGCAGCTGAATTAAATTTTTCTCTGAAAATATTTAGTAATTACCGCAATTTCTATCCGCCATCTTGCGCTGCGATTTTGTCTTTTCAACTTTCTAACCTGTCCATAAATCAAGCGTGTTGTGACTTGTGACTCTTGCGAGTTATTTTTGCATGAGTAACGGTTAGCGCCGTTGTGTTGTTCTTTTGTTTCCCACGATGCGAGAGTTTTTTGGATGAGGAGTGAATACTGATTATTGACTCACGTAGTAATTACGCGGGAAATATGAATCAGAATTGAATAGCAAGGACGAGTTTCGTAATTTGAAAGTAACTTCCATTTGCGGAGAATGAGAGATTTATTAGGAATGAACTTTTCAATAAGACATGCGTGTTCCATAAGAGGATACACCCTTTTATTCTTAACGAGATTATTGTTCGTTGGTGACATTTGTATAATCTATTTCGAAACCATGAGTAATTGATTATACTCTACTGTATGCACTTATTAAATATGCTGAATGTTTTGTGCTTTAAGATATTTAATACATTTAAGCAAATTGGTAATGACTAAATAGAGGCACGCTGTGATAAATGTGAGATGTGATAGTGTTGTGGAAAATATGACATAACTGTCATAATAAAAGGTAATTAATACTTGAGTGTTAATATCTTCATCAGTTGGGAAATTTTGCTTCATATACATAGTTAGATATCCATAAAACGCGTACCTTCTTTACATTCTCGTTCTTTAAAAATAGCATTTAGAATATTTAAATTGAAAAATGTGGTTTCTACGTGACATTTTCAATGTTCGTAATTATCCATTACTAATATTATCGTCATTTATTTCCATTACACAGCAAATTTTCAATAACTAAATATAAACTTTGATTTTATATATAAATGACATATTTATTCATTTTTAAATTGATTTTATAAAATTTGCAAATTTTGATACTTTGCGTAAAATTTGTGCTTTTAAACTATATACAGCATGCATAGCATTTCCTGTCATAAATGCAGGGGAATTTATGACAAATTAAAATTTTATCTTCCTAAAAAACAAAAAAAAAACACCCCTACCTACTTCGTGCCATGTTACTCATAAAATATACAAGTATAATGTACTCTTCATAACCAAACGTACTTACTACTGTCAGGCGCGTTTTTGTGCGTTTCTATACTGCTCAAAAGGCAGTCATCGCTCCTGGCCGCGATCTACCATACCGTCTCAATTTAAAAATGTTGAAAAGAGTACATTGCGTCTTAAGCCGCGTACAGACCAAGTTCGCGAATAGCTCGCGAACGACTCGCGAACCTCTGCATAAGTCGGTGTGACCCAGAGATAGCGAGCAGTTCGTGTTCGGGTTCGAGTTCGACCAAAGTTCGCTACATGAGCGGTATAGCAAACAACAGTTCTAGTGTAGACGTTCATGGTGATGATCGATCTTAAAAGTGTAGTTAGCTCTTTTAACAATGGAGTGGGGTGAAGAGAAAATTATTAATTTAATCGAACAATATGAAGTGCATCCTAATTTATGGAATCCAAAAAATCCCCATCACAAAAAGCGGAATATGATGAAAGACTCGCTTCAAGAAATTAGCGCGGCTCTAAATATGCCACGGTTTGCAAATAAATTTTTTCTCCACCACCTTCTTTTACGGTTTCTTTCTGCTTTCTTCTTTTTCAATGCTGTTATAATTAAGAAACTTGCACAAGCAACAATATTTTTTTTCTCGCTTGACGACGTGGACATTGTTTCTATATCTTTTAAAATAATGAAAATGCAGGACGCGTAGCTTTATAGCGAACTTCTGACGAACTGCCTTCAAACTAAATGACGAACTCGAGTCTCAATTCGAAAACAGTGGTGTGGACGTTGAGCTCTCGAACAGTTCGCGAGCAGCTCGGGAACAGCTCGCGAACTGTTCGTGAAAGCTGATTTTGGTCTGTACGCGGCTTTACGCGTATAACAGGGCACGTTTAAACGAGCATCTGACTCGGACTAGCAAATTTGGCCTTAACGGTGCACTATTGAAAATAGCTAATTTAACATACCTAATTTTTGGTAGATAATAGGTTCTTTGACATTTTATCACTCGTATATATTATTACGAACAGTTTTATCACTAGCCAAATTATCGAATTATAACCCTAACCTTAGTAGTAAATATGCATGTGATAAGATAATACGAGTATATACTGGGTGACCCAACAATTCTTGACAGCAATATAACAATGGGAAATAGTTTTTTTTTTTTAAATATCTGTCCCGCAAAATTTTATGAGATATGGGATGTTTAATTTAATTTTTGATGTTAATTGTTTTGAATTTTCATTTTTGGTAACCGAGTACTCTTAAATTAAAATATCGATATGCGATTATTTCAAAAAAATATAAAATGTTGTGTGATGAAACGTTGGTACACATTTATGATTGAATATTTAGATGTACTGACCTGGGGAGCGAGTTGTGTAAAAGCTTCCTCGGCGAGGACTATCAGATCGGCACCCGGCATGTCGAACAGGTCGGGTTGGATCCCAGTAAGGCTGAACTGTTGTGTTGTCCACTGCACCCAGGCTTTCACGTGCTCCGAACTCCACTGGCTCGGATCTACAATAACAAAAACACCCATAAGCATCTCTATATTTATAATCAGAGCTGAGCAAATTACAAACTACAGGTTAACAAAAAAAGTGCGTATCAAAATTTTGACAGTAATATTTAACAATTCATTTGACATTTCGTTTCGATACGATATTGTCAATTTAACCAAAGGTTATCAATTTAACTATAAGCTGTGCAATTGGTCATTAGTCTTACAAATCTGTAAATAATGAACAAAATCGCAACGAAAGCTGCCACTCTTATGTATAATTTTATATTAATCAATAAAAATAGATGTGTTTTTGTTGTTTTTTTTTTACAGATTGTACAGATCTGTAAAAAAATAATTAAATTATTAATTACTTTTGAATTGTAATTGAAATTTTAATTACTTTTTCAATGGGATATTCCGGTGATATGGAATTAATGCAAAATAGTAACTTTTTTCTATAGTTTACAACTTCATGTAGTAGGAAAATATAATAAAACATGTTTAATAATAGTATATTATGCAACGAGTTTATAATGATAGCTATTAATATACAAGCATGAAGATTACGATACGAGCTATGTCGAGTATCGTAAATCATATAAATAGCCAATATGGGCAATATGCTATGTTTAGGGTACACAAATATTGATAATGACATATTCGTACCGTGTGACGAGCGTCTACCAGACGTCACTTCACAGACACTCATTACTGGCGTGGATAGCAAACCAAAGTTGTCACTTTTGTGACAATTAAAATTAATAATTTTGGCATCGGTCGGGATTGAAGCCGGGTCCCCAGATTCGCGACCATACAGTAAATACATAGTTACGAGAAAATGTCTTTAATCATTTTATCGTATCAGTGAACCAGTACAAGAGTAAATCGTATAATGAATTTAATTTTGGACATATTGCCTTCCAAATAAATGTAACAACTTCACTTTGGTGTTACTTGCTGCACTTTCAAATTACATCCGAGTAGTAATTAATTACTGCTCTGCTCTGATATTATTTGCGTTCATATTTATATGAAGAGCATTTTCTTAAAGCACCGCTACACTAAGACTTATAAGTAAGAACAAAAGCATGAATAATACAGTATAAGAATTAAATCATATATTATGTAACATGTTTTAGTATACCTAGTCTAAATGTTTGTTATAGTATTGCTAAAATGTGAATTTGAAACAGTGATTCCCAACCTAAGGTCGCGATCCAAATTGGATTCGCAAAGTGTCTGAGATAGGCGAAAAGAATATTGCAAACTGATTGCAGAATTTTTTTAGAAATTCCTAAAGAAACATACGAATACTATTTCTGGTTTTGGATCACACCACGAAAAAGTTGGGAATAATTGACTGAAAAGAATAATTAGATATTTTTAGTTTTTATATTCATATAGAAAGAAATTACATATAACATGACTAGTGTAAAAACTTTATCAATTTATTGGAGTGGTCTTTTTGAGTGCAAAATATTAAACAAAATCCTCAAGAGGACCCTAGTAAAAATTAACTGTTATTTATAAAACTTTGATAACTAAAAGGAATAAGATCTATGTTATATGACATATTTTTACTCAAAATGACATGAGGAATAAGTTGTTTTGTTCCACTAGACCTGCAAAAGCCCTTGTGACATGATCATAATTTTGTGATTGTGTCAAACAGATTTATAATGAATTTTGTGATGGAATAAAACATACTTCTTATTTGTCATAATATAACATATTTGTTAATTTATCTCAAAAACGGTGCATTTTATTCAATATCAATAAGAGTATACCCTTTTTTAAAATTGAGAGAACTTTAATTGCAGTAAAAAAATCAAAGAATAAAAGTAAAAATTTTGCCATATTGTTTTTACTCCTATCACCCCAATAACCACTTAAGGAGTGTTACGAAAAATCTAAAAAAAATTGCAAAATAATGTTCTTATATGATGCAGCAAATACTAGTATACTAAGTTTCATAATTCTATCCGTAATTGTTTTCAAATTAGAAACCAAAATCACATACACCTCTAGCGTCATCTTCGAGGGGTTGGTACTCTTGTAGAATAGGACATATTTTTCATTCAAAATCACCTCTCTAACAAATTGTTGTTTTTTTTTTTTACATTAGTCTTGATTTATCTTGTATATTAGAAGAATAGGAGAATACTAATTTCAAATTTTATCGGATATGTGCCTGAATACTCTGTGGTACTCTGTCTATAACAGTAATGAGTACTTGTGATACGATGGCTTAACCACTCTTTAGAAAGAAAATAAAATTTTCAACTAAAATCAGTTTTTTAACTTCATCTAGTAGTCTGCGATAAGTTTTGACAAAATAAAAATACATACGAGTATAAGACAGCGTCCCAAAGAAGCATAAAACTAGCACTCTTAATAAGTAATAGGTGAAAGGCATTGATTTATTTTATTTAAATTTCCTTATTTAAATAATTATAATTTATTACTGGCGGTGCTGTTTGTTGTTATCATGTTTTATTTATTGACTTTTTAGCAAGCTTTGTTTGATGAGAATATATTTTGTTTTTCATTTCATTCTACACTAGGCGATGGTCCCTACTCAATACAATTCTACGTTTGATAAAAACTATTCATCAATTTGTAAAAGATTACAAAAATAATAAATATTGAAATGATTTAATTTTTTTTTTAATTCCGAAGTAAGGTAGAGAGGTGCTGTCCACATCATACGCACATACCACCTTCCTTAATAAACCACCAATGATAAAAGATTTGATAAAACTGTGTTTCAAGATTTGTGATAAAATGCCAAATGATTTCCTTTTCTGAGAATTATCGTAAAATATCTAGTATTGCGGATAGATAATAATTTACCGCATCTTATTGCGTGCAAAATGAATAGTTTTATCGCGAAAGGAAAATGAGCTTCCTGAGAACGCGCAAAGGTTTGTAGCGTTGTTGGCATGGACAAAACACGAGATAAATATCAAATACCGTAACTCGACATTTGTAAACAATATAAGTTGTTCTGCTTTTTTCTAATCATTATGATAGGCCTTGAAGTTTATATATAGAAACGCCACACCCTCAAATATTAAATTCTTTACAAGAACAGCAAGATACTAATAGCATAATTAAATAAAGAAAATGCATTTTACATTTACATTGCATCCTTTATGGAAAATATGTATAACACGCATAAGATGCTAACATTTAAATTAAACATTCTCCTTTTACATAAATTACTAAGTAAATAACAATATTCTTCCAGAAATTTACATTTCATAATAATGGATTCTACTATCTACATAGTATAAGAGTACAAAGAATACCTAGATATTGTACTTGACAAGTTTGGTCCAATGGGGTATTCCACCATAACAAAAAAATAAGAAAAATTTCAATTTAATTTAAAGTATGGCTCAATAAATAATAGTTAAAATAATGAAAACATTTTTTAAATAATTATTTTACGAGATATTTCACATTTGCTAAAAGGGGAAATTGACGTCATACAATTGTTATCTTTCTCTCGTAGCGTACTCAGAACAGTGTGTGTGAGAAAGACAAATATAGGGGGAATGTGACGTTATACTGATTTCTCGAAAATAAAATACTGTTAAACTAGGAACAATTAAGATTTTTTAATACAATGAATTACTTCAAAACTGAATGAAGTTTTATTTAAAATTATAAAAAAAAAAATTGAGTGGAATACCCCATTATCCCTGCAACGGTGCTACAGTGTAGTGGACACCGAACCATTTGGGTATAGCGATAATTTTTTATTAGTTTATTAAAATTATTTCCAATTTTCAAATAGCATAAAAGTAGCCCTTATAGTGTTCTCTCTATGGCCGTATTTATTTGGGACTTTTCAAGTAACTTGGTAGGTTATTTGTGTTTCGTTATTGCTTCGGGTAAGTACTACTTTCTAAACAAATTTTTAAGATTTTATGTATTTTAATAGTTAAGTTATGGTACAGTGACAAAAATATAGTTCATCCAAATTTCATGGGAATAAATAAGTATCGATAAATTTACAATATAAACTTACTCGTAATAAAGGGGTACAAAACCACAGAACCGCAAATTAATAGAAATATTTCAACAGAAAAAAAAAATGCTGATTATTTTCACCATAAATACACTCTAATGCATATCACCTATATTACATTCAATATTTCACTCTATACTTGATGAAAACTAACTTCAAATACGTATATATACCTTGGGATTCGTTCCTGGTAAGAATTTATATTTCTTTGAATATGTAATATAATTTAATGATTACTATTTCTATGAAATTTGAATAAACTATACGAGTAATGATATCTATTTATAAATAGCGTGTTACTTTAACCGTTGACATATCATTTTTGTTTTTCATTTATGAATCACTCATCCATTTTTACTTCTGGTTAAAAATTATTCATATATAAACAAAAACATATATGTTTACATTACATAAATGACATATTCCATATTTTAATCTGTCTGTCACATTCTGTGCACATGATTTAAGGAAAATTCCCAAATTTCCTCTAATTTTTATGACGCGATTCCTGTTTCCCTTTGAAGTAATTTTGCAACATTGCATGTTGCAGTTATTAATCATAAACACTCCTTGCGATTTCCATTTGCTTCTTTCGTATCCAAATTTAGCTCGGCTCAACCAACGTAAAGCAAAATAGTCCTAGTGCGTGTGCGTTTATGTATATTTTACTCGATCGGTAATGTCTTTGGATATTTTTATTTCATTTGTGATTTATAAGAAACGTTTCCCGCCTTCTAGATCAGCTCGTGAAAAACTGGTCTATTTTGAAGGTCGTAATACAAATACGACGCATGTAATTGATCAAGGTGTGCCCTAGACAAAAGACTCCCATAGGCTACTAGATTGAGAAAGAGTTTTTATTGTCAAGGCACTCTAACACGAAATGATTGTTATTATAGAAGTTTTTCTGTTGTTGACTTTTTTATAGAATATGCGGAGATTTTTACAAGTTTATTGACAATTACTAATTGTAATTTTTTATCCTTCAAAGGACTTGCACATTCATTCACAATTTACGTAATTGGAAAAATAATGTTTTTTTATTATTGATTAATTTTTTTATTCTGAGCGAGATGCCGACATTCTAGTTATTTATAACATTTTTTACTTCATTTTTTTCTCTGAGAATGGGGTATTCTACTTTTTTATTGTTTGAATCACAAATATTAATTTCAAAACATTTCCCAATTTATTCAAGCGAGATATAATTTTTTATTAATTAATACAAATTTCAAATTTAGATTTAGAATTTAGCTAACTAAAAATTTACAACGATATCCTTGAGTTAACACACTTGCAACTGACACTACTGACAGTTTGTTGTTCAACAGATGGAAAGCGGAATCATATTGAATAATGATTAATAAAAAAATTAATGCCCGAATTTGTTTGCAGGTTCTAAGAACAGTATCAGGTTTAATAAATAAGATTTGTAAAAATCAGTGGCGTGCAGTCCATATGTGCAAGGTGTGCACTGCACACCCTGCGAATAATTCCAAAATTTATTGCATTAAAATGTGAATTATTTAATTGATTTGATCTTAATATATGATATACAAAATATAAATACAATTATGGGACAATAACGAACAGTAGCGTGTTTGGTTGCCTATCAGCGAATTTGTAAATTGCCGTGCAAGTGCAGGTCTCCGCACTGCACTCGGTGCGCAAGTTTTACACAGGGAGGGTATAGGAATAGTGTATTTGCGCAGACAAGGATAAAATATTAGAAATACGTATCGCCCCATCGCACTCTCCAGCGTGCAGCATATTGTATACACGTATCGCCGTAAAATTACTTTTGGTAGTATTCACAAGCATAAACAAGTTCAAGCTAACAATTAATTATTAATTTTAGGTACTTGGTATATAATTTATGTATTATTTATTTAACTTATATTTGTATTTATGAAAATTTATAGAATGAAAATTGCAAGTGAATTACTAATTGCGGATTTACTAAAGAAACCATTTTCTAGAAGGGTGAAGGGACATAGTATAAAAAAATAAGATAATGTGGGATTACGGCTCAATCGAATTAAAGGAAAATAGTAAAAAATTACGAATGTATAAGCTGAATAACGAATATTAATAAAAAAATGAAATAGTATAATTGAGATATTTCGGAAATAAAGGGTTTTTTGTTATAGCGCTTCGACACTAATATGAAAATATTTTGATTGGCGACCGAGAAACCGCCTATACATGCATTACAAATAGCGTGTTAGGAGGTGGGGATTACTACCAATGGAAGTTAAGAAATTCAAATTCGAAAGGAGGGGCTAACATTCCTGTACTACAGTTTCCAAACAGTTTTTATTTTAACATAAATTTCTTGCATTAAATTGAATAATTTAAATACACCTGTAATTATAAAGTATGTAGACTTATACAGTGTTATAATATTCATTTATTTTTATGTAAATATAACTTAAAATAGCATATATTTCAAGAACATTTAGGTCCATGATGAAAACAGTTTGATATAAAAACACATAAATGTGACGTCACGTCAATATTTTCAAAATTCGGGAGACCATAACTCGCTTATTAATAGGAATTTTTTCACCGGATTTTCATCAATAGTCTTAGTTTTCCTAATATTTTCAGATGAAATTATAAAAAAGAAATGGTGTAAACCCCCATTCTGAATTGTTAACCTAAGATTCTACCAACACAATACTTTTTTTTAAAAAAAATTTGCACACCCAACACAGAAACGCACCGCACGCCACTGGTAAAAATATTTATAAACAAATATAAATATCATATTCTATGGACATCATTAGGCTTCTGTTTTACGATACATTCATGTACAAAATTTATGATAAATATAACGTCAGAACTAAAACTACTAAACTAAATTACACAAAAAAAAGCATGTTAAATAAAACAATATTGAGAATTTTTTGAATTTTTCTATTATTTTCCAGTACAATCCATAAAAATTATGAGATCTTCGTCTTCAATTTCATTGTAGTAGAATTTCATACATTCATTCATCTTTTGCGTCGTTTTCAAATCAATTATCAAAGCATAAATTTGAAAATCATGCATCAAAAAATTTACGCAAGAAACAATTAAGGATTTTTTTGTCTGTCATAACACTACTATTTATATAGAACATGATTTAGTACAATATAAATTAAAAAAATTGAATATAATTTTTGAATGATCTAAATAATAAAGTGGTATATTTTTTTTAACACAATAACTGGTTTTCTAAACACCCAACCAAGGGGCCGACTATACGACTAGCTATAATCATTGGTTAAAGAATTATTATTTTTACATTACAATTGGTTAACTAAATGTCGCATGCTTAGTTATGTTTATGGACAATTTTATAAATGAATTTAAGAAAATATTCTTATGTTAAATTATTAGAATAATCTTTGTACGTGATTTTGCGCAATGAATTGTATTTAAATATTTTCAAAGGGCACCATACACGCCTTCAATCTCACCCACATTCAAATACATACATTATATTTTCTTAACTATTAACTTATTCATTTGAAATTCATAAAAATGTTCTGTAATTTTCCAGACGAACAAATATGAATTCAGGTTATAAATAAATATATCATCATTTTATATATATATTTCTGAATACAGCTGTGTTTATATAGAGATTTAATAGAACTAATTACAAGACATCTGCATTTCAAAAATATAATTATACCTACGTATGGATAAAGAAAATGCACTACCAAGATTTTTATTATTTCATTAAGATTTCATATACAGTGTTTTAAACAAAAATTCTAATTCGGAGTAGGCTCTGAACAAAAAAAAAAAAAAAAACGTATGTCAATTTGAATGTATTTAATTAAATGTCAATTTGACACAAAATATTGTCAAAAATCTAAAGAAATCAGCTTTTCTTCTCGAATCCTTATTTTGGAAATAGTAATACATTAGAAAACGGTGAATGGCAATATTCTGTATCCTTCTTTATTATCTTTTCTCCTTAAAATTACATTTCACGATCAATTTTAACAACATGACTTCTTTTGAATTGAATAATAATAAGACAAAAGTCTCTGTGTTTATAGCCTACTCCAAATTAGGATTTTTTTTCTGAGCACATTGTAGATAATAATTATTAGAGTTAAGTGTATATAGGTATTTCAATCATTTACGTTTCTAAAATAATTTGGTCTAATAATATATTTTATTTTGCTCAAGGAGAGGGGGGCGGGGTTATTACGCTTTACTTTAAAGTATATTTTGATTGGGCATTTTTTTAATGAAAAAGTAACGCTTAATTGAATAGTTCTGAAAATTCTGCTTTCTTTCTTCTTCTTCTTTTTTTACATTTTCTCTGTTGATTTACGAGCATATTTTTGCATCATCCATTTCTGTATTTATTTTACTTTTGAATACATTGTTGGTACCAGATAAAAAAGCGTAAGTACCGTATCACGTCTAGAAAATAATTTTACTAAATTTACAGTCTTTCAAAATTCGTCGTCACCAGCGACGATCTCTTCCAGTAAAATGACATTTTCTCAACTTGATACGTTATGTACTTTCATAGATTATAATCTATCACTATGAAATGTACACGAAGTATATAAGCTAATACGATGAAATTCTGAATTTAGATCAGATTCAATATTAAAATTATGCAATAGTTTAAAAAATGTATAATTATATTATGAGTAATTTTCGTTCTCTTCCTTGTTAAAATTTGTTTTACAATTTTGAAAATAATAATTTCTACGACCTATAAATGCAAATTCAGTATGATTAACTGTAAAAATTTCCGCGAGCCGTTACAACAAAATGTCAAATACACAATTTAATCTCTAGGCACCTGAAGGTCGCTACAATTTTAAATCAGTGTAAAGTAACAACAGTTTGTTTATAAAGCAAGCCTAAGAGCTAATAGTATCTAAGTGAGCGCTCAACACAAGCAACTCTCAACTACTCAAGGTCGTGAAGCGATTCTATCGTGGAGGCCAAAACGGAGAAGAAATCTATTTTCGATGAAGAATTCTTCACTTTGAAAATGGATATTAAATAGCTTACCTTGAATAACGAACATTTTTTCTTTTTTGAAAATGTATGAATATAAAACTATGTTTTGAATAACTTGTCTAAATTCCTCCAAAATTAAATAAATGTTTAAGTACTAAATTCACATGAGTAATATTTGCATTACCATTCTTAAAATAATTTCTTTAGATTTATATTTGTCAATACTTTTTCAAATAAATGACAATTTAGATATTAAAGCTACCAGTTTAAAAGTATCACCATTACGAAAGTAGGATCGTATATCATTTTTAATGTAATTTATTTTGTGAACTTTTAGGAAAAGATTTGACGATCAGTAACACTCCGTATTCCATTATGTGAAATTTACAGGACAAAGTTGATAATATTACTCTAAAGCTAATCGGCCTTAGTAGGCTGACATTTTGTATTAAAATAAAAAAAATTTATTGATGCATGTAGAATTCTGCCCCATGTTCCTCATGGCACTTTACATAGTTTCTTAATGTAAATAATGTCCCAGAAGGGGGTAAATAAAGTTGCACCCTTACGTTAAAATTATATTTCAAAAAATAATGCCGTAATTGCTTTTTAATAAGTTTATATGCAGTATAATAATTTTTACCTCTCGCTAAGAGAGGTATTGGGATTCATGCTAAAATTCGCATATCCAGATTTCAGTGAATAAGCACGATTTAAGGTCCCTAGAATCCGATTATAACATTTTTAAAATGATGTCTGTGTGTGTGTGTGTGTGTGTGTGTGTGTGTGTGTGTGTGTGTGTGTGTGTGTGTGTGTGTGTGTATGTGTGTATGTGTGTATGTCTGGATGTTGGAGGGACCATTCCTCAAAAACTATATGACTTAAGAACTGTTTAACTATGGATTCCTCAATCTGATATTCCTGAGAAGAGCTGAAAAGGATTTGGTAACAATTGAACAACCGAAAGTAGTAGTTTCTTAGAAAAATACTTCTAAATATAATTTTTTGGTAATTTTTGTTATTAAATATTGAAGAACATAAAATTCTCCATCTAATACGCTTAAATTTTTTATTATATCTTGTATAGATTTAGAGATAAAGACACTATAATATATAGAGTAATCTAATCGCAGAGGCTAAGGCACTAAGGAAAGCAGTTGACAAATTCCAATGTTTATAACATAGTTTGTAAATAACACATGTCAGTGTCGAGAATAAACAGTTTAAGTGACATTCTGATAGCTTTTTCTGGGAAGTGTATTTAATCATTCTTCTTGTTTTATTAATTAAATATTTGAAATTATATGTAAAATGCATATATCCATCAGAAATACCGCCAATCTGGTTAATGAATTGGAAGAATCTCTCACATTTGGGAACTTCCTCATACAATGAAAAATATTATATGTGTGCACAAGACATGTTAAATACAATAAAAAACAATATTTGGGTAAAGTTCTGTAATTTTTTGTTATAAAACCACGGTTTGAAAGCGAAGTGCAATACAATACTTATATAGCCTAATATGAAAATGGCGAGAGGTCTTGTGCTGGCCACAACAGATTTTTATTTGAGCTAAACTGCAAAATGCTGGGTTTTGAACTTCTCCATTTCTTTAAATACACATTACTAAAACGTTAAGATATATTTAAAAAATTGCAAGGAAAAGTGTCTAAATATTCATTTACAAAATGACTAGGCGTTTTAGAAAACTGACAGAAAAAGTATGTATACATTGGGATTTAGGAAACTACATGGGACGACGGTTAATTAGATAAAAGTTACGCATTGGGAAGCCATTTTGTTAGTATCGTAGTTTTTAAATTTTTAATGTTTTTTTTTTTTATTTATTTTTGCGCTCAAACTATTTTAAATAACCGTCCTGAATTATATCCAAGCCAACTACCTGCAAAAATTCATTTCAGCGCTCGAACTAAGTAGAATCGTACACTAGGCAATGGGTAAAAGGCGTGTAAAGTATTTGTTTATTTATAGTAATTTTATTGCTATTTCACTACCACTGGTATAAGAGCAAGTGAAATGCTTTGCTTACCGTATGTGTTGAAAGCTTTTCTGACTTAAACAGAGCGTGAACAGCAATAGAATACTTAATAGATTTCTTTCATACTTTTGTATAAGTACTTTTTGCGCGGTGACCCAGAAAGGCAGGAATTTTTCAAATTTTTAGTTTGAATATTCGCCAGGTATGATAGTGATACTGGATTTATTAATAACAATAACGTAAGTTATTAACATACAACAAGGACAGAAATATAATTGCGGTGTAGAAAATCCTTTATGACGTTAATAGTAATCGCTGAATCATTTGCAAAAAAAGATACTGAAAAAACTTTTAATAAAAGTTTAATCAACATATTCCTAATAAAAAGGTTTTACTATGCGAAGTTATAAAAACATTTTAGTGCACAAGTACTCGAAAAGATAATTTAACGAGAACGTATTTTACAATTATTCACGTTGTTTCTTATACAATTTGTAAATACCGTACATCACGGCGTTTTACTTATTGTTCTACGTGTCAATTTCGCTATGAAAATATGTTCAGACGTCATCATTTATTAATCGTCATTTTCCTGACAGTTAAAGCTGGTGTAGAGAGTGCATCATCTGTGTAATAAATAATTTGAAATAAACTTTGACTTCGACCAGTTTCAATTTTTTTTTTCTTTATAACCACAACTGACCGCATAAAGCATTCAACTACTGATTGTTTGACGTAGTAGTGGTTTTGGTTAATTTTTGGAATTTCAAAATTTACTTAATTTTCGTCACGATTACTTATTTTGTATTTTCTGTCGCGAATTACAAATTTTGAGTCGTTGAACTACCAAATTATGAAACCTGATTGTCATGCGAACTGTTAACCGCAAAACATAACGTGTTTGCAATTTTAAATAAAATCTCCTTACCTTGTGAAATGCCGAGTGCACTGCAAGTGTTGCTGACGTCTTTCTTCATTTGTTCCATGGCCAACGAGATCACAGGTTCAATCTTCTCCCTTGACAGCAACTCCCCTTCAACTTCCGGTTCCTCCATCTTGATAGAGTTTCCAACAAAGCCTGTCGCCAGATCAAAATCAAACGTTTTGACGTTAAACTTCTTCTGGAAGCTTGTGTCTTTAAGAACTTGTCTTAAAAGTTGATGATCTTGGTTCTTTGGCTTTTCTTCAGTTTCTGGTTTCTTGTAGTCATCTTCCAGAATGTCTTTAAAACTGGAGAAATTCTGGAGGATTTCTCCGAAGTCGACAGTACTTTCCTGTTTGATTTGCTTGCCCAGGAAATTGTTTTCTAGATAGACTTCGTTGATGAGTTGGTGGTTTACAGAAGGGGATGAATGATTTGAATAACTGGAGCAACTTGTTGGAGAACTGACTTGGGAACAAGGACTCAGAAAACCTTCTTCTTTGATTTGGTACTGAGTAAACTCTGTGTTTTCTTCCTTAATAAAATTTGAATAGTACAAATAACTATCAGGAGATGCTGGATACTGCGGACTTATTAAGTTCTGTTGGTATATGTGTTCAGGAGTGGAACAATAAGAGCTTCCCACAGGAGAAGCAGGGTACAGGTTACTATTGGGTACCTCCAGTTTGTCTTTCTCTGGAGCTAGTAGCGTCTGGAAGTCCGGACCGAGCTCAATATCTGAGTGGAAGTGTTCCGGACTATTTGGGATAAATGTAGTGTAGATTTTGGGTTTTTTCCAAGGCGGGGGGAGGGGACTGTGTGTAAAGTTGTGTGGAGGGGGATAAAGGAAGGTCTGTTTCTCCTCCAGGAAGTAGGGAGAGATCGAAGCTGTCTGCGGCAAAGGCGCTGTAGTCACAAGGGGGCGTGAAGCCGGCTGATGGCACCATTTGAGGCATCTGGAAACAAAAAAAAAACATTCTTTAGTTTTTGGAATCATTTTTTTTATATCCTTTGGAATATTAAGCTCATTTATAGTGTTTCAAGATATATTAAGCGTGAATTACACGATGAAGTTTTTCTTTTCAAGTGACTTGAAAAGTTTTCTCTCTCACAATTATGTGAGTGCAAGAGAAACAGATGAATAGACTTTTAAAGAAAAACTTTTTACGAAAAACTGGAACATGCGCTACTTTTTCTTAAAAGTCCCTACAAGTTCTGACTGTCAAGCAACAGTCACATGTCATTTGTGTTTATATTTTTGATGTGTACAAGTGTAGTGTTATATAATGATTGATTTAAACTGAAAAATGGCAAAACGGGGAAGAGAAGTAATTGAAATCTTGATGGCTATATACGAAAAATTCATGTGATGAAAGTTCAGTGACAATTTAATGTAGGTATAACATAAATTTTGACACTTGGATATTTTAATTCACGCAAAACTTGATCGTGTAAATATACTTGTAAGGTCACTTACAAAGACACTTTCAAGTCATTTGAAAAGAAAACTTCTTCGTGTAATCCACGGTTTAGGCTCCTATAACGGCCATCCAAGATTTGCTTAAATATAGAAAACATTTTTTTAAATTAATTCATAATATTACTCGAAATCTGCATCATGCAGCAGTTATTCTTAATAAAACCGACGTTTCGGTGTACAATAATACCTTTATTAGGGTAAATTCTTAAAGATTCCTAAACATAAGGCTATTTTGAAAGCGAACAGATATGTTTTTTGCGAATTTTTGTACGAAGTTTTTTTAACTGAATGTTTAACGGAATGTATTTGTCTACATGAATTTATGTTTATAAATCTGTAATCTTATTTACATCGATGAAGGTAGATTTTTTTGTGTATACTGAAAATTCGGTTTTGTAAGAAAAATGCTGTAACACTGAGAGTTCGAGTAATTGTTAATACCTATCGAATACAACATTCTGTTTATTTTGACATATTGAACAAGATATATTGACTGGTAGTATTTTCTACAAATTGCAGTCACCCTAATTAACTAATTACCATGGCTACCAAAAATACACTGATATGATAAAATACCATTGAATTTGTTATTTTAGTCTTTATGGTAAAAAATCGATTTTTCTACTACGGCGCAGTATACATACATTTAGGCACCAATTTAATTTTAGAAGATATGAAAATTTCTATGTTTCAAAAAGAACCATTCAACGATTACATAAAATATATCCCTTTGATATTTCTGATTTAATTTTACCAGTTACATAATTATGCAATTAATGATTTTGAGATAGTAATTTTAGTCTTTACCTTTTAATTAAATGCTCTGTAGAATAATTAATGAGATCAATTTATTAAATAGTTAAAAATATCAAGGTTGAAGAATCCAAGTTCCTGGTTCATTATGAAAGTTCTTCAATTATATTGCAAACTTTGAAGCATTTCTAGTTGATTAATTACATATTATATCAAACTAATATGTCTATCAACAAAATAATTGCGTGAAACGCAGAAATCTGTGGTTTTGTTTACTGACATTTCTGTCATCTGCGGTTAGAAATATAATCTGAAGGAAATTGGTCAGAATGGTTAGTGAAATTTTGCACTAATTACGTCCAGTGGATTCCCTGAATTTGTTATCTTGTTATTGTTATTATTACACATTTATGAATGAGTAAAACAATACTTCTTTAACGTAATTTGGAATAGTGTTATCTCCTTTTGAAATCTATGAAAAATAAGACGTGTGGTAATAAAAACCTAGCCTAACGCATACGACTAATACTCGCTCCGAATTTTCCAAGTGTAATCTAAATGATAAATGCTTTGGTATTTTTAAACGTTCCTGCGTTCGGAATTGTGGACATTTTCATGAAAATAATATTCAATTTTGCTTTCAGATTTTTTATATTTTTCTGGTAAAATCGCAATACAAAAATAGATGTGGTATAATATTAATGAGAATTTAATGCTTGCTTTATCTTTTTCTCTGTTTAAGTACTTGTATGACGTTAAGTACAAGGTGTCTACAATTTAAATTCAATTATAATTATGTATAGCTTGCAGCTATATGAGCCTCACCCAAGAATGTTGTTCTGTCATTATAACATGCTTCATATCTTGATGATATGTCTGATAAAATTAGAATAAAATTATGTAAATAATAAGAAAAGAGCATGATGCGAACTTGAATATTTCAAATATTACTCGTAAAAGAAAAAATGGAAAATTTTGTAATATAAATTATATGAATTTATTTGAGTTACATGAAACAAGAAAAAAGATGATTAAATATTAACCATTTTTTAATTCTTAAAATTCAAACGGAAAACTAGAAAAGGAGTACTTTTTGTATTTGACTTTGGAAATATCACAGAAAGAAGCATCCATCGTTCATTAAATAACATATTATAATGAAATATTGACAACGCTATAGGCTAGGCTAGTAAATTTCCGAACCACCATTTTATTCCATAATAGATATCGACATATCTATAATATAATTTTTTATACGATCCGTTTTTTTTAACCTTTACCGACAGGGTTTCCAAGGCAGTAAGCTTTATTTTCAAATTACTGATCGGTAAGTAAATAAATACAACGATCTTACTTAAAAAATGATACAAAATTTTTTTAATATGTCAAAATAATTTTGAAATCTTATTTTCTTTTAATTTTGTGCGTCGATCGTACTTCGTACAAAAAACAGTAAGCATTGTGGTCAGTAAGTGCTCTTCTACCGGTATCGGATGTATTAGAGATCTCCACTTCGTCTCGATTTCCAAAATCATTCATAACCGGTAGGAAGCATTTACTGCTCTTAATACTTAAATAACAAAAACTTCCTACATAGGTACCTACTTGTCCTACTCGCAGTATTATTAAGATAAATTTAATTTAATTATAAATTTATTTTTAACAAATGCGCCTAATATTATTTCATAACTTCTTTAATATTTGAGATAAAATTCAGTCATTTAATATAATCTTCATAAAGCTAAATTTAAAAAAAATCAAAGATGACATCATAATACCTGGATTCAAATTGAGATACACAATACACAAATGCTTATATGGTTGCCGCACTATACATATCATTTAGTCAATGCTTACATGTGAATGTAAAAATAGGTTATGTTAAAATGGAAAAATTTGAATGTGTAAACAAAGTAATGAATTAAGCATATGTCGTAGTAGGGAAATTTTAATTTTTTTCATCTTAATTTAAAAATGGGCTACCCATGGTACAAAAAAATTCAATATAATAAAAACACCGGACATATTAGAACAATCAGTCCGAACGTCCCCAGCCACGTGTAAAAACATGTATGTAGATGCCCGGGAAATTCCCGTGTTTGTCCTATAGGTGTGGCAATTTATTTTTTCGCCAATTTTGGTAGTGACGAAATATTTTACCATAAAGAGCCTTTATCATGTATCTTCTATAGTGGACATGCATTGCTAGTGTAGAGAATGCACAAGGGGAATTATTTTTGTGACTGGCATTGGCCCCATACGAACTCAAAATTATGAGAATCGCAAACGATTATATAGGGCGCCTATTTTATAAGTTCCCGCCTTAAAGTTTAAAAATAGACAAAATAGAATACATTTCATAAGCAACTTGGTAAATATTAGTACTTTAAATCGAATAATCATAGTAGGTATAAGAGCAAAACAAAATTTTAAAAACCAAGTCACTTATGAAATGTAAAATGGGTTGCCTATTTTTAAACTTTAAGGCGGGAACTTATAAAATGGGCACCGTGTATAGGTATTATTCTATCATACTCCGTAAATATGCAAAATATTAATAATACGTAACAGCAAGTTGAATAGATTATTATACTTTACTCGTACATTATATATATATATATGTATATATATATATAAACTAAGCAAATTTGTAAATATATCAATATATTACTTGTTTTGAAATTGGATACAACAATCTGTAAATTACAGGAACTACAAATAATAAAAACTTGATGATATTTGTTTCTTTGTTTAATTTTTGTTACGCATTTCATAAGTGTCACAAATTTGTTTCAGGTTATTATAATTTCTATTTGTCGACAATAATTTCTATAATTTCCGCTATTTGATTTGAACCAGCAATTAAACTTGTTTTAATTTAATTTTCTGATACGTTTTCCGGGAAGACGCTAATTTGTTCAGATACCGAATGAGTTATACCAAAAGATTCACACATATTTCATGTCAGACATCTGCTGTTTATTTTCAATAATCCGCCATTTTGATTTAGACATTCATTTGTTATAAACACGTTTGTGACGTCACTGAGGAATGTGAAAAATTTAGTAAAAGAACAGAAATCTTAAAAAGTTAAAAAGAATTTGGTATGAAAAAGAAGGTATATATTGGTTGCTAGGTTATATTAAATAAGCTATTTTTGAATCTGTCATAAGCAGAAATGAGATAACTAATCGATTCGCAATTGTTTTCCCAGACTACTTGATGCTGCGTAACATCATCTGGTAAGTCTTGTAAAATATGAGTGAAAACAAACTATTTAATATGAATACACGTCAAAGTTAATACATCATCAAAACTATATAATATTATCTTTTTGGTGTTATGAAAATATTGTATATTATTCTATCTTTAATCTCACCTTCTGTCATTCTGAAATTTTACAACTCCCGCGAAAACAAAAGACATGCACAGCCACCTATCACAACACAAACTGATTTGATCTCATTTAACCGGCAAATTTGGGGTATACCTCTCTCACTTTGCGTATTCACCTTGAAGGATCTTGCGTGTCATTTGTTTCATGCGTTGTGACGTCATACTTTTTTTGAGCCAGAATTTGAATATAGCTAGATTACTACCGCATTTTATCTTAATTTTTTATTGCTTTGTTTTCCTTGAAAAGAACATTATATTTTAAAACATGCTCAAATGAGTTTAAACGGTTTTATAATTTATATGTTTTTAAACATGCATTTATTCAGAAAATCATTACTTACTATTATCTATTCTGTGATGTAATAGAAAAGAAATTAACATACGAGAATTAATTATTTTTTTATGGTAACTGCACGAACAACTGCAAAAATGGAAAATTTTGCTCGGATGAAAAGAATTTTGTATCAAAAATGTAAAGATTAATATTGTCTAAACAAGGACACGGTGTTGCAGTATCGTACGATAGAGAGAGATGGCTAGATAGTGGGAGATGTAGAGATCACGTTTAAGTTTCGGGAAAACCACAAGTTACCTTGATAGTTATGACGTCATCCATAACTTGTCTTGAGACAGGTAACAGTGGTACTCAACAGGTGGCATTCTTTATTGTGGAAGATCTTTCACTTTCGTATAAGATTCTTATATGATTACAAATAAATTCAAATTTGAAAGTTAGACCAATAAGGTATCTATAATTTAATATGCTGTTAACATAATTATATGTAATTTGTACATAATCGATAGAAAATGTTAAAATATTCAATAGCTAATTTTGGTATGTAATTAACTTTGGTTTTATAAAAAATCTGATATTTCAATAGTACAAAAATTTAAATAACTTATTGTATTACTACTTATTTTTATACAAATTACTTTTTTATTACTTTATGACAACATTAAAATTATTAATATCATTATGTAAAAAATATTACTGATATCAGTAAATAAAATGTAAATTTTGATAATGCATCCAAAAGATAATTCAAATAAAGATACGTAAGACAAATCTATAAAATTCACTGGAAATTTTTCGGACATTTTTTTAAATGAAAATTGAATCTACTGAAACATGTTATTTGATGCATATGCTATCTGGATTGTATTCTGAGTATGAAATATAATATTCACATTACTATACAGGGAGTTCTGAAAATGGGTGATAAGCTTCAGGTAAAACGATTCTTTGATTAATTTTGAGTCGACAATCCTAACGCAAAAAATTTGTACGGCCCTCCGTAAAGCTACACGAAGCCATCAAACTTGTAAAAGTGCAACTAGAACTAAGCGATTTTTTAAAAATCTTTTAAGGAATGTCATTGCTGTTTACATTCAAGAAGAATTGTGTAAAATTTAATGTACGTAGCAAAACATTTAATATTAATACTTTAAATTTCTAACTCTTGTTTTTTATTTTTTTTACAGAACAGGCTGTATATGTTACTATTGTTAAAAATGGTGCAAGTAAATTACAATTTATTAATATTTTTAGTGTGGTTCAAGTTTCAGGTAAGAAAATAGCAGATATGGAGCTTGAGAGATGATTGTTTTTACGTGCATTAAATAAAGAATTTAAATTCGTGAAACTATACTTTGTCAATACATATTTTTATCTCAAAAAATGGACAATACCAAGTATGAAAAATTAAAATCAATCAGTTGGAATCAAAAGCATAATTAAATATTACTTATTACTATCGGTTTTATTTGACAATTCACAGCTGCTAAGTGTTATTTTTTAGCTTCTGTCAACTAGATGTAGGTGTGCATTCTGACTAATCAAAGGGCATAATTTACTTTTCTATCTAAATCAACACTATTCCTTTTCAATTTCATAAAAAGTAAATTCAATTTCAGAAAAAGTAAATTCAGTTTCAGAAAATGTAAATTCATTTTCAGAAAAAGTAATTTTAATTTCAGAAAAAGTAAATTTAATTCCAGTAAAAGTAACTTCAATTTAAGAAAAAGCAAATTCAATTTCTGAAATAGTAAATTCAATTTCCGAATGTATTTTTTTATAAAAATTAAAATAAAATACATATGTACATATGCACTATGCAGTGTTACATATACAAGTGACAGTTATCGTAAGCCTGAAATATTTGGAATTAACTAACCTCAAATTAATTTTTTGTAAAAAAAGTTCAAAATGATTTTACTTTTTCTGAAATTGATGTTATTTTCTGAAATTAAATTTACTTTGTCTGAAAATAAATTTACATATTCTGAAATTAAAGTTGAAGAGGTATAGTTCCTTACCCGAGAACTTATATTTTACTGAAAAATCTTTAAATAAAAGTTCTTTGGTAGGTACGGTATAAGTCGAGAAAATTTCCAAATATTTGACGTTTTCTGTTTTCAATCGTAGATAAAATAGAGTACATGCAAGATGGCATATATTATTTCAAAAAATGACTGAATCTAGTAAACAAAACAATAATTGGTTTTGTTATGTTAAAAAATGTGGTTGTCTAAAATGCAATCGATTTTTTTTTTTCATTCTTTTAATAGAAAGAGACCATATTTCTTCCATTACTTGTTGCGTAATCCTTATGTCAACCGTAGTAAAGTTCTTATTAACGACAACGATGAAGAAAAAAGAAAAAAATATTACCGGATTCATTGGTTACGAAACCGGGATTTTCCAGGAATAAACCCAGTGTGCATTGGAGCGATTGAAGCTGTCGCTTTCTAACTCCTGCAGCCAACAGCATTATCTTGTCTTATTATCTTTCTCACTTAGCCACAGCTTCGGAGAAAACTTTCACTTTGCACACAGGGTTGTTGACTTTTATCGAACAAGAAGGATTTTGTTGTGCAACATAGAAATCAGTGAGAAAGCACGGAAGAAATAGAATTCTTTTCGGTACAGTCAGCAAGAATTTCAAGCCGCTAATTTCTTAAAACGATTTTTACGGGTTTTTAACGTAGAACAGATTGGTGCACTCAACTAAAACTATTGCGTTTAAATGGTTCGAAAATAAGAGAACTAATATTTAATACTACAGATTTAGACATATGAGATATGAACATAAACATACGTGTCCTAAAAGGCTTCGCGAATCTAGTATTATTTGCTACCAACAATTTATTGAAAAATACAGAATTTTTTTTACTGACCCGTTATCCTAACTCAACGCGTAGATTTCACATTTATTTGCAAAGCTGCATTCTTTTTACCAATATCTCACCTCACTTGTTCTCAAAATGAGATGAGATTGAAGCATTGAAGTGAGGTGAGCTGAGATAGTTGCTTAACAAATAGAACACAATTTAGAGAAAGAACGGAATACCTATTATCTTTCTCTGTTTATCATATGTTTTATTTATCAGTATGTTAACATTTTCATTTTGTTTTCGAATTTATTTTAAATATCTGACAAGGTGGACCCGCTAAGACAATGAAATGCCAAAGAATAAATCTACAACGTACGAATTTTCATTGCAAATAACATCATAAAACAATTCAATTTATTTATTAAATTTAGAATTAAAGAAATACAATTTCACTTGTCAATATTAAATCATCAACATTAACACTTTCTTAAATATTCATTTTTACCTTCCGTCACCTTTAGGTAAGGAAGGTATTGTCGTTGGTCAAAAAATTCGGTGGTGAGTTTTTAATGAATAAGCACGTTTTAGGGTCCCTACAATACGAATATACCATTTTTAAGATGATGTCTGTATGTGTGTGTGTGTGTGTGTCCGTGTGTGTGTGTGTCCGTGTGTGACAAATTTTTCTCCGACGATAACTCCAATACTACAATTCTAAAAATTATAATTCTTTCGAATTCCTCTTCTGTACAACCATATGAAGAGTTGATTAGATTTTGGTTATAATTACTCCACCGGAAGTACCCTTATTTGAAGTTTTTAACAGTTTTTCCTAAAAAAATGCAGTTAAATATTATTTTTTGACATTTTGTTATTATACATATTAAAGAAAATACTCTTCTCTATACGGTTTTATTATACATTTTCCTTCATAATCAATAAATGTAGATTTAAAGCGTTATAAAGAAATTAATTTTGAAAAATTAGTCTGCTTTGATATTTATCAGGGAAACAGATGATATATTAAAAAATTCTAATTGACAGATGTCTGTTGCAAGGGCAAAACCAAATGTGGAGCGTATAGAATCTAAAATTGATATGGCCTAGTGTTCCTCGCAAGTGACACGCAGAGAAAGGCCAAAGAGAAGACGGAAGGACTGTATCGCAAAAGACTTGAGAAAGAAAGGACTGTGTGATGCGTTGGACAAGAATGAGAGGAAGAGAAGAGAAAACAGTGACCCCTAATAAAATAAGGGAAAGAAGAAATGAAGGAAGTGTCTAGTGCATTTTACTTAGTGTATATTTATGTTATAATTTTATTGGATTTATAGAACCTTTTCGAATCAACTTTTGGTATAGAATTTGTAAAAAATAGTATGTGTTCGTGTTCGATTTTACATGATATTATATAGAATCTGTTCCAAGAACTTTTTGGTATGGGATTTGTACAAAATACATCGAATTGACGGAAGGTCTTGTGCTGGCCACAACAGATTTTTAAATAAAAAATAACATTGAAAAAAGACCCCCACTCCTCAACTGAGGTGAGACACTCAACAAGCATCACCCCGCTAGGTAGCTCAGTATCGGCAAGGGGGGAGGAATCCGCCTCACTTCATCTCATCTCAGTTGGGACAAATATAACTGTCAAAATTACTGAGACAACTGAGGTGAGTTGAGATGAACTGAGATTGTGGGTAAAAAGAATGCACCTAGTAAAACTAGGCGAGCAGTAGTAGGGGCTGAAGGAGGGAAGAAAAGAAGAGGGCGACTGAAGAAAAAATGGATAAATGCTATAAAAAAAGATCTACGAGAACAAAATGTGACACACTGGACGGAGACAGCTAAAGACAGGAAGAAATGGAAACAAGTTGTGAATAAAATAGAAGCCCAGGGCTTCGAAGGCCTGTAGCGCTAATTTATAAATTTAAAGAAATGAAAACTTTACTGTGAAATTAAATTTAAGTGAACATTTATAAAACCGGCCCTAAGACGAGTAAATTAAAGAAATTCCTATTATGATCTACATTACTAATTGGCTAGAACTCAATCATATTTACAAACGAAAATAAATTTTCCGTTCTGACAACTAGTTATTTTGACATAACCTCTTTCAACATATACGAGTACATATTACTTACGTAGGTACTTACATGATGAAGCTTTCATTTTGTGGTATTTCCAAAATATAAGTAAAAAACTAATTGTACGGTATTATAATAATGCAACACAGTCTCTCTTATCCGTTCTCGCTTTAACCAGCTATATTTTCGTTGGCGCTATTCTACGAAAAACTTAATTGAGACACTGTTAATCATAGTTTTTAAATAAAACAATTCTTCTGCTATTGGTTTTATATATCTGAAAAAGTGCCGTGTTTTTTTTTTGATTAACCGGCCAAATATTTATTCGGCCTAATGCCCGGATATGATGGAGACCAGTATATATTGTTGAGGAAAACGTAGCATAAAATAAGTAAGAAATGGAAAAGGGTCAGAAAAACAATCACCATATTTCACGAGATTTAAGCATCTGAATCAACCTCTCAGTCATTTTTTAGATGCCGGCCGTGTCCAGCTAGTAACCACAGACGCGTTTCGCTCTTATTGGAGCTCATCAGTGTGGTGTAACTGACGCCTCTTTGCAGATACAGATAGATGGCTTAAGAGGTAACCAACCACATATAGAGCTGTCTACCGGAGAACGCCGTAAAGCTCTGGCAGTTTTTGAAAAAAAAGTACAATAGCGAATTCTAGGTGAAACAATGTCTAAAGAATTAGAAAAGCCGTTTATCTTGTATGAGATGTATATCTTACGCCGTGCCCAGTTGGTGAATTGTCTCTGCAAAGAGACGTCAGTTACACCACCCTGATGAGCTCCAACAAGAGCGAAACGCGTCCGTGGTTACTAGCTGGGCACGCCCGGCATCTGAAAATTGACCGAGAAATAAGATTTCAGGGACAAGTTTCGTAAAATTTTGCAAAAAAATACTTATACAATTTTTACTTTATATTACCTTATGGAAAATAATCAATTATTTATGCAACATCCTTAATTTTCTTGTGTTAAACGCTTCTTTTAATTTATTATTGATTCTTGTGATTGTTCTATTTTTTGCTTGTTTATTTAGTTGTTGCGATTCTGTGAATTGCGTCTATAAACTTCCTTTTTCATTCATGCTACTTGAAAAATCCACAATTGCGAAAACTCATTCAATCCAATGCCGTGCTCAATTCGTTTCTGAGAAAAAGCACCGTTGCGCGACATGCTTGAACATCTCAGCAGGCCGATGTGTTTTTGTCATCTGCGACGTCAAGTGTAAACAACATGGAGGACGACAATCACCAAGATGACATCGTCTTCTAGTTACAAATCCAAGAAGAGTAGGCATTGAGAAATTAGGTTTTCTTGGATAACTTAAGATGCATTTAACGATGACATTTGCAAACAATGGATCTGCCGATAGTTACCAAATTCAGTTCAGCATTTTAGTTACAAAAACTATCTTTATATCACCAGTTTTTTCTTTTTGTTTTGTTATGCATTCCGCAGATTGGCGTTTCTAAAACATTATTGGAATATTTCACTACGTGGACATGGCGTTGTGCACCAACGTCAAACCTTCGACAAAGGAGCACTTTTGGTTAACTTCCATAAGCGTATCATTGTTCTCAGTAGTTTTTCTTTGATTTTTCTTATGTTTGACTTTTCTTTCAATGTTTATTATTATTTTAGGTTATATATCCTTGTTTTCCTGTTTTATTAGTTGTAACAATAGATTAATTATTATTTTTCATTTTGAATACTTTAGTTAGTAGTTGTTAGGTTATGTTCACAGTTTATTTTTTTTCTTATGCCCAGTTTTACATAGTAGATTAATTAATTGTAAATATTAGTTCTATTATCTGTTTTCCACTATATAAACTGGGCACAACTATTTAAAACATACGAATAAAATAAATTTGCTCCCTTGTTTTAGTTCCAAGTTTCGCCACCAGGTTCGCATTCTTATCCCAACATCAAGGATTGCCATAATAGGGGATTCCACCATTTTTTTTTTTTTATATATAATTTCATCTGAAAATATTAGGAAAACTAAGACTATTGATGAAAATCCGGCGAAAAAATTCCTATTAATAAGGGAGTTATGGTCTCCCGAATTTTGAAAAGATTGACGTGACGTCACGCTTATGTGTTTTTTTATCAAACTGTTTCCATCATGGACCTAAATGTTATTGAAATATATGCTATTATAACACTGTATAAGTCTACATACTTTATAATTACAGGTGTATTTAAATTATTAAGTTTAATGCAAGAAATTTATGTTAAAATAAAAACTGTTTGAAAACTGCAGTACAGGAATGTTAGCCCCTCCTTTCGAATTTGAATTTCTTAACTCACATTGGTAGTAACCCCCACCTCCTAATACGCTATTTGTTATGCATGTATAGGCGGTCTTTCGGTCGCCAATCAAAATATTATATATAGATTTCATATTCGTGTCGAAGCGCTATAACAAAAAAACCCTTATTTCCGAAATATCTCAATTATACATTTCATTTTTTTATTAATATTCGTTATTCAGCATATACATTCGTATTTTTTTACTATTTTCCTTTAATTCGATTGAGCTGGAATCCTCTATTGCTTTACAGGCGATAAATAAAATTTATTGACTTGTTAGTGTTAATATTCGAATTCCAGTTATCAAAATCAGAACTAGTAACATCGTAAATATGGAAAATTAAATTCCGTATCAAATTATTTATAAATTATTTTTGATGCAATTATGAATGCCTGTGTGACGTTTGGTGAACGCTCTATGATAAAAGCTAAGTTATTCCAAAATCCGAGCAATGTAAACTGTTAATGATGCATTTAATTATGTCATTTATTTATCTAAATCGACATTTTTTTCCATATGTTCTCAATAAAATTCCATCCTCCGTCCTGAACCTGAAGTGTTAATTCTATTTCCTTCAAATTGAAAAGATATTACTGACCAACATTTCAACTGAATGTAATTCTTATAGTTACAGAGCCTGATCTTTTTGTAATATAACATGTGTGTAAGTACCTACAACGATGTACAATTTTATTCTGTAATATCTACAAATTTATTACTGTAATTTTTGTTCATACTGAAAAGGTTAAATGTAAGAACAACCTGAATTGAATTTTGCAAATAAAATTTTAAATTATTGTTATTTAAGAATTAGGTAATCATTTTTTTAGAATTCGATTATGAATGATGTTTGTTGTGTATAAGTTTTGTTTAATGAGATATGAAATGAACAAACTTATTAAGTTATTTTCCATTATTATTTAATATAATAATATGTGTCACTGTTTCTTTTACTCACTTCCACCGTACAGTGTCAATTATCATACTAATAGCTTTAATAATTTAAACCAGTGTTTGAAAAGGAATAATACATTTGCTGTCAAATACAGTGTATTCATTATTTTCATATGTGATTAGATAGAATATCAGGTACTAATTATTGCTTTTCATGGTTAAAATGTATAATCTATGTAGGTATCTAAATGTGTCTTAAATATGTTTAAATTGTACAATATATTAAATAAAATTTAGTACAATTTCAAGAATAATTTAAATTTTGTAAGATAACAGAAAAATGTTTAAAAATTAAAATTTTCTTGAATTATGTTCAATAGAATTAGGTGTTACAAGAATTATTTTCCTCTCATATTTATATAATACCTTTTTGAAATGCTTGAGGATCGCGTTAGGGATATTTAAGAATATTATTTATAATTAACTCTCAAAAATGAAATTCACGCTTTTCAGGGGCCTAAACCAAATCGAAAATTAAGAGTGGAAGAGTTTGTCCAAAGTTGTTGATAAAAAAAGTATGTATTAACATGTAAACTTTATTAAAAACGAATAATATTAAAAAACAACATATATATATATATATATATATATATATATATATATATATATATATATATATATATATATATATATATATATATATGCTTGAAACATCACCATAGCCACTCAACCGACTTATTATATTTAAATAACTAACCTTAAAACAGTATATTAAGGAATATCAAATTTAAAAATAGTTATTAGTTTTTAAAGTATCTATCTCTAATCTACGTCACACATTTAGTCTATTCCAAATTCTTACTACTTTTAAACCTTCTGCTATTGCCTTTTTGAAATACGGAATTCATTTTCAAGTACATAAATGCAGAAAATAACAACAATAAAAAAACAGAAATAAACCAAGTAATACTAATTTAAATTTATGACAGATTTCAAGTGTTTCAAATTTCATAAAAAAAAATATAGTGAAGGAGCAATCGTGCATTAAAATTTCATCATGCTTTAACTAGGAATCTAAATAAATTTTGTGGCAACAAATGTAGAAAATTTATTGTTTTCTAATATTATCCGTTTCAGTAAAGCATATATGTTAATATTCTTTTTTTTGTAATAACTTGACAATGAAGGATAATCAGACAACTTCTACTCTTAATTTTAGATTTATTTGTTAATTTTGAGACACCTTATATTGAAAAATATTTCTAAGAATTTGTATGTACTTTAAAACTAATTTATTTCTCACTATATTGTGTATTGTAAAACTGGTTTCAATCAGTTATTTGTTATAATTTAATGTAATATGAAATAAAACTTTTTCGAGATAACCTATTGGAAAGATTTTTTCTATAATTTGATATTAATTTTGTTATTATTGTTTCAGATTCCTGAGCAAGTAGAAATCAAGCAAGTATACATAATTTTTTGTTAATTGTATTCTAGATTCTACAACATTTATAAATGTGAATAACATAGAAAATTTCGATAGAACTATTTCGCTTTCACTCGATTACATGTAAATAATTTCTTCATGAATTGAATTTGATTTTCTAGAAATTATTTTGGATTATTTATAGCACACGAGTGTAGTAGCACTTTCAAATATCACTAGCTTCTTTTTACGTTATAGAACTGGAAATGTAATTACAAAACTATTATTTTAATGAATTTGTATGCGTTTTCTGTATTTATTTAAACGGTGGACGAATTACAGTCATTTAGTTATGAACAATAATTAGTTTATGTATGTCATTCAATATTTTAAACACATAAATCATGCGCCTCATGGCGTCCGACCGTTCGTACGTCCTTATGAGGGTCACGCTAGATATTGAGAATTTGTGAGAATAAGAAAATCAGTTGGCCGTGGAAAAAAAATTGTATCCACTGTCACTTTCAAGAGTTATTTATCTGTCATTTGAAAATGAGTAAAGTTAGTTCATGGAACTTAGGGCCGTTTTCATAATAAACTTTATCTTCACTGTAACACTTTAAATTAAAATTAAAGTTGTTTTCGTTTTCATAATGTACCTTTAGCACTTTAGCGCTTTAGCGGAGCACTGTAGCATTACTTTCAAATAAAGATAAAATCTTAAAGTAATTTAAATTAAAGTCTTAACGTGAGCCTGATTATGAAAACAACACTTATGCCCGTATTCACCAACATCAAATAAATCTTTGAATAGTTTATTCATTGAATAAGAGAAAAATATCGCATTAAAATATGACAGCTAGAATAAATACCTTCATTTGGGTTATGGTATCGATGCGATATTTTTCTCTTATTCAATGAATAAGCTATTCGAAGATTTATTTGATGTTGGTGAATACGGGCATCAGTTAATTAATTAATTAAGTAATAAATTAATTAAATTATTTGACATAAACACGACATATTTCTGACGACTGTATGCAAGAAAACAAAAGCCGATGAAGTTGTCAAATTTTTGGAAATTTAGCATAGTAACCCTTGACGAGACCATTCGTTTGAGACCAAATACGACATATTAACTTACTGTGTAGAAAGTTTTCTTCTGAATGAAGAACAGATTGATGCTGCAATGGGGTCCTATACCATTTTTCTTTTATTTTTTTTTTTCTGTAAGAACAGGATAAAATAAGAATTTTAGTGCAAACGCGACTTAAAAATTTTACGTAATAAGCGAGATATGAATTTTTATAGTTCAAAAATTTGTGCGTGACATAGCAGGTACTAACCAGTGATCGGCAAACAATGGGACAAACTGTTAGTTATAGAGGGAACAATTTTTTTCATATTTGCATAGCTGAAATGTTTGTATATAAAAACTTATACGTTATATTCACGAAGAAATTATTATTAAGTATAAATAACGTAAATAATAAGCATTTTTTCCCAATAAATTATAGAACATTGAAACAGTTTGACAATATTATTACACAAAGTATGACGACGGATGGCGCTAGTGTTGGCTGTTTTGAAGTTTCAATATTAATTTAATTTAATTAAATTAAATTAATTAATTAATATTACAAATTGATTTAATTATAAATATATTATTATTGTTAATATTACTAGATGTTATAATTAAATAAATTCATCAAACACCAAATTGTTAAATGTTTTGTTAGATTATAGAACAACATGACATTTCATATTCTTTTAAAGGTGACTCAAAGGTGACCGTTGCAGACGCGCGAATCTCCGACCAATCAAATTCTTAGTACCTAAAGCGTCATACCCAATTAGTAATGAGCTTCAATCGCTTGTAGTTTGTAACCTAGTCAATATTTAAAGAAAATTTTTTCACTAATACTCATTAATTTATGTATATTTTCGTCTTCTTATTTAAGATAGTTAAAATATGACTATGGTATAGGACCCCATTCATTATATTATTTTAATTTCATTCAGCATTCCAAAAGAAGATAAGTTGGAAGTTTTAATGAAATGGAAGAAAAGAATGGTGTAGTGTACTCGTATTATTGTCGAAGGGAACTATGTTCTTTGAACATAAAAAAAAATGTATATAAAAATATTAACCATTATTATTATTCTCAATAATTCTAGCGTGGCCCTCGTATGTACGTCCTTAAAAAAATAAGATAACTCCAAATAATCTTAATTATTTATTCATAAGGTGTAAATCGCATATCGTCCTACTTCACATAACGTATAGTTGATGTTAAAAGACGCATGACTGTATAAATTACAAACATATCTCTAAAGAATATATTTATCGATATCATTAAATCCTATAACATTATGCGCTTAATTTACTATACAATATTGAACTGAATGTAGGAAAATTTATAATATAATTTATATGATTTTAAAGATACATGTATAAAATTAATTCTACTGACATATATGGTAACTTGCTGCCCATATGTACTGGCTAGACATATCTTATTAGATCTTAGATATAAAGCTGATTACAGACGTAAATAAATATATTCAAATAAATTTAGATCAGATATATTTTAGCCATAGTATTGATTTAAAGTTTGTTTTATTTTTCCTGTAATACAAATTTTATAAACCTATTTTCTTTGGTGGTTGATATTAACCCTCGTATTAAATTACTTGATATAATTAATTTTAACTTATTTTCCACAATTCTATGGATGAAATTTTTACCACCATTACTATTAATTATCATAGTTCAATTATTAGTGACAGAAATCAAGATTGAATTGGTTTGCGCATTTTTTTAGCTTTAATGTTCAACCGGTACATTATTATTATCATAATAATAACCCAGCCTTCAGGGTAATTATATAACAAATAATGCCCAAGGGTATTATGTGTTGTTGCCAAGGTAATGTTGTCAAGCAATTGTTATGACACTGGGCTAAAGCCTAAAAAAAGTGGAAGCATTTATAGCCTACCTACTTCATAAATTTTATTAAATCTTTCTGATCTGTAATCCGTAGAATATTAAAAAATTGTAGCAAGACGTTAAACGTTGAAGGTACCACGGGCGTTAAACGGGAAATAATGCCTTCGATCAACGTACACACACTTTTGGTACTTTAGTTACTATTTAAGCGTAAAATGTAATTTTCACATATTTTAATTGTTGGTGAAGGTAATAAAAACAAAATATTAATAGTATACTTCTGTCAGCAGCCATGTTGACAGTGATCACAGCGCCGCCTACATTTTTTGTTCGCGAATGTATATTTCAATTAAACTGTAAGCCAGATAACTGCTGTGTTATAAACTTTGTCAATTTGAAATACAGAATTTATATTAATTAATAAAATAAACTTTTTTCATAATAAGTACTATATTTATTTATTATAAAAATCATCCTAAATTTTTAACTAAAAGTACATTTTATTTTATTGATTATGTTTCATTGGGTTTGATTAATATATGCTGAAATTCAGCGTATAACCAATCAGATTTTTTATTTCAACCAAAAGCTGCCTGCTGAACTCCGATTATTATTAAAGTGATTAAATTTCCCGAAATTCTTTGAATGTGGTGTTTTTATTCTCCATCTTTAAATACACCAGCATGAGCAAGTTTCGGTAAAGATATATTAATAAATTTAATTTGGATTTTGTGGCACGTAGGTAATACATTGAACAAGAGCAATGAACAAAAATTCCATTTGATTTTAATTAAATTTACTTGTTCCTATCTCCATTTGCCGGACTTAAAAATAATTTTGTTTAAAAACTACAAATAAAATAGATTTTTGAAACACGCCATAAATTTTATTTTTGATTATTGAAAATGTTTGTTGGTATTAAATATAGGTATTGGTGAAATTTCCTTTATTGGATTCATTTTTGTAAACAATATTTTTTGAATACGTATACTCAAAATATACTTTCTTGTAATCAAAAAAAAAAAAAAAAAATATTGGTCTCAGACCTTTGGTGGTGTTACTGCGGCCCTGTTCATTCATGTATTCGTACAGTAAGTAATAACAGTAATAATTTTTGTTTTGCGCGCATGTTTCTTTCGCGCGGTTTCAATTCACACGGATGATATGCGAACAAAATTTCAGTTTGCGTGGAACGAATTCTGAAATTGCGTAAATTTTATTGTTATTTTAATTGTATTTATTATATTTTATGGAATTATATTTATTTAATAAATTACGAAATATACTTGACTTGCTCCATTTAAATGGAAAGTAGAAAAAATAATTACAGGATTATTATTTTTTTTTTAATTCTAAAAAAGCAAAGGGTACCTTAAGTACGAATTTATAATACTTTTGCCTTTTGAACTGGGGTACCTCTATAATACAGGATACAGGGTGTGGATATGGTGAGGCTCGCTTTTCGTCCGCCATTACCGGTCCTCTGTCATTTGTGTTCTTGCGCAAAATTATTATGTATTGTGTTATATTTAGATCTAGTTTTAATGCTTATATAAAGTGTAAGTACTATTTTTATTTCATTTACTTCTGTATTTCGTTACGATACTACCACGATTACTGACAATATTGAAAACAGATAAAAATTACCTATATTAAGCAGACACATTTAAATTTTTAAAAGGTAAGTGTATAGTATATAATTATTATGTTAATAATAATCACTAAATTAGATGTAATAACAACTTATATCTTAAACGCTACATAACCTCTAAATCTGTCATAATAATTGTGTATCTCATAAATAAATAAATTTTTCTTACCTTTATTGTGTCATAATGTAATTATTTAATATTTCTTTATACATAATATAAAATTACATATCTTACAAAGAAATACGGAAAAGTATTCTCAGTATGTTTGACATTGGACCGCTAATGGCGGCGATCTTGGCCCATGACCAGTGGTACCCTATTTTGAATGTCCATGAGGCGGCATCTAACCGCCTCTCATGGTGCAAATATTGCGTTGTTACCGAAACATACAAATAAAAATGAGTTATACTTATATTACTTAACCAGCACATATAATAGGGTTTACTGTATAGCTTTTGAAAAAGTACAGCTTATAGTAGATTAAGTAGTAGTATAAAGTTATAACTAAAGAAAAAACCCCTTAACCTTAACAATAAATTTAAAAACTATATACGTATTTCGAGAACTAAGTTAATATAAGTTAATATAAGACAGTTACTCTGTTTAATCTTAGTTACCCAATTAGGTATCCATTCACCTATGACTCCTGTCCCTATATAACCCGTGTTCTCTCCCTTATTCCTCAGAGCTGTTTTGACCTCTAGCATGGTTTACATGCTGAGTAATCTTAACTTCTTTGTTTTTACTTTGTAGTTTCTACTGATGATGAGAACTTAGTTCTCGAAATACGTATATAGTTTTTAAATTTATTGTTAAGGTTAAGGGGTATTTTCTTTAGTTATAGTAGATTCTTAGTTAATAGTTAGTTTAGTTCTATTTTATCTTATGAAACATTTATATGATTATGAATAAATCTCGTCTTGAGTCTCGTCTACGAGCAGCTTTATCTTCCACCTGTACGAGTGACCCGCTTCGCTGACGCGTAGCTTTAGAATTTCATGTAGGTAGGAAGATGAATGCTTAATTATCATGATGTATAAGTAATTAGCGTGTAAATTGGCTGCGAGTGCTGTGAATCAGCTCGGTCGGTTACCATCCTAGGCTAGGCTAACCAGGGAATGTAGACAGACAGCGAGCTACTAACACCAGCGGATTAACTGTACATAGTGTCGTCCAACAGTTTTATATACCTACCAGACTAGACGACTATTTCAGTAATAAATAGATAAATAAATACAACATGACAGCTTTTTATCGATTACTACTTGTGCCAATCTACTTTGTGCAAATTTTAGAATTCAGAAGGGGTAATTCCCTAAGAACTATGGTGTACCTAAGAATATATTACATTATTGCAGGAATTTTTAGTATTACAGGAGAAATTAAGGTATTATTTAGGAAAATACGCGAATTTTTAAGGTACTACATGAGTACAGGGTATTATCAGCTATAATATCCCGAGGACATTGATAATTACGAAATAATTTTATAACAGTTACCGAAAGCGCGTTGCTTGGTAACAGCCCGACGCCGAAGGCGGAGGTGGTGTTACCTAAAAGCAACGTGCTTGAGGAAGTGTGATAAAATTATAAGTATTTATCAATGATCGAGGGGTATTCGGTGAGAAAATTTTTTGCAGTTTTAACATTAAATTTGCCTAAAATTTGTATTTGACAGAATTTTTGTGTCTAACATAGCCCAGTAGATGTCACTAGTAGCTATGAACGTGAATGTGGCTATGAATATGTTCAGTGTGAAGTGTGCAATGAGAATGAGACCTCTTTCAGTGAAACCAAAGAGAAGAAGAAAAGACATATTAAAGTCCATAAATATTCTGCACGTTTAGTTTTTTATTTAATACAGTATTTTTTGATGTGTTTTCTTCTATAATTTTGTTGATTAAATCATCATTTTCATTGATAGCCTGAAAATGACATTTTTAAATTATTACAATTAATCTTTAATTATATGTCAAAAACTGTTTGTTACTTAGCAACTTAGTGACATAAGTGATAATTATCTTAGGATAATTATCAGTGTAAGTATGTTTTGATTGGTTACTTTCGCACACGTGGTCAGCAATTAAGGAATTCAATTGGATAATTTTTTAACCAAAAAATTTTCAAGGAAATAAGGCAGTTAGGAACTTTTGGAATTACGAATGAAATATTTGGAAAAGCAGGAATTTCGTAGGAGATGCAATTATAAATAATTAATCTCAACTGATTTCCAAGAAATAGATGTGCTTTATACACAGTAGGGGGACGTAGAAGTAGAATATGTTTTAAACTTATTTTTAGGGGGTAAGATATAATAAGATAAATATGATATGACCTGAATCATAAAATTCAGGCCATTATATTATTTTTTTTAAGTAAGTAAAATATACACGGTGGTGGCGGTTAGGGATGAACATAGGGATTTAACATGGGATTTTAGTTTTATGCGATTTCCTACTCTCCTGTTCATTTTATGACAAAAATTGTAGGTACAGAATTGCAGACATTTTACATTTTTTATTGTGTTTTTCGTTTCCTCACAATTTTGAAAAGAAATTTCAAAAGTTTCGTTAATTATTTGCAATATTAATATTTTATCAATTACTTTTCTTGTAAGAAATTAATTAAGTAATGAATGTTTATTCCAATCCGGAGAATGTCTTAAATATAAAGAAATATTACGGTGGAAATAAGTCGTTACAAAAGAATATGGGATTTATTTTCAGTAAGTCAGATTGTAGAAAAGTAGAAAACACGTGTCATGGCTATTGCTACTAATAAACCAAAATTTTGAAATCCAAAAATATAATAAAACATGATTGTGAAAACAGTTTTAAATGCAATTCTATACAGCAGGGTTGGCCTGATTTAAATCACTTGATTTAAATAATGATTTATATCGTGATTTAAATCAACTGATTTTTTTAAAAAATCACTGATTTTTATCACAGATGAAAAAAAAAGATTCAAATTGTAATAAAAATGAATTTATTTACTACAAAAGTATAAATAACAACAAAAATATGGACTGTATTCGAATTCTAACACATTACTGATTACATGTTTTGACCTATTTTATTTAGGTATGCATTGTTTAAAAAGACACGTTTATATACTAAATTTGTGCAAAAATTCAAATGCATCTTTTGGGGTTTATTACAGATTTCGTTTTCTTTTATGAAATAAAAAATTTATATTGCTTTTAAAACAATTAAAAAAGTGCAATAACACCACTAGATCTTTAAAAATAACAAAAATCAAAAAATCATGATTTATTTGATTTAAAAAAAAAATCAATGATTTTTGATTTTTTTAAATAAATCATGATTTTTTCCAACCCTGCTATACAGTTTTTGTTGTAAAATGAACAGGAGAGCAGTAAATTACATAAAATTAAAATCCCATCCCTAACAGCAACCACCGGGTATTTTGTTTACATTACTTACTGATAGACTGAAATATATTTAGATAGTTTACACTAACAAATTGGTTGCTCATTTGTTTATTTTATACAGCTTGCCCACCAATACAGATTTAAAAAATATTCTACTTCTATGCCCCCCGCTGTAAATAAAATATACCTATACTTCTTGAATTTATAGTAGAGGATCACTTGACACTAAAGTCGACTGTTGGATCAGTTTGGATGAATCATTTAGATTTAGAACGACACCTATCATAGGAATGAGAATTATGATGTATTTTAAGGTGCAAATAACCCGTTAACGATAATAGTTTAGTTATGTTGCGTTTTTAGTAGGCGTTTACCATAAGTTTCCTGACGGGTATCAGTTATGGAGAATGTGCTAAAGTGGTAATTTTTATGTGATAAATAACAAGTCATTATTTAGTTTGAAATAAATCAGTTTTTTAAATATTTTTTGGCTAAAAATCTAAATATGCATTGAGAAATGTTTATATATAGTTTTGAAAATATTTTATAATTTTTAATATAGACTGCAGTATGTTCCACGAGGGGTTCCAGTTTCAATTGCCATCCTTAGAATCTCGAGAAGTATTAATCAGGTAGGTACTACGTTTGTTAAAGTTAAATGGGACTTTTTCAAAAAGCTTCTTAAATATTAATAATCGAGAAAAATGTTCCAAGTTAAAAAGTTAATTTTTTACTAATCCAGTGGCGTATGAAACTAATTTGTGTGATATAACACAAACTTATAATTTTTTTAAATGGAACCCATTGATTTACTTTAAATATTCTTTCTCTTCATTGATATAAGGGTAGCTTTTTTACATAAAAAATTTTTTTCAATATTTTTCAAAATATCCTTACCATAAAGTATCATTTTCAGGGGCCCTGGGACCTTGAATAATAGATAGTTGAAAAACACCGTAAAATATATAAATAAAATATGTTTGATGTTAAATTATCGATATATAAGAGTTGAATATCCAGAGAATACGTGAAAGAATGTAGTAATATTTCTACCAAAATGAGCGTCTTACAATTAGGTAAATCCACACATTTATAAACCACATAGGTACAGAATATGTTTTCAAATTGTTGAATATTTTAATGGGCACTTTTAGATTTTTTTTTCGAAAATCGAATATATTGTACCTTTTTCCATCGCTAGACGTACATATGTATCAAACTTCTTGTAAGGAGTAGTGGAGATTATTACAGAAGCACAGGGGTAATTTTTGACCCAAAAATAACTAACTTCGATCGTATTTAAATTCGGGAAGTTGATTTATGAAATATTTATTACATTTTTACAAAATTGCGCAAGGCATACTGATAATAAATTGTGAATGCGGTTTAAATGTATTGATAATAGATAGGTATACATTGATTTAAAATAAATGTAAAAAAAAGTTATAAATAGTATGGTTATCTTTCATCCTTATTTAATTTTTTCAAGTACAAATATGGATATCTATATTTAGCATTATTTTAAAAATTAATATATCTCATCAATAAAATATAGATAGATATTTGAAGCCTGAGCATAATTAACTTCTTATATGTATTTATAAAAAATAAAGAATACCAATACTCGGGTAACTTTCATAGGAATTGTACAAATAATTTACTTTCAAGTACATTCGCCAAGTACCGCATCTTTAGTAGTTGAGTAGTTAAGACATTAGACATTAATATTACCTCTGAAGATACTGTAACTGCATAAATAGGAACAATAACGTTATACTACTCCTGTGAAACTAATCCTAGTATTTTTATTTTATATTTCACCAAGTGCCAATATTTATTTTGAAATTTATTAACTTTCATTAAAATTTGTATTTGCCGCCACCTGTGGGTATTGTATTATATTAGCGCGCGCCACATTTAACATATTAATTTAAATAATATGTTTTTTTAGGTTCATAATTATATTTAAAATTATAATATAGAATTGGTTATTTTATCACTTTAAAATAATTATAAAACCATGCTAGTGCATAAAATATAGAGAGGTATTATGCTACTTTTGAAAAATTCCTTTGGAAAAATAACAAATATATTGGTATACTACTAGACAACAGACAACAAACAATGTTCCCGTTTTACCTAGTTAGTAAATTAAAAAATATATAAGCTTATCTACAACTACTTAAGAACTATTATTTTAATTAAGTGCAATATAAATAAAAGAAATCGTATTTCTATATCATTAACTATTTTCTTGCTTTTCTACTACTAAAAATAAATTTAGAAAGTCAATTTAATTCTTGTTTAGATCTAGTAACATGAAAAAAATATTACAACAAAAAATACATAAATTATAAAAGAAAAAAATATTACAAATATCAAATTCGCACTCACCGTTTCGCTATCAACAGACTGCCGATTATAAACCATTTTGAGAGTCCGAAATTCACAAAATCACAAACAATTAGAATCAACACACTGATCAACAAGAATGGATTTAATTGTTTAGTGGTGCATTCATGGCACTCTTCGATGTTCGCGGCTCTAAGGTTCTCGATTGAATGTCTTCGCGTTGCTCGCGACCCAGATTACAAAGAAGTCGCTGTCGGCGCTGCGCAACTGTTTAACAAATCCAAGATATCATGGCTGACGCGATATAAAACCAAAGCCAGAAAGAGAGAGACAGCGAAATTGATAATAATTGCAGTAGAGTGGTTAGAGGAATTTTGTAATTATTTTTCTGTTTTTCAATACGATAGAATTTTGGAAGGATTCCTAAGGACTATTGAATTATTTTTTAATATACCTGTCTAGCCAGAAAGAAATACTATGACAAATAATCTCTACAAGTAGAATGTCTAAATAGTTTTAGGAAAAAATTTTGGTGAACACAAGTTCCAATTCTATGACACAGAATATTAAGTGATTGCAATTTTTTGATAATAATTGCAAATTGGAAATAATGATTCTTATAGATTTGTTAAGATTGGAAAGTATGGTGTAATCTCCATAACAGTTATAAGTACTTTGTTTATAGTGACATATGGAAAACGTCTTCTTCAGAAAAATTGTGTTAATATTAATCAATTATATATATTTATTTATATTTTTATGGGGTAGCATAAAAGAATGCTTTAAAAGAAGATTTAAGTTTGCACGGTTTGAGTTCGAATTCGAACGATGCCAAACTTGAAAATTATTTAAAATTTTCAAATATCGCAAAAGTTATTCCTGTGATGAGTGGTGCTCTCTCCAAAACAACTTTAAGAATCCGTGAGGTGACTCCTGGTACGTGTAAAAATCGATGACGTGCAGTTTATATTTTTTACATAATACGAGGGCCAAATTTTTGTTTCTATAGAATTATTGAGAATAGGACATATGGTTCATTTTTTTTTAGAATTTTATTTAAATATGTTCAAAGTAGTTTCTTTCAACAATAATACACTTCACTATTCTTTCTTAAAAGCTCTCAATCTTTTTTTTATTTACTTCTAAAGATAGCCAAATTTCGCATATTGTCAAATCAGGTGAGTATTGCGGATGTTCTACTATACTTTTATAATTTTTTTCGCAAAAAAAACTGAAGAAAATACTATCTGTTTAAATCTACATTTTCTGTCATGATACCGTAATAAATGATTAACTATATTCTAACTAATTTATCATATGCAACTTTTTTTCAAATGACAAATAACTGTTTCATGATAGTCCACGGTTTACCTGATTTTCTTATTTTCAATAATACTAGCTTGACCCGTGTACATCGTTTTTTGTATAAAGAAATATATTTTCATTGAAATTATTTTACAAATGTATTGTGTGTACTATACTTTTTTACAATGACATTTGTCTGGTAGTTACAAATATGTCAAATCAACTGTTTCTCTTAGAAGATCACAATTTGCAGGATTTATAAAACTGATTATTTTTTTTTTTTTCGTCTGTAAATTCAAACAGGTATAGAGAAAGGTATAGGGATAGCATTTAGATTTTTAAAAAATATTTTTAATAATAAATTACCAAAAATCGATTGTGGAAAGTATATTGCCAAGGAAAACTATTAAGAACTTCAAGTATAGTACCATTTTTGTTTGAATAATTATTGACAAAAGCTAATAATTAGTCTTCATTTGTTGATACCTTAAATGTGAAAATTTTGATTGGAATTTTTCTTTGTGTCGGAATTAACGTAAACAAGAAAATCGCGCACAGACAAAATAATAAATTTATATTCTAAGAACCCTGAAACGTTCTTATTCACTGACTCACTGTTGAATTTTTGACCAAAGATAATATTTGATTTATCTAGATATAGGCAGACGGAAATAGATATGTATTAACCTTTTAAAATTAAATGGTGATACATGTAATGATTTAATTTATATTTTATTTTTGAATTAATAACATGTTAAAGTTTAAAACTACTTCAAATATTATAAAATTGTTTTTAAATTAATAAATTTGCGCTATTGATTTTTGTTATATGTGAATATTCTTCAGATGGCGATTAGTTGTATAAAGTTATCATACCCAAAAAATAGATGAAAGACGTGACAATGAATACCATAATTATATATATTATTGTAATCAGTGTACATAATGATGTTTATTAATTTATAATTAAGATGATACTTACATACTAACAGAAGAGATATTATGGTTGCATAGATGATGAGCTCTTGAAAATTTTTCAGACACGACATTTACTTCGTAAATTTTACACTAGTGTAAATATTATTTGAAATTGTTAATAATTATTAATTTACTAATAAACAATATATTACTAAATGTTATACAATTTAAAAAATCGATATTATATGTTTTATATATTTTTTAATATTCACCTGAATATATTTACAGTAATTTATGTTAGTATATTTTCAAATTTGCAATTTATAATTTGAATTATATTTACTTTAAAATAAATATACTTTCACTGTTTCAATTTCACTTTTATTTGCGTCACAATATATTAATTTAATTGTATGTTACAATCTAATTCATATTTTTAATTAATTTCACGCTTTTGTTTCAAATTTTCTCTAAAATTTATGTCCTTCTTCGGAAGGAAATGAAACGAAACTGTCGGGCTTAAGAAAATTCCGGTTGTTTTATACATTTATAAAATGCTTATTTATTCAATAAATGTCAGTATGTGTTGCGTATGAATACGTAAAAGAACAAGTGAATGAATGATTCATTTCTTTTTACTGCATAAAAAAACAGCAGAGAGATAGACACACTATAAGATGACATAACTGGGTATCCCTATTTCCATAAGCGAGGAAATATAACAGAGTTGTATTCGACTTTTTGTTAAATTAATACAAAATTCATTTCATTTACAAACATAGCGTTTGTTTTTTTACTTAAAAATGTCATCAGTGTTAAAAGTGAAGTGAATTATATATGTTGGAACTAATGATGAATGAAACAAGAACTCTATATTTCAAAAACTGTAAAAATTTATTAGAAATACAAATTTAAATAAAAAAATTGTTTTGGCCAGAACATTGCCTCTTTCCATTAATTTTTAATTATTTTAAATAAATACCTACATATTTATATGTATTTATTTAACAATGCTGGCAAATGAATTTGTTTACATATAGTTATTGTTCCAATTTGCAATGAAGGAATTACTAATATTATTTTCTACAAAATTTTACATTTATATTAATTTAAATTTATTTTATGATAGTGATATTCACCTATATAAATATACTTTTTTCACCACCGGAAGTAGAAATCTATACCTCTGATATCAAAATCATGACAGAAGTAAAACATTTTGCCTCTAGGGAGAAAATTTGTCCAAAATCTCTTCTAGGGAGTTCATATTATTTCGACAGTTCAGTTGTCTAATATAGGCAAAAACATAAGAGTACAATGATACAAATACAAACCTAAGACTGCATCAACAATTTCTTGGAGTTCTTCGCTTGGCATTCTATTTTAGAAATAAAATTGATATAGTACTCAAAATTCTCCAAATGAAATTTGATGTTCAGTAAATTCAACTTTGTTTATAAGAAAAGGTCTGTTTTGTCATGTCACTGTATGATTCTTAAAGACTTGTATTTTTTCAAATTCACCGAATTATCAAAGGTAACAGACAAATTTCTTAAATAATTTAAATTTTAATTATGAATACAAATCTGAAGTTCAGAGGGGAAAGGGGTTAATAGATAATATCGATATTCATCTATATTTCCCGATAATTATCGACATTTACAGATATTTATCGATATTTAATGAATATTTATCGATACCAATATGATATCGAATATCGATATCAAATATTTTATTTTCCCAGCCTTATAGGAGAGTTTATTTAAAATTTTCAACGCGTGCTTTCAAAATTACTATACTTGCTGTCAAGTAAGTACGAACTAGTGATTTCTACACTGTTGAATTTCAGGGGCCATATTGAAAATACTAAGATATGAAGAACCGGCAACACCGCAGGGCAAGGGACAGGGTGCGAAGAAGGGAAAAAGATGAGCATCAATCCATGCTTCTTTGACGGCGAGTATAATATTTTATTATGTTACCATAAATAAATTCATTGAATTTTTCATAGTTTCTTTCGTCGTTTATTTAAATTCTCCTTGATCCTTTAAGCCTATTTCTTTCTTCATAAATAAATACCATTTTTTAAAAAAAGATGTTAAATATTAATAATATTAGAGAAAAATAATACTAAAACGAGATAAGTCAGTACTTATCTCTCTCGCTCTGCTTTTTTGTCGGATACTATTATTATTTAACAAATTTTAAAAAATACGGTTCTGTTATTTTAACTCTATATTGATAATATACTTAAGTATAAATATTATTTTTAAATTTGATTAAGGTCATATATCCCACTATGTATACTTTAAAATTAGTTTTTTTTTCTTGAAATTTTTTGGTGGCTCTGCAGCTTAACAGCAGAACTGCAGAAAGCAGCACTGTCGTCTTAAGTACTAATACATCTCAAAATCTGAGATCAAAGTTAATCATTTCTTTAATTATTTCAGCTCATACATGGTGAAACTTATTATTCATTATTATATATTGAAATACTTGGTTTTTAGTTTCACAGAATTTATTTATTGATGACTAGTTTCGCTACTACAATAGCATCTTCAGATCCAATGTATATAAACTTAAAAATTGTATAAATATGTATATATAATGACAAATATAAATATATGTCAGTAAATGTTTTACGGTGTTTACTGACATATATTTATATTTGTCATTATATATATATATATATACATATTTATACAATTTTTAAGTTTATATACATTGGATCTGAAGATGCTATTGTAGTAGCGAAACTAGTCATCAATAAATAAATTCTGTGAAACTAAAAACCAAGTATTTCAATATATAATAACAAAGTTAATCATATTAAATTGTTTCTATATCCATTAATTAATATATCGTCTGCCTGTAAAATGATAGAACTTTTGTCAATTCATAATCCGGCTAGAAGTAGTTTTATGAACTTACTCAAGCAATTTTAATTTAACTAACTTTGTTTATAACTGCGGTAACAGCTGGAATAAGTTTTTAAAAAGTAAAATTAATAATATCTTGATTACGAAACACTTTGTTTCTACGGCACTGAAGTTCAGTTTTCTATGGAAAAATAAAGGGCACGCAAGTAATTTAATTTTGAATATTATATCAATTCATTTAAATTCAAAATTTTGCAGAATTTGTATAATTTAAATTATTGTCTTAGGGCTTCGAATATGTAGTGACGTATACTAAAGGAATACATTTTTGTTTTACAACCAATTTCTAGACACTTTTTCAAAAATGGAAACTGGTACAGTACATTTTTATATATGAATGTCTAAGTTAAAATAATACATAGTCATAGTAATTTTGTTTATCTGTGAAATATTTGAATGAATGAATATTATGTTTAATTGTAAATGAGTACGAGTAATATGTCTGTTTAGGGATTTGAGACAAGATTTCCTGCAAAATATTGCTAACCGTAATTAGGTATATTCGGTAATTCCTTATAGATAAGACATGATAATAGCATCCTTTGTTTTTTTTCCTTATTTTTTCAACGAACACTTATTAATGTCGTAATAATGTCGTCATAAGTATGATGTCGCGATAAAAAATTCACAACTGTACATAAACAGGAATATGACGTTTTAAGGGAATATGGTTAATTTTAAATAATATTTAATTTTTTAATCATAAAAGAAATATAAATAATCTTTTACAAGTATAATACGTAATGGAAACAGAAAAATACTTGGAAATTATTGTGACCGGCTGCTTTTCGAACGGCCCGGGTTTCTAATTTTCAAATAACACATAAATGGTACACACTCTACGAAAACATGTGCCTCTGAAGGTCTGAAGTGACGCCTGGTAAACGTTTTCTGCGGTACAGATAAATCATCATTACTGAAGTGCGTGAAAGGGCTGCGCAAAAAATCGATTAATCGATTACACGGATTTTCATTATTCTTATTAAAAATACTGATAGATACCTAAATATTTTTTCAAGTAGATAAATATTGATTATCGATAATTCATTATCAAGTAGAAGAATATCGATAATCACGTAATCGATTATATCATAACGTAACCTAACCTACCGCATAAAATTCACGCCCACAAAATTCGGTTCATTTTATATATTTTATATTTTTTCACGGGTGTTTTTTACGAGCCTAGGCTCATAATAGTTCGGCCGGCTTCAACAAATTAAAACCAAATGGCATAACATGAAAAATAACTTCGTAAAAATCCAGTGTATACAGTAAAACCTATCTTGTAAGACTTTTGAAACAATATTCTAATAGAAAAATTTGTATGCCTTGCGGATACAATTCCTAGTTATTACTAACAAAGGCGATGTAATCCAATATTAAATGGCGGAATACTTGACTGAAGTATAATTCAGTTTTTGTAGATTTAAAATTTATACATATTTTACACTAGTCGATAAAAAAAAAAATGTAGAAATGTCTCATTATTTGCGTAGGTTCTATAATTTTATTTGTTACTCACTTGTAAATTTCATTTTTGCCCTCCTGAAGTGTAATGGGAACTTTACAATTGTATACACAGCAAGTGTAATCTACATTTTACGCTTACTGTGTTGTAACTTGTCTAACTATGCGGTAAAATAATCAAAATACACTGGACGTTTATGGGCATTTAGAAAAGAAATCAACTTTACTATAATAAAGTTCATGTAAAAAAGTACTACCTACTTAAGTTATTTTTTTACTTTAACATTTCCTATATTTAAAATTAATTTATATAAACCAAACTCACGGTAGCGACATCTGTCATTATTGTAAAAATCCGCCGTTACCGACATAGTCACCGATCGATATATCTGTTAAATACGCGAGCATTGCTGAAATGTCAAATATCGACACCTACCTATTATTTATTACGAAGAAAACATGAGCAAATAAATATATTATCAGTCATAAACAACGTCTATTATTACAGATAAATTTTTGCTAGAAGAAGTACTCTAATGAAGGTAAGTAAAATCAAATTTGGAAATTGACTTAACCCCAGTATTTTAAACTAACCCTCTTCAGAAGTACAATCTATCTCATTGAAAAAAGTGATTTTCATTATCGTCGGCCAAAAAATTTGATACAATTCTCGTGCGTGAAGTATTTTACAGCGCTCCAGCTAATAAGGCACTCGCCTTAAGGGCTCGTGCCTTAAACAAAGCTGTCGCGCTGTAAAATACAACTTACATGCACTCGAATGTAAATAACTATTATTGATACCGCCTACTACTTTAGAAAGTTAATCTTTACTAGTTACTAACTTATAAAATTGACAGCTAACTTGTTAACATTTTGCAAAGTAGAAACCACGTTAGTAACGTTGTTGACATGTGAAAATTTTGTCTTTTACCATTATACATATTAAAAATAAGTGTCAAGTTGATAATAATGATTTGGTTATAACTTTAAACTTGATTAACAAATGAGTATTACACCATACACGCCAGGTAACTTTTTCACTGCTTCAAGGTGGTGACATGCTCGCCTATATGGCTCGTCAGTCATTTCCTTCTTTCATCAGTAAAAACCGTTTAACCAGGCTTGTAATGTACAATATTATATTTGTTGAAATTTAAACCGAATTGGGTTCATATACCTTTTGTTCTTAACATCAGGTTATTGTTTGGGGGGTCCAGGGGGTAATTATCCTGTTACGGTGATGATGTATTTATTTTCATTTTTGTCAGTCTTACTGTACAGAAATAGTATTGCTCAACATTAATCTACGTGTTGTGTTAAAAATACTTATAAAATTATGAAAAATATTGAGTCCTTCTCTGTAGTATAGTGATTAAAATAGTAAATAAGGTATGGTAAAACCAAGTAAAGAAATGTAATAATAATTCTTCTGCGGAAGTTCCATCTCAAGATTAGCATAAAATTTTTAATTGTTAATTACAAGCGTGGACAATTAGCATGTATTTATTATCATTGTGTTGGAATTTTTACATTTGTAAGAAATTTTTCATACATGAAACAATAAATAATGTGAAACATTGGAATTTTTTATCGTTACAGTTTTCCATTATCTTTTCGGACTAATTACAGGTTTCATTCTCTATTTTTATTTATTTTCTCATTGGAAAATAATAGCGATATAATAGTTTGTCCTCTATAAATTTTATTAGGATATTATAGATATGGTTATATTATTTGATTTTAACTACTCGCACAATAAAACATGTGGTTATTTTTCTGCAGGTGTTTCCTCACGCTCACGAATTTATTTTGGCATTCACGACCAATCACGCACGCCTCAAGGCGGTTCACGTTCGTGTTACATAATTGTTCATTCTTTGTATTTTTGGTTCAGAATTCGCGTACAATGGGACGGTGTATTTTGTGGTGTAAAATTTAAGAATTTTGTCCTACAAATATGCCCAAATAATATTGTTTAGTGACTGTTTGCCCCTCTAGAAGAAATTCCCAGTGGACAACACCACGATTATCAAAGGAAACAATCAACCTGACCTTGATGATTTTTCGGCTCGTTATCGAAGCACCTAAAAAGCTTGTTGGTTGGTTTGCCGGTCAAACTCATAAAATCAAATGTCGTCGGTGCACATTTTGAATAAAATTCAGCTCCTACGTAACACATATCCAAATCTTGAGCCATCTCTCTTAAATGATGATTTTTCATATACAATATCCCAAGTGCCAGGCATATTACCGAAAAATTTCCTACCTGACACATGTGTTTGTTGCAACGAGAATTTTCAAGGAGCAACAAATTACGCGTGTGAGAGAAGAAGGGAAAATTTGCGGGATATATATGCCTGCACGAGGGATATTTGTTCAGACAATCGCTAGAACAAAAATAATTTATAAAAATATATTAAATAGTTTGAGTAGATATAGTTGTCATTGATCTTATAAAAAAATGCTCTAAATGCTTATTTTTGATATTCTTGTTATTTATCTTTAATAATACAATTATTGAAAATTAGGCATCTAGTTATCTCAATTCGTATGTGATTGGCTAATTTCCAAGTAATACGCCATTTTGATTGGTCCAATTCTTTAAATTGACAGGTGAGGGCGATTGTCATCACTATTTCCTTCTGTTTGTTGTTGTTATCGAAGCTTGACCGGAAGGAGTTTCTCTCTTTTTTGAATGTTTTCTATCACTCGTACGCTCATGTTTTCGATAAAGCTGATTCACAGTAGACTCCAACATTTTCAATGATTCAATACAAGAAATATTGTTGACAGTACAAAATTTCAAGCAAACTCTTCGTTCAATAATTTTATCCAATTTCAAAAATCGCAGTGCACACTTAAAGTCGACTAACCTAACAAACAACTGCACTCAAATCGAGCAACAAATCGCGCTAAATTTCTACTTGTACATTGTTACCAAGTTGCAACAATTTTTTTTTTTTCATTTTCATATCATTATAACTATATGTCATTTATTGCATATTTATTTTATTAAAAATAATCCTGATTTGTGCATCAGAGAAAATAATGACTATTATTTCCTCATTGTTATATATATATGTATATTATGGGATTTATACACTATCCAGTGCAAAAAAGGGCCATTATTTTTTAAAAATTTTTGTTGTCTGGACAACTATATGAAATCGGTATGGGGTGCCATTTTAGAAGAAACTTGCACTTCTTTATGACACTTTTTAAACATTGTAGATACCATTATTTCTAATCTGGACAAATCAAATTTGTCTGCACTAATTCAAATTGATCTTACCAAAGCTTTCGACATGGTGGATCACAACATGCTCATTGCCAAACTAAAATATTATAATTTTTCCGAAAATGCTGTTCATTGGTGTAGGAGTTATTTAACTGATAGATATTTTTATGTCATTATGTCATCTGAAACAAAAACTTCTCAGTCATCTTTATTCCCCTTACAGTGTGGGGTACCGCAAGGATCTATTTTGGGCCCCTTATTTTTTTTAATCTATGTGGCGGACATGCCATCAGTGTTGAATTATTGCTCGGCACACTCTTACGCTGATGATACGCAAATTTTAGCATCTTTCAGTCCTACTGAAATTCTTGAGAAAACTGATTTAATCAATAATGATCTATATTTGCTTACAGAGTGGATAAAAAATAATGGCCTCAAAATAAACGCAGAAAAATCATCTCTTATTATCTTTGGATATAATGACACAGTAGATATTGAGCTAGATAATGTTAAATTAAAACGTAGTCCCTCCATAAAAAGCTTAGGTCTGGAGATCGATGAAAATTTGAATTTTAGAGGTCACTTAACAAAAAAATTAACAGCGGCTAAACTTAAACTACGCCATTTATATCAGTTCAGACACCTTTTATCCTTGCAAGTTAAATTACGGTTAATCAACACATTAATTTTACCATTACTTAATTATTGTGCTTGTGTTTATATACCAAATTTAACACAATCAGAAAAACATAGAATAACTTTGTTTCAGAATGCATGTCTTCGTTATGTTTATGGTATTCGTAAATATGATCATATATCACACTATCGCTCATTATCTCACATGGACACGGTTGATGACCATTTAATAAAATCATTTAACTGTTTCACTCATAAAATAAGGCTTACTGGCATTCCTCCCTACTTGCATGATAAACTCGTTGTCAAAGGTTACCATTATTCATTACGTGAAAAAGATCTGTATGATGTCCCAACCTTTAAAAAATCTAAATTTAAATGTTCCTTTTCATATTTAGCTCCAACCCTTTATAACAATGTTCCTACACATTTGAAATCTCTGTCTGTTAACTCTTTTAAAAATCATATAAATCATGTTTAATAACTATTAGTCATATTATGTAAACCTATTCTGTAGTTTTGTTACTGTATAAAATTAATATCTGTGTTCATGATATTTGTAATTGTTTAATTGTTTATTATTATTAATTATGTTTCTTTTCAATGTGTTCATTGTTAATTGACAATAATGTAATAACACTTATTGTATCGGTTAGGTGGAAGAGCAGCCTATGGCTGAACCTCGCCGTTGACTTGGGTCAATAAAGAAATATTATTATTATTATTATTATTATTATTATTTTTAAGCTCTCGAATGGTAATACTAGTTTCTTTTTGTCACTACTGGATTTCAAGTTACAATACCAAAGTTATCTTAAAATTTCATGTTAGATATTTAAGTCTATTAAATAAACCTATATGTATCATCTGTTACCTTTTTTATACAGTGTACTGTAATAGTCTGTCTTTCATTCGACAAAGTTAAAAGTTTTATTTAAAATGTTTCAAGAACAAAGCTGTTAACAAAAATGAAAATAAAAAATGATCCGTTTTTTTTTGCACCTGAGGCTATATGACATTATACTTAAGTATAGCAAAAACCGCATAGTTAATACACATGTTATTTATTAATCGTAAATAATAATTATTTATTTTAAGCTATTGGTATGTTCTAAAAATAGCCATAGAAAGTATTATTGATTTTCTGTCTCTATCTTTAAACTAAAGATTAATTTGACCTCGCAGTAGCTCGTTCAGAGTCAGAGATTTTCGGCTAAACCCAAAAGTCATGTGGTCTGACTCCCAACGCTCCCGACGAGTGCTTACGAAATTATTTCGAAATTCGGGCACACATCTTCCACTGAAAAAATGTAACAAAAATCAGCATAAAATCATTTTGCTATACCCAAAAATAATAAATAAGTATATATGAAACATTTCACTGACATTCCTGAAAATATTTTGAAATATCAATCAGTAAGTAGATGTTTATAAACATATTTTGCTTTGAATTCTATTTTTGTCCTTTCCCCGTCTATAATTTATAAATAGTCTGTTGTTTTGTTCCCACATATGTATAAAATGCAGCATGTGTACTCGTATGTCTCCATGTACATATACGTACGCAACGCATGCATGCATGAATTATTACATGTGTCCATGTTCATGCTCCTCTCGTCACAGAAACACAAGTCGTAGAATTCATTATCAGCTCCGTGATTATTTTTAGATTAAGGATATGCGATAAGATGCTTTGCAACAATAAAACTTGGAATTTATTTAACAACTTTTTCGTAATTATATGATACAATACGTAAACACAATACGTATAAGCGATGGACAACGTATGTAGTATTTTTAGAATCCATTCATATTGCCGCAAAATGAAAACACCTATATATCTTACAATGTATTTTGTTTACAAGCAATGCTACTATTACATCCATGCAATAATACAATTCATGATACAATAAAAAATAAATATGGTCAATACTTGAAACAATATAATGTATACTGGGTGTCTACTTGGAATTCGTTATATAGGGAATACAATGTTATTTTCTTTATTTTGTTGTAGTTACTGACCTGTTAAATTTAGAGAAAAGTTGTAAATAAAAAAGTTGTTCAGAATTAAAAACTACATAATATTAATTACAATTTAATTTTATTTTACGAAAAAAACGAAAATTAAAATTCTCATTTTACAGCAAATTTCAGAGCGCATTGAATTACTGATGTTAATGGGTCAATTCAGAACAAATCTGTAAGTCTTACAGATCTGTAAATCTGTAAATAAATGAACAAAATCGCAACGAAAGTTGCCACCCTAATGTATAATTTCATATTAATAAACAAAAATAGATGCGTTTTTGTCAGGTTTTTACAGAATTGCCCTATTAATTTTTTTATTTGACAGATCTCATAATTCTACTCTTGTCAGTATATAATTTTATATAATTATTAAAAGTGTAATTAAACACAAAAAGAAAGTATAATAGTTATTTATGTATTAAGAGCGTAAGGAGGCTTTTATGGCCTGCGGCGGGGTTTTCAGCCCGAGGCGTAAGCTGAAAGATAAAAACACGTGAAAGGCCATAAAAGCAAGTTATGCTTGTGGTACTTACAAAACTTTATGCACGGACAAAAATTTTAAAAGAAAAATTGTAGCGAAAAGAATTTGTCCTCGAACATCCAGTATTCTAGTGTTGCTATGAAAGCGGAAAACAACAGTTTATTGTTTTTTTATTAGTTCTGTCATTTGAGTTTCATTTTGTGTATCTCCTTGCTTTCCATATAAATATCACAAAATTAATTTTCATTTTTCATTAAAGAATATAAAATTATTCGATTTGTAATAAAAACTTTTCATGTTGCTTGTTTAAATTGTTTATATTGTAGGTTATAATTTGGTTTGACGTTTCATTATAGTGTAGCAAGGTGAGCATGGTGAAATAACAAGTAATGAACTTTATTATAAACTTCTAAATTATAGTTACAATATCAACATTTTAACTCTATCATCTTTGTAAGTCAAAATTCTGTTTAGAAATAATAATCATTTTTCCTATATCTCTGTTTAGCGTAGACATTTATTGTTTTGACAATTAACCATATAAGTTATTGCCTATGATACGTGCAGTCTTGTTATTTAGCTATGGATGCTACACCCTCGCACCCTTCATCAGATATGCCTGTTGAAGAGATAACCCTTTGTTTTAAGGCAGTTGAGATTAAAGACTCAGAGAGGACAGATATGTAGTCGGCGGTTTAGTTTGGTGCGCGTACGCGAGTACGCGTAATTAGGGTTACAATATAATTATGTAACAGTTTAGTTTGTGTTCAGAGTTTAATCAATAATTATAAGTTAGTATTAATGTAAAATTATGTAAATAAAGTTAGTGAGTAGTGCCATCCATCCAAAATATGTTCATAACTCTATCACCAAGTGTTAAGTGTTTAGTGATAGAGAGTGTAAGGGTGTTCCGTTGCAGTAAAGAGGTGGGCAATACAGCAACCGTCCTCTTCAAGTGAAGTGTCCACCAGTTAGATAAAGTCATCGTTGGGGTAAGAAAAGAAAGTAAGAACAAAGAGTAAACAGAATCGTCTGACTCTCCCCCCCCCCCTGTTACAATAGCCCGGCGGGATATAATGAGGCCCGCGGACTATAAAATAACGTTTATGTCAAAGAAATTCGTGTATAATTGTCAAATTATGATAAGTCCGTGTATAAAATAAGTTAAGAATGGGATAACTTTCAAACTGACAAAAGTTTAATGTCAAATAAAAACAAATAAAACATCAGTAGCTCTAAATTGCGAATTTTAATTTCCGTTTCTTTATTAAAATAAAAAGAAATTGTAATTACAGCAAAATTTAAAAAAAATTAACATTGTATGCTCTATATAACGGATTCCAAATAGACACCCGATTTGTGTCGTAAATACGTATTACTCATTCTTCCTTTGACTCTTCTTGAATGAGAGTTTTCAATAATATTGTTATATAAATTGTATACATATGTCAATGGCATCTTTACAGACAAAAACGGGTTATTACAAACACCTCTTATATAATACGGTATCTGCTTTACCCCTATTAGACAATAGGGAGTATTAATAAAGGAATTTAATGATTAGAACTTACAATAGTAAAATTAATTAGTTCGCATCTAAAAAATAATGGAAAATAATTAATAATTAAAAGTTACTTTAAATTCTTTACATTTTATGTATTTAAACTCCTACAGCAATACTATACTCAATCATTGATATACAGACGACCAATAGGAATCCATATCGATGGTGTTACCGTAGAATACTTTCCACAAAATATTTCCGGCAGGTTTCCGATTTATTCTGTTGTCAAATTTGAGAGCAAACTGATGTGTAGTATATGTGCTTTTTTCTACTCCTATGCTTTAATATACATATTATGTGTTATATGTACTTGAATGACATTCATTATGATACATATTTTCATTTCGATACAGAATATTAATGTGATACAGATTTTCTTTTCATTTCTATACAGATTATCGTTATGATACAGATTTTATTTTCATTTTGATACAGATTATCATTATGCTACAAATGAATTTTATAAGCATTATAATGGTTTATAGTTTATTTTTTTTTATTCAATTTTGACGTTTTAAACTGTTATTATTAACTCCATAGCAACAATTATAAGTAACACTTTTTTCACAAGTGAATTAAATTTTTTTAAATCACTCTCACATTTTTTTTAATTCACTCTGCGACAAATAATGCTTTTAAAATAACATCAGGCACGAAATTAACACTTACCATAGTATTTATCAGACATTATCAGCCATTTTCATTATTTTCACGGCACAAATGACAGACAATAAAGCTTTTTAAATAGTTGACTTGACATCTATCATCGACGATTGTCATGCAGAGTCTACTAACTGATTAGTTTTTTGTTTTGTCAAAATTAAATATTATAATAGTTTTTATTACTATTTTGCCCTTACGGACTCGTGAGCTAAACTTTCTTCTCATGAATAAACATTACCTTAGCTCACTTGGTGTGTAAATATCTATTAAATTATTATGTATAATGATTCGTAATACACTCGTTGCATAATATGTATACTATGTATTTATAAATGAGAGTATGAGTATATGTCAAGTTTTGTATATGTTTAAAAACCCAGATAAAGGCACAAGCTATGTATTTGTAGGAAAATAAATGCTGTATGACTGAGAATTCGAGTAATTGTAACTCCGAATCATCATTCAAATATTTGTCTGTAATAAGTCTTTGCTGTGATTACACTTTTGAGGTTCTATTTTGACAGGATTTCAAACAAAAATTTGACTTCGGTCGGCTAATTCCGTTATACACATTAAGAAGTGGCCTATACGCTATTAGAAAATATTCAAATATAGAAATCATTTTTAAAAATTTATTGTTCTCGTCTTACAACTAAGTTTTAACTTTTGACTCAACAATGTATGTAGTATTTTATTAATTCGAATTTCCAGAAAAAAATATATTATTTTATAAAGAACTAAAGTAATAAATTATAAAGTAAAAAATTTGAATATGTATCACCAAGAAAAAACAACGTTTAATTTAATTTATCAATTTTTTTTGTGGCGAATCTCTAGGCGTTTGACAACTACAGATGAGCCTCAAAAAGTCACTTTAGCTAGAATAATTACACTATTTCCGTCAAAAGATGACATATCTACATATATCCAATTAATAGTTATTTGTGTATCAGGGTTGTACAATTGATCTTTTTTGGTTGAATTTGAAGTTTGCAGCCGAGGCTAACAAATCAGATGAGGCTAAAAAATAACCTTTAAGCCGAGGTGCACACAACATTTTTAGGCGACTATCACAAAAAGATATAATTTTTAATGTAAAGATCAATTTCATATTCGATTATTCATGTCACTTGCAGAGTGCTTTGCTCTATCATCTAGTCACAAAACAATCAAAATAATCTGTTTATGTTTACTCAGTGTTTTGTGTTGGTTACTGTCAAAACGTCAATAATTTAGGGTTGGGTGAAGAGTTTTGAAAAACAAAAATTTAGACATTGAAAACGTTTACGAAATTAGTAAATATTTTTCTTCCATTTAGGGCCGGTTTTTCAATCGCTTGTTAAAGTATTTGTTAACTACCTAACAGATTAAATTTATCCATCATATAAACTCCATGGTAATGAAAATGCGTTTTTCAATATGAATTTATCTATTCGGTAAGTAACAGTCGGATTTGGTTGTCAACTTTAAGGTTGGCAATAATTATAATCTGATATTTGCTATGTTCGTAAGGAATCACATGTCATTTTTATACATATTTCCATACATTTCGTTTCGAATGTGATTGACAGGTGCAGTTGTTGACAGTACTGAATTTGTGGTGTTCAAGCAAATTTAAAGTTTGCTTTAGTTTGTAGCAATATGTGGTAAGAATACATGAACTGAAGATTGGAAAAACTATTTTACTACTGACTGTTATATCATTATGGATTTTATTTTATTACATATATGTATCTTTCGGGCTTCAAGCATCAAGCAGTTGTAAATTTGTACTGGGATTTTGCCTACAAATGTACACATATGTTCTGTTTCTTAAAAAATATACTGTCTCATTGGTCATTAATTAGAAAAGGTAGCGAATTTCAGTATTTTATAAGAGCAGGTTTGGTTCATGTCTTCTTGGCAATTCTCAATTTCGAGTGATCAGTACAACATTGCGTTATACATTTTATGTTTAACACTACACAATATATTTTATATAATTTATTAGGATTAAACAATAATTTTGCTGTATATTGACGCAACATTGTTGTTATCAACGTTTTCCTTGTTATTAATTCTTCTCATTCTTGTAAACAAAATAAATTATTATAAAGTGGAAATAATTTTCATTGTATTATGTATTATAATTTAATGAAATTTATACATTTTTAAATAAGCCGTGAAAAGTACTCTGCCACATTCTTTGGTATACAAGACATTTTTAGAACAAATGTTTATACCATTGCAAATATCAGTATTCACTGAATACATAGCAGTATTTTTTTTTGCTAAATTTGAACCTTTTAAAATATTTATCGTCACTAGAAGTCAACGAGATCTAGTCGACGTCTTTCAATATGTAGTTTTCGATTCACTACCATTATATAACAAACGAAATCTTCCAATTTTTCCTTGTCCTTGTCTTTATTATCAAAAAACACATTTACATACGTCTATTTTATACATATGTTAATATGTCAGAACAGCTGAATTTATCCTACTGGTAAAATTTTATCGGTAGGTCAAAGTGTCTGTTACGTTATCCTCTTGTTTACCTAGGATTTATCCTGTTGGTAACGCTAACATGATATTGAAAAACTGAAACAGGTGTTTACCATGAGGATAAACTTTACAGAGACTTAACAGACACTTGCCAGGACATTGAAAAACCGGCCCTTAACAAGTTTTTTATAATTATTTGGGATATTTGTTACAGCTTTGGTAAAGTCAGACTGGGAAATGTCATGTTTCAAATTTTGTAAAGGCTCATTCACAGCTACGAAAATAAGAACTATAAATAAAATTAGAAATAAGAGTTTATGATTGGTGTTCACAGCTTCAAAAATAAAGCGTAAATTAACATCAACTGTCATTAAATATATTAATAACTAACAATAACAACTTCATACCTTTTAAAGCACTGTACGCAATCATATATGCGAACCTTTGTCTTAAAACAGCTTTTTAAAATTATATTTAAATTGAAATCTTTTTGCCAGTAGGTAAATTGACAGCTCAAATGACAATTGTTATGCATGTGCTTATTTTTGCGTAAAGTATTTAACATTTGCAAATTCTTATGTTTATGTCATGTTTAATTTTATTTTCGAGAGCTGTGAACACTTTCATGAGAATCCATTGTTTATATCGTTATTTTTATTTTTATGTATAATTTTATTTATATTTTCGGAGCTGTGAATGAGGCTTAAGTGACCAGGGAACTAACATGAATTTTCATTAATAAGAATGAATTTTATTGGTTCACCAGTTGCTGCAAATTTATTTTTTCCGCCGCTATTTATTTTTTCTATCATAGGCGGAAGAAAATGTTTATGTCGGAAAAGTCAAACTTTAACTGTTATAATGAAATTCTGAAACATAGGGAACGAAACTGACAGAAGTATTATATTTAAATATTGTAAGAAATTTAGCGGAGTCAGAAAACCACTCGAGAGCATTAAACATATTTCGGTCACTAGGTGCACACATTATTTTTTCTACATCTAAATTTAATTTTTAGAAAACAGGTATAATTATTTAAACAAAATTAACCTGTAATGACATCTTGTCAATATGACAGATAACCGTTGAATTTTCCTATAAGTTATGATTTGACATTTCATTGACAGCAATGTATTTGTCTGTCTCATTTAAAATGAATTTGACAGAAGTATTGTATTTAAATATTGTAAGAAATTTAGCCGAGTCAGAAAACCACTCGGGCACATGGTGCACACTATATTTTTTCTACAACTAATTTTAATTTAGAATGCAGGTATAATTATTTAAACAAAATTAACTTCTATTGACGTTTTATCACATGTCAAATTTGTTCCCTATGTTTCATTTTAAATGGAACGGGCAAATACATTGCTGTCAATCAAATGTCAAGTCGTAACCATGGATATGACAAACCCAACGTTTCACGTTAAAAAATACTCACGGTATACAGGGTGTATCAAGATAATGGAACAGTGCCGTTTATTCGGGTATGTGAAAAGATACAGAAAAAAGTGATTATGATATTTTGTAAGAGATAGAGGGGGACACATTTTAACATAAACTTTATTATCATAAATCCAGTGGTACTCAAACTATAGGGCAATATTATATTTTTTAAATGGCATTATGTATATTTTATTAACTCATTAAATAGAGGATTTTGTTCTGAATTCAACGATATAATAATATCATACCCTTACATTGCGAAAAATTTGATAAAAATTAATTCAAAGTTAGTATTTCATTTCTACTGTATCTAAGTAATCTGAGCAAACATTCAAGCAATAAAACAAAAAAATTATTTTAAAAGTAGAATTTATTGCCAAAATCGTAGCTTACTTGCATGTAATAAAACTAAAATAATTTTTTTTTACCTCTCGCTAAGAGAGGTATTGGATTCATGCTAAAATTCGCATACCCAGATTTTAGTGAAAAAGCACGATTTAAGGTCCCTATAATCCGTTTATAACATTTTTAAAATGATGTCTGTGTGTGTGTGTGTGTGGATGTGTGTATGTGTGTATGTGTGTATGTGTGTATGTGTGTATGTGTGTATGTGTGTATGTCTGGATGTTTTAGCCACGATTCCTCAAAAACTATAAGACTTAAGAACTGTTTAACTATGGATTCCTCAATCTGACATTCCTGGGAAGAGCTGAAAAGGTTTTGGTAAGAATTGAACAATCGGAAGTAGTAGTTTTTAAAAGAAATTCTTCCAAATATTAATTTTTGAAAATTTTTGATTTTACTAATTTTGAAGAACAAAATTCTACACCTGATTCATTTAAATTTTTTATTCTATCTTCTATAAATTTAGAGATAAAGACGCTATAATATATAGAATATCGGGATATAACAAGTCGAGTAGGCGAAACTACACTAAGGAAACCAGTTGACAAAGTCAAATGTTTATAATATAATTTGTAAATGACAGATTTCAGTGTCAAAAATTAACAGTTTCAGTGACATTTTGATAGCTTTTTCTGGGAAGTACATTTAATCTTTCTTATTGTTTTATTAATTAAATATTTGAAATTATAGGTAATATGCATATATCCATCAGAAATACAGCCAATCTGGTTAATGAATTGGAAGAATCTGTGACATTTAGAAACTCCCCCATACAATGAAAAATAGATATAATTAGAATTATATGTGTGCAGAAGACATGTTAAATACAATAAAAAACAATATTTGGGTAAAGTCCTGTAATATTTTGTTATAAAACGACGGTTCGATAGCAAAGTGCAATACAATACTTATATAGCCTAATATGGAAATGGCGAGAGGTCTTGTGCTGGCCACAACAGATTTTTTTTTTATTGATTGAATGTTTGCTCAGATTACTTAGATAAAATAGAAATGAAATATTAACTTTGAATTAATTTTTATCAAATTTTTCGCAATGTAAGGGTATAATATTATTACATCATTGAATTCAGAACAAAATTCTCTATTTAATGAGGTAATAAAATATATATAATGCCATTTAAAAAAATATAATATTGCCCTATAGTTTGAGTACCACTGGATTTAAGATAATAAAGTTTATGCTAAAATGTGTCCCCCTCTATGCCTTACAAAATATCTTAATCACTTTTTTCTGTATCTTTTCACATACACGAATAAAATGCACTGTTCCATTATCTTGATGCACCCCGTATATATATATATATATATATATATATATATATATATATATATATATATATATATATATATATATATATATATTGATGTGTGAAGAAAGCAGTTAGTTGTTATAAATTTTCATTAATTTAAATTAATTTCATTTTTAGCAGTTATGGTTCGTTTTTAAACTAGGAGGAATATATTACGATAAGAAAATAAGGAAATCAAAAATGGTACAAACATTCTTTTATTCCGAATATTATTTTACTAGAGTCACATATCAAATACAAATAACTCCCAATTTAATATTTACAACCTACATAAACAATGTATTTCGTATATTACATACAAATTAATGAACCATTATTTATGGCGTAACAAATTCAATATTTATCTAATACCATCTATACTTTTCATTTGACTCAGACTCCGTTTTCTAATTAATTGTAAATGTTTTTGCTGGTGTTTTTGTTTTATAGATCTGACTATAGGTACAAAACACGTACTACGTAGTTGTTTGTATTAAGAATATAATAAAATCTTTTTTTATTAATTTGTTATTGGTCACCCATCCCATACTGCAAATTATTTTAATTGTTTTCGTTTTAAGCATTGTAACGGTTCATTTTTTGCAGCTTGTGTCGATTTCTTTCGAATTACGTGATCATTTAATATTATGACCTAACTTTTTGCAAGCAAGAATGACAAGAGAATAATCTTGGGTTTACGGTCTTCAAAATAAATCTTGACGGTGAAGTTTGTATCAAGATTGATATTTAAATAAGTTTATAGTTGTAGATTGTAATTGTAATTTGTAAAAACCAATAAAATATAAAAAATTGTAGTGATTTGGAAATGCAGTATTTGAATGAGATCAGCCTGGCATACTTTTAATTACTTTGTAAGCTATTCCTCTATAATAGAACAGTTATATTTTTTACAAATTCATATTTCTACCATTCTAATTCTACCTGAAGTTATGAAAGAAAACCACAACTGTAAATCACGTTAAAAGTCAACTTTCATTCTCTACACTCTAGAGATAAAGTTTAATTCGAGACATTGTGGTATATATTGACATTTGTTGGCTTTCACAGTAAGCGATTTATAAAGATTTGGAAACAGTACCGTACTTGAGTTGTCCAAAAATATTTAATTTAATATTTGTTATAAAAAATTAAAAGTGAATGCCGTATATTTTATTTCCTAATTGTTTCTAAATGTCAGCTAATCCTACACTGATTGGTCGGTAAGAAAATCTTTCGCTGAAAAAGGGAAGGAAAGGAAAAGGAAGTCACTTTAAATTACTGTACTGAATATACAAATAGTGGGGAAATAATACAAAAAAAATACGAAAATTGTTCAAAATGATATTTGATTTCTTTAGATTATGGCGACTTTTAGATTTTTACAGGAAAACTTTTTTAAGCAGACGTCGGAATATATAAAATGTTAAATTTATGTCTAAGAAGCAAAATTTTCAAATTTTATTGGATTGCGATAACAAACGATTGGTCATCAAAATGACTGTAATTACAGTTCCCACAAAATCGTAAATAGGCATTAATTTTTTTCCGCAGAGACAAAATAATCCCCATAGGGTTCACGTCTATAAACGCAGTGAACGTCTAGGAGCGTTTTCAATGATTGTTTGCTTCATAGTTTCTTCTTCAATTTTTCATTGGTTAAAATAATTGTTGATATATTTGGTATAGTTCTCATTTAAAATTATATTTAATTCAAATAATAAAAATAACATATCGGTAATTATTACAAAATGACAAGAGTTTAAGAATAAATTTCCGTATAAATTTCTGTTTTGTCTTATTCTTATCTAGCATTTTCTGTAAGACCAAGAAATTACAAGGCTATCGTGAAATATGAGTGTTTCAAATCACTTGACCACAGCGGTAATGATTAACTGCGGGATTGGATTTACAATTTTTTCCTCACTAAATGCAAGCTCTACTGCAACCATAATAAAAATAGTAAATAAAACAAAGACTAGCATTGAACTAAAAGGCTAGACTTTAATTATTGTGTCCCAATATCTCCCTAACGTGTAATTTTGAACCGTTTAACAGCAATTAATCTAGGTATCAATAATTAATCTGTATTTTTCCCTTATATCTCGTTTCGTAATTTTATTTATCGTTGTGTATCATTCCAACTTGCACTGGCAATTACTCATACTGACTATTAAATAAAATTGATTGCAAATTATTTGACCTAGATGCATTAATCTATGCAAATAGCGGGTGCAGAGTGATACGTGATACAGATCTGCTCTCCACATCTGTGAGAACTGTAGCAAACCTTGAAGGAATTAATTACTATCAAGAAATTACTTACCTGTCATTTTAAATGACAAACCTCATACGAATTTTACTTTTTGTTAGGCACTAAATTAACGCTAATTTGTATCACAATAAAATTTTGACATTTATGTTTTGGTTGCTTGACAGATATTAAATGGGTATATTAGAAAGTAAAGCAATAAATAACAATAATATGTTAATGTATTTATTTTTTCCACCATAAATAATATACACTTATATAGTTCATTTTTTGTTACCTATTCAAAACCAATAAACTTCAGAAAAACATAATTACTCTATGCATATAACTTCTCAAAAGTAAGAGGTAGAAATTCTAGTAGGTATATAATTATATAAATTCTTTATTATTGACTGTACCTTGTTAAAAAACGATATCAGTACTCACTTAATTTGGATTTAGTTTTCTAATCATATAAATAATATGCAGGGTGTTAAAAAATAAGTGTCACAAATTATGAGAGCATATATTACTGACCAAAATGGGTAAAAAAAGTTTAATCAACATGGGTCCGATCTTCAACTGTTTTTGAAAAAGAGACCATTTTTTATTAGAATCGAAGAAAAACTGACTAAGATAGAGGTTGAACAAAATTCTGTCTATGCCAGTAAATAGACTATAAAAAAAAACAATAACATTTTATATGAAACATTTTTTTCACTTTCTAATAGTTACGAAGTTATTTGAAGACTAAATATTGGCCAAGGGCGCCACAACTTTGTCTTAATACAATTATTCGATTTTTTTTTTTTTTTTTGAAAAACAAAAACTCATCTAAGATGACCTCTGCAAGGTAAAAAAATGTCTCATTTAATCAAAGTCGTAACTCTTACAGTTTTCGAGATAGCAGAGATACGCCGAAAAAACTCATTTTTCATTGCCTTATATCTCGAAAACTATTGAAGATCAGTCCCATGTTGATTAAGCTTTTTTTACTCATTTTGGTAAGTACTATATGCCCTTATAATTTGTGACACTTATTTTTTAACACCCTATATTTGCATTTACCGCTATACAGCGTGATTGACACAATTTGGATAAACGGCTATTTTCAAATCATATGGAATCTTTTGCAAGAAACTATTGTATGGAATTTGTACAAAATACATAGAATAATTGACGGAAGGTAATGTGCTGGTGGCATCATTTTTTTTTAAATTGAATGATAAATATTTTTTTTTCTGAAAGTAATTTAAATTAGCTTTACAACGATTGCAAATATTAAAAGATTTTATTAAAAATTAAGGCACATTCATAGCTACTAAAATAAGAAATATAAATAAAATTATCGCGTGCCAGAGCGTCCGGTCGCGAATCTGGGGAACCGGGTTCGATCCCGACCGATACCAAATATTTCAAATTTTAAATGGCACAAAAGTGACCCCTGTGGTGCACTCTCCACGCCAGCAATGAGTGCCCGTGAGGTGACGCCTGGTAAACGCCCGCACGGTACAAATATGTCATCATCATTACCGATATCTGCGATAAAGCAGATTGTGGCACACTCAGAAATGGGTAATATGCCGTGATGATATATTTATTTATTTTATTTAAATAAAATTATAAATAAGACTTTATGGTTGGTAAATGCAAAATTTAATATTTACAATGGTTTCGAAAACTGAAAACCTTCAAATGTTTGTTGTAAGCATAGATTAAAATATTGATCAGTATACGTCAATAAAGTCAATTGAGCGAGTTACAATGGGCGATGGCCAATGGAGAATAACATTATTAATTCTTATAATGTTATGCTTATTTGTTTTCTCAGACAAATGTCCAATATGCTACTTTGTGTTTTGAACTATTCTTTATGCAATTGGTCCTTAGTCTACTGTATTTAAATGCACGATGTATTACTCCCATAAACAAACTATTTGTTGTGCAACACCTATAACAAACTATATATAAAATGAGAACTGCAATAAGACAACCTACAATATTTAGTGACTTACAATGAATATGGTTAAACATACATAATTATTATATTCACCCGACTGGAAAATTGGCATTTCCCGCGCATTTTTTAAATGAGCAAGTAGTATTTTCATTATTATTATTGTTATTATTATTTTACTGGAAAATAACAAAATAATTTGCTTTTCTAGGATAACAAATCAATGTAAATAATATTTTTCGTAATTTATGTTTTCACTTATGTTTTTGTGGATCTTATATTAGTAATTTTTATACTTTTCAATACGAATGTATACTTTTATTGTCACTTTATTGGTTTCGAATATTTTTGGGACTCACCTGCGACTTATTTTAACCCTACAGTAGTTGCGCACGGTTTATGAGAGGCCGACAACGAATATTATTTTGAATTACTTAAGAACCAGCACCTTAAATAATCTCTTCTTCTTAGTACCTTCCTAACTATTATACCCGAATTTGCGATGCTAGTTTTCGTTTGTTTATGTTCAATAGTATCGTGCATATAGTTCATTCCGATCTGACACAGCGTGACTACTGGCGCACCATTTGTATTAACTGAGATTTCTTTCCCGTTTTGTTTCAAAAGGTATATTATAGCATACGAAAACTAGCATAGCAGAGCGGGTATAATAGTTAGGAAGGTACTCAGAAGAATAGATTATTTAAGGCGCTGGTTTTTAAATTATTTAAAATGATATTCGTGCCCGGTTTCATGCACAGACCGTGCGCGACTACTGTGGGGTTAAAACTTAGCCTTAATTTTACTGAAATTTTGTTTAATTTATATTTTGTGTAATCAATTTTTATAACTACGAATACGATATTTTAATTTCATTTGAAAGACTCCTAGATATTTTCAACAACTGGTTAAAAATTTTATCCAATAGATATTGATTTGACAACTAAAAACCCAATTTTTTGTATTCATCAACATACTTGACTGGATAAATTTTTTAATCAATTGTTAAAAATTAACCACTCAGTTACAGAGTAGGCCCGATTATTTTATTCTCTAAGCATAAAATAGTACAAAAATGTCAAATACACATTTATAAGAAACACCTAAACTAACAAACTGGAAAATTTAACTTTACCCAAGAAATATAAATAGATTTGTTTATTGGTACAATAAAAATCACAAATCAATAAACTATTACTCACTGTTATGAAAATCATCATCTGCGTCCCTTAGTAAATCCCATCTTCTGAAAATATCGGGGAATGTGTTCCTTACTCATCAGTTATCGATAATCATTTGATATCTTATGTGATTCACAAAGTCTTGCAGGAAATTTTGCTATAGAAAAATAAGCGTAAATATATACGGCATAACGCAATTAATCAAGGAAGGAGATCTTAATAGAGATATTGCGGTTTCTAAAAGGTCATTTGTGGAACTAATACCTGCAATATCATTATTATATTTAAATATCACCTATAAATAAACTACCGAGGGAATTGTAAAAAAATGAACTATTAGATAAACAAATAACAGTGTTCTTTGAAATACATTTGAATATTACACTATACATTATAGCTACAGGGTAAATACATGAAACTGTGATATAGGTAGGCGCTTAACATTGTACAACAGTTTTTGTTTTCTTTTAATATTAAAACTTTGAGTGATTCTTTTCGCAATAAAATTTCCGTTATTTTTGCTCCTTTCTTTTTATCTCTTGCTGCCCTCGCTAAGAGAGGTATTGGATTAATGCTAAAATTCGCATATCCAGATTTTACTGAAAAAGCACGATTTAAGGTCCCTAGAATCCGATTATAACATTTTTAAAATAATGTGTGTGTGTATGTGTGTATGTGTGTGTCTGAATGTTGGAGGGACGATTTCTCAAAAACTATAAAACCTGTTTAACTACGAATTCCCCAATCTGACATTCCTGGGAAGAGCTAAAAAGGTTTTGGTAACAATTGGACAATTCTCCACCTAATACACTTAAATTTTTTATTATATCTTGTATAGATTTAGAAATAAAGACACTATAATATATAGAATAATCAAATCGCAGAGGCTAAGGCACTAAGGAAACCACTTGACAAATTTCAAATGTTTATAACATAGTTTGTAAATGACAGATGTCAATGTCAGTGTCAAAAATCAACAGTTTTAGTGACATTCTGATAGCTTTTTCTGGGAAGTACATTTATGCCCATATTCATAAACACTCGTAAAAATTTTAAACGGTTCGTTATAATTTTTATCCAATAAAAACAGTCGACATTGAAAGAAAAATCGAAATTTTATTTGTCAAGTTTGATTCTATTTGTCAAAAATTATAACGAACCGTTTTGAAACGTTACGAGTGTTTATGAATATGGGGCTTAATCTTTCTTATTATTTTATTAATTAAATATTTGAAATTATAGGTAAAATACAATGAAAAATAGATATAATTAGAATTATATGTGTGCAGAAGACATGTTAAATACAATAAAAAACAATATTTAGGTAAAGTTCTGTAATTTTTTGTTATAAAACGACGGTTTGATAGCGAAGTGCAATACAGGTTTCATTATTAATTTTAATGTAATTGCTTCCTGACAATGATATTTGTTTAAATATGTCAAAATTGTTATTAAAGGTTATTTTTGTTTGGCGCATAGCAAGGTGATGTATAAAAATAAATTATTTTATAAATTTATATTTAAAATTACTTAAAGTTATTTACTAAATGCTATTATCGTATAATTAAGGATTGTACCATTATATTCAATTTTTATTAGTAAAAGTTGCTAAAAAAATATATTTAATATATCTTTTTCAAGAAAAACTGTTAAAAGCTTGTATAAGTGATACTTCCGGTTATCCGATATACACTAAATATTAATTAACTCTTCCCACATTAGCATAGAATGGGTATACAAAATTTCAAATGTTTCTGGTTGATAGTATTTGAGTAATCGTGTCCACATGATCCACACATTCTCACAAACACACATACACCCGCACACACATACATACCTACAGACATCATTGCAAAAATGTTAAAATCGAATTTTAGAGACCCTCAAACGTGCTTATTAAAAACTCACCACCGAATTTTTTGACCAAAGATAATACCTTCCTTACCTAATGGTATGACGGAAGGTAAAAAATAAATAAATAATTATAAGTGTAACTAAATTTATTATAAACTGAACAATAACAAATTACAACAATTTGTTGCAAATTTTAATGGATCTACAATGGTTTTTACAATATAATATTAAGTCGAATATTTTCTTATTGTTCATAATTTACTACACATTTTCTCATTGTATATAATAAAGTACTCGCAATAAATAACATTTTCATTATAGTGACAAATGTATAATTTACTACTTATGTTATTAGAAGTATTTATAATTTTATTCTTAGAATTACGGTAATATTAATAACGATACAATAAAACATTATTAATATGTACGTATAGGTAATGTATGTATTTTTATTTTACTATATTTGCAATAAATAATAATAAGAATTAGTTTATATGATTGGACATAAACTAACAGTAACAGATTTATTATATTTTAGTTGCAATTATTTACATACAAGTTCTTTCTTTTATGTAATATTAATAGAAATAATTTACAATTTCAATACATATTTATCTTTACGATTCATTTTTCCGCGTAACTTTGTTATTATAGCTTTTACTTATAAAAAGTGTGTAGGTACTTTCATAATTATTATTATAATAAGTCGAGGTTTTAACAAATTTAATAACTATTATGACAGTATATTATTTATATTGAAGCAATAATTAATTTTCATATACAGTTTTTATTAATATTTGGTCATTTTTCGCTTGTAGTTTATATACAATAATATTTTACCGAACGCATAAAACTTACTCCCCCAAAACTCGGGACGTTTTATTGACCTTTACATAATTATAAAATATACACACATAAATGTGTTTTAGTCATATGTATTCATATTTATCTCATATACATATAGTAGGTACATGGTGTTAAAACGCACCCTGCATGGAGATTTCAAAATCAATACAAGCAAGTTGGTTAAAAGTTGTCCCATCAAGAAACTATTATGATGTACCTATATCATTGAAAAAAAAAAAAAATAGTTCGTTAGGCGAAAATGTAAAATTTGCAGTTCATTTTTTGTAAATAATTTCCAAGAGTGAAATTATACTGAATTTTAGTTTCCACCTCTTTATGCTCTTTCGAATGACGATGCTCATTTATTTTTATTACTGTTTGATTTCGAGTTATGATATCAAAGTTTTAATTTTTAAATGGACCGTCATATTGAAAACTTAATCATTGAAAAGAATTTTTTATTTTCTGATGCCTTGTAACTTTTTCAAACAGCAAAAATGCAACAATTATTAAATATAAAGTTAAATGGTTTTTGACAATGAAACAATTGAAATACACAAATAATTTGGTTGTTTTTATTGGCAATTTCCTAATTTAATTCTCAAAATTTTATAAAGTCTTTTTATGTCAATTAATTTTTTTATTTTTACATAGACATCATTAGTTAGTAGGCAACAAATTATTTAGAATGAAATTTACAAAATGTTTTAATGCTAACGAGAAAAAAAATGAAAAATACAATTTATAACGGACTCATGATTTTATTTTTGTTTCATTGTCACTGCCATTATTTTTAACCTATGAATTTAATAATCCTTTTTCAATAAATGGCGTCTATATAAAAATTAAAACTTTGACATTATAACACGAAACCCGACAGTGATAAAAAATAATTGAGTATCGCCATACGAAAGAACATAATATAAACGCTCTAAAGAGTGCAAAGCAAAATCCAATAATATTTCATCTTTGGAAGATATTCACAAAAATTAAACTATTACATATCTGTTGTGGCCAGCACAAGACCTCTCGCCATTTCCATATTAGGCTATATAAGTATTGTATTGCACTTCACTTTCGAACCGTCGTTTTATAACAAAATCTTACAGAACATTACCCAAATATTGTTTCTTACTATATTTAGCATGTCTTCTGCACACATATAATTCAAATTATATCTATTTTTCATTGTATGAGGAAGTTTCTAAATGTCACAGATTCTTCCAATTCATTAACCAGATTGGCGGTATTTCTGATAGATATATGCATTTTACCACAATTTTACCTATAATTTCAAATATTTAATTAATAAAACAATAAGAAAAGTTAAATATACTTCCCAGAAAAAGTTATCAGAATGTCACTAAAACTGTTGATATTTGACAATGACATGTGTCATGTTATAAACATTGGAATTTGTTAACTGGTTTCCTTAGTGCCTTGGCCTCTGCGATTAATTTACTCTATAAATTATAGAGTCTTTATCTCTAAATCTATACAAGATATAATAAAAATTTTAAGTGTATTAGATGGAGAATTTTATGTTCTTCAATATTTAATAAAAAAAAACTCCCAAAAAATTATGTTTAGAAGATTTTTTCTAAGAAACTACTACTTTCGGTTGTTCAATTGTTACCAAAACCTTTTCAGCTCTTCCCAGGAATGTCAGATTGAGGAAACTGCAGTTAAATATTTTTTAAGTCTTATAGTTTTTGAGGAATCGTGACTACAACATCCAGACATACAAACATACATACACACACACACACACACACACACATCCACACACACACACACACACACACAGACATCATTTTAAAAATGTTATAATCGGATTGTAGGGACCTTAAATCGTGCTTATTCAATAAAATCTGGATATGCGAATTTTAGCATGAATCCAATACCTCTCTTAGCGAGAGGTAAAAATAAAAAATCTGATGTGGCCAACACAAAACCTCCCGCTATTGAATTTTTATTAATTTAAATACATACTTACGTATTTACTAACGCTGCAAACTGTTCCATTGCAGAAAACTATTGCTTTTTTTACTATTTTTTTTTTAAAATGTCACTATTATTAATTTGAAGTAATTAGTTTTCTGACAGTGACATTTACTGTCAGTTACATTCATTTGAAATATGAACTGTATAACAAAGGAATTATTGTGTTTATCTTAGGCTTCGCGACTAATAAAAAAAATTATTTTTAAATTTATCTGTAAAATATATAGAACAAGTATTAATGTATTCCTGTAGAAAATTCAATAATCTTCATTCATTATGAGCTTCAGGTAAAGTGCCATTTCCGGTTATCCCATTTACACCAAAATCTAATGGCTTCTTTTCATATTAGAATAGGGTATAAATACAAGGTTTCAGAATTTTCTGAATGATAGTATTTGAGTTAGAGTGAAGACAAAATCCATACACATACACACACACACACACACACACACACACATACATACACACACACACATACACACACACACACATACATACACACACACACATACACACACACATACACACATACAGACATCATCGTGAAAATGTTAAAATTGGATTCTAGGGACCTTAAAACGTGGTCATTTACTAAAATCTCGATATGTGATTTTTAGCACGATCCCTATACCTCCCTTACCAAAGGTAGCGGGAGGTAAAAAAAATCTGATGTGGCCAACACAAAACCTCCCGCTATTTAATTTTTATTAATTTAAATACATACCTATACGTACTTACTAATGCTGCAAACTGTTCCATTGCATATAACTATTGCTTTATATTTACTATTTTCTTTTTAAAATGTCACTATTATAATTTTGAAGTGATTACTTTTTTGACATTAACATTTACCTGTCAGTTACATTCATTTGAAATATGAACTGTGTAACAAAGGAATTATGTTTATCTTAGGCTTCGGGATTTATAAAAAAATTGATTTTTAAATTTATCTGTAAAATATATAGAATTAATTATTCCTATAGAAAATTTAATAATTTACATAATGACAAAATGCGAAAAAATGGCATTTAGTGCTATTTTTTTTTTAAGAAAAACCATTATGAGCTTCAGGTAAAGTGCCATTTCCGGTTATCCGATTTACATCAAAATCTAATGGTTTCTTTCCATGTTAGAATAGGGTAGAAATATACAAGGTTTCAGAATTTTCTGAATGAAAGTATTTGAGTTAGAGCGAAGACAAAACACACACAAACACACATACAGACATCATCGTGAAAATGTTAATATTGGATTATAGGGACCTTAAAACGTGGATCATTTACTAAAATCTCGATTTTTAGCACGATCCCTATACCTCCCTTACCAAGGATAGTGGGAGGTTAAAATATATTTTTTATAAAAATAAACAGATTTCAACTGATATATGAACAATACATATAATCCATAAATTTTATAAAAACAAATAATGTTTTTAAAAAAATATTTTTTATTAAATGGCCCTTTACTCCTAAAATATTCTTGGAGTTGCCTTTAATTGAAGTAAAAGGCTTATGATAAATTTAGATTTATAAATTTATCCATTCGAATAAATGATATTCTTGTATAATTTAGTTTTCTTGTCTTCAAATTACTCTGCAATTCTACATCAAAATTCAAATCCATATACGTAACTTATAGGTATATTTGATATCCATTATGAATTAGATTTATTTACCTACTTTTGACGTATTTTTGATACTGTCGACATCTGTCACATAATTTTGTTAATTTGGTACTTGTTGCTATCAATTTGAAAGACAATTGTATTCTGATTGGTGTGATTTAAAAATTTCAAATATAAAAATTTGTAAATATAAATTACAAATCTAAATGCATCATGAATCAGTAAATGCATTTATGAACATTTTATATTTCAAAATCTAAATTTATAAATTTAATCCATCATAAACAAGGCCTGTAAGCAAAATTGTCAATGACATTAAGAGATTTCATTGGTTTGTATTCAATTTAAATTAGGCAAAGCAATCATCATAATTTCTTAAAATGAATCAGCATTTCGCAAATAAATATCTGTGTTTACTTCTAATAAATTTACACTCTTGTATTTCAAAGAACAGTTTGAGATTCGTCTTGTACGTTTACGTGTTGTAAAACCGCAAAATATTAGATAATCTTATTTATAGACAAGAGATTTTCCTAGAAGTTGTACTATCTATTTCAGACAATAGGTTTTGCCTGGTGAATAAAATGGGTATCCACAACACCTGAGGTAACGGAGTAAAAAATTATGACGAAATTGCGAATGGAATGAGTAAGTACTGATAGGGTTTAGTTTTATACACTTTTTTCTTAAATGAATCGCAGATTTATAGATCATGCGGAAAATAAAGCAAAATAAAATTGTGAAGTACCTATCAAATTATAGGCACTTTTTATGTGAACGCAAAACACACCCACCCATATTTTTTACATTTTTACCTCCCGCTACCCTAGGTAAGGGAGGTATAAGAATCGTGCTAAAAATCGCATATAGAGATTTTAGTGAATAAGCACGTTTTGATGTCCCCAGAATTCGATTTTAACATTTTTACAATGATGTCTGTAGGTATGTGTGTGTGTGTGTGTGTGTGTGTGTGTGTGTGTGTGTGTGAGTGTGTGGATCTTGTGGACACGATTAGTCAAATACTATCAATCAGAAAAATTTGAAATTTTGTATACCCATTCTGTACTAATGTGGGAAGAGCTCATTAGTTTTTAGTAGTGTATATCGGATACTTTTAACAGTTTTTCTTGTAAAATATTCATTGAATATAATTTTTTAGCAACTTTTACTAATTAAAATTGAATATAATGATACAATCTTCAATTCTACGATAATAACATTTGGTAAATGACTCTAAAGAACATTAAATATAAAATATATAAAATAATTTATTTCTATATATCATCTTGCCTGTGTCAAACAAAAACCTAATTTTAATAACAATTTTGACATATTTAAACAAATGTCACAGTCAGGAAGCAATTACATTAAAACGAATAATGAAACCGTTTTAAGGAGAATATAATAGTAAAATATTTAATTCTAATGAAATTAAGGTTTGTAAAAATAATATATTTTCCATCATACATAAATATTAGATGTACAGGATGATCTGATTTAAATTTACTATTTTTGCAGCACTATAAATTAATATTAATTTACAACTACACATTTACGAAATGGATCATGCACGGCGAAGAATTTACAAAGATTGTTTTAGAGCACCTGGAAGGTGATGCTGATTTTTATAAGAATGTGTGTGTGCTGATTTTTCCTTAAAGTCTGTTAAAATATGATCCAAAACTTCTCAAATTTGGTATTTAAAACTCATATATAATTTGAAACAACATATTAGATTTTAACCATATATGATAAATCGGATGTAGTACTTAATTTGGAGCTCTAACAGATTTTTGAGGAAAAACAATAAAACAATCCAAAATTTCGTATTACAACCTTTTCTATTTATTGGACAACAAATTAGATTTTATTTACAAACAATCAACTGAAAGTGATACTTTACTTAAAGCTCACTGTTATTTTAAACATGGAATTGGCGGGAGGTCATGTTTTGGCCACATCAGATTTTTTTAAATGCCGTATAAGCAAAACTAATTAATATAAATATGAATTGATAACTGAATTGTAAGTAAAAAATCTGTTGTGGCCAGCACAAGACCTTCCGTCATTTCGATGTATTTTGTACAAATCCCATACCAAAAGGTCCTTGGAACAGATTCTATATAATATCATGTAAAATCGAACACGAACACATACTATTTTTTACAAATTCCATACCAAAAGTTCATTTGAAAAGGTTCTATAAATCCAATAAAATTATAACATAAACATACACTAAGTAAAATGCACTTGACACTTCTCAGTCCTTTCTCAAGTCTTCTGCGATACAGTCCTTCCATCTTCTCTTTGGCCTTTCTCTGCATGCCACTTGCGAGGAACACTATGACATACCAATTTTTGATCCTATACTTTCCATATATGGTTTTGCACTTGCAACTGACATCTATCAATAATTAGAATTTTTTGTATATATCAGCAGTTTCCATGATAAATAGCAAAGCTGACTAATTTTTGAAAATTAATTTCTTTATGATGCTTTAAATCTACATCTATTGAATATGAAGGAAAATGTATAATCAAACCGTATAGAGAAGAGTATTTTCTATAATATATATAATAACAAAATGTCAAAAAATAGTATTTAACTGCGTTTTTTAAGAAAAACTGTTAAAAACTTCAAATAAGGATACTTCCGGTGGATCAATTATAACCAAAATCTAATCAACTCTTCAAATGGATGCACAGAAGAGGAATACGAAAGAATTATAGTTTTTAGAATTGTAGTATTGGAGTTATCGTCGGAGAAAAATTTGTCACACACGGACACACATACATACGCACACACACACACACATACACACACACACATGGACACGGACACACACACATACATACATACATACAGAAATCATCTTAAAAATAGTAATTTCGTATTGTACGGACCCTAAAACGTGCTTATTCATTAAAAACTCACCACCGAATTTTTTGACTAAAGACAATACCTTCCTTACCTAAAGGTGACGGAAGGTAAAAATGTGTAGTGGTCTGTGAATGTCATATTTTATGAATATGACAGTAGAAAATCGCTGTCACTACTACAACTACTAGATTGCAGAAACTTTTCCAGCCGCCCTCGTATTATGCATAACAAAGATAAGTTTATGGAATTTCCAATAACAATAATACTCGGCCCGCTCTATATCTTGACCCCTGGGTTAGAACATCCTACTAGATACAGAAGGGTACTGGATTCAAATCCCAGTGCCACCACTAGATAGCAACTACGAATAAACGCTTTATGTTTGATTGCCTTTCAAGTCAAGTTGACATGTCTAAGCATTTTTAGCTTTATTTGTTTGGAAGTTGTATTAGAATATCAATGTAACTGTTATCGTACACAAAAACATGCGATTCTTTATTTCATACTTCGGGCACAATCCGGATGCATGTAAGAATAAGTACTATTGCTTTGCTATCTAGCGAAGTTTCATTATAATAATGAAGTAATGTCAAACCTTGACGTCAATTTTTGGCGCCCGCTGTTACACATAGATTTAAAACTTTAATAATTGTAACTTAAAATTTATTGCAAACATAATTTTTATTAACAATTTTTTTGTACTAGTTAGATAAGTTTCAATTAATATGACCAAAATTGTAAAATTTTGTTTTTCTTCAAACATCATAAAAATGGCATCTTTTGTGACTTGATTCACAAGGTTGAAGTTTCATTTCTACGCCGCTGGAGTAGAAATAGTTAATTTCTACGCCGCCGGAGTAGAAATGAAATAAATAAATATCCATAGCAACTATATAAAATGAGCGAATAAGAAGTGACTAATAAAATAGAAACCTGTAATATCACCCCAAGTTGCACTAGATAACCTAAGAATAAAGTTATTAAAAACCTCCAACAGCTGTTAAATTTGAATTGATAATATACAAATTGAAATATAAACAGTTTATATTTAACGAAATAACATATTATAAAATAGCAGACTTACATAATGGTAATGACGAATACTTAGAAGTGATAAAAAAGTTCATATTGTTTCTCAGCGATTCCTCGACATATATTCTTCAGCCATATTGTTGAATTTCCATCCGATTGAACAACTTCAATGGCCGTACATGACAAAACCTGAAATTCTGATATAATTGCACTTAAGGAGAATATAAAATTGCATAGTTTTTATTTAAACGTCAAAACGTGAACATTTTCACTTGGATGTTTATAACAAAAAGTGAACAAACACATAGCAACAGAGCAATTGAAATCAGCAAACGTCCTTCACGTAAAATATTTATAATTATTGTAACGTCAAGTTGTAATTATTTTATTTAAATATGTACGTTTGAAGAAAAAATATAATGTGTCATTCGGAGTAAAAGTGTCATTGTGTGCCTCGCATGCTCGCCACACAAAATTTCACTTTTACTCCTAATAACACAATATACTATTTTTGTGAAATATCCTATTATTTTTATTTCTGATGAAAAAGAAAGATTTTACACCGGGTGACTTTTTTACCTGTCGCTAAGAGAGGTATTGGATTCATGCTAAAAACGTATATCTAGATTTTAGTGAATAAGCACTTTAAGGTCTCTAGAATCCGATTGTAACATTTTTAAAACGATATCCGTGTGTGTGTGTGTGTGTGTATGTGTGTGTGTGTTGAAAATTTATGTTATTATAAAATTTATAATAATATTTAATATTAAAGAATATAAAAATCTCTAACCGATACATTTAATTTTTTTTCTGTTGATTCATAAGAGGGTTTTATTTTTGTTTATCATTGAACAGCTGATTTTTTTTGTTCATCTGTAAAGCAACTATAAATATCAAAAACATTACAAACTGATTCTTTATTCAAGACTAAGATAAAAGTGAACGAGAAGCAAATAAGCAAATAAAGCACTTTAAGCAGAAATTTCGTATAAGATTTTCAATGGGGAGAACTACCTTAAACAGAAGTGCAGTATCCCAGAAAGGAAGACAGTTGGTTACTTTTTACCTCTCGCTAAGAGAGGTATTGGATTCATGCTAAAATTCGCATATCCAGATTTTATTGAATAAGCACGATTTAAGGTCCCTAGAATCCGATTATAACATTTTTAAAATGATGTCTGTGTGTGTGTGTGTGTGTGTGTGTGTGGATGTGTGTATGTGTGTATTTGTGTATGTGTGTATGTCTGGATGTTGTAGACACGATTCCTCAAAAACTATAAGACTTAAAAAATATTTAACTGCAGTTTCCTCAATCTGACATTCCTGGGAAGAGCTGAAAAGGTTTTGGTAACAATTGAACAACCTGATGTAGTAGTTTCTTAGAAAAATTATTCTAAATATAATTTTTTGGGAGTTTTTTTTATTAAATATTGAAGAACATAAAATTCTCCATCTAATACACTTAAAATTTTTCTTATATCTTGCATAGATTAAAAGATAAAGACACTATAATTAATAGAGTACACTAATCGCAGAGGCTAAGGCACTAAGGAAACCAGTTGACAAATTCCAATGTTTATAACATGACACATGTCATTGTCAAATATCAACAGTTTTAGTGACATTCTGATAGATTTTTCTGGGAAGTATATTTAATTTTTCTTATGCCCATATTCATAAACACTCGTAAAGTTTCAAAACGGCTCGTTATAATTTTTGACAAATAGAATCAAACTTGACAAATAAAATTTTGATTTTTTTTTCAATGTCTACTGTTTTTATTGAATAAGTATTATAACGAACCGTTTAAAATTTTTACGAGTGTTTATGAATACGGGCATTATTGTTTTATTAATTAAATATTTGAAATTATAAGTAAAATTGTGGTAAAATGGATATCCATAAGAAATACCGTCAATCTGGTTAATGAATTGGAACTTCCTCTGACATTTAGAAACTTCGTCATACAATGAAAAATATATATATAATTAGAATTATATGTGTGCAGAAGACATGTTAAATACAATAAAAAACAATATTTGGGTAAAGTTCTGTAATATTTTGTTATAAAACGACGGTTCGAAAGCGAAGTGCAGTACAATACTTATATAGCCTAATATGGAAATGGCGAGAGGTCTTGTGCTGGCCACAACAGATTTTTTATTACTCATTTCTGGATCTACCAATCTGCTTACATAAATATATGCACGGATTTCAGTAACTGTGGGTACGACCGTCACACGAAAGTAAAATATATTTCATATAATATAATATTTCATATTCCTCTTCCATTACTGCTATTCGTAAACACTCAGTTGGCTTTCATAATTCCCGCGTTTTTACACTTAGCAAAAGTATCAGCACCTATCAGAAGCGTTCCAGATTTCCGCTAGATGCTGGAGCAAAACTGAACTTAGGGTACGTTCCACTTGGCGACCACAACGCTCGCGACCACGACCGCCAATTTTCCCGTTCCACTTGCTTACAAACGTCGCGGGCGCGAACCAAAGTGGAACGCACTTGTGAACACTAAGACGGCTGCTACTGCTGCTATTGGCACGTAGATGTTGTGAAGAAATAGATATGAAATTAAAAAAAACTGATGTGACCATCATTACCTGCCGTCAATATACGTATTTTATTCTGTCTTTTATAAATATCTTTATAATTTTTATCTTTAAATACATTAAATATAAAGAAAAAAAATGCAGTCAAATCGTATAAAATAAAATATCCTTTAATAATTATAATAACGTAAAATATCGAAATTTAAATTTTGTGGGAATTTCCAGTTCTAATTTAGAATAATAATGTAGGTCTTATAGTTCCTTAGTTTTTAATTATAACTAATGTTGCATAAAAAAAATTATATGTATTACAATGGGCGTTTCGTGCGAAATCCGCACAACTTGAGCAAAATAAAATTTATTGAAGTTTACAAACATCAAATTGTTGAAACACTGAACCCAAAATTTATTGAGAACTACCGCAAATCATTGTTCGTTACTAGATGAGATTTAATTGCGTTTTTCCAAGGAAAACTGTTAAAAAGCTTCAAATGAAGGCACTTCCATTTGACCAATTATAATCAAATTCTAATCAAAGATGTAAAGACGAGAAATACGAAAAAATTGTAAATGTTTTAATTGTAGGGATTCTAAAATGTGTTTATTAATTAAAATAATAGAATTTTTTGACCAAAGATAATATCTTTCTTCTTACCTAGGGATGGCGGAAGGTAAAACGAAACTTTTTGCGTAAACATTTTTGAAAATTGCGCTCAAAAATTCCAAACGACCACGCCGACCCATGCTCTTGAGATGAGCGTGGCGGTCGCCGTGTGGTCGTTGTTAATGACGTCCGCCGTGACGTATTGAGGAGCAACCACGATCGCGGCTCCAAGTGGAACGCATTTGTGAGCGTTGCGAGCGTTGTGGTCGCCAAGTGGAACGAACACTGAAGAGCAGAATGGTTATACACTACCGGGTGTTTACTTATTTCCAATTTCCAGACCATAGGAAATTCAATGGTAAAATTTTCATAAGGCTATAATTTCTGTCTTATTTATTTTAAAACAAAAGTAGTATAAATATAAAAATGTTATTCTCTGGGGTAAATCAATGCATTCATTGAAATTATTTAAATTACAGAAAAAATGTTAGATTAATAAACAATAAAACAAACTAGTTTGGTAGGATTATAAGTAAATGTAAATAAAACAAAAACTATGCGTGGTAATACAGCATGTGTCACAAAATTCCATGCAGAAAATGAAGAAATCGTTGACGTCAATAGTTTCACATTTAGAATCTATCATATCAAACAACAGAGGAAGTGATAAGAATGTACAGGCGCGGATTACAAAAGCCCAAAAATCTTACAACATGATTAATAGAAAGTGGTCTCCTGGTCTTCTAATTTTAATGTAACAATATTACTCATACATGTCGAAAAACTACATTTATTCAATTCTAACTTAAAATTAGTTTATATGTATAACTGTGAGACCTGAAAAATTTCCCGTAGAGAACTTTGCTTGCAGCAGTTTAGTTACTAATTCGGAAAATCAACCTCTTCCTTGATTATTTGTTTATGCTACACTTAAATGAAAATGAAATTCATCTAATTTATCTCACTGGAACACTAGATACAAAAATCTGTTGTGGCCAGCACAAGACCTCTCGCCATTTCCATATTAGGCTATATGTATTGTATTGCACTTCGCTTTCGAACTGTTTTATAACAAATAATTACAGAACTTTATCCAAATATTGTTTTTTATTGTATTTAACATGTCTTCTACATAGAGAGTGTATTAGATGGGGAATTTTATGTTCTTCAATATTTAATAAAAAAAACTCCCAAAAAATTATATTTAGAATAGTTTTTCTAAGAAACTACTACTTTCGGTTGTTCAATTGTTACCAAAACCTTTTCAGCTCTTCCCAGGAATGTAAGATTAAGGAATCCATAGTTAAACAGTTCTTAAGTCTTATAGTTTTTGAGGGATTGTGTGTACAACATCCAGACATACAAACACGCACATACACCCATCCACACACACACAGACATCAATTTAAAAATGTTATAATCGGATTCTAGGGGCCTTAAATCGTGCTTATTCACTAAAATCTGGATATGCGAATTTTAGCATGAATCCAATACCTCTCTTAGCGAGAGGTAAAAACGTGATTTATATAATTATAATCCAATATCAGCACATTTAATTCGGAATACAAAGCATAATATTATATACTTGTATCAGTTTAAAGCGAATAAAATATGTTTACTTATACTTAAGAATCATTTACAAATTTACCTCATTCTGTTAAAAATAAAAGACATGTAAACTCATATTTACTAAATCAATGCTTCTTTATAGTTTTAAGAACATTATATAGATATTCAGTTTTCTATAAATTCGTAATTATATAAAATAATTATTACACTATGTAAGCAATATATCTGATTTTTTTCTTAACTCTCGTTTATTGTACTATAAGAACTCTAGCTAATGATAATGAATAAAAATATTACTTTCAAGTGGGTAAAAGGTTTTTGTATGAATCATGTATTCTTTATATTATTTTTTAAATATGATATTTCCATTTATTATTCATACTATACCGTGAAATTTACATGTTAAATAGTAATTTTTATTTTGATAATTTAAGAGGTATTTGAAGCTAAAACCACTACCCTAGTTTATAAGTGAGTATTGTCCAAGACCGTTGGCCATTTTTTTCATGTGCAAGTATTTTATGGACAGAAATAATAATCTCATAGAATAGGGCGTAGGTGTTTTGTAATATTGTAATCGTTTCATATTACCTCAAAAAAATATTAGTCCAGTCAATGGAGACCAAAAAAGACCTTTGCCTTACAAAAGGTGGGGAAAAATCGATTTTAACATATGTTGTTTGGGTCGAGACGGGGATGAAAAATTCAAATTTGTGACCTTGGGGAGGCTTGGCGTGAGCCGCCATCTTGGATCAAAGGTGCAAAAAATGAGATTTTTGCTATTATATCGAAAACAGTGGCCCGTATCAAAATTTTACAAGAATACAAAATTAAAGCTCATTTTTGTACAAAAAGAGTTCTTGTATTTTTTACCTAGGATGAACTCTCAAAGAGTTATGTTCAAAAATAGGTAACCAGAACAACAATTTATGAAAGAAGATTTAATTACTCAAAATTATTAATTTTTTAATACTTAGTCCAATAGATTTTGTTATTTGTAACAGTTTACATTTGTCGTGGCATCTAAAGAAGTAAATTATCGATTATTTTTAAATAATTTTTGTCAGCACTTTTTCACAAATTCATCAACCACTCTGACCCGGTTAAAGATACGGTACCGCGGTTTAAAATTTTTAATTCAGTTTGGAATTCTCCTTCATGTCACGCTAATCGATTTTTGCTCCGATGAGCTGTTAACGAATTATTAACAATTTAAACTTATATGAAATTTCACTAAAATTTGAAACATCTGCAAATCGGCTTAGTTTTCATTTTTTCTTCTGAAATTTGGACATGATTAAAGATGAGCTTTATATTGTGTATTTAATACGTATTAAAAAATTAATATTGTGTATATGTTGAGTGATTAAATCTTCTTTCATAAATTGTTGTTCTGGTTACTTATTTTTGAACATAACTCTTTGAGAGTTAATCCTAGGTAAAAAAATGCAAAAACTCTTTTTGTGCAAAATGTAACTAGCTTTAATTTTGTATTGTGATAAATTTTTGATACGGGCCACTGTTTTCGAGATAATAGCAAAAAACTCATTTTTTGCACCTTTCATCCAAGATGGCGGCTCACGCAGAGCCTCCTCAAGGTCACAAATTTGAATTTTTCATCCCCGTCTCGACCCAAACAACATATGTTAAAATCGTTTTTTCCCCACCTTTTGTAGGGTAAAAACCTCTATTAATTGACTGGACTATGTTTAATTTCTACAAAAAAAAGTAAAACCTTAAAAACCTCAATTTTTTATATTATTGTTATTTATTTATTTACTTATTTCACAATAAGTACACTACATACATGAGTCTAAATGGCGCGATAAACACGTTGAATGTATAAAAATAATGCTACATGACTATATTTACATAAGTAATTCATACTAGTATACATTTTAGCGATGTTTAAATTTTGCACGCTCAGCAGACATATAATTTGTTGGATTTTTTGCAACAGGTAGGATAGTTAATAGTGACGCTACATATCTATTATTTTATGGCCCAGAACCCAGAAGTCAGGCGTCCACTTGACTAGCGCCCAATTGACCATCGTCCAGTCGCCCTCACTAGTTGTCTGTGTTCGTTCTCGAACATACTATGGCTTAGTGATGTCCATGTTCGTTATAATATCATATATGTATGATGTATGTATCTATAGCATATTTTAAAGTGTAGTTTTGTCTACTTACTCAAAATAGTGGATCAAGTTGCATTTTAACCGCAAGGGCAGATAAAATAATATACATGTAAAAGCAAGGGTAAACTTAAATTTATATATAAGTTAAATTATATTATTTTAAACTTTGACGGTTTGTGTTAATAACAACTTGAATTGTGCAATTAACGTTATCAAAAAGATCTATTCTTGGAATAGAACCACAACTTATCTTTAATTTTAAAATTGTGTTTAAATAATAATTTAATATATAATTAATTATTTGTTTTTCAAAATCTGCTATAGAAAAAAAAAAAATAGAATTTTATGCACGACGATAATTTTTAAATATCGATTCGCAAAAAATTATTCACTCGTGTCGTGATTTTTTCGCTCATTAATAAAGTAGAGTTTTATTGTCTTGTATAAAAAATAACCATTAAGTACCTGTTTTTTATGAAATAAATACAAATTTCAGTTATTAGAGACAAACCGAATTAATATACCTACCTACACATTTACATTTATTTATATTTTATTTACTAATTTCGTTTCATAACGGGAACTTTTCATTTGCCATTTTGAAGCTCAAAATGATAATTTATTTTTATTAGTGCATTTATATGTTCCTTTTTCGCACTAATGTGAAAAAAATAACAGTTCAGCCAATCAGCGCACTAATACAAAAAAGTAATAGCTAACCTCTTTATATAATATCTACGGAATTAAAAAAAAACCATATATGCAATTCATTGCAAAATTGTGTTTTTCGCACATGACGTGTTATCGAACTCACTTCGTTGGTTCAACATTCTACACGTCTAATGCAAAAGAATAAAGATATTTACTTTTAAGCAGATTTTTGGGTTACAGATATGGAAAAATTATGGTAAATTTTGAAGAAAAATACAATTATTTCGATAATGAAAATATTTAAACGCTTAAATTTTTTTAACATAAAATCAATTTTTTACACTTTCATATTAAGTAAATTATAAACTATCAAGCAATATGATTAAATTTGAATGGTACAGGATACAGGAAAAGAAAGAAATAACTCAATTTTTATCAAAAATGAAATAATTATTCTATACTGCATTACAGATCTGTCGTAATCTTGTGTATAGGTTGATATTGAAAACAAGCATTCAATCAATATTAATAAGTTTAAAATAAGATAATTCTGTACAGAGCAATGTCAATTAAATCTTTAAAAATAGATTTTCTCAGAACTATTAAAATGCAACTTAGCTCCTTTTTATCTTGCCTCCAACATTAGTATTTTAATAATAATATAAATTGTTTACATCTAAACACATTGGTATCTCATGTGTACAAATATTTTTCAAGACATCTCTTTTCATACGTCATAACTTTTAATAAAAACTGTAACCATTCGGTGTCTTCTGACGTCATCCTAATAAAAAGTGCATGTGAAAGTGTATCTGTACACTCCATGAAACAAATGCCATCTAGTCATTGTTGCAAGACACAGGAAATACCTTTCAAACGACAATCAATCATACTGTTAATTATATTAAACAAAATCAATTGCTAGTAGTTCAATTATTAGTGTGAAAAATGAAAGTAGCATTGGAATGCGTTAGTAAACTAGGAAGAATGAAAATTAAGTAATTATATGACATTATTTATACCTGTATGATTAATGTATTAACGAAATAGTTTCATAGAATTGTAATGATTCATAAATTATTTTTATGGGGGCCATGCCCATGAAAAAGAAAATAATTACAGCATTACGATCCTGGGAATTTATAAAGTATTTGCAAATGAATATAAATTGTTATATGCACGAATTTTTGTTCTATCGTAAATTTTGACATATTTTTTTAAACAAAATGTTACCGCAACTATAAGACATTATAGTGATGTATTTGTTTCATAAAAAAATTTAGTTGGTTACAAGATATAGACAGAATGTAAATTTTGTACAATTTTATTGCCTTCTTGGTAAGGGAGCTATAGGGAATGTGAACGTGCTAAACTTCGCATATTGATATTTCGGTAAATAAGCACGTTTTAAGGATTCAATCAGATATTAACGTTTTTGCAGTGATGCCTGTGTGCATTCTTTGTAACTCAAATTCTTCCAATTAGAACATTTTGAAAACTTGTATTTCTACTCTGTACATGGAAAGAACCCATTAGATTTAAAGTCAATCGACAAACTGGAAATGACACCTTACTTAAAGCTATAGTTTTCTTGGGAAAAATACTTTTAAATATTGTTTTCTCCTGATTGTTATTATAAAAATTGAAAATGATTAAATTTTCTACATGTAGGTAGGTTAGCATTTTAAAAATATTATATACCTATGTATGTATGTAGATAAATTTATAAAATGATGTATTTTGATAAATTATTGAAGGTTACAATTTAAAAATAAACAACTTTAGGTTACACAGTTAGCACAATGTATGTAATTGACAGATGTCAATGTCACAAAAATTAAATTAATAATGGAATGGTTTTAAGAAGAAAATTTTAGAAATATGAATTAATGAAATACGTAATTAATCAATAAAGCAGTTACGTCAATATCACAAAATAAATTTTAATTTATATTAAGATAAAATTATGTAGAAGAAAATATTGATAATACACTGAAAATTAGAACTATAAATTATGTGCAAAAATAATACAAATTACAGTAGATTTCCTCTTTTCTGGTCTTGACTTGAATGAGGCCATGACCGGTTAATCCGAAAATTGAGTTATTTCTTAGAGATAAATTTAATACTTTACGATGTAAATTTCTTATTCAAGGTTTTATAATAGTAATAAAGGTTTCAAAGAAGTTATAAGGATGATAACGCTTGAGATTGGCGGTGTAAAAAAATATTGTTACAGGAAAAAATCAACCGTTTTTATAGCTTCACTACTATTTTATTTATTTTAATACATTTTCAGTATTGTCAGAGAGTGAGTGAATGAGTGAGTGAGAGAGTGAGCTTAAAATTACCTATAAGGAAACAATATCTTTAGTTTTATGTAAATACATAATTTAACTGTTAACTTACGGTCTAAGAATATTATAAATTGCTCCCAAATTATTATTTTTATGATTTTACACTTTGTTTTGTTGTTATTTTTTGACATGTACAAATTGTTTAAGAAATCTAGATTTAATTTTTTACAATTTGTTATTTGATATTACTAGATTATTTTATATTTTTTACAGGCGGTGTACATACCGACGGCCTTTTTCATGATTATTTCCGGTGCCAATCTTGTTATTTAATTGTTTGCAAAAAAAAAATCTGTTGTGGCCAGCACAAAACCTTCCGTCAATTCAATGTATTTGTACAAATCAGATACCAAAAGTTCCTTGGAAAAGATTTTATATATCCTGTAAAATTGTAACACGAACACACTATTTTTTACAAATTCCATATTGCAAGTTCCTTTGAAAAGGTTCTATAAATCCAATATAATTATAACACAAATGTACATTTTGTAAATTGTACGTCACACTTCCTCATTCCTATACAACGCAGTTCTTCCTCTCTCAAATATTCTGCTACACAGTCCTTCCATTTTCTCTTTGGCCTTCCTCGTACTCCCGGCATTGAAACTGCAAGTCACTTGCGAAGGACACTCTGTCACTTATGTTACTTTCTGATCCTATACTTTCCACTTTGGTTTTGCACTTGACACTGACATCTGTCAATTAGAATTTTTTGAATATACATTTCTGCTGTTTCCATAATTTTTGCAAAGCAGACTGATTTTTGAAAGTTAACCTCTCTTAATCTCTCTATAACTCTATATTTATTGAATATGAAGGAAACTGTATAATCAAATCTTACAGAGAATAAAATTTTCTTTCATATTAATGATCATAAAATGTTGAAAAATGATATTTAACTGGGTTTTTTCCAGAAAAACTGTTAAGATCTTCAAATAAGGGTACTTCCGGTTGACCAATTATTATAACCAAAATCTAATCAGCTCTTCATATATATGGTTGTAAAAAAGAGGAATACGAAAGAATCATAATTTTTAGAATTGTAGATTTGGAGTTATCGTCGGAGAAAAATTTGTCACACACACACACACGGACACACAGACACACACACAGACAAACACAGACACACACACACAGACACACACACGGACACACACACACACATACAGACATCAATGTAAAATTAGTAAAATCGTATTCTAAGGATCTTAAAACGTGCTTATTCATTGAAAACTCACAACCGAATTTTTTGACCAAAAACAATACCTTCCTTTTGACGGAAGGTAAAAAAAATCTTTTGTGACCAGCACAATACCTCTCGCCATTTCCATTTTATGTTATATAAGTATTGTATTACACTTCGCTATCGAACCGTCGTTTTATGACAAAAACAAAGCCTCATCTACACGTTGGCCGAGGTTAGGCGAATGAAAGCCAACGCCGAGTTTACACCAACGTGTGGAAAGTATTTTTGTCTAACTTTGTAGCGACTTGCATTGACCACTCGCCATTTGCCGACGCTCGCCTCGGTTTTTGGTGCACGAGTCAAAGGAACGAGAAACGTCTGACACTGGCCTAATGGTCTGGGTTAAATACTTGGCAACGTGTGGACGCAAAATATTTGCGCCGACTCGCCTTGCATTGCCTCGCTTGTATTTGGTTATATTGGTTTATTGGCATTAGTTGGCCCAAAGTGTAGATGAGGCTAAAATTTTACCCAAATATTGTTTTTATTGTATTTAACATGTCTTCTGCACACATACTATTCTAATATATCTATTTTTCAGTGTATGAGTAAGTTCCTAAATGTCAGAGATTCTTCCAATTCATTAGCAAGATTGGAGTATTTCTTATGGATATGTGCATTTTACCTACAATGTTAAATAATTAATTATTAAAACAATACGAAAGATTAAATGTACTTCCCAGAAAAAGCTTTCAGAATGTCACTAAAACTGTTGATTTTTGATACTGACATCTGTCATTTACTTCCTTAGTGCCGTAGCCTCTGTGATTAGATTATTTTATATCTTTTTTCTTTATATATACAAGATATAATAAAAATTTTAAATGTATCAGATGTAGAATTTTATGTTCTTCAATAATAGTTAAAACAAAAATTTTCAAAAAATAATATTTAGAAGATTTTTTAAAGAAACTATTACTTCCGGTTGTCTAATTGTTACCAAAATCTAATCAGCTCTTCCAAGGAATGTCAGATTCAGAAAACTGCAGTTAAATATTTTTAAGTCTTATAGTATTTGAGAAATCGTGGCTCCAACTACCACACACACAAACACACGCACACACACACAGACACACACACACACACACACACACACACACACACACACACACACACGTATACACATACATATATGAACATCATCGTAAAAATGTTATAATCGGATTATAGGGACCTTAAAACGTACTTATCCATTAAGATCTGGATATGTGATTTTTAGCATGATTCCAATATCTCTCTTAGCGAGAGGTAAAAACAGTAAATTATTGTTATTATTTTTGTTACTATGAAAAATATTGCATAAAATTTCATTTAACATACTTTCAAAAAATGTGAGACAGGCTCATTATTATTTGTAATGGGCTACTTGCGTACCTTTTTACCTCCCGCTACCCTAGGTAAGGGAGGTATAGGGATCGTGCTAAAAATATCATATAGAGATTTTATATAATAAGCACGTTTTGATGTCCCCAGAATCCGATTTTAACATTTTTACAATGATGTCTGTAGGTATGTATGTGTGTGTGTCTGTGTGTGTGTGTGTGTGTGTGTGTCTGTGTGTGTGTGTGTGTCTGTGTGTGTGGATCATGTGGACACGATTACTCAAATACTATCAATCAGAAAAATTTGAAATTTTGTATACCCATTCTATACTAATATGGGAAGTGCTCATTAGTTTTTAGTGTATATCGGATAACCGGAAGTATCATTTATACAAGCTTTTAACAGTTTTTCTTGTAAAAAATTCATTGAATATAATTTTTTAGCAACTTTTACTAATTAAAATGGAATATAATGGTTTAATCTTCAATTCTACGATAATAACATTTAGTAAATAACTCTAAATAACTTTAAATACGAATATATAATATAATTTATTTCCATGTATCACCTGGCCTATGCGTCAAACAAAATCATAATTTTAATGACAGGTTTGACATATTTAAACAAATGTCACTGACAGGCAGCAATTATATAAAAATTAATAATGAAACCGTGTTAATGAGAATATAATAGTAAAATATTTTATTAAGGTTTGTAAAAATAATATATTTTCCATCATACATAAATGTTAGATGTACAGCATGATCTGATTTAAATTTGCTAATTGCTATTTTTGCAGCACTATAAATTAATATTAATTTACAACTACACATTTACGAAATGGATTATGTACGGCGAAGAATTTACAAAGATTGCGTTTTAGAGCACCTAGAAGATGATGCTGATTTTTATAAGAATGTACGTGTGTGACGATTTTTCCTTAAAGCCTATTAAAATATGATCCAAAAGTTCTCAAATTTGGTATTTAAAACTCATATATAATTTGAAATAACATATTAGATTTTAACCATATATGATAAATCGGATGTAGTACTTAATTTGGAGCTTGAACAAATTTTTGAGGAAAAACAATAAAACAATTCAAAATTTCGTATTACAGACTTTTCTATTTATTGGACAACAAATTAGATTTTATTTACAAACGATTAAACGGAAATGATACTTTACTTAAAGCTCACTGCTATTTTAAACATGGAATTGGCGGGAGGTCATGTGTTGGCCACATCAGATTTTTTTATTTAATATTTTTGAAGAGAAGGTAAAAACTTGCTACCCATATATTTTCTTTTCACAAAATTTTTATTAATTAGCCAGAAAAAAAATAATGAAATTTGATTATTTGAATTCCCGCCATGTATGACGTAGAATTACGCCGCACCAATGAATAGTTGTAAAGCCACAGCGTGGTACCGTCCCATAGTAATGGTATGTTTGTGCGGGTAATGTACTTCACCTGTTTGACGTTCCAATAATAGTTTGGAGGTTAGTATTTTAGTTTATCTTTTTGATATCGATATTTTAAATTACAAGTAACTACCTATGTGTTTATTTATAAAGTAATTAATGTATTTGAGAGACCAGAGTCAAATGTCAAATTCAAATTAAAACTTTCTCGCGCGCCATGCCATCTATTGATAACATTCTTAAACATGCTTCCCCTCCCCAGTTAAATATAAAGACGTCACAGAAATTTTTCTTTCTTAATTTAGTAAAAAATAAATAATTATTTTAAAATAAAATTTATATTTTGATATATGTTTTCAATATAACATTACGTAGGTATATAGTGACAGAAATCGGATTTTCAGTACCACGCAAATTGATAAAAAAACGGACAGTACTGTCTGGGTACAGCTACTGATTTGTAAAACTCAATGTACTCAAAGAGTTGTCTCCATAATTATTTAATTATTGACAGTAGTGAATCTACTCGTATTATTTCAAAAATGAAATTAAGAAAAATTGCTCTAAGAAAAGAAATTCTTCCCAACATTCCTGTAAAAATTAATGTGATGAAATAAGAAGGCAATAACTTACGACAAATAACACGTTAGTATGTTATAGAACTGTGCCAGAATCTCAGACATAAAATGATACATCTACAGATGGTTGGATTTTCATTGTCCATTTTTTATATGGAATATGGAATATGCTGTATATTTTCGAGGAATAAGATTCTAAATCAATTTCTCTTAACAAAGATGTATAACAAGTAGGGCTTTACCTTTAAATAACGTCTAATAAAGCAAATAAAAAATAAAACAGTTGGCTGTGATTGTACACACATATGTATTTGTACATCTGTGAAAACAGCAAATTATATCAACTTTTTCATTATTTCTGTAGGTAACCGATGTTCATTTTTATTAATTAAATAAGAACCTCATCACTTTTCTCACTAAAAAACACTACTCAGATCTATAACAGATGTGTAAAGGGTGGAAAAGATTCGAGTTCCTTATATGAAAAACTTTCTTATTATGCACGCAACAGAAAATTGATGTAGGCCAACTTTTTGAGACAACTTTAATAGGTACCACAGAAATTTTCTATCTTCTTTTGTTTTTGTTCTGCAGGCTAAAATTCGTTATTTTGAAAATACCTCATATCTCGCCTATTATGAGAGATACGGAAAAAATGTTTAGATAATTTTTATATTGTTTTTTACGTAGAATAACGTGGTGTAATTATATTTTTTCAAAACTTAATAATTTTCGAGATATAATACAAACATCATATTTTTTAAATATGAACATAATTATATTGAAAATAGTCTAATTTTTTTTCTTTATTTGAAAGCTTTTCAATGATGTATAACAAGTCTACATTCTCTTGTTTTAAACATGAATAAAACAAAATATTATTTTTAAATATAATAAAAAATAAAAATGAAATTTATTGAGAAACAAATGATAAAATCAGGTACAGATTATGATTTGTTTATTTTTAATGTTATTTTTACTCATTTTTACCTCCCGCTACCCTTGGTAAGGGAGGTATAGGGATCGTGCTAAAAATCATAAATCGAGATTTTAGTAAATGATAGCTCATAATAGTTTTTCTTCAAAAAATACCATTAAATGCCATTTTTCGCATTTAACGTCATTAGAAAATTATAGATTATTGAATTTTGTACAGGTATACATTAATACTTGTTCTATATATTTTACAGATTAATTTAAAAATCATTTTTCTTTTTTTAATCCCGAAGCCTAAGATAAACACAATTCCTTTGTTACACAGTTTATTTTTCAAATGAATGTAACTGACAGGTAAACGTCATTGACAAAAAACTAATCACTTCAAATTAATAATAGTGACATATTAAATAATAAAGAAAATCGTAAATAAAGCAATAGTTATATGCAATGGAACATAATATAGTTTGAAGCATTACTAAATACGTAAGTATGTATTTAAATTAATAAAAATTAAATAGCGGGAGGTTTTGTGTTGGCCACATCAGATTTTTTCTAATTTATACATATACTTTAGAGAACATATTTTCCACATTTTTGGAACCGTGTCAAAGCCAATTACAACACCGATAAAAAATAATTTAACTAATCCAAAAATAATTGATTAAAAAAAAATTAGAATATAATTAATAGATAAATAATCAAAATAAATATATGATGATCTATGATTGATTTTATTTTCTTCATTAGTTTCTTAACAAATTTAATTTTTTTCGCCCCAAAAAAATAATAATTCAAGTTTTATCTATGTTTAAAACAAACGAATGTGGACTTGTCATACATCGTTGAAAAGCTTATAAAATAAATAAAAAGATGAGACTATTTTCAACATATGTTCCCATTTAAAAAATATTATGTTTGTGTTATATATCGAGAATTATTAAGTTTTGAAAAAATATAATACACCACATTATTCTACCTAAAAGCTGTATAAAAATTATCTAAACATTTTTTATGTATCTCTTATAATAAACGAGATATGAGGTATTTTCAAAATAAGCGAAAATCAAGTTTTAGCCTGTAGCTCAAAAACAAAAGACAATCGAAAATTCCTATGGCACCTATTAAAGTTGTCTCAGAAAGTTGGGCCATAAAAACTTACATCAATTTTCTGTTGCGTGCATAATAAGAAAGTTTTTTATATAAGGAACTCGAATTTATTCCACCCCGTACAGGTATAAACAATAGAATATCACAGTAATTTTTTTTATCTTTATATTTCAGCAGATATACCACAGTAATTTTTTTATATCTTTATGAACAATGAAAAACTAACCTAAAATATCCAATTATTCATCACGAAAGTTATTTTAAACATGTTTATAAATGTTGAAATTCGAGTAGATCAATTTTTTCACTTCGGTTCAATTATTTGAGAACAAAATGAGCTTAACATCTGCGTCATAGAATATTAACGAATTATTATGGCTTAACAAATAACAATTATGACTTTCTAAAACTACAAATTGCTTTTAATCAATAGTTTAATAAAGAAAATAAAAAATATAGTAGCGGACCGCATTGATTAAGTAATCCTGAACACCTGTACATTAACATAAATAAACATTATGATCAATAAAATAAATAAATATATTATGACGACTATTTTCCTTACTGAAATTATATTTTTTGATTAATAATTGTTGAAGCAAATATGCATGTATGTATGTATGTTTTTATTTTGTGCTATCTTATAATAAATCAAATTCCTGAATTTTTATGTTGTTTACAACAATGATGAAATTCAGCTACCGTTTTACTTGGACATTCTGCGTAAATTGTTGTCATGTTATTGTAAATTTGCATGAAACATAAAAGGTTACCAATTATGCGAATATGACATATGCGTACAGCTATCAAACGTCCGCTATATTTCAGCAGGTAATTCCAGGTACACACACGTGTCATACGTGTATTGTTGATTAATTAATTATTAAAACTAGATCAGAGGGCGTGTGCATTCTTCTCCAATGCCACCTACATGAATAAAACGTAGTAAGAGAGCGTATGCTGATTTATTTTAAGGATATTAATGGATTTCCAATTTGCATCCGCGTATTAAATACAAGATTATCTTAACTGTTTCACCTTTTTTAGAGAGGAGAGAACATAAAGATTATAATAACACTATTGGATATTTATCGATGCTACTTTTTATATGTAAATTTATTGATACGAATAAAATTCATATCTTGGTAGAATAATAATTATTTATTCCACAAATACAAACAATGTAGTGTACTCTCCACAATAGCTATGGGTGTTCATGTAGTGTATCAGTGTATGTTCTAATTTGGAAATGTCTTCTACAGTAGAAGTATGAAGTATGTCACCATTACTGAAATTTGTTTCAAGTAGATTATTACAAATAGAAAATACCAATGGGAAAAAATATTTATGACATATATATTTAAAAATTCAATATACCATAGATTCTGACATTATTATTCACTTAAAAATGTATCTTATTATCAGTGCAGTGATGAATAATCTTTTAAATGTAAACAAATAAAGCCTCAATAACAGTAATTCTTATAAACCTTAAAACCATAAATAATGTGCTTTTAAGATTCTATTTGTAACATAATCATCAAATAATATATCCATAACTTATTATTATTAATAAAGTCTTATTGTTAATTATAGAGGAAAATAAATAAAATTGTTTTAGAATAACATATTTAATCATATTTTGTTTTAACAAATGGGTGTACCATTTACAAAATTAACAATACAAAAAAATTCTAAAATTGTGTAAGTATTGCCACTACATTAACCTACCCTACTGCTACAATACTATTTTATTTTACATATCGTATGAAATATAAAATATTTCTTGCAAAGAAATGGGAAACATAATAATGTGTGTTCGCACAACAAAATATGCAACTAATTGCTGAATTTTCAGTACGCGTGCGTAGTTTGAAACTGGTTTCAAACTGATTGGAAATTTTTGGGATCTGCAAACAGAATTAAAGCATTAAATGTTATTGTTATTACTACCATCTGAAGTGAACAGAAGGTTTTTATCTTATATTGTTTGTTGTTGGCATTTGTCATTGTCACATAACGATATTATAATTTTACTTTATTGTTTATTGCTGATGATGGGGAAAGTTTTATCCCCAAAACGATTAACTAACTGATGTATGACTTGTTTTACGAATATATTATTAACAAAAGATTCCTATAAGGCCGAATATTTTCCCGTTCTCTTAAATTTGTACTCGAGAATATACATAACAATAAAGCAAATATTTAGTGGTTTGGAAGAATTTATGATAAAAAATCTGTTGTGGCCAGCACAAGACCTCTCGCCATTTCCATATTAGGCTATATAAGTATTGTATTGCACTTCGCTTTCGAACCGTCGTTTTATAACAAAAAAATTACATAACTTTCAAGCACTAGTGCTTAAAAGTAACATTTAATGCATTAATCACTTTTACGCATTAAACTGTTACTTTTACGCGTTAAACTGTCATTTTTAAGCACTAGTGCTTAAAAGTATTTCATTTAGCAACGAAAAGTTGTTGTTATAAAACTCTAGTATAAAAACGATATTTACGTCTGTTGAACTTCCTGACGCCTAGCCTACTAAAATATGTCAATGATTTTTTTATCTCCCGCTACCCTTGGTAAGGGAGGTATAGGGATCGTGCTAAAAATCACATATCGAGATTTTAGTAAATGACCACGTTTTAAGGTTCCTAGAATCCAATTTTAACATTTTCACGCTGATGTCTGTATGTATCTATGTATGTATGTATGTATGTATGTATGTGTGTGTGTATGTATGTGTGTGTGTATGTATGTGTAGGGATTTTGTCTTCGCTCTAACTCAAATACTAACATTCAGAAAATTCTGAAACCTTGATTTCTATCCTATTCTAATATGAAAAGAAGCCATTAGATTTTGGTGTAAATCGGATAACCGGAAATGGCACTTTACCTAAAGTTCATAATGGTTTTTTATTAAAAAATATCATTAAAAGCCATTTTTTCGCATTTTATGTCTTATGAAAATTAAAGATTATTGTATTTTCTAAAGGAATACATTAATACTTTTTCTATATATTTTGCAGATAAATTTAAAAATATTTTTTTTTTATTAGTCCCGATGCCTAAGATAAACACAATTCCTTTGTTACACAGTTCATATTTCAAATGAATGTAACTGACAGTAAATGACACTGTCAAAAAACTAATCACTTCAAATTAATAATAGTGACATTTTAAAAAGAAAATAGTAAATAAATCAATAGTTTTATGCAATGGAACAGTTTGCAGCGTTAGTAAATACGTAAGTAACTATTTAAATTAATAAAAATGAATAGGAATGTGGGGCGAAGTATGATTGTTGCGGAACTATTATTGTGGTCCAGATGCGGTTATTCGCTACCGAAAATTTTAATATGTTCTTATGTATGAATTCTATGATGATTGCGGACAAGGCGAAAGAAGAATGTTGTTAAAGAGTGAAGTGAGTCAGCTGAGCTCTTACTCTTATCCCTTTTCTTATTGTTACTATTGTTCCCGGGTTTTTGCTAACCAACTAAGTGGGAAACGCGTGATTTTATGTATATATGTATGTATGTATGTAAAAATTAAATAGCGGGAGGTTTTGTGTTGGCCACATCAGATTTTTTTTTTCTTGAACATGTAATTTTTATTTCCAGCAAAATTATTTAAGAACGTAATCCTCTATTGCATCATGTTTCCAGATGGGTAGGTACGTTTACTTTTGAAATATTTAACATCGTTCTGAGCTGATTCGAAATTCGTTAGTACATGCTTGTTCGCATGATTTTCCTGTTCAGAAACGAAAATATTTTTCTTTAAATTTAGTAAAATACATTATTTTTTCTGTATATATAAAATATAAAAATTAGAAATAAAAAATTATGCAGTAGAGATATTAAAATTACATTTGACTTTTGACATTTACAAACATTTGTATTTCTCAACTGGTTACCGTGGAGTAGCAAAGGATAAGATTTAATAAAAAAAAATATTTTTCTTAATTCCGTTTGGAAAAATCTTTTGTTTAAATATTCATATTAGTTAGGAAAAGTACTTTTTTCTGCATTAAGTGTGGAAAAGCCCGCGAGGTGCTGTCTGATGGGGAATTGAAGGGGACCTTCATACACATAGATGAATATTTTCTCGTCCCCAAAGAGCGTACTCAAGGCTTGTCGGATTTTTGCTATTCCTAAATGTAAATAATGACGAAACGATTCGAGCACCGGTTTGCATAAAAGTTTCCATATAGCTTGGCGATAATCAGGAACCACTCCACTATTTTCAATTTTTATTTATGAAACTTTCAGCTATCTGTAGTACTAGAAAGTCGTAACAATTTTTTAAATATTCTATTTGACATATATTTTAATCTCATTTTATACACACTGTGAAGTTGGTACTAACTACAGTCGCATAAATTAATCTAAACACTTATGAAAATATATAAATATGTTTAGAATAATTTTAATAGTCAATAATTAGATATATGAATACATAATAAGCAGTTTAATACAACAATTATTAAAATACTAATAAATTGATCTCAACACTTATGAAAATATATAAATAAGTTAAAATAACTTTAATAGTCAATAATTAGATATATGAATGCATAATAAGCAGTTTAAAACAACAATTATTAAAATATTATAGTCCAAGTTTTCATTGCCACTAGCAGTCTATGTCATTCAACATGTCTTTCATTTTCATACAAACGTAAGTAGTTTTTATCTGGCGTGGCATCATGAATTCAAACAAGTATTATTCCGTTTACTTCCGTTGTTCCGTTAGTTTCTGCATTTATTTACCTGAAAATGATTTCCGGATTTCAAAACGGCGATAGAAGAAGGATGTGTTCCGTAGATGTTAGGTGAAGTTAATAGCATAAAAAACTTGAATATTTTATAACTTAGATAATCTTTATCATGCAGTCTAGTTTTAATGTAAAAATATAAATGACCCATGTTCTAATTTATTACTATGTTGGAGTACCCCGTTCTAAAGATTCACCTTGCTTTTCATGACGATGCCAACGTCATCACACAAATTACGGAGTATTATAACCGTTTAATTGATGGCCACATGTTTATGAGATGTTGATCGATATCTTTGATTCTCATGGGGTGATGCACTGATGCATCACGAGTACGCAACACAAGGCCAAAACTTTACTCAAGAGTACTACCTAGAAGTCCTCCGTTGCCTTCTAGTTGACGTGCGGCGCAAGTTACCGGCAGATACACCATGACAACTTGAACTTGACAACGCACCTTGCATCTGATTCAGAGTTTCTTGGCCAATAACAATCTTGTGGTGCGTCAGACACCTTACTCTCCTGACCAAGACCCTTGTGATACTTTACTATTCTCAAGCTAAAAATGCCAATTACAAGTAGGTATTAAGAACTATTAAAATTTAAAAAAAAAATCAACATTTGACGTTTAAATTAATTATTAGTTATTTAATATATGTACGAGTATAATATGGTTCTCGTCACCAAAAATCGAGGGACAGTCATAAACAGCTTAACCGCCTCTATACTATAAAACTAGAATGGAATAGATTAGTAAGGAACACCGCAAATTGCTTTAGTATTGTGTGCAAAACAGTGAAAGTATTCAGTCTTATTACCTCTCGCTAAGAGAGGTATTGGAATCATACTAAAAATCACATATCCAGATTTTAATGAATAAGTACGTTTCAAGGTCACTAGAATCCGATTTTAACATTTTTACAATGATGTGTGCGTATGTGTGGATGTGTGTATGTCTGGATGTTGGAGGGACGATCCCTCAAAAACTATAAGACTTAAGACCTGTTTAACTATGAACTCCTCAATCTGACATTCCTGGGAAGAGCTGAAAAGGTTTTGGTAACAATTGGACAACCGGAAGTAATAGTTTCTAAAAAAAATTCTTCTAAATTCTTCTTCCCGTGGCCTGAGTGTCTGGTCGCGAACCTGGGGGAACCGGGTTCGATTCCGTGAGGTAACGCCTGGTAAGCGCCCACATGGTAAAATATATCGTCATCATTACCGATGTCTACATGTGTTGTAGATATTGGCACACCCAGAAATGGGTAATATGCCGTGATGATATATTTATTTATTTATATTTATCTAAATATTATTTTTTGAAAATATTGATACTACTAATATTGAAGAACATAAAATTCTACATCTGATACATTTAAAATTTTTATTATATCTTCTATAAATTTAGAGATAAAGACGCTATAATATATATAGAATAACGGGATGTAATAAGTCGAGTAGGCTAAACTACACTAAGGAAACCAGTTGACAAATTCAAATGTTAATAACATTCTGAAAGCTTTTTCCGAGAAGTACTTTTAATCTTTCTTATAGTTTTATTAATTAATAAAATTATAGGTAACCTGCATATATCCGCCATTGTTGTTAATGAATTGGAAGAATCTCTGAGATTTAGGAACTTCCTCATACAATGAAAAATAGATAGAATTGTATGTATGCAGAAGACATGTTAAATACAATAAAAAACAATATTTGGGTAAAGTTCTGTAATTTTTTTGTTACAAAACGACTGTTCGATAGCGAAGTGCAATACAATTACAATACTTATATAGCCTAATATGGAAATGGCGAGAGGTATTGTGCTGCCCACAACAGATTTTTATTTATGATGTGCAGAAGTTTTAGGTTTCTTTGTGAACATAAGGGATGGGCGATTAAGCTGTTTATGACCGTCTATACAAGGCGCGTCCAGAAAATAAGAGTACCTACTCAGTTTTTTAAAATAGACAAATCTATAATTTACAAAACAATTAAGTACAGAATTATACACTATTTTTGCACGTAATCCCCTTCCCGCTCAATGCACTATGTGAGTCAAGGGACGAGCTTTTTAACACTGCGTTGAGAAATTCTCCCGCAAACTCTCTGCTCATTGTTTGACGGCGTTATTAACATCGTCTTTGGTCGAAAACCTTTTTCCACCCATACACAACTTTAGAGAGATGACATAAAAATCTGAAGGTGCCAGATCGGGGCTGTAAGCTGGGTGGTTGTTTTCTCATCCGAATGAGTTCAAGAGTTACGTTCTGACATGGTCTGGCATTGTCATGTAACAAACTCACTCCCCTCGTTAGCAATCCTCTTCTTTTGTTCTGTATGGTTCTAAGTAGTTTTTTTAAGGTTTCACAATAACGAATTGCTGCCTTCTCCTCACACCTGGCGGGATTCTGAATCAAGACGCTCATTTCAAGAAGGCACTTGAACTGACTGAATTGATTGAACCCATATTGTACTCTCAAGTAATTGCCTTTATTAAAAACAGTGCTGCCAAAGAAATTTAAGCTGTGTAAAAACCGATTTGGTAATTGGTGAAATATATTAGTGTAAAAACCAACACTAAACTTTGTAAAATTTGCTAAATGTAAATAATGAAATGTAGTAAAAATTGTAGTGTTAAATAATTAAAAATTTTACAATATTTATAGTAATAACTTAAAGAAATTTCATTCTATACCCTGATCAGTGCTGTCGTGTTCCCAATGAAAAAAGTTTAAAATCGCACAGATATTAGTTTTTTTGTGATATTAATAAACTAAAATTTAAAGTGAAATACAAAAATTTGTGTAATAGTAATTTACGTAACAAGACCTGAAAGTGATACTTTACTGTATAGACACTTTCAGGTCATGTTGGGTACAATATTTTTTTGCGATCCTGAAAAAAGAATAAAAAAGTATTATTTTGTATTTTACTGCGAGCAAATAAGAAATAAATAAACAACTGATCTCCATGGAAACATTTAGCTTTACCGGTCCCGGGATCGGTAAAGTACTTTCAGATCCCTTATAAACAACTTTCCGAGCTAGCTCAGCAAAGAAGGACTTTCCGGTCTAAATAGTGATCAGAAAGAGCTCATTTTCTGGGCGATCGCGAAAAAATATGTTTTCTTAAACGAAGGTATCAGGTATGAAGATTTCCCATTACCAGGTAAGTACTAAATCATCATTTAATAAATGCGTTCTATAAAAGACATCTTTGAACATAATGGGTCCAACTCACATACACACACACACACACACACACACACGCAGACATCATTGTAAAAATGTAAAATCGAATTCCATACTCTGTTTTTTAACCAGGAGGAGTAAATGTGCAGTGTTTTAGAGGTGTCAATTGTTTATGGATTATTTTATAGAAAAAAATTCAAATAACAGTTATAGAAAAATGAATTACACGGAACATGTATTTGAAGTATTTCTCTCTAAAATAATCCATAAACGATTGACAGAGTTGAAACACTGCATATTTACTCTTCCTGGTTAAAAAAACAGAGTATAGTGAGTTTAAAACGTGTTTATTCACTAAAATCTGGATATACGATTTTTAGCATGAATCCAATACCTCTGTTAGTGACAGGTAAAAAAAATCTGTTGTGGCCAGTACAAAACCTTCCGTCAATTCGATGTATTTTGTACATATCCTATACTAAAATTCCTTGAAAAATATTCTATATATCCTGTATAATTGTAACAAGAACACACTATTTTTACATATCCATACTGAAAGTTCCTTTGAAAAGATTCTAAAAGCTAATAAAATTTTAATACGAATACGAACGTACATTATGTATTGCACTTAACACTTCCTCCTGCTTCAACTTTGCCCTATTTTATTAGAAGTCACTGTTTCTTACTCTTCTCTTCTACTCATTCCTGTCCAAAGCACCTTCGTGACACAGTTCTTCCTCTCTCAAATCTTCTGCTATACAGTCCTTCCATCTTCTCTTTTGCCTTTCTCGTACTTCTGGCATTATAAGTTCCTATCTTGAGGCGAGGTCGCAAATGCAAGTCACTGGCGAGGGACACTCTGTCACTTATATCACTTTATATACTTTCCACTTTAGTTCTGCACTTGCCACTGACATCTGTCAACTAGATTTTTTTGAATATATTTGTTGTTTTCATAATTTTTGCAAGGCTGACTGATTTTCGAAAGTTAATCTCTCTATAACTCTATATCTATTGAATATGAAGGAAAATGTATAATCGAACCGTATAGAGAATAAGATATTCTTTCTATTGATAATCACATAAAATGTCGAAAATGATATTTAACTGCGATTTTTCAAGAAAAGCTGTTAAGAACTTCAAATAAGGGTACTTCCAGTTGACCAATTATAACCATAATCTAATCAGCTCTTCATATGGTTGTAAAGAAGAGGAATATGAAAGAATCATAATTTTTAGAATTGTAGTTTTGGAGTTATCGTCGGAGAAAATTTTGTCACACACATACACACGGACACACAGACACACACACGGACACACATACAGACATCATCTTAAAAATAGTACATTCGTATTGTAGGGACCCTAAAACGTGTTTATACATTAAAAACTCACCACCGAATTTTTTGACCAAATCAATACCTTCCTTTTGACGGAAGGTAAAAAGAACGTTGGTACTAGATTGGGCGGGGCTAACTTCAGGCCCGTCATGAAATTTGCTATCCCATGCTGTAAAAACAATCATGTCTTATATTATAAAAAATTTACTAACCCTGCAAACTATATTAAGTTCCTTTGCATATATCTATTGCTTTACATGTTCCATTTTGTTAATGTGTAGTTGTAAACAAATATTTGACACTTTGATAACACGTGCTTATTTTAAACCTTAATTTCATTAGAATCAATACAATCTCCTTAACACGGTTTCATTATTAATTTTAATGTAATTGCTTCCTTACAGTGACATTTGTTTAAATATTTCAAAATTGTTACTAAAATATTTTTTTTGTGTGACGCATGGGCAAGATGATGTACAAAAATAAATTATTTTATAATTTTATATTTAAAGTTATTTATTAAATACTATTATCGCGAATTGAAGATTGTACCATTATATTCAATTTTTATTAGTAAAAGTTGCTAAAAAATTATATTCAATGAATTTTTTTTACAAGAGAAACTGTTAAGAGCTTGTATAAGTGGTACTTCCGTTTATCCAATGTACACTAAAAACTAATGAGCTCTTCCCACTAGTATAAAATGAGTATACAAATTTTTTAAATTTTCTTATTGTCAGTATTTGAGTAATCATGTCCACACGATCCACACATACATATACACACACATACATACTTACAGATATCATTATAAAAATGTTATAATCGAATTCTAGGGACCTCAAAACGTGCTTATTCACTAAAATCTATATATGCGATTTTTAGCACGATCCTTATACCTCCCTTACCTAGGATAGCGTGAGGTAAAAATACAATGGCGAATGATTAAAATACTATATTTTTATTAAAAACAGATCAGTTTGATTGTATTTGAGAAAATGTCTCATCAAGACTCATATATACACACACACACACACACACACACATACACACACATCATAAAATACTTTGCAGGTTGCGGTTATTTATCACTGGGCGAATACCCTATCACAAATTTGTAGAAACATAATCCTTCTTCCTACGAAGTTATACGTCATAGTTAATAAAACATTTTACCTATGACGATTTAAGTGCAAAAAAGAATATCCAGAAACATAAGGAAATATATTATCATGTCACGTTTATGTTGTGTGATCCACTAACGACATTTGTGGTTTTGGTTATCAAGTAAGATCTCGGTCAGTCGGCAGTCTGGCAAATGACATTCAATTAAAAATTATTATGTGTACAACCAACTAAGTAAAATGTAAAATATTAGATATTCAAATTCTATACAAAAAAAAAATCTAATGTGACCTGCATAATATGTCCAGCTATTTAATTTTATTAACTTAAATACATACCTGAATATTTACTAATTCTGGTAAACTGTATTAAGCGGCCAAAAAAAAAGGCAGTTTTGGTTACTTTTCAAGTTCAATTAATCGATCTTTTTTAAAAATCGATCAATATCAAAGATCGATCAATTGAAAAATTGATTTTTTTAGATCGGCCAATTAAAAAAAAACATTTTTCCGGATTCCGGAATTTCCCAGATTTAAATACTTACCTACATTGATTATGAAGAAAAAAGTGCAACCAAATCATAAATATAACGAATAAAGTATTCTTTAATATTAATAATAAGGTAAAATGTGAAAAATAATTATTTACGATTACGATACAAGTAGGTACGTAAAGTTAGTCTTTAGACACGAATGGGTTTTAAGACCCATGAGTGACTAAAATATGCTTTGCATATGTGTATCGTGCAATATTTTATGTACGACTGATTCTAATACATAAATAATAGTCTTGTTTACGTATTAGGATCAAAATATTAATTGAGAAGTTTGCCATGATAATATTTGATAATATTAACACTGGTTTTGTAAATTTAGCGTGTTTAAAAATTTGAAACACTCGTTGCTCGGCAATCCGTGATTAATGAAACCCTGTTACTAAACAACCGTTGTACAAACTTAAAACCTGTTTCATAAGGCCTGTTAACGCATTCGTCCTTTGTAAAACTTGCCTCGTGGCTAGTTTTCCAAACTTGTTTTTTAATGTTCTATTTTGAGCTTATACTACGAAAAAAATAGAAAGAATTAGTGTATGCATAGATTGTATAAAATTTGTACCACATACATTTATGTCCGGTTTCTCCACAGCAACTTAAGTTGTTGATTATTAAAGTGCTACTTAATTGTAAGTAGGACTTATATCCCAATTGCGTTGCACCAGCAAATTCAAATGCGAACTTAACTTATGTCACAAATTACATTGGCAACAGCGTAATGTTGTTCTATGATTGGTCAATTTGAAATTTAGCGATTCAAAATAAAATACCGGCTGTCAAATGTCAAAGCTGTCATTGTGTTTAACAGGGTTTATATTTGTATTTGTTTGTATTCATTCAACAATATTCGATATGGATTTACAGGATTTCCCTAATTTTGTCGACGTTAAACGTCGTGGATACTGTGATGGAAGTCGATATTGTCGAAAATGGTAGGACTCCGCGACAAATAAGTAACAGAATTGATTAAATTGATTTGTTCCAAATAAATTATTTATTTTTAATATTTTTATGTGGACCACCGCCAGTCCTATAAACTGAAGCCTTTTTCTTCGATGTTGTCTTCCTTGCGTCAGTCTACATATTTCCACACATTTTATTGCCAATGCAGCGGAAATTAATTTCCAGGTGTTATCTTTTTGAATATTGGACATGGACACCGCAATGATTTTTTTATTTTCAATATTTTCTTTAAATCTTTGTTTCTACAATGTCACAGATCAATTTTCTTCCTCTTTGCTATAATATATATACCTATATGACACTTTTCGAAAGTCATATTCGCTATGCTATTCTTTTATGGGGTAACTCTCCTCACTCCATCAAAGTTTTCAGGATGCAGAAGAAAATTGTTAGACTGATTGCAAATGCCCCCCCAAGAGAGCCTTGCCGACAACTATTCCAAGAATATAGCATTTTGCCTCTACCTTGTATATTCATATTAGAATCATTATTATATACTCACAAAAAGAAGAGCTCACTTGTCAAAAATTGAGAGATTCACATGCATAATACCAGATCTGCCGATCTTCTTAGAAAAACACACTATAAATTAGAAATGTATGCAAGAAACTCAATAAATGTTGATTTGTATAATCATCTACCCACTTCTATAATTAGTTTGGACTTTAATAGATTTAAATTAAAAATTAAAAAAATTTTACTAAACTATTGCTTCTACTCTGTGCAAGAATATTTGAATACTTCACTATCGAAATATACGTAAGCCAGTGCTCTATAATAACTACATATTTATATTCTTTTATATTAATATTATTTTCTATTTCTCCTTTGATTTACTTGACTTGTCATCAAATTGTTGTACAATTTATGTGACCAATAAAATTATTATTATTATTATTATTATTATTATTATAATTTAATCGTTTCTTCTTTATATCATCTAATTTTCTAGCCGTAACAGCCCAAAACGAAACAAATTTACCGCGACTTACCGATATGTCAACTGACATATGACACATAACCACATAAGTCATCGATTTTTTCGACTTACATTTAAGTGCTACTTACGTCTCACATTTTGACATTTTTGCGTGGTGCAACAGTTTAAGGTGGAACTTAGGAATAAGCAACGACTTAAGTCGTAAGTTGCTCTGGAGAAACCGGGCATTAATTTTTTTTATAAAGCGTAAATAATTTTTGCTCCATTTAATTTTTGGGAAATTATATCATCTATAAAAATATCGAAACCTGTGATGAAATTTTTAAAATATACCAAGTGTATCACTTTTTTACTCTTCAGGAAAATCCACATACTAAAAAAATGTTAACGTACAATAATTTTTGTATCCGCCAATAATCAATGAATAATTTACAAGGATATGTTAAAAATAGTAACCTACTATTATGATTAAATTATGCAAATAGCGTCAATTAATAATCTAGTTTATTTATTGGTTTAACATTTAAATTGTAAATGAAACCAGCTGTTACACTTACTACTGTTTATTTTATATACAATATATTCAATAACAAATACTTATAATAATTTACCATCTAATAGGCAACAATATCATCCAATAAAAATTATATACATATACCTTAATGAAGTAACAATTTATAGGAGAAAGATACAATTTTGCAAATAATAAATAAATTTGTTCATTGCATTATTTGAAAATAAATAACTGCTTAATTGTATCGTAAAAGAAATTTGCTAAAATGTCAATGATAAAATAACAAGAAGTGTTATTGAACCACTACCACTACGGAATGACATGAAAGCAAGGATCTTTTGAATGGCTCTTATTTTATAAAAATAACTACGAAGTTAACTTCCGGATCCCCTGGACGAGGCAGAAGTGTTCACGAGAGAAGAGAATGCACCTGCTGCCCCCTACAAAACAAAAATAAAGTTAAATAAAATAATGACAAACATTAGAAAATTTATTGTTGATTTATGAGTATGCGAATAATGCATTAATGATATGAGAAAAATGCATATTTTATTTGCCAGCAAATAATTATTTAAAGTTAATATTAATGTAGAATTGATATGGTCAAATATTAACAAGTTTTTTAGATAGTTAAAAAAGGTAAAATATTTCAAAGCGGCTAATAGCAGGGTAATTGTATTTTTACATTTTAAAAAATTCTAATAAAATTTTGAAATCCAGCCTTGGCTAATACAATAAAAAGCAAAAAAAACATAATAAACAAAAGTTCAATTTTCAACTGTTTTAGTCCTTTTCTGTTCCTCGAAAAATGTACAATAATTTAAAAAAAGTTAAAAACAAATACGTAATTGTATTTCCCTACTTAAAGCATGGGTAAAAAAAGTGGTAGTAAAATTAATAATGCCCATGCTTTAATTATATGCGAGTTTGAAAACCCTTTTTTCCTTATACATTAAACATGCAATTTTTCCATGTACTTAATGAAAAAAAAAAAAAAAAGTTTAAAATTGCAATAACATGTTTTGAATCAAAGAAGCTGAGTAAGATTCATATATTAACATTCAGCAACAAGTAAATAAACAAGTTAAAATTTTGTTTTAGTAATAAGTTGAATGAATAAAGTTTGGTCGTTAAAGTATTCCTTTGTTCCTATGTAGAAAAGTGTTGCTAAGTAAAATAATAAAAATGTTGCACTTTACTGTTTATATCGAGAAAATAAGTTCTGTTCCATTGAGTACCTAACCGAAAAATGATTTTTATTTTGAATAGTTTAATACCTTTGTGTTAATATGTGAAAAATTAAGTTAAACAAATGATTCTTCTACTACGGGGCTAGACAATAATTTTTTTTCTGTATTAATATATTTTTTTTTATTTTTGGAAGTTATTTATAGAAAAGTAATTTAGCCAAAATTATATTTTATCTATATCAATATAGGTAAGCGTCAAAATAGGTACATTTAATTATTCGTTTCGGTGCAGTCATTCATTTAGCTAGTAGGTATTATGTTTAAAAAAAATATATATATCGAACTCTCCGTAAATATAATTCCAAATGACACTGACAACTTTGAGTACATAGCACAAAATAACCAAACGCACCTATAAGTGAATATACGACGGCAGGTATATTCGATTCGAATATACGAAGGTTCGTGTGTTCGTTCAACTTGGTTACTTAATAATAACCGCTGTAATACGTGGTAACTAAGAAAAATCACGCATTCTTATTGGTTTGTAATTTAATGAATGATATAGACAATATTATTGAAGAACAATTTTTGAATGTCGTCTTTTTATTATTGTTAATACTAATATTAATGTTAATACTATTTTCAGTACCTAGTATGTAATAAAATTAAGTTTTTCGTTTAATGTGTTATACGTTATAATAGTTTGCACGCCATTTTCATTTTATTTGCTACTGGATGTATGATGTATGTATTATATATGAAGATGGTTAACGGTCATAAAACGTTACTATTATGTCGATGAATGAAAAAAATAAGTTCTGTGTTTTTACCGTGTGTTTTACAAACTTGCACCGTCGACATTTATGTGTAAACTCTGATTGTAATAGTTTCTGAGTGATCGTTCGTGTTCTGCCGAGCTCAAATGCTCTACAAACCTAGCTGCCAAACCCTATAAACAACATACAAACAAAAAAAACATAAAGAAATATATACAGAAGTTAACACATTTATTCTGCATTCATAGAAATAAAAATAATTTTAAAAACTTACATATCTATATATAGGTAAGTATGTTAGATATCATTCATACATTCGTTTCTATTATTATTTTTATTATTTATGTTGTTAATGTACTGAAAATCTTTTCAGCAAATAAGTTCTAAACTTTCCGACATCTTGTCGACATCTGTTTCCGTTATTCAAAGTTTTTTATTAGGAAGATTTATTATTATTTACATTTTCAAATTTTAAATTTCAAACTATTGCAGTAGTTTAGTAATAGTAAATGGTGACTTAAATTGTAACTGCATGAGGATCTCTAGAACTGTAGAACTTGTAAGTTCATAATTAATAATATATCATTTAAAAAAAAAAAAAAAAAACCTAAAAATCTAACTGTTGATTGCGATGATCGACTGGTTATAGAATGGAAGAATGGGAAATAATCGGACACGCAGTCAATCAAAATCTATTTATTTCTTGGCCTACGTTTCGATTGTACTGCAGTCTTTTAGCCCTGAAGTAGACTAATGCAGTCAAAACGTAGCCAGGAAATAAATAAATTTTGCTTGATTGCGTGTCCGATTATTTTCCATTCTTCCATTAAATTCTAACATTGAAAATGACAATTTGTGTAACATGTAAAGTAGGTAATGAAAAATATACTTGTCCTACGTACTGGAGAGAAAAAAAATCGATTTCGGAAACTACTTATTAAGAGTTACGACTTCGATTAAATTGGACATCTGATACGCCAGGTTATCTTAGATGTTAGATCTGCTTTTGTTTTGTGAAAATATGTCCTAGGGTACAAAACAATAATGAAAAACTGATTTTGGTCAATATTTTAATTTTCAGATAACTCTAAAGTATTGGTAATAATAATAGAAAAATGTTTCAAATAAAAATATTAGAAGTCGTATCTCTTAGAGTGCCCGAAATCTGTACTGCATTCCCCATAAGAATGGACTTGGTGGCGCTGCGAAGCCAACCTGTTTTACACATATAAAACTTATGATATGAAATAGTTTTGTTTCGAGTAAGACATACTTGACAGCCCGAAACGTCATTTTTTTTTCTTTTAATATTATCTGATCCCACAGAATACTATTTAATAGGGAATAGGATCAGAGTTCAAATTCGTAGTTAAAACTTTAAACTTATTTTATTTTCATATGAATCAAATGGCATAAAAGTAAACTCTGTTGTGTTCTCTCTCTCCAAGTACCTACTTGGGGTAATACCGAGTAAGCAATATAGATACATATATTGACAAACAGTTATGATATATTTTTACAGGATAATTGAAAAAAAGGACAAACATTTATTTTCTCTATTAATAATTGTAGACCTAATAGTTTAGGAGTTGACATAGTCAAAGCAAATATGTTATTTTTTAATGAAAATGCAAGTATTTGGCATCACTGTAAAGTTAATTTAAAATACTTTCAGAAAATATAATAATTATTTGTGTATTAAGAGCGTAAATATTGATGGATATTTCTAAGAAATCTGACAAGTAGGAAGTAACGAAAAATTTATTTAATATAATTTCGAACACAGGAATTAATATTAAAAATGATCAAAATTGTCCAATATATTTATAATATATACAGGGTGTCTCAAGACGAGCTTACGCTATCTACATTTTAAATACTATTTAATATAATTTAACGAAATTTGGTATCTAGGGGTTATCCAACATGACCGTTTTAACTAAAATATTTTCAAAGCAGTAGCACTTCCGGTTTGACCGGAAATTGACCTCAACTTTCTTATTTTAAATGGAATACGATATATTTTATTTTACCATTGAATGCAGCGGAAAATTTTACATATGAAGCAATAAAAACATTTTAGTCATGATCAACTACTTCCGGCGTTATTCAACTTTTTTTGATTTTTTGTCTGAAATACGGCACATTTTCAAAACTCTGTATATCGGGAACTAGGTCGAATTTTTATAATCTGAAAAAAGCCTTTTATAAAGGAGACTTTAAGCTACATTATCCATAGAAGAATCCTCGATTATTTATAAAAATGTGACGGGTACGTAACACCAAAATTACAGTTGACAAACTTCAAAAAAGACAATTTTTTAAATGGAACCCCCCCTTTTTTATTACATAAATGTGTACTACGACAAAAAATAAGGGTACTTTATGTAACATGTCCTATGTTGAAAGTTGATAGAATTTCAGTAAATTAGATAAACATGTAATCTGTGTATAATTATTTTATTAATACGGATAAGTAAGCCATACATATGAATAGAGGACAGTTTGAATATGTATTAAATTAATCATAGTTTTGTATTTAGAATTTATTTGTTTTTTCCATGGCTTACTTATCCGTATTAATAAAATAATTATACCCAGATTACATGTTTTTCTAATTTACTGAAATTCTATCAACTTTCAACATAGGAAATGTTACATAAAGTACCCTTATTTTTTGTCGTAGTACACATTTATGTAATAAAAAGGGGGGGTTCCATTTAAAAAAATTGTCTTTTTTGAAGTTTGTCAACTGTAATTTTGGTGTAACGTACTCGTCACATTTTTATAAATAATCGAGGATTCTTCTATGGATAATGTAGCATAAAATCTCCTTTATAACAGGCTTTTTTCAGATTATAAAAATTCGACCTAGTTCCCGATATACAGAGTTTTGAAAATGTGCCGGATTTCAGACAAAAAATCAAAAAAAGTTGAATAACGCCGGAAGTAGTTGATCATGAGTAAAATGTTTTTATTGCTTCATATGTAGAATTTTCCGCTGCATTCAATGGTAAAATAAAATATGGCGTATTCCATTTAAAATAAGAAAGTTGAGGTCAATTTTCGGTTAAACCGGAAGTGCTATTGCTTTGAAAATATTTTAGTTAAAACGGGCATGTTGGATAACCCCTAGATACAAAATTTCGTTAAATTATATTAAATAGTATTTAAAATATAGATAGCGTAAGCTCGTCCTGAGACACCCTGTATATATATAATAATTAATTAAAAATAAAATTTTATTTTGCGAGAAAGGGAAAAAGTTCTTTTACGCTCGTTGCCATGGGAGACTCGCGAAAAGAAAACTTTGTCTGCTCGCTCCTTATTTTACTTTTCACTAACAAATGAGAGCGTAAATGTCTATTTTTCATAGCACTCATAGAAAAAAATATATGTACCAGGGGTACCAGGCCATTTAAAAAAAATATCTGATGTGGACACCACATGACTTCCTTGTACGCCTGTCGCCTGTTACTTAATAATTAAAATATGTATAATAACAGACCCAATCATAAAATTGCACGTATTTGACATAATTTGACATTGACATTAAATTCTTTATTTTTTTGTTATTTCTTGTCCTAATTCATAGCAAACTTAATTACAGAAACCAAAAAGTACATAGTGTTTAAATTTACATATCTCGCTTATACAAAGAACTAATTTAATCATACTTGAAGTTTTCGACGCAAAATTCAATTCTCTAAAACTTTTATTTGAAGCATTTATTGATAAATTCAAAATAACACCATTTTTTTCAAGAAAAACTGATAATAGCTTCAAGTAAAGTATCACTTCCGGTTAGACTATTTTAACCAAAGTCTATTATCTTATTTCCATTGATATAAAAGTATTATATACCAAATTTGAAAAGTTTTGGATTATATTTTAATACAGTTTTCCATTAAAATCTATTATAGGTTTCAAGTAAAGTACCACTTCCTGGTATACCATTTTAATTAAAATCTATTATGTTATTCCCATTGATACAGAAGTATTATATACCAAATTTGAAAAGTTTTGGATTATATTTTAATGTAGTTTTTCATTAAAATCTACTATAGGCTTCAAGTAAAGTACCACTTCCGGGAAGACCATTTTTACTAAAATATATTATGTTATTCCCATTGATATAAAAGTCTTATATACCAAATTTGAAAAGTTTTGGATTATATTTTAATGTAGTTTTTCATTAAAATCTACTATAGGCTTCAAGTAAAGTACCACTTCCGGGAAGACCATTTTTACTAAAATCTATTATGTTATTCCCATTGATATAAAAGTCTTATATACCAAATTTGGAAAGTTTTGGATTATATTTTAATATAGTTTTCCATTAAAATCTATTATGGGCTTCAAGTAAAGTACCACTTCTGAAAGTTATGCAATGACCAAAATGGGAGGTGCACAACTAGATGTTATAACAGTCCTAAATACAAAATTTTAACTTTCTACGGCTTCCCGTTTTTCAGTTATGCGAGATACGTACGTACGTACGTACATACGTACGTACGTACAGACGTCACGACGAAATTAGTCAAAATGGATTCAGGGATGGTCAAAATGGATATTTCCGTTGAAATCTGGAAACCGAATTTTTTCGCGATTACAATACTTCCTTTACTTCGTACAAGGAAGTAAAATCAACGAAGATTTTGGTTACGGCGAAACAGGAAGCAGAATTTAGGTTCTTTTCATATAAAATTTGTAATTTCATCTACTCGTATAGGTCTAGAATTAATAATAAAGAAAATAGTTATTAATCCCTATATTTCAATCAGCCTGTATTTATTTACCGATTTCTACAGTTTTCGAGAAAAAAGCACCACTAAATTGACTTATTGATGCAGCCACGTTCATCGATAGTGATTCTGTCGAGACGAGATATTTCTCGATTCTCGTCTCGTCTCGAACTCGAGATTTTTCGTCTCGACGAGACAGAAATGTAAAAAATATTTTACGAGATGAGATATATTTACCAAGATCTCGATTCTCGAAAACTGTTTCGAGATTTCTCGATTGTTATATTTGCAAATGTGTGAAATTTAACATATTTTTAGTGATCTGTCTATCAGGCTTCAGCTAAGATTTTTAGCTTTATTTTCTTTTTAATGTTTTATAACAGATTAGAAAATGCTAGTTAAATATTGTATTAATAAAATTTGTTTTAGGTTATATCAAATTTTGACAGATAAAACGACAAATATTTTTCTTTTTGTTCAACTTGTATAAATTTCATAATTAGTTTATGGGACCAAAATATACATATTAAATTTCCGTCGAGAATCTCAGCCGAGAGAAGACTCTGTTAAACGAGACCGAATCCCTATTCATCGAAATCAACTGACCTCGTGTTTCTCATAGTTCTCGAGATTCAAATGCAGGCTCCATTTATTTGGAACACATGTAACATTTTAATAAAAATTCAAATTTAAAATTTAAATAAAGGACCTAATAAAAAATTTCTTTAGTGTCCAATTTCATGAAAATAATATCTCGCAAATGCTTGGTTTGAAAGCTATTTGCATGAGAAGGTAGTAAGAGCGTAATTGACGTGGTGCAGATAGTTTTAGTTATAACAGTGAAATATTAATTATTTTAAAAATTTAATTGTACAAAATTAAATGTCATAATATTTTCTAAAAATAAATCGTTCTTATAAATTCATTTTTGAAAAGACAACCACTGAGATGCACAAAATTTGAAGATAAAAGAAGAAAATATGACCGGGCAACTTACAGGAAGCCCTTAAGAATGACTACACTTAACATTATGTCCTTTATTACGTTAGACACCTCTCAAGTTTCTTGTATGGAGAGCAATTAATCATATAGTTTACGCAGAACTAAATACTAATATTTAACATTCAGAATAAAAATAAACCAGATCTACGAAGTAATAACACCGACATAGTGTTGTTCTGCAAATGAGTCTATAACACAGCAGAGATAAGCTTGTCTACAGGTTCAAAGACATCATTTTGAACAAATTTTGTAAGAAAATATTGCGATATTGAATTTAGTGCAATAAAATTTTAAAATTGATTCATATTTCATTGTTATAACTAAAACAATTTGAACCGCTCCAGTTACGCCTTCTCATTCAAATCTCTCTGAAACGAAGCATTTGTGAGATTTTGTTTACATGAATTTGTCCACTTGTACTTAGGTTCCTTGAAAATAGCTTTTTTGTTTCAAATATTATCTGTCAAGTAGATGCATTATACTACACATTGAATATTGGAGCAAAAAATTCTGAATTTTTAATGCTAAACTTTTTTATTTAAATTAAAATCAAGTAAATTTAAATCATAGACGCATTAAAAGTAGATCTAGTAGGTACGTGTTATGTAAAAAAACAAATTTCGAATTAACTATCAAACATAACTTTTTTGTTTTTTACTAGGTTTGATATTTAATGCAACGTTCATTTATTGAAATGATAGTATACTAGATTTATTTTTAATACGTATTTAAATTAAAAATACTTGGGCCCGTATTCTCTCATCTTGGAGTAGCGCTACTTCTGAAAAATTGCTACTTCAACTGTCAAATGTCAACTTTAATATTAAAAATTAGAGAAATAAAAATAAATTAAATTGCAAATAGACTTATTTAAAATATTATAGGCTTCATTTATAAAAATATCAAACCTATTCTTGTCTACTCGTAAAATAAAATAAAATTAAAAAAATCGAAATAGCGCTACTTCCGAAGTAGTCCTACTACAAGATGTGAGAATACAGACCTTGGTCACCAATGCCGTATATTTCAAAATGACACCACAAAAATAAACAAAATTTTATACTCTAAAATAAAGTTTTATGGGACAGATAATATTTGATAAAAATTGTTTTCCCATGTTAAACACTTGTGTCACAGTTTCTTGTACTCCTACTGCAAAAAAATTGTCCAAACAGTTTTAGGAAACGGAAACCAGATTTTTCATTCAAAATTCCTTTGAAATTGAATTTAAATTACATTCATAATGGTAATCTAAAAACATATCATAGCGATTTCAATGTTAATTTTAAAATGTTCAGATACTGTCTTCCCTAATTATGTTTTTTAGCAAAACAGTTAAGTAAATAATTTACATAAGAGAAAAAAATACTTACATCAGTATTTTTTTAAGTTTTAATATTTTTAAATTTACGACTTTCAATTTAATTTAAAGACGTAAGTTTATTTGAATACCACAAGCATATATTAAAAATTTTTACTTAAAAAAAAATCTCTACCATGTCTATAAAAAAATGACACTAAAGCTGGGATTCTAGGCATTTCTACATATAAAACTAGCGTAAAATTAAAGCTGTGTGAGTGCAATTGGGAATTAAATCCCTAAAATCTGATGACATTAATAGATATTGAGACAGTTTCAAGTCTCCAGGGTATTAGAATCGTCCTCCAGGTCTCCACATCATAAATTTCTATAAATACCTTTTACACGTCTATAACTTTAGCGTTGTCATACAATTGATCGTAAATATTTATAGAAATCGAAAAAAATGTGTTTTTATCCTTTTTGTATTGGAACGGAAAGTGTTACACAAAACACAAGTGTTACATTTTGTAATTGGTCTAGTGGAAGAAAAACACAGAAAGTAAGAATTTACGCACTTTTATTACGTATTGACAATTGATATAATGTCAAATTTGTTAACCTTATTATTTAAAATAAAAAATCCCAACAAATAGGAATGGAAAAATAAAATGCGAGAAATATTTTGCAGGAATATCAAAATTATGAATATAACTATACTGTTTCGTATAAACCAGATATATTTAAAATAACTTTGATATTGTTCATAACACTAAAATTATTTTAATTACTGCAGTTCGAATATTCATATGGATCTTTTCAAAATTCATGGATATCAAATTTAATAGAAATTCATGACAACTTTATAGAAAAAAGCATATATTATAATTAAAATATGTTAAAGAATTAAAATGTTTTACGAAGTATTTCTTCAAATACCATGCTTCTAACATTATATTTATACAGAATGTCTCTGAAATATGGGGACATGGCTTAAGCACAGATTCCTGAGGCTAAAATAAGACGATTTAACTAAACTTGCTTCTACCGGAAAGTGTACCATTTAGCCAGTATTCTGCTTCAAAGTTCTTCGAAAAAAAATTAATTTTGCTTGTAATAACAGAACGCTTTATACGATTTGGATGAAATTTGGTATGACAGTTCATATGGTTATAAATCATCTTTTAAGGTGATACTTGTTATTATTAGTGAACCACTAGTGTATGCAACTTAGGTGTCCCAACATTGATTAGACCGTAACTTTTTAATGGCCACTCCGATAACATAATTTTATTTATTTTTTTTCAGAAAGATACATTCAGTAGTAAACTTCTCTCTCTCTGTTTAATTTGTGATATCTGTTACGGTTCAGACAGAAAAAATCTGTTGTGGCCAGCACAAGACCTCTCGTTATTTCCATATTAGGTTATATAAGTATTGTATTGCACTTCGCTATCGAACCGTCGTTTTATAACAAAAAATTACAGAACTTTACCCAAATAATGTTTTTTTATTATATTTAACATGTCTTCTGCACACATATAATTCTAATTATATCTATTTTTCATTGTATGAGGAAGTTTCTAAATGTCACAGTTTCTTCCAATTCATTAACCAGATTGGCGGTATTTCTGATGGATATATGCATTTTACCACAATTTTACCTATAATTTCAAATATTTAATTAATAAAACAATAAGAAAAGTTAAATATACTTCCCAGAAAAGGCTATCAGAATGTCACTAAAACTGTTGATATTTGACAATGACATGTGTCATGTTATAAACATTGGAATTTGTCAACTGGTTTCCTTAGTGCCTTGGCCTCTGCGATTATTTTACTCTATAAATTATAGTGTCTTTATCTCTAAATCTATACAAGACACAATAAAATTTTTAAGTGTATTAGATGGAGAATTTTATGTTCTTCAATATTTAATAAAAAAAAACTCCCAAAAAATTATATTTGGAAGAATTTTTCTAAGAAACTACTACTTCCGGTTGTTCAATTGTTACCAAAACCTTTTCAGCTCTTCCCAGGAATGTAAGATTAAGAAAACTGCAGTTAAATATTTTTTAAGTCTTATAGTTTTTGAGGAATCGTGTCTACAACATCCAGACATACACACATACACACATACACACATACACACATACACACATACACACATACACACATCCACACACACACACACACAGACATCATTTTAAAAATGTTATAATCGGATTGTAGGGACCTTAAATCGTGCTTATTCAATAAAATCTGGATATGCGAATTTTAGCATGAATCCAATACCTCTCTTAGCGAGAGGTAAAAAATAAAACCCGAGTGACTGCATCGTGATTATTTTTAAAATAAATTTAATCTAGCAATCTATCCAAATGTCAAACACCTAATTTCTAATGACAGTAACAATTGTTTATGGGTTGTCAAAAAATTTTCTTCGCAATATTCAGAAACTAGTAACATCCGTTTGTTCGGCCTAATACTATTTTAATACCAATATTATAAATAACACGAATAAATATGTTAGCTTACTCCTAAACAAGTTGTGAAGATTGACAACTCGTTACTGTCATTAAAAATTAGGTGTTTGACATTTGGATAGACGGCTAGATTAAATTTATTTTAAAAAATTCACGATGCAGTCACTCGGGTTTTATTGTTTTCTGTCTGAACCGTAACAGATATCACAAATTACACACAGAGAGAAAAGTTTACTATTGAATGTATCTTTCTGAAAAAAAAAAATAATTTTATGTTATCGGCGTGGCCATTAAAAAGTTACGGTCTAATCAATGTTGGAACACCTAAGTAACATACACTAGTGGTTCACTAATAATAATATCACAGTAAAAGATGTTTTATAACCATATGAACTGTCATACCAAATTTCATGCAAATCGTATAAAGCGTTCTGTTATTACAATCAAAATTAATTTTTTTTTTCGAAGAACTTTGAAGCAGAATTCTGGCTAAATGGTACACTTTCCGGTAGAAGTAAGTTTAGTTATATCGTCTTATTTTAGCCTCAGGAATCTGTGGTTAAGTCATAAAAATAAATAAATTCAAAATTCACTGTTTTTTAATCATTTTAAAATGTATGTAATTGTATTTTATAACGATTAGTAACATTGACGTTATAGATTTCATAAGAGGAATTTACAGATTAAGCGAGTTATAGACATTTGCATAGAATACCGTTTTATGGAAATCTATAACACGTTCATTTATAGACTTTCTATAATCTTTAAGTTTATAGAAATTTAAGAGAATATCTAGAATCCCAGCATAAAATATTCAGGATTATTTTCTTAAAAAAAAAACTGTTTAAATATTGCTGAAAAATAATAATGAGAGACGAAACTAACATTGAAATTGCCATTGTGCGTTTTCCGATACACCATCCTGCATATCTTATCATTTTTCCTTTCTAGATACATATTTAACTATCTTTCCCTACCTGTATGGCATTCCCGAGGAAACTCGTGAAGGCCCTTGTAACCGACACCGCAGCATTCACCAACCGCCCCCTAAACTGACTGTCGCCATCTGGTACGCCCATGACAGGCCTGAAGGCAACAGGCGGCAGAGGAGGCTTCCTTGTAGGTTCTTCTACATCTTGGGAATATCTCACAGGTTCCACCCGAGGAGAACGAGTTGGTTTTGGGGTTGCACGACTTTCATCCTCTCTAATGGATTGAATTTGAGCCAAAAGAGTGGATAGTTCTGAAGGGGATAAATCGGAAATGGTTTTCTTTGAGTTCAGAAGATTTGGAGTTGGCCTAGAAAAGAAAATATATTGTTAGACTCATTGTTGGTATTTAAATTATATATAATCTGTAACCCTTTTAGTACCTTTCAGCACAGATTACCTATACTATCGTAACCAGATGTGACACTCTCTATCGGTACCTTTGAAGTTAGTGTCTCCAAAAAAATTTATTGGCGGCCATGTTTTTAATGAAATAATTTACTACCTCAAAATCCTACAAATATGAGAACAGTACAACTTGACTTGTAGCCGAGTGGTAAGAGCGAGGGTTAGAGCAAACACCGAATCTACATATGTGAGGTCGCGAGTTCAAATCCGTATAAAGAAGTTTCTATTTTTCAATGTTTTTTTTTTTTTACTAAATAGTCATTAGATATCATTTTATTAAAATATATTAATAATATAAAAACAAAGAATTAAATAATACAATACCTATTATTTATAATAATATGTAAAAATCAACTGCTACACTATGCATTAAATGACAACATAACATAAAAAAAACTAAGAATCAATTAAGCCATTTCTTATTATTTGTTATAATAATAATAATAATAGTTTTTTTCCTTTTATTGTATTAAAGTTCTTGTTTATAAAGTTTCCCGTCAAGGATGGGCATATTCAATTTCTTTAATTTACAATATTTTTAATGATATTAAATTGTATGGCTACAATTTCAAAATTTTGAAAAAAAAGTGTTTGCAAACTATAACGGCAAACTAAGAACACGCCATTTTATTAACGAAATATGGCATGCGCAAACAACCTGCGCAGTTGAAAATTTGCCCCAACGAAATCGCCGAGTGTCGCATCTGTATACGGTATTATAGATAATCTGTGCAAAGGTGTTACGATAGTATAGGTAATCTGTGGTCAGGGTGCCAGGCGCACCGAGCCGCAGTGTGATAAATTTTTGTTGCTGAGCGTTCACCCATCCAACATATCGCTGCTGTGTAGCCTGCTCGGACTTGCCGATCACAAAGCTGACACTCTAACCACACTGCCGTACTGCCGGCTTGGTATTTAAAACTCTTTTATATTTATTAACATTATGCTTATCGGCAACCAACTGAAACACAGCCATTTTCCGGACAATTTTTATAGACGCAGTAATACCATTATATTTTCGATCTAATTCTAAAAGATCTATTTTTCGAATACCCCTTTTCCAAATTCATTCGGAAACATCATTTGTAATTCAGATTAGTCAATCGATTATCTGTAATATTAAGCATTCCCGGACACATGTTTATTATTGTTTGAAATGATGAAATGTATTGTCCACTCTAAATTAATTATTATTATTTTGATTAAATCTGGCCGATGCAGTAGCCATGCGCATTAAAGCGCTATGTCTCTGCATGATCTGGTTCGAATCTACCGGCCGGCTAAATGTGTAGTGATTAATATGCTAGCATATCAGGCATTAATCGCACTCGTATGCGACGACCTGACCAGTGTCCATGTTAAACATAGATGGTGCTAGCTGTAGAAGGAGTACTTCTACTGACGCACTGGTTGCATATAAATCAGTGGCTGTCGCATGGAATAAGTACACTAACTGCACTAGTACTAATCAGGTCACGAAACAAAACGATTACGGATTTCATAGGAACCTAAAACAAATTTCAAAAAATCTTATATCCATCTTGGGTATAAGGAAAAGAAGAAGACGATTAAATCTGGAGTGCCTGGTTTCTAATTTACGGTGTCTACGTTCTATGTATTCGTAAAATACCATTATACTACTACTATTTTCACACAATGAAAAAATTGCCTGTCTGAATGTACAGTTCTGGTTAGAAGTATAATCGATGCCGCCTTGCATTTTATTATTCCAAGTAATTATTTAATTGTAAAAAATACCTCATAAATATCACATACCAAAATATAGTACATATGTAGAATTTGATCTAGAATTGAGATATTAATGGAAAAAATCTGTTGTGGCCAGCACAAGACCTCTCGCCATTTCCATATTAGGCTATATAAGTATTTTATTGCACTTCGCTTTCGAACCGTCGTTTTATAACAAAATATTACAGAACTTTACCCAAATATTGCTTTTATTGTATTTAACATGTCTTCTGCACACATATAATTCTAATTATATCTATTTTTCATCGTATGAGGAAGTTTCTAAATGTCAGAGATTCTTCCAATTCATTAACCAGATTGGCGGTATTTCTGATGCATATATGCATTTTACCACAATTTTACCTATAATTTCAAATATTTAATTAATAAAACAATAAGAAAAGTTAAATATACTTCCCAGAAAAAGCTATCAGAATGTCACTAAAACTGTTGATTTTTGACACTGACATGTGTCATTTACAAACTATGTTATAAACATTGGAATTTGTCAACTGGTTTCCTTAGTGCCTTAGCCTCTGCGATTAGTTTACTCTATAAATTATAGAGTCTTTATCTCTAAATCTATACAAGATATAATAAAATTTTTAAGTGTATTAGATGGAGAATTTTATGTTCTTCAATATTTAATAAAAAAAACTCCGAAAAAATATATTTAGAAAAAAAATTCTAAGAAACTACTACTTCCGGTTGTTCAATTGTTACCAAAACCTTTTCAGCTCTTCCCAGGAATATCAGATTGAGGAAACTGCAGTTAAATATTTTTTAAGTCTTATAGTTTTTGAGGAATCGTCCCTCCAACATCCATACATACACACACACACACACATACACACACACACACACACACACACACACACACACACACACACAGAGAGAGAGAGAGAGAGAGAAAGAGAGAGAGAGAGATCATTTTAAAAATGTTATGATCGGATTCTAGGGACCTTAAATCGTGCTTATTCAATAAAATCTGGATATGCGAATTTTAGCATGAATCCAATACCTCTCTTAGCGAGAGGTAAAAATGAGTACGACAATAAAACTTGAAAATTAAATATTTAAATTTAAATTAAATATGAGAATTTTATATTGGCGGTTAATAAAATAGCTAACGGTAGTTCTATTCATTTATCTACAACATTTGAACTACAGCTCGATCCGTTATCTCCTATTACAATAAACAATGAGTTTCGCGTTGGTAATTATTTTAGTTTATTTCAAATAAATTCTAAACAGGAGATGAAAATGTACTTACATTGTACTCGTACATATATAGAAATCTTTGATATGGTATGTATGTTTTGCTTTTGTTTAATTCTGAGAAATATTATTATCTTCTGATTTGTTTTGTAATTACTATTATTGTAAATAATAATTACAAATCTGATCACTAAACAACATTTCACAGAGTTCTATTAACTTGAGTAGGTAGATGCATAATACATTTTTATAGACCTCTCTAAGTGTCCGTTTTTTTTTTTGCCCATTAGGATAACAAAGCTACATTATTTGTTTAATTAGTGCGGCTTAACTTCAAAGCGTAGCCTGCTCCTACAAAACCCTAAAATCTAATTCCTAATATCCTAAACAATGACGTCATTTAGGGCATACACATTTAAGATTAAAGTTTTGTGGTGGTAAAAGTGCAACTTCGTACACCGCCTTAGTTAAGCAGATGACAAAAACGGATATCAAACTGAAGTGAGCTGAGATTAACTGAGACTTTGTTGCAAATCCAATGCTACTACACTCGCCGTCAAATAAATATGGACTCAATTTTTCCCTTCTCCCCACCGTCTCCCTTGCCCTGCGATGTTACCGCTACTTCATTTTCAACATGACCAATGGAATCAGAAACAGTGTAGAAATCTCCAGTCCATATTTATTTAAAGGCAAGTATAGTTAGTGATGCACCGGAGACGAGACGAGAATAGAAATATAAAATATCGATTTTGTCTGGTTTTCAACTCTGTAATCTCGATCTCGTTCTCGCACATTTTTTTGGGTCCCCCATGTTCTCGCGCGTCTCAAGTCTCAATATTAAAATAAACGCTTGCGCACTGTCTATACATGTCACAATTCTTTATTATATTATTTGTCTAGTCGATAAAAAATTTGTATTCTTCACCTAATATATTTCCTTTTTCTTCATCTTTTTCTTTTTTTCTTATACCCAATATGGGTGTCGGATTTTTGAGATTTGTTTACTTCCCGACGAAATCCTATAGGTACTCGTTTCGAGACCGATAGTACTAAAGCAGTTGGTGTACTTAACCCGTGAGGCATACACTGATTGTTATGCAACCAATGCGGCAGGGGAAATACTCCTTCTACAGCTAGCACCATCTATGTTCAACATGAACATGTAGAGACGTAGTGCCTTAATGCGCACGGCCACTACACCGACTATTTCGCTTTTATCAAATAATATTTTTTAATTCTGATGTATTGTTTAATATACAGGTGATTTTGCACTTATGTATCAAACTTTAGGTATAATTATCTAATCCGATAAATCTGTGATATTGTGTAATAAATAAATTAGTAGATAATTATTATGTAAGTTAATATTTATACCGGGAGTTTATTTTATCAGTAAACATAGGGTATATCATTGCCACAGTTACGGTATGAATGTTTGACATCAATGTATTGAAGAGTTTATTTTATGAGTAAACATAGGCGTTTAACATGGGAAGCAGTTTTTGGTAAATACAAAAGTCTGGCAATAAATCAAGCCATGATATTGAACATGATAATAGTACATTACATCTTGTTTAATATTAATTACTTTAATAATATTGCAAAAATTACAATAAATTGTAAAAATTGTCAAATAAATAATTGTTTTACTTTTTTATTATGCAATATCAAAAGATTTGTAAATGTCTCGGTCGTGCAGTGGTTATAACAGTTGCGTCTAAAATTTTTGGTTGGGGTTCGATTCCCCGTTGGGATAAATATTTTTTTTATATAAAAATTGTTAAACCTTTAAAAATCAGTTTATATTTTCATATTACAATCATTTAAAAATAATAATAACATTTTAATAAATAAAGAGAAAATAATTGAGAATAATTGATTACAATAATCAAAATATTGATACAATAACAATGCATTGTATTTCCTTTAATATTAATAAAAATAACTGAAACAAAATAAATTTGTGTAGATATTATGTTTTTACTATATTTATCAAAATAAAAAATACAATGCATTGTTATTACATCAATATTTTGATTATTGTAATCAATTATTCTCAATTATTTTCTCTTTATTTATTACAATGGTATTATTTTAAATGATTATAATATGGAAATATAAACTGTTTTTTAAGTTCAACAATTTTTATGAAAAAAAAAAAAAATAATTATCCCAACGGAGAATCGAACCCCAACCAAAAATTTTAGACGCAACTGTTATAACCGCTGCACTGCCGAGACATTTTACATATCTTTTGATATTGCATAATAAAAAAGTGAAACAATTATTTATTTGACAATTTTTACAATTTATTGTAATTTTTGCAATATTATTAAAGTAATTAATATTAAATAATGTACAAGATGTAATGTACTATTATCATGTTCAATAGCATGGCTTGATTTATTGCCAGACCTTTGTATTTACCAAAAACTGCTTCCCATGTTAAACGCCTATGTTTACTCATAAAATAAACGCTTCAATACATTGCTGTCAAACATTCATATCGTAACTATGGCAATGATAACCCTATGTTTACTGATAAAATAAACTCCCGGTAAAAAGAAAAATGTAAAAACACCCATCAAATCAGTGGCACTAAAAATGTATATTTCAATTAAACCACCCTTAATTTTGCGAATTACAAAATGATCTGTTATCAGTACAGCATGATATAATATCCTTAAAGCTTGATCCATTTATGATCAATTTATTGCGATACACTCGTGAGAGTCCTGCGAGATTTCTCGCTTTTAACAATTGTTACATCGATTTCGTTTCAAATTTTAAACCGCAATCTCGCTCGAAACCAGAAGAGATGTGAGAGTACTCTTGGCTTGTCGTGCATCACTATCAAATAAATATGGACTGGAGATTTCTATACTGTTGCCAATTCCGTTGGTTATATTGAAAATGCCAAGTTACGAAGAAGCAGCAACACCGCAGAGCAAGGGACAGGGTGGGGAGAAGAGAAAAAGTTGAGCATCAGTCCATATTTATTTGACGGCAAGTAGTGAATATACATAAATAATTCCTTACTTCGTAGTTGTCGTCGTAGTAGTTGTGGTCGTTCTTTGCGGTATTGACTCGCCTTTAATCGCTTGTTGTACATTCCTCGCCGCTTTAGGATCATTTTGTATCGCCTGTATTTCCTTCAACAGCACCACCAACTCTTGCGCACTTAGATCTCCTTTCCTCCCTGGTATATACGTCTGACTATTCCTTCCCGTAAACTGTTTGACTATGTTCTGCGCAGCTTGAGGGTCCTTCTGAATGGCTTGAATCTGCTTCAACAACACCGAGATTTCCCTCTGCTCTTGTTGTTGGAGATCGCTGGTGAGCGAGCGTGGACGTGGACGAAAGGTTGAGCTAGAAATGGTGTTGGTCTCGGAATCCGGTAGATCGTAAATTACAGGAGTTAAATGGGTCGGTTGACGGGTCATGATTTCATCGGTAGTAGATTCAACACGATTTGGACGTGGAGGAGGTGCAATACGGTTGAGAAGCCAGTTTAGGCCTTGCATCAACATGCCAGGGCGAGGGGTTGTTGTGCTAGGACGAGATGCCTACAAGAAGAAGACGATTAAGATTAATTATTTTCGAAATAACCGTAATGAATAGTATTACTTAAAAACTTTGTAGTTTTGAAATATCTCGTTGTACAATAAATTTAAATAACTTGAACGATTACCGCTTTCTCGAGGTGGGGAAAATGAAGAACATTTCAAATTGTTCTCTTTGGATGCCTGTGGGATTCCCTCAGGAACATGTTCGGAGGGAGGACTATTCGCATCCGTTTACCAGTTTCCATTTGTTTCAATGTTGGGAGGTTTTGGGGCTGGAATCAGCCCTGCCAATTTATTTCTTTATAACGTTTTTTACATTTTCGACGTTTTATTAATAGCCATGCCTGTTGTCGCTTATCTTGGAATGCTCTGATGTGATGTGTAATTTTTAAAATAATCTCTGGCTGATGATGGAAGTTTTCCAGCTTCCGAAACGTTCCAAACATTGAATATGAATTTATGAAAATTTGAAATGTTCTTCATTTTCCCCACCTCGAGAAGGCGGTAATCGTTCGAGTTATTTATATTACTTAATAACGATTTTTTTTCCAAAATATGTATATATTTCTAAATGTTATCTTCCTGTATATTTTGAATACAGTGTTCTAAAAACATTCATTAAGAATATAATCTAAACTTTTATTAAAAATCAGCCCGAGGTCAAATCATTAACGACATTACTATTATTTAAACGTATGAACTAAATTATATGGTTCACAAAATGACCACTACATGCATGTCTTCTCAAAAATTACTGAGCTTATTAAGACATATCAATATAATTTTATTTGATGTTGTGACCCGACAAATAGTGGCCGGATACCAGATATCCGTTTTATTTCCTGGCCGGAAGCCAGATATTTAGCGGCAAAAAATTTTCAAGAAAAATACTATGTTTACAAGTATAAATTTTTTCAAATTTAGCGCTCAATTTGTGGTCGTTTAATAATATAGTTGTGTAGGATATAACAGCAAACGGTTGACCGAAATTATTTTTTATATTATTAAAGATATAAAAAAATGCTAAATAGCAAAGGAGCCCAAGAAGGACATCTGTTTATGGAAAAAATTAAATCATTGGTTCTCAAGTTAGATAATAAAGTTAAATTTTTTTTAAATGGCATGTCATATTGAAAATATGTAGTGCCATTGATAGCATTTTTCATTTTTTACTATTTTTGGTCTGTACTTCATGTAAATTTTTGGAACGATTTTTTAACATCCTGTATTTTTTTATTATCCAGCGTCACTAGTAATTTCATTACCGTGACCCGTTACCCTTGCAAATATTAGACTAATGCAACCGGGCATTTAGAATTATGACGTAAATATCTTCGATTATTAATCATATCACTTATATTTAGTGAGTGATTCTGAATGTTAATTGCCGGAAAACATATCACGTGACTAATGAATTATATTCTCAAATACGTACCTTGTAATTGATATAACATAAAATATATTTATCTATAGTAGAACATGTTGAGACATTATATATTTCAATATTTAGTGATTTAGAAATACATAGGTACTGTATCGTTTTTATGATCTATGATCATATACAGCCCATTATACAGTGTGTTCCATTTAGAAGTGCCACCATTGGGATCTCGAGAACTATAAGAGATACGATGTCGGTTAAATGGAACTTTTTGTGCGCGTTTAGGAGGCCATCTGAGATGTGCTTTTGTTTTTCCTAAAATTCTCATAGGGCACTAGATAATGACGAAAAACTGAATATTGTTGATTTTTTCTTTTTCAAATAACTTCTAAACTGTTAGTAATTGAGAAAAAAGTTTCAAATATAAAAGATATATATTTTTATTAACTAACCAGTGGCGTACGAAATAAATTTTTATATCCGTAAATTTTCAAGATATAACACAAACTTATATTTTCTTCAATAGAACCCATATCTTATTTTAGTCTCAAAAAATAATTATTTTTTTCTTTTTTCAATGATGTAAGCGTTATTATGTTTTATATTTGTTTTGCTCCTAAAATTTAATTTTTTTCTTTATTTTTGTGAATTTTCTTATTATTTCTCAAAAAAAAATATTATTTTTATTAATTATATTGTATTTGATTGATATAATTTATTTTATGCCTTTATTACTTAATATTTTTATTCTAGACTCATAATTACAAATTACACTATAATGTGCCAAGGGCGAACTGATACAAAATATTATAAAAATTAATTTGATACGAGTTTTGAGCAATTTTTTCTAACGAAATAAATTATTTAAATACAAGGAGTATTTCTAAATAGAAATCTACCAATATTTTCAAAATAATTGTACATTTAATACAAAATAAGGAAAAAATAATAATTTTGAAGGCAAAAAAAATATAAAACATAATAACCCTTACAACATTGAAAAGAGAAAAAAATAGTTATTTTTTTGAGACTAAAATCAGATATGGGTTTCATTTAAAAAAATATAAGTTTGTATTATATCTCGAAAATTTACGGATATAAAAATTTGTTTCGTACGCCACTGGTTAGTTAATAAAAATATCTATCTTTTATATTTGAAACATTTTTCTCAATTACCAATAGTTTAGAAGTTATTTGAAAAATAAAAAATCAACAATAATCAGTTTTTCGTTATTATCTAGTGCCCTATGAGAATTTATGGAAAAACGAAAGCACATCTGAGATGGTCTCCGAAAGGCGCATAAAAAGTTCCATTAAACCGACATCGTATCTCTTATAGTTCTTGAGATCCCAATGGTGGCACTTCTAAATGGGACACACTGTATTATCAAAAAGTTAACAATGGAGCTCACTCTTATACATACATTTATGTAATTATAGCTTAAAAATTACAGTGCGACATTTTTATTTGTTATCTATTGTAACAAATATAATAGCAGGTAACCTCTTATACTACCGTAGAGTCCTGAAGGAATTATATAACAGATAAAAGTGTATATTAAATAAAAGAAGTGCAATACAACTAAAAAAAGGTGAAAACTATACAAATACAAAACAAAGTAAGTAGTGCTAAATATAGTGCATTCATTAAAGTTGTATATTACATTATTGCGTGTGCATTCCATAGAACTACCGTAGCAAAATACATCTCAAACAAAGAATATTTCATCAACCATTCGTTCTGTGCAAATTTTATATACCACAAGTGCTACATGCGAAAGAAATATTATTTACAAATTACAGAAGGTAGTAGAGTAACTAGAAAAAAGAAATATATTAGTCTACAAAAGTATAGAAGAAGAAATTTCTGATAGTTTCTCTTACCGCTGCCTGGAGCTGTTGTACTATTTCCAGCCTAGGAGTATTAGGTCCTATCCCTTGCTCTTTCAAAATGGCCGCCAAGATTGCATCATTACTCTTTCCATACGGTGTAGTCACAGTAGGCAACGTACTACTCGGAACACTTGCTACACCTTGCATATTATACTGTTTCAAAAGTTGTTGCAACTGAGCCTGCGAATCAGTTTTCGTTTGTTGTTTCGCCGTTCTGGTTGCTAATACTTCGAAAAGATTTTCCGTAGAGGCAGCCTTCTTCTCTGTTGTTGACTGGATCTTTTTTGTTGTTGATGGAGTCTTTGTTGTTGAAGTTGCCTGCATTTGTCTCAACAATAGTTCTATCTCGGCTTGAGTGTTGCTTTTTGTTTTTTGTTTGTCGGTTGTTGTGGAAATAATTTCGAAAAGACTTTTAGTTACAGGAGGCTTAGAAGTTGTTTTTAATGTGCCCAAGTCGTATTGTTTTAAAATTTGGTCGAGTTTTGTTGAAGCATCAGATTGTACTCTTGTTGAAGGTGATAGTGAGTCTAAAAGACTGAAAGTTGTTGGTCTTTTTGTTGTAAAGGGTTTGTCATTCAACGAATCCAAGATCTAAAAGAGAAAAAAAACTCATAAATTTATTCTCATTCATTCGAGAGTAGCCTGACAATGAGTTTTATATCGAAAATAGTTTTTTTTTTCTTTTTTACCTATTAGCCGCATTTAGTAAACATTTGAACAGTGAACAAAATCAATAAGTTTTGCTGTATACATTTGATGGTCGTGGTTGCCATGGCTAGGTTGGATGGAATATTTTAAATATCAGAAATATAGTTACAAAATAAAGATATACAATTTGAAGTTATAACAAAAAGAATTTTAAAAAACGACATGTTAGAAGATATTAGGAATATGAAGATACAAAGGAAATTATATTTCATCGGTGCTGGGTTCTTTTGACGTGGCAGAGTACAAAGATCTTAATCACAGAAAAATTATGCTCGCCATATGTGTTTAAAGTGGTCGTGAAATTCATTACCAATTTATTTATGTTGGAACTAGAACTAGGTAAAACGTGGCAAACTATTGTCGTAAATTTAAAGAACATGTTTACGAAGAAATGTGTGCAAGTCCATCTGTTATCGATATTAAAATTCCTTAAAAATGTGTACTAATAGGAGTTCAACAATTTGATGGTTTGATTAATTAAAGATTGCAACTATGTATATTGGCATCTGCCAAATAATTTGGAATAACACCTATTTCTATCCTTCCTAAAATCTTCATTCAAGAGTCTAAATTGTTCATAATTTATTTAATTTTTCTTTTTGCGGTAAATACAATAAACTGAATTAAATATAAAGTCTTCATTTGAAGATAATGAAGAAAATATTATTATATAGAAAAAATAGTCGTTCAAGATGAGGACACTATAATGGTAGTTCGGAGGCTAAGTGCGATGCTAAAAAGGATGGCCGGTAATAGGGTTGGTGCACCGTTATGGACACGACCTAGACTTCATATAACTCCAAATTAAGAAACTCATTTCCAGGCTCATTAAATGCATTAAAGTCCATGGTGAATATTTTGAAAAAATAAATAAAAGTATAACATAAAGATTTTATACACCAATCAAAAAAATAAAAGGTGGTAGCATGAATGGTTATTAGAAGATAACTAGGGAGAAAATGACTAGAAGTGTTTTAATTCTGTCAATCGTTTATGGTTTATTTTAGAGAAAAAAACTTCAAAAAACAGTTACAGAAAAAATAATTATACCCAACTTTTATTTTAAGTATTTTTCTCTTAAATAAACCATGAACGATTGACAAAGTTAAAACACTACAAAACAATATGTTTTAGAAATATTTTCTGAACTTTGTATGTGTATTAGTAGCAGTAAGCCCCTGGGGGTCTATTCTAATTCATAGCCACATGTGCTATCCGCTATCCGCTATACAGTGTGTCCCATTTAGAAGTGCCACCATTGGGATCTCGAGAACTATAAGAGATACGATGTCGGTTAAATGGAACTTTTTGTACGCGTTTGGGAGGCCATCTCAGATGTGCTTTTGTTTTTCCAAAAATTCTCATAGGGCACTAGATAATGACGAAAAACTGATTTTTGTTGATTTTTCTTTTTCAAATAACTTCTAAACTATTGGTAATTGAGAAAAACGTTTCAAATATAAAAGATAGATATTTTTATTAACTAACCAGTGGCGTACGAAACAAATTTTTATATCCGTAAATTTTCGAGATATAATACAAACTTATATTTTTTTAAATGGAACCCATATCTGATTTTAGTCTCAAAAAATTAACTATTTTTTTCTCTTTTCAATGTTGTAAGGGTTATTATGTTTTATATTTGTTTTGCCTTCAAAATTATTATTTTTTCCTTATTTTGTATTAAATTTACAATTATTTTGAAAATATTGGTAGATTTCTATTTAGAAATACTCTTTGTATTTAAATAATTTATTTCGTTAGAAAAATTTGCTCAAAACTCGTAACAAATTAATTTTTATAATATTTTGTTTCAGGTCGCCTTGGCACATTATAATGTAATTTGTAATTATGAGTCTAGAATAAAAATATTAAGTAATAAAGACATAAAATAAATTATATTGATCAAATACAATATAATTAATAAAAATAATACTTTTTTTTTGAGAAATAATAAGAAAATTCACAAATATAAAGAAAAAAATTAAATTTTAGGAGCAAAACAAATATAAAACATAATAACCCTTACATCATTGAAAAGAGAAAAAAATAATTATTTTTTTGAGACTAAAATAAGATATGGGTTCCATTTAAAAAAATATAAGTTTGTGTTATATCTCGAATATTTACGGATATAAAAATTTATTTCGTACGCCACTGGTTAGCTAATAAAAATATCTATCTTTTATATTTGAAACGTTTTTCTCAATTACTAATAGTTTAGAAGTTATTTGAAAAAGAAAAAACCAACAATATTCAGTTTTTCGTCATTATCTAGTGCCCTATGAGAATTTTTAGAAAAACAAAAGCACACCTGAGATGGCCTCACAAACGCGCACAAAAAGTTCCATTTAATCGTCATCGTATCTCTTATAGTTCTCGAGATCCCAATGGTGGCACTTCTAAATGGGACACACTGTATAAGTTCCAGTATTAGCCAACAGATGGGGGTCCCCATCCCGCTATCTGACTTGAATCCATCTGTTGGCTAGTAGTGGAACTTATTAATAATGCCAGATGTCAAATGGACAAGTAGTTCGGCTTTTCAATTTTGTGATCAAATACTTGTGTTCGTGTGTTATATCAATAATATTTTATTAATATCTACATATTGTAAGTACCTATTTAAATTATAATAATAATAATAATAATAATAATAATAATAATAATAATAATAATAATAATAATAATAATAATATAAAAATCTGTTGGCTAGTAGCGGATAGCGGATAGCACATGTGGCTATCCCACTTGAATCCATCTATTGGCTAGTAGTGGAACTTATATAGCGGATAGCGGATAGCACATGTGGCTATGAATTTAGAATAGACCTCCTGGTTAAAAATAACTATTACTAGCAATATATTATATTTTAAGAAAAACTAAAATATTGCTAAATTTAAAACATTTCATGTAAATTATATTCTTTTTTGTTCAAAGTAAAATATCGTTTTGTTCTGGTACAGTCATTTTTTATTTACAGATTACCATTTTCATCAAATATCATGTCAAAAAAATTTTAATCAAAAAAACCTTAAAACTAATTAAAATATGACTAGTACCATTGAAAAATATTAATACCTGTTCAGGTTGATATTAAAAAGGATAAAGAACAGTATTTTCCTTAATTATGTAAAAGTGCAATTAATTATTTGTGCTTTTTTATACAATCTACGATATACATACGCTGTTAATAGAAGTAGCAGATTCTCTGGAAGGTCTAGAAGTAGTCGATTTTCCCAAAGTTTTCGGTCCTCCTGGAATCTATTAACAAACATGTACAACACGAAACAAAACATCAAACTTACAATCATACCAAGTTAGTCAAGAACGACAATTGTTTCAAAAGAGCAGCTTGCTCCCGTTCTAATTCGGCTAACTGCTCCAAATTCCTCTTTTGCTCTGCCGTTAACGTCTTCAGTGTACTAGAAATTGTTCTGACTGTTGTAGATGAAATCTGCACAGTTTGTTCTGGTTCAGGAGTTATAGTGACCAACTCTACTGCTGGAGTGATAGTAACTCTTTCAGTTTCAGGACTAGCACTAGACTGCAATTTCGCCAATGTAGAAGACCTTTCAGCTTCAGATGTTGTTGGAGAAATTGTTGTTGTAGTAAAGAATCTTCTAGAACCTCTCCTAGCAGGTACAGTTGTTGTTTGAACAGTTGTCCTGATTGTTGTTGGACGGCGACGCATTGTTGTTATTGGAGGTTCAGTTGTTGTAGGAGTGGGTGTTGTTGGAGGCCTAGTAGTAGTTGTTGTAGGAGCTCTTGTTGTAGTTGGAGCCATTGTTGTTGTAGGGGGTCTAGTTGTTGTTGGAGCTTTGGTTGTTGTTGTAGGAGGTCTAGTTGTTGTAGGAGGTCTAGTTGTTGTAGAAGGTCTAGTTGTTGTAGCAGGTCTAGTTGTTGTAGGAGCTCTGGTTGTTGTTGTAGTCGGCCTAGTTGTTGTGGTTGTTGGCGCTTGTGTTGTCGTTGGCCTAGTTGTTGTGGGTGCTTCTGTTGTTGTAGGTGCTGGAGTTGTAGTAGTCGTTGTTGTAGTAGTGGTTGTTGTAGTTGTTGTGGGTGCCTTAGTCGTTGTAACAACTCTCATGGTTGTAGGTACTCTAATAGTTGTTGGCGCTCTAGTAGTTACAACAACTGTTGATGGGGCAGCTGTTAATGGTGCTTGTGTTGTTGAAGGCACTTTCTGTGAAGTAGGAGCCATAGTTGTAGGTATCATTGTTGTATCAGGCATCATTGTTGTAGGCATAGGAGGACTCTGTGTTGTTGGAGCTTGAGTTGTAGGAGATACTTGCACAGCTGCTCGGAGATTTTGTCGCATTTGTTCCATAATATCCAGTAACATTGTTGTTATTATTGGTGTTGTTGATGATACACGTTGAGTTGTTGGCGATACTTTGGCAGTAATTGCTGCGGGTTGTTCTGTTGTTGGTGGCATAGTGCTAGTAGTAGTTGTACTAGTTGGTGTTGAAGGTTTTTGTGTTGCTGGAGTAATAGCAACAACATTGCTCGGTGGTGTACTGCTGGCACTGCTTATAACGTTTGCGTCAGAGTTAATTTTGTTTCCAATCTAAAAATGATGTTGTTTTAATAATTTGTTAAAGGCTGTATGTGTAAGCTTATCACCTCTACAATAGGTGGAGCAGTTACTGGTTTCCATCTAAACACAGCATTGCCCAACCCACTGATTTGCCCAGGTCTATCTGTTTTTACTTGGTTCGTCTATAAACCAACCAAAACATTCAAACCCTTCTTATACCCATGCAATGATCTCATATTCTATACTCACTAAAGGATCTATTTCTAGAGTCTTATACATCACGCTTCCAGTTGTCGTTCTATCATTTAGGAGTTGATCTAAAGTCGGTAGAGCAGAAGAGGTACTCATGTCCGATGAGTCGTCCTGTAACGTGAATTTAATTATGATTTGTACGATACTGATGGAGGTCTACCCCTTGCGTTGACTAGTTAGTTGCTGTGGAAGGCTGGATTATACAAATAAAGCAATCAGTCACCTGATGGTCTCGATGATCTCTACTACGCCCTGTTAAAGCGATGGCATGAGCTTGAAATGAAACAACTCTTCTAGTATTTTTAATTTTGATTATAATTAAAGGTGATGTGCATGAGTCAGTCACTGAACGAGAGTATGACCAGGTGACCAAAGGGAAGGATAAGCCTGAAAACCTCACAGGATTTACCAGTTTCTTTTAGAATAGGATATTTTTTGTACAAACAGAAAAGAAATAGTATTCACAACAAAATAAAAGAAGAACTTTAAGAAGCCCTTTTTCAAAAGCGGTTCTTGCGGGCAAATATTAAAAAGAATCTGTATTCACAAAGATATATTTAATTTTCATCTGCTCTGCTCGTAATTTTCCTGTGATAATCCTATACATAAAGAATTTCTAGAGCTTAATATATTTTTAGCTTTGAAGATAAATTGTTAGTCTTAAAAGATTATTTAGATGTTCTGGTGGTATTTTATGTAATCTTGTAACTTATGTGAGTTTATCTGTAAAACCTATATGTACAGTAAACCCTGTCAAATTAGAAACACATGATTTATGACACCTACATTCTGAATAGTACTACTGGTCTGGTAAGATATACATGGCAGAAGTAGATACTCGAAGAAGAAGATGATGAAATCTGGAATATTTCACAAGTGATTTGGGTTCGAAATTCAGTGGGTCATAAATTTTAATTTTAATTTATTATTTTTATACCTTTGGACGTTATATTAATTATATGTACATATGTATCTACATTTTTTATATTCTGTGTCCTACCTTTAACGCAAAAATTTGTGTAGTCGTAACCTTATGTATGTAAATTTATAAATTTACAAGATGTACAAAATACAACCATTACCATTTGTTTAGTAAATACAGATTCCTTTTATAAATTAGCTTCAAAAGTACTTCTTTTAGTATGTGGTGAATACAAATAAATAACATAGTTTTCTTTAAGTTATTGAATTAGAAACATTTAGAACATGGAAGTAGAATCACAGTTATCAAATTAGAAATGTTTAAATATATTACACAAAAGTAGTGCGTATTTAGATAAAGAAAGAATTTGGAAGGATTATATATACAATATAATATTTGTAATATGTTTAATATTGATTTGATTGAGTAGTATATGTGAGTGTTTGTGCAAACTGATAAATGGTGAGGTCCGACGTGTTTAAGCGCAACCAGAACCAAAGTTACTTGAGGGTAGATACCGTGGTGAGTGTTGCTTTGCCGCTGTCGGGAGTTACTTGGTTACTGGTTATGTCCGGAGGGTTGGGCCGGGTGTCAAATCCACGCACTTGTATAACGGGTTCCTCGGGTACCAGCGTACCGTTCGGAAACTTGCGAATTATTGTGTTATTGGGATATATACCCACGATCAGGAACGGGGTCTCTTTAGTAGGGTACATACTCGGTTTTTTACGTACCACTGTATTGTTGGGCAAGATCGCGAACAAGTAGTAGTCCTTGTCAGGAGCCACCGTTGAAGGAGTGGGAGTGTTAACCGTCTGTGTTTGTTGTTTAGGCGGAATAGTGTTAGAGGAGATATCAAGTGTTGTTGTATCAAACACAAGAGTAGTAGTATCTACAACAGTGGTCGTCTCTGGCTCTGGCTGTTTAGTAGTGCTAATGATCTCGAAAGGTAAAGCGGTTTCGGTGCTCTGTACAGACTCTGTGCTTGCTTCGAAAGAGGCCAATTCCACTGCGGAGATATCGTTCGCTGAGCTTACGCTCACGCTCTCTATGTTCACCGAGAATCGCGGTGCGAATAGAGATTGCAATTCTACTGAAGATACAGAAGTTGCCATTGTGCTGCCTGCACTGCCTACTGTTGTTCCTTCAACTAGATTCGACTCTGTAGTTGACTCCGTTGTTGCCATTGGAGTTGTCATCTGAACATTATTTTCTCTCATATCAGTAGTAGAAGGCATACTGGTAGTAGACATCGGTTCAGAAGTAGTCATCTGAACAGTTTCCTCGTTCATTGTAGTTGAAGGAATATTGGTAGTTGATCCCACTGAAGCTGGAGTAGTCATTTGGACCATATCCTCTGGCATAACAGTAGAGGCTACATTTGTAGTAGACATTACGGGTTCGGCAGTAGTCATTTGAACATTTTTTTCTGGTACAACAGTAGAAGGTACATTTGTAGTAGATACTTCTACTTCAGGAGTAGGCATTTGAATGATTTTTTCTGGTACTACAGTAGAAGGAACATTTGTAGTAGATACTGCTACTTCAGGAGTAGTCATTTGAATTATTCTTTCTGGTTGAACAGTTGAAGGCATATTTGTAGTAGAAGGAATATTTGTAGCTAATGTAACAGGTTCTGGAGTTGTCATTTGGATTATTTTTTCGGATCGTACAGTGGAGGGAACATTTGTAGTAGAAGGAATATTTGTAGTAGACATCTGTACAGTCGTAGAAGGAACAGTTGTAGGATTAGGAGTTGTCATTGTCATAGTCGGTGTAGAAGACATTACAGTAGTACTAGCTGGAATATCAGTTGTACCCATAGTAGTAGTTTTTGGACTATTTATTGCCGTTGGGAAATTATTTCTCGTTGCAGTTGTTGGAACAACAGCAGTGGCATTGGCAGCTACAAGAGGCAGAGCTTTAGGAGTGCTACTGCTTCCTGGTTTAGTAGGAGGAGTGGCAAGGTTAAGCAAACTTATCAAAGTAGAGAGCGTTCGCTTCTGGAGGGTATTCTCCGTGGAAATCTCATTCAAGAACCCTCTAATTGGGTCAAGAGAGGAAGATGATTGGGTGGTTAACGTAGGCTGAGGCTGAGTAGATAGAATAGTAACCGACCTCACAGATTTTTCAGTCGGGGGAGTGCGTTTAGTGGTAGAAGAAGCCACCGTGCGACTACGACTAAATTTAGCTTTTTTCTGAGTTGGTTTAGTTATAATTACCACGCGTTCTGTAGGGGAAGAACCAGTTGTTGTATCCACTATACTTCTTATGGACGATAAAGAGTTTAGAATATTTTCTATAATCGATTGCGGCGTTCCAAACGCTATTTCTTCTCTTCGTTTCGGGATCCTCTGTATGGTAGACTGCGTCGTTGTGGTTGTTGTTGGTTTCGTTGTCGTTGTTGTTGTAGTAGTTGTTGTTGAATTCTGCGTCAGAGATTGAATAATACGTTCAAAAAGTGAGACGTTTTTCTCAGTTGTTAGGTTATTAGTATTATCTTCATTGATGGTTCGTTTATGTATGTTTTGTTCCGTTATGTTTTGTGATTTGGTAGTAGATGAGACAGTAGAACTAGAGCTTGTTAGACCAGAAGTAGAAGTAGGGGAAGAAGAAGTATTTGAAAGAGGAGAATTAGTACTAGTAGAAGTGATGGCATTTAAGATTGACTCGAGAATATTGGGCGGTCGAGTACTAACTTTAGTCTCTGTCAACGTCTGGTTATCGTAATCGTCTCTGATTAGGTTAGCGGAGGGGATGGAGACTCTCACGGGCTCATCCAGTGAAATGATTTCCATTCCAAGCTCATTCTCCTCCGTTACTACGCCCGCCGAAGTCGTTGTCTGCAAACAAACTTTCCCTTTCATCGGATTCAACCAACTACCTACTCTCTACATTCTGCAAATGTTATCAATTATTAAATGTCGATATTTACAACGACTCAACCCACAATAGAAAGCAAATCTATCAAGCTTGAATTTTTTTGCTGGACAGCAAAAAATATCCAGTTTTTGTCTGTTCTAGTAATCGACCTTTCAAACTTGACAAATATGCTTAAACCTTTTATAAATTATTGGTTCTATGTAATAATATGTCTGATATCTACATATTTACAAGATGATAGAAAATGAAAAGCCAATTTTCAATCCAGTTGCATTTATTAGTAAAATAAACTATAGATAAAATACAAAATGGTCTTACATCTAACCCAGATCTAACTAAGAGTACAACACCTTATATATAAAGTTATATAAAGTTTACAAAAGTATATATAGTTATGATACAAATATAAAAATCTGGTTAAAATAGTTAATTATATACAATAATTGTGTATAAAATGGTATAAAATACTGATTGTGCACAAAATTAGTGGTGCGTAAAAATAGAAAATAGAGTAGAAAAGTAGAAAAAAGTATAAAAATTATAATGTAAATGTGAATCAATGATTTGTAAAAAAATACTGAAAAATTCCTTTGGTTTTTATGTACAATGAAATGTTGATAAAAAGGCGAAATATCTGCTGACAGTGGCGGAGAATTAATTTTTAAAAAGGGACCAATTAACAATGACATTAATGGAAAGAAAGTATACATTTCTCTGTTCGCCACCACTGATTTTAATCATAGTCCTTTAACATTGCCTAGTCTAAGTTCAAAAGAAAGTAGAGGTAAAAAATGCACCATTTTTATGAGTATTATATTTGAGTATTATCTTCCCTTGAAAAAGGTATCACGACTTACCCTGACGGCAAAATTTTAACAAAAATTAAAGCTTGACTTTCATAAATTTTAATCTCATCCTTGTAGATCACAGTGTCTTCCTAATGACGTCACAACCGGTTAAACGACCAATGAGAGTCGTGTTCGATATCCTTTAGACAAAAGACAGTCGTGTTAATAACAATTAACAAAGCAATTGTTTCTTGTCTGTGCCTTATTGTATGGTGTGATTTTATTGTAGTTGATGAGGTTTCCGTTGTAAGTGGTTGTGTCGGACTTCCGGTTTGCTGCTTTCGTAAATTAGCTTTCCGGTAAATGTGGATGTATGGATTGATTGTTAGTATAAAGATAGCTTTGTGCAAACTTTTAGTTTTTGAGATATTTACAAAGAATTTATAACTATTAAAATATTCATGAAATAAAAAAATATTGTTTCTTAAAAATCTTATGTAGGTAATAAAAATGTTTTCTATACATACAAACGAGAAAAACTATATTCAAATAATAAAAATATAATGGCCCGTATGCGAAAGTCACTTTTATAATAAAAGCAGTAAATGAAAGCGCGCTATTACATTAAAATATTATTGTGTAAAACACCACTTTTAACAAAAGCGCTAACAAAAGCGAGTTCAACATACGAACCGTTGTTTTCATTTTATGGTACTAAAATAAAAACATATTCATGAGTAAAAAATATATATCTCAAAAATTAAAAGAATTATAAACATAATTCTAATTGAAGTATTGACATATTTATTACAATATTGTTATGTGAATATAGATACAAAGACAAACATACTTTTATTAGTTTACTCCCATTTACCGAAAACCTAATTTACACAAATGGATACAATTGGCTTTTCATTTGAAATGAGCTACGGTTACGGTCTTAAATGACTGAAAATGAAGTCCTACGATTCTTTATTTCCCTATTATATTTCATTATCAAATAGTAAAACTACGTTCTATTTTCCAAAAAGAACAGAATCTCTTTTCTAAGTACTTATGTATTACCAGTAGCCGTTTAATTTTAAATAATTTAACGAAAAAATGTTCTTTTAAAAGCAACGTTTACGTTACAAACTTCGTGTGCCATTTATTTCGATATGCTTTTGATTTGTTAAATGAGCATTCAAAATTAAATAAATGTTGGTAATACCAATCCAATGTGTATTACTGTGTTTACCTAAACATTTATTTAAAAAAAAAAGTTTACAGACTGTGTACTTTAGTAATGTAAACGAAATACAAACTTTACAAGTTAAAGCAAATAATCGTTTACAAGTTTTTTTAAAAATCAAACATTCAAATAAACTCTGAACCTACTACCCTGCAGACGCATTGCGTAAAATATAAAAAAAATCTATAATTTCTGGAAAATGAACGCACAGCCTTTAATACCAGACTATTTTCCGTTATTACGGTTTTTGACCTTATGAATGCTAAAACTAAATATAGTAGAAATCCTTAGTACCTTTTATTATGCATAATTCAGATAACCGTGTACTGCATATTTATAATCAAACGTGCTATTAACTTCAACCAATTTTAATCGATGTTTGGTAAATTCTTTACTACAAATTCATGGAAAATCCCTGAGTGTTATCTATACTGGTAAATTTATTTTATGGTTAAATTCACAATAACGCAAATTGGCCCATAATTAATGAATCTTTTGAGTTATATATTTCACATAAAGGTTGTAGGTAATAAAATTCTACACCCAAATCACTCATCAGATTTTATTTTGAATGCTTTGTAAGCTCATCTATAGTGATACCCATGAAATTGACACAAAATTACAAATAAATGCATAATATTTAAACTGACAGAAAAAGTAGTTCATTAGGTTAGTTATTAATTTATTTGAATTATGTTATAAAGCAAAATTTCTTTTTAAGTTTTAAATAGAACGTTTTCATCAAAAATAAAATCTGCAAATAATTCAATGGCATCATTCGGACAGTTCAAATATTTTGCATTTATTTGTAATTTTGTCAATTCCATGGGTATCAATAGAAATGAGCAAGATTTATAAAAATTCAAATATGATTTTACAGTTCACAAAGCATGCAAAATAAAATTTAGGTGTAGAATTTTATTATCTACAACCTTTATTTGAAGCATTTTTATCAAAAACTAATAGGTACATAACTAACTACAACAAAAAATTAAAATTAACATCGTATGCCCTATGCAAGGTGTTATGTAAGTGCGCAACGCTTAACCGATAACCGCTAACCCCATAGATAGTAAATCTATCAATAATTTTTATTTTACATGCTTTCTATAAGAAAATATAGAGCCCCCTAAAACTGACCAATTCAAAATTTTGTGAAAAAATAAAAATCAATGTGATCTCTGGAAAAAGTGTTGATTGTCAAAATTGACGTCGCTGCATAGGACTTTCACAATGAAAAATTACACGTTTATCATTAAGTGGAATTTTGATATTCAATAAACCAAATATAAATTGTACGGTAATGCAAAAAGCATTTGTCATCAGTTTTGACAATCAACATTTTTTTAATACATTGATTTTTATTTATTTACAAAATTTTTAACCTCGACATAATTGGTCAGATTTAAGAGGCACCCAGTGCCGGATTAACCATGAGGCGCATGAGGCGCGCGCCTCAGGGCCCGCGCCTGTTAGGGGCCCGGATACGGCACCATTTTGTCGAGTTTTTATTTTTTTAGAGTTATATTTTATTTACTTTATGAGTTTATTTCTGTTGTGATTGTTTTTCTGTTTGATTTTTGAAATAAATTATATTTTTGGGGTCTTAATCCGGTCCTGGAGGCACCAGTTCTTACAGAAAGCATGTAAAATAAAAATTATTGCCAGATTTACTATCTATGGTGTCAGTTCTACCATCGGTTAAGCGTTATATGCTTACTTATATAACTTCCTGTATAACGGATTTGAAGTAGACATCTGTATATAAAAATACAAATCGTAAATTGTTGAATTTGCTGTTATTATTTTGATCATCGTCGAATATTTCAGTTATCCGACAAATAGTTATCTGTAACTCTATCCAGAGGTGGAAAGACGGGCTCCTTAACGTGGAAAAATATTTTTTCTCTGTAGAATAAATCGTATGCCTAAAAATTTTCCTCTGAGAATTGTCAATAAATCACTTTCATATTTCTTCACAAGGTCAAAGACCATCTTGTTCGAAAAACTGTCCATATTACAGGCTGTACTATTTGAAGTAAATCTCTCTACTATCGCTGGCTACTAGATGATGAGATTGAAGTTACCGTGTCGACTTACCGAGACGTAAGGGGTGACAGTTGGAACAGTGGGCACGTAAGCAGGTGCCTGTGAAGGTTTAAACCCTGTGGCACGCAGAAGATCCGAACGGTACTTGGCGCTATACCTAGGTTTAGCAGGAGCAGACTTAACTGGAGCAGGCTTTGCAGGAACTGCTGCGGACTTCACTGCCTGCAACACACAGCGGATTTAATGGTTGATGAGAAATAGGGAAAGTTAGAAGAATAATGAAAGTTGTTTTGTGTTGAATGAACACAGTTAGAGGTGTAATGTGGGTTATATAACTCGGAAAATAGCAGTACGCATTTGTAGTCGTATTGTATACCAATAAATATTTTTTTTTAACACCTCTAGTAAGATAAGACTATTGAAAATATCTGTAGGTAGATGTCTTACATATATGGATGTATTGCGTATAACACTATTACGATTAGAGATGCATTCGGACCGGGCCGGGCCGGGCTTTGAGGTTTGGATCGACTCGGCCTGAAAATCAAAATTACCGACCCGATTTGAAGATCGATTCGACAAAAAAATTAACTAACCCGGCTCGAAAATTGACTCGAAATCGGGCCGGACTTCGGGCCGGGCCGGGCCAAAGCTCGAAATTGGGTGCATCCGGCATTCCAAATGTTGATTTTTATGTTAAGGCGAAATGTTTAACTTTTTTCGTGTCAAACTTATAAAAAACCTCTACATTCTTATAACTTTCAACATTAGTTAACATAAGTAGTTAAAAAAGAGACCCTTCTAGTGTAAGTTTGTTATAAAAATTACAGACCTACGAGTATTTAACACTTTGTTTACAACAGGATTTAAACAACTTTTTCACAAATCTTATATAAAAAAATATAATTTTTTACATAAGGATTTTTTATCTAACTTTGTTTCTGCTAAAAAATAGGACAAGAAATCATTATGGTACGAACAAAAATCACTTTTATTTAAGTATACGATTAATAACAATAATAATAGCAACATTACAATATAATTATTATGCTTTAATGAATAACCTTGAATTCTTGAAGTAAAATAATACATTTTTATTTATTAATATGTGAAGTGTGTTGTTATTAAATCATTTTGATCCTTTTTAACTTCATCCATTTCATTAAAATATTAAGGAAACTGTGCATTTGATTGAACTATAAGATTTTTCGGGCCGGCCCGAAAAGCTCGAATTTTCGGGCCGGGCCAAAAACAAAAGTCCGACTCGCCTCGATTTTTGAAAATGATTAACCCGATTCGGTCTGATAAAAAATATCTTCGGCCCGGCTCGACGATCGACTCGAAATCGAGCCGGGCTTCGGGCCGGGCCGGGCCAAAGCTCGAAATCGAGTGCATCTCTAATTACGATAAACAATTTGAATTTCTACCCTTTATTATGTCACTTAGTCACACACAAAGGAATACATGACTACAAACATTGCTGAAAAATATGAACTCCACTCTCATGTTAAAAATTCAACTTCACGTTCACACATTTATTCCAAACAGTGGCGGCTCTTCAGGGAAGACAAGGGAGGCTAAGCCTCCTCTTAACTTATCAGGATATAAACTTTTTGAAAACATTTACTTTCATGTTTATTCTTCTTTCTATTTTCATTAATTTTGTATTGTTTTGCATGTGTAAAATAGTTTTAAAGCATAATTTTTCTGTATTAACCATGTTACGCCTATTTTTTAGACCGCTGTGCATACAACGGAGGCTAAGCTCCTCTGCACTTTAAACGCATAGACCGGTAGTATAATATAATAACAAATTAAATTGTTTTTTAAACATTTCAATACCACCGGTCATAGTAGTCTACGAAAAAATTTTCAAAAAAAGAAATATCAGATATGACCTTCCAAAGACACACAAAAGTAGCACTTAACCGAAGTCATAGCTAGTTTTAAATGAGACACTCTGATCTTTTTCAAAATTAGTAAGTACTAAAAATGTAACTATGGATTAATACAATTTATAATAATATTTAATTTTCTATTACCTAAAATTACAATAATCGTGACTTTCTGACGGCCAAATACATTTTTATTAAATTTATTTAATTACAGTTAAAATAATATACCAGTGTTTGTAAAATATATTTTTTAAAATATTTTATGGGGTGTTGTATGTAAATTTGTTGTTTGTTCCACATATGTATTGGTTGAGTAGAAGAATAGCCATTGGCTGAACTCCGCCATTGTCTGAAGTCAATAAAGTTTATTTATTATTATTATAATTACTATTAATATTAATATATTAATTATTTATTAACAGTAATTAATATTGTATATTAGACAAAATATAATAGAATAGTGCAAAAAATACTCAAAATTATTTTGTCATAATTTAGCGAATAAAACATGTGTAATTACCATACAAATACAAATGAAACTGGATGGCAGTAATATATGATAGTTAGCTGATATTTGCATTTATTTATTTATTTTTGGCTATTGACATTTTTAGATATTTGGAAGAAAATTACATTAATTATCAGTTGCAAATGTCTTTCCTTATTTAGCTCATGGTAGCACTATAAATATTTCAAAATGTTTTGAGGGAAATTATGTCACACCTGCAAAATTTAAACTACGAGTATGTAGTAAATTAAAAAATGTATTTCGGTTAAATAAAATAAAGAACATCTTTCAAATTGAATTTTTGTAATTAAAAAAAAATTGAAGAATAGGTACTTCTTTTTGACGACATGGACAATTGTTTTATATTAATTTAAGTAAATTTTACAACACAGGATTATATTATTTATGGGTCGATTCTGTTCAATACTGTAAGTCTTACAGATCTGTAAATCTGTAATAAAGTAACAAAAACACATCTATACTTTATACTTGTTGCCTAATATAAAATTACACATAAGAGTGGCAGTTTTCGTTGCTATTTTTCTTCATTATTTACAGATCTGTAAGACTTACAGATGTGCACAGAATCGACCCATTAATATCTGCCTTAGAGGTCATAGGTATTTCGAAAAACATTCAATTAAAAGATTATATGTGAATGTGAAAATTATAGATCACTGATTACTTGTAAAAAAATTAAGAGAAATTTCCTAAGTTTTGTATAATTAAATATTATCACATATGCAATTTATTAGATACTGAACTGTTTTTGAAGGAAGTGTATAATTATTAACATATGTTAATAACTAGAACTTTCTTCATTTACATAATAGGTAAAAAGTCTTATCCATATCCATATCATGTATCACGTATGAACCTGATGCTTATTATAAATGCATTTAATTTTATTTTCTTTGTAAAGAAATTTTCACCAAAACAAATATGAAAAGTATAATTAATATTCATTGCAGTTATAATATATAATGATGTATGTTTTCAATTTATTTCTAAAACTTACGGTAAAATTTTCTCACGTTAACGATTTCAAGCTATTAAAATACTATTTCTGAAAATTGAAATTTTAATTCCGGACCCACAGCCACAGTTATATTGCGTTAATAATAATTGTTATATAAATAAATAAATAAATATATCATCACGACATGTACCCATTGGTACCTGCCAATCTGCTTTGAATACAGATATCGGTAACGGTAATACGCGGGCGCTTAGCAAGCGTCACCTCAGGGACACTCATTGCTGGCGTGGAAAGTGCACCACATATGGGTCAATTTTCTGTCATTTAAAATTCGAAAAAATATTTGGCGTCGGTCGGAATGGAATTCGGTTCACCAGATTCGCGACCAGACACTCAATTCTAAATTCATTTTTTTACGATTTAAACGTAGATGCTACAAATTTGACCAATAGCGTACAAAAAATATTTAATGGGATATTTCGGCATTTTTTTTTTTCTTTAGTTCAGATCAGTAGAACTATAAATATCTAATTAATTTTGAGTAAGAAAATGTATATATCAACTGAGATATGAACTTATAAAAATTCGATCGAAATTCAAATTTTACCATCATGGCTTGCGGACACTCATGTGACGAAGCGAATTAGCCAATCAGAACTTGGGGAGAAACTGTCACATCGAAGGTCAGAGAGCTAGGCAGCTTTCCAAATTCAAGAGTACCGTAATTTAAGAGTGTAGTGTGTTTTGGAAGAATGAGTTTTGTTGGAGTAAAAAATTGAAATTAATTTTTAAAAAATTAACAAAACTACTTATAATTACAACATTAATGTCAAGCCCTCTCTGAGAGTAAGGTTATTAGTTTTGGAACGATTTTGAGTAATTTCGTACTCTGTAGTAGAGTTTTGGAACGCAACTCTAAAGTTTGTTTTGGTAGCGTGTTCAGGGGTTTATGAGTTTTGTTTTCATAGTTTGGCAGTTTTCATATTAAAGTTTTTAGTGCGTATTGAGTTATTTTATATTTTTTTTGCGAAACTATGAAAACAAAACGCATAATACGCTATAAACCAAAACAAACTTCAGCTCCCCGTCCTTCAATCTGACAGTTTCTCCCTAGGTTCTGATTGGCTAATTCGCTTCGTCACGTGAGTGTCCGCAAGCTATTAACATTTGCAAAGAACTTGAGCAGCTATATCCGCTAATTTAAGCCTGTTTTATATTTGTTAATTTTTTCGTCAATTTTAAATTAAAAACTCTAGAAATTGACCTTGAAACACTTGTATTACACTTGCCAATTTTTTGCGTTAATTTTAAGTTTTTGAGAAATACACACATACACAAACACATACAGACATCATCGTGTAAATGTTAAAATTGGATTCTAGGGACCTAAAATTGTGGACATTTACTAAAATCTCGATATGCGATTTTTAGCACGATCCGTATACTTCCCTCACCAAGGGTAGCGGGAGATAAAAATTGATAAATGTAAACGGTTGCATAAAAATTGGTAAATTTATTGCACAATTCCGTTTTATTGAGCTTGGCCAAGTTCTTAAAACTGACAGAAAAATTGACGAATGTGAAGCAGAGGCTTGAGTTTAACGAATGAATAACGTCAATTATATCACATTTTTGCTAAAATTTCTTATATTATAGCAAAACCCAGTTATTCGGTTATTTGCAAAAACTGGCTAATCAATGAATCGAAATAACTGATCACCTGGTTTAACCGCGGCTAACCGTCCAACTGATTTTCTATTTCTTGTAGACCTCTGTAACCGGTTAACTCAGTAATAGGTTAACCTTTTGATACTAAAACTTTATTTGGAGTTCAAGGTTAAATAGATAATTGTTAAATAATCCCTAAAACTGTTCGAACATTTTTGGACCTCTGGTATGGTTGACTTACTGAGTAACTAAATCTGCTCTGTTTTTCATATTTGTTTTTGGACCTCTAGCATGGTTGACATGTTGAGTAATCCAAAACTGATCTGTTCTTCGACGTAAGTTTTACTGATGATGGCAACTTAGTTGCCGAAATTCGTATATAGTTTTAGTGTTTTTTAGTTAAGGTTTAGGGGTTATTTAACTATTAGGTTAACCTTTTAATCGAGTATTGTTGACAGAACTATTGAAAAATTTTGATGTACAGATTATAGTGATATAAAAGTTTGACATTTAGTTTTCTTATAAATTATAAGTTACTGTGCAAACATATGGCAATTATATATGATTTTTTTTTTTTTAGTTCTTTTGGAAGTAATAATGATATTTACATCTTTGAAAAGACTAACTGTAGTAGCACTTTTACTTCCAGGACTGTAAAAAGTATTAGGTATAATTTTCTTACCTCTGTGGTAGGAACCGGCGGTTCAAACACAGCATTTCCTCTCGGCAGATATTTCCTCTCCTTCCTATCTTTAATCTCCTTTCTTATGCTCCTTTCTGTTGTCACACTTTTCTTACTGCTGTACACCCCTGTGGGGTGGTTCCTCTGAGTACTTCTTGTTCTGTCTACCCCTGGAGTAGTTAAGGTTCTGTTCTGATTGCTCTTGAACCTGGCATGGAACCTCTGCCGAGTCACCTTGGAGGAGATGGAGGTGAGGACTTCCTTCGTGGTGGAGGTACTAGGTGTTGAAGAGCTTGGTGGTGGTCTGGGAGAGGTTCGTCGGGGGAGGGAGGGGATAATAGGGATGGTGTTGTCTTCGTCCTAAAAAGATTCAGAAATTAAATGGATAATTGTGAAATTTTTATTTTTGTAGGGATGTGTAACTGTGATAACTAAAAAAATGTGTATTGCATATCAATTTTTGCCTTAACCCTTGCACCACCACAATAATTTTATACCTTGACCCATAGGTCATAGACCAAAACTGGGCAAAATTTATTATTTTACTTTTATCATAATATTTATTAAACTCCCTTTATTAATAATTATCCAGATTTGTATTTGTTTAATAATTAAACTTAATACATATTAAAAAAAACATACATAATTATAAAATAAAACATATAATTCTTTTAATTATCTTAATAAATAATATAACTAAAAAATATATTTCAAAATTTTCTCTCCATCGTCATCTTTGAGCAATATAAACTAATTATTTCTCTTATTTCCTTATTTTATTATGATTATTAAATCATAACATCGTATTCAAAATCGGGTTATCGTAAATAAAAATAAAAAAATCTTTTGTGGCAAACACAATACCTCTCGCCATTTCCATTTTCTTGTTATATAAATATTGTATTACACTTCGGTGTCGAAACATCGTTTTAGAATAAAAAAAAAATTACAGAACTTTACCCAAACATTGTTTTTTATTGTACCATATCTTCTGCACACATACAATTCTAATTATGTCTATTTTTCATTGTATGAGGAAGTTCCCAAATGTCAGAGATTCTTCCAATTCATTAACAAGATTGGCGGTATTTCTGATGGATATATGCATTTTACCTATAATTTTAAATATTTAATAATAAAATTAAATATACTTCCCCGGAAAAGCTTTCAGAATGTCACTGAAACTGTTGATTTTTGACATTGACATTTATCTGTCATTTACAAACTATGCTACAAACATTTGAATTTTCAAATGGTTTTATTAGGGCCAGTTCTACAATGTCCGGTCAGAATTTTAACTTGTAAAACTGGCCATTAGTGTAGTTTAGCCTCTGCGATTTATAACATCTGATTATTCTATATATTATAGTGTCTTTATCTCTAAATCTAGATATAAAAATATAATAAAAAATCTGTTGTGGCCAGCACAAAACCTTCCGTCAATTCCATGTATTTTGTACAAATCCCATACCAAAAGGTCCTTGGAACAGATTCTATATAATATCATGTAAAATCGAACACAAACACATACTATTTTTTACAAATTCCATACCAAAAGTTCATTTAAAAAGGTTCTATAAATCCAATAAAATTATAACATAAACTACACTAAGTAATGTCCTTCCATCTTCTCTTTGGCCTTTCTCTGCGTGTCACTTGCGAGCAACACTATGACATACTAATTTTAGATCCTATACTTTTTTCCATATTTGGTTTTGCACTTGCAACTGACATCTGTCAATTAAATTTTTTTGAATAATTATGTCAGCTGTTTCCATGATAAATAGCAATGCTGACTAATTTTTGAAAATTAATTTCTTTATAATGCTTTAACTCTACATCTATTGAATATGAAGGAAAATGAATAATCAAACCATATAGAGAAGAGTATTTTCTTTAATAAATATAATAACAAAATGTCAAAAAATAATATTTAACTGCGTTTTTTTAAGAAAAACTGTTAAAAACTTCAAATAAGGGTACTTCCGGTGGATCAATTATAACCAAAATCTAATCAACTCTTCATATGGATGTACAGAAGAGGAATACGAAAGAATTATAATTTTTAGAACTGTAGTATTGGAGTTATCGTCGGAGAAAAAATTGTCACACACGGACACACATACACACACACGTACACACACACGGACACACACACACACACACATACATACAGACATCATCTTAAAAATAGTAAATTCGTATTGTAGGGACCCTAAAACGTGCTTATTCATTAAAAACTCACTACCGAATTTTTTGACCAAAGACAATACCTTCCTTACCTAAAGGTGACGGAAGGTAAAAATGTAAGTACATTAGATGGAGAATTTTGTTCTTCAATATTTCTAATAACAAAAATTTCCAAAATATAATATTTAGAAGAAACTACTACTTCCGGTTGTCCATTTGTTACCAAAACCTTTCCAGCTCTTCCCATGAATGTCAGATTGAAGAATACGTAGTTAAACAGGTCTTAAGTATTATAGTTTTTGAGGAATCGTCCTCCCAGACACACACACACACACATACATACATACACACATACATACACACAAAAACACACACACATTCATACAGACATAATCATAAAACTAGTAAAATCGTATTCTAGGGACCATAAAATGAGCTTATTTATTAAAAAAACCACCGATTTTTTGACCAAAAGCAATACTTTCCTTACCTAAAGGTGACGGAAGGTAAAAGATGATGTTTTGGAAATGTAGGTACTTACTGGAGTTATCATTGTGAAAATATAAAAATCATCACATGCATGCACAGATATTATGAAAATGTAAAATCGTATTTTAAAGCAGTTAGAAAAGTGACTCCAACATCCACACATACATACACGCACACGGACATTATCAGCTATAATATCCCGAGGACATTGATAATTACGAAATAATTTTATAACATTTACCGAAAGCGCGTTGCTTGGTAACAGCCCGACGCCGAAGGCGGAGGTGGTATTACCTAAAAGCAACGTGCTTGAGGAAGTGTGATAAAATTATAAGTATTTATCAATGATCGAGGGGTATTCGGAGAGAAAATTTTTTGCAGTTTTAACATTAAATTTGCCTAATATTTGTATTTGACAGAATTTTTGTGTCTAACATAGCCCAGTATATGTCACTAGTAGGTATGAACGTGAATGTGGCTATGAATATGTTCAGTGTGAAGTGTGCAATGAGAATGAGACCTCTTTGAGCGAGACCAAAGAGAAGAAGATAAGACATACAAAAGTCCATAAATATTCTCCACATTTAGTTTTTTATTTAATACAGTATTTTTTGATGTGTTTTCTTCTATAATTTTGTTGATTAAATCATCATTTTCATTGACAGCGTGAAAATGACATTTTTAAATTAAAACAATTATTCTTTAATTATATGTCAAAAAGTGTTTGTTACTTAGCAACTTAGTGACATAAGTGATAATTGTCTTAGGATAATTATCAGTGTAAGTTTGTTTTGATTGGTTACTTTCGCACACGTGGTCAGCAATAAAGGGATTCAATTGGATAATTTTTTAACAAAAAAATTTTCGTAATAATTTTAAAATCAGATTCTACGGACCTTAAAACGTACTTATTCACTAAAATCCGAATATGCGAAAGATAAAAAGTTAAATTTTGACTTCTCATTTTGAACAAAAACTGACATTGGTTACTTCTGCATTAATCCACAAATTCATTTGTTAGAAAAATAAAATAATACGGGTTTAATCAATATTATCAAGATTAACATGCAAAAAATCAAAAAAAAAAAATCGCAAAGATATCCTCGTTGACCAGGATAATGATTATGATTGTCACAACTTATATTTGAATCCAACAGAAGAGTTAACCATTGGCTTTGATTTTTTCAGACCTAATTATATTTTCAAATTTCATTTGTTTTCTTAATTTTATAGGGATATGTGTACTCGTAGTTTAGTGATCGCTTGTGATCCTCGAAGAATTAAAACAGAACGTAAATAGAAAATTATTGATATTTGAAACTAAGGAAATGTGTGTAGGATTACTATGCTAGAGACTATAAATCAACTCTACGAGTAATACATTTACTTGCAACAGAAGATAATGCAACATCATTCTGAAAGTTTATGTAAATATTTTATATACGAATAATTAATTTTAAAAAAACCTGATGAACCGTTAGCTTATGACATATTTACAAACAAATAAATAAAATTATATTTTTCTAAGTTTTGAGAAGCTAATAAAGTATTTTCAGTTGATCGTGTATTAATAGGTTATATTAATGTATAGGAAATCATTCATTAATGACCCGTATTAATGCATGATTTTATTAATAAATTATTTTAGTACGTAACCGTGGATAACATATACCATTGCTGAACAATTATTGCCAATCATAAACACATAAAAACACAAACACCCAAACACAGACGTTACTAACCTAATTTTTTTGTTATGGAATAAAATTAGAATTTACAACTCACTAAAATAGGGACAACTGAAAAATATTGTAACTAACACGTTTGTTAATTGGCGATTAATTATCTCAACAATTAATCACTTTCATTAACACACTTCATAGTTAAATAACTATTCATGTCCTTCTGGATTCAGGGGGCTAAAATAAATTGGAAATTAAGAATGGTAGTGATAAATTTTCATGTAAAAATTGAAAATACCGGACTGATTTAAGTCGTTTAGAATGTGTAGACTTGGACCAATTACATTACTGTTTAATAATCCATGCTAAATATTTATTTTACATCGACTTTGATTTTTATCAATAACTTGATCACAAAGGACATACAGAAAATTTTCCACTCTTATGGCCAGTTGCATGGTTTATAGTGAAAATCTTTAAAGGTTAACAAAAATGAGCCTATTGAAATTTGTCAGTAATATTTAATAACTAAAAGTAAGATTAGTTACAATTTAACTAAAAGCGGTGCAACTAGGTATTAATTTTCCATTTGTTTGTTTGAGGTTATTATCGATTATAGGAATAATAAAAAGAAAAAATATTATTATATTTGAAAAGTGTACACATGTTAGTGCTAAGGATTTAATCAAACAGACAATCTCAAAAGTAAACATTCATCTTATTTTAGAATGTACTTTATACTCAATGAATATCTTTGTTTCAGATGTGCTGGCACATATGCTTATCAGGATATCAGAACTCAACAGGTGTGTCAACAACGACCTTCACAAATTACCAATAAAAGTGTATTGATATATTAAGAGCAGAAGTTATCTTTCAAACTTTTCATTTATTTTTAAACCATGACCCATTTCTAATATAGGTAAGGTGGAAAATACTAGATCAAAGTCCAATTTCTAATATCTCCATAAATTATTTATTGCCATTAAATTTGGGGAAAAGACTAATTAAACTTTCTTAAAATAATTTATTACTTTTAAAATGTTCCAAATTCCATATATAGATACATATTTTAATAAAATAAAATGCATCAAGCACGTCATTTAAATTCTAATAGAATGTTTTCCAATTAAATTTAATTATAACAGTATGTTAGTGCTGTAGCAAACATTACGAATTAATTACGTAGTACTTGAAGTAATTATAGACTTTATTGTAGAATAAATCTTTCACTTTCTGAAAAGAATTCAATATGTATATGAACTTTAACATTTCGTCCTGTAGTAATATTAATAAATTATTATATCCTTCTGCCTATTCAATACATTCACTAATGAATTAAGGCCGTCATACTTTATCACTGTTCTTCCTGAAAAATAATGTATATACTCGTACTTTAATTTAAATTGACCATTGCCATTTTTTGTGAACAAATTTACCGAAACATTCGGATTTACATTCACAAAGATTAAAAATCTAACGCGATCAGTAAATAACCTTTCCCCTATTCTTTTTATATACGAGTACATAACTGTCGTATTAAGTAACCTTTGTGTTAAACATTAAAATGAATTGATTTAATGCACTTTTGTTGCTCTAAAGTGTTTCTTTGCAAACCAAGATATCATTACTGCGCTATTTTCAGTTGTATTTTTGTGAAGCGGATATAAATTCTAAATATTAAATGCTAAAATGTACTATTATTCTAAAGCCCGCTTTTCACCCAAGGAGAACACATCAGTTTGTTATTAGTTCTATTTACTTTAAAAAACTTTTTAACTTGCATTATACCTGTTATGCAACGATAATTTATTGATTCTGACGTTCATGCGACGTTTATGTCAGGCAGGTGGAGCATCTATTCAACTAATTTACATGAAACTGAATTATAAAACGTTTTAATAACTATTATGTGACCAAATAATAAGTACCACACATCATAACTTCGCAATGTAGAAGACTAGAATAGAGTTGTACAAGGCAAAATAACTTTAAAAGTGTTATAATTCGGCTAACTGTAAGTTACAGTAACTACATTATTAATTATAATATCTTAATAAAAACTCTGTGTTCCTTGGGCAAGATCTATAATTTGGACAGAATTCTGAACAAAATTTTTATGAACAAATTTGTGGACAGAATTTTATGTATACAAATATTTTGTACGAGTACATACATCTTTTTTCAACAAAAACTGTTATAAGAACTTCAAATAAGGGAACTTCCAGTTGACCAATTATAACTAATATCTAATCAGCTCTTCATATAAATGTAAAGGAAAGGAATACAAAAGAATTATTATTTTTATAATTGCAGTATTAGAGTTATCGTCGGAGAAATTTTTGTCACACACACAGATACACAAACACATACAGACATTATCATAAAACTAGTAAATACGTATTCTAGATACCCTAAAAGGTGATTATTCATTAAAAATTCACCACCGATTTTTTTTACCAAAGACAATACCTTTTTTACCTAAAGGTGACGAAAGGTAAAAATAGTCATTTATCCCCCTAGTTTTTCAATCATCCCGTAGGTATAAACATTCACGCATATTATCGTGAAAATGACAAAATCAGGTGACCGAGCACCGCCATTATTTTCTTTATTATTATAATTACAAAAAAAATACTATAGAACAAAATTTTAGGGGACCAAGGGGACATCTTATTAGAGAAGAAAATATTTTTTTAAAGCAGTGGTTCTCAAGTTACAACATAAAGTTATATTTTTTAAATGGATTGCCATATATTTTTTAAGTCCATTCGATAGGGTATTTTTTTTCTGAATTCAACCATGTAATTATTTTATATCCTTGTATAATAAAAAATATTGAGGAAAATTCAATTTAAATAAATTTTTTTTTTTAGTTCTTTTCAGTAGGCTATGTAAAACAATTGAGCTAAAGTTAAAACGAAACAAATATTTAATAACAACTATATACATAGTGTTCTTTCTGCAACAATAGGAATGTTGCACTAAATAATACATATTCACAGATATCTTTTTTCACAAATTTTGTTCTATAGTATTTTTTTTGTAACTATAACAATAAAGAAAATAATGGCGGTGGCCGGTGTATCTGTTACACCTGTATACATATAATTGGACCAATTAAAACATACCTACCTCCAACAAAATTTATTGCCAATTCCCATACCTCCCTTACCTATGGACCGCGGGAGGCAAAGTAATTTAATAATTTTAAATTTGTTGAGAAAGATATTTTCTCAGTGTCTTGACTCCTCGTCGGCAAAAAGTATATCAATAAACTGGTTGTATGTGGCGGACATTACGATGAATGCAGTCTTGGAAACTGAAACTGGTAGTGTGTTAATACGCAGTATTTAGGCCAGACAGTTACCTTTTGAAACATAAAAAACCAATATCTTTCTTGATTATATCTTGTTACAAATAAAACAATTTGAAAGTGAAAGTTCACAAGACAAGAGTACATGGTCCATTTTACGCATAAATTGAATGGATTGAAATATTGCCCGTCAATATATGTATTTATTCAATAAGCACTTAACTATTGTACTGTCATTTATTTTATAATATTAGTTCCTTTATCATTTTCGAATGTAATAATTTATACTTCCTGTCTACTTATAACTAATAGTGGCACGTATTGCCTTCGGTTAAATAATACTATATTGAGTTTTAACTCCCTTAAAATACGATTTTAACATTTTCATAATATCTGTGCATGAATGTGATGATTTTTATATTTTCACAATGATAACTTCAATAAGTACATTTCCAAAAATCATTTCTACTTTCCGTCACCTTTGCTTTAGGTAAGGAAGGTATTGTCTTAGGTCAAAAAATTCGTGGTGAGTTTTTAATGAATAAGCACGTTTTAGGGTCCCTAGAATACGAATTTACTATTTTTGAGATGATGTCTGTATGTGTGTGTGTGTGTGTGTGGATGTGTGTGTGTGTGTGTGTGTGTGGATGTATGTGTGCGTGGATGTGTGTGTGTGTGTGTGTGTGGGTGTGTGTGTGTGTGTGGATGTATGTGTGTGTGTGGATGTGTGTGTGTGTGTGTGTGTGTGTGGGTGTGTGTGTGGGTGTGTGTGGGTGTGCGTGGGTGTGCGTGTGTGTGTGTGTGTGTGTGTGGGTGTGTGTGTGTGTGTGTGGGTGTGTGTCCGTGTGTGACAAATTTTTCTCTCACAATAACTCCAATACTACAATTCTAAAAATTATATTTCTTTCGTATTCCTCTTCTTTACACCTATATAAAGAGCTGATTAGATTTTGGTTATAATTAGTTCACCGGAAATACCCTTATTTTAAGTTTTTAACAGTTTTTCTTAAAAAAACGCAGTTAAATATTATTTTTTGACATTTTATGTTATTATAAATATTAAAGAAAATGCTCTTCTCTACACGGTTTGATTATACATTTTCCTTCATATTTAATAGATATAGAGTTAAAGCATTATAAAGAGATTAACTTTCAAAAATCAGTCCGCTTTGCTATTTATCATGGAAACAGGTGATATATTAAAAAAAAATCTAATTGACAGATGTCAGTGTCAAGTGCAAACCAAATATGGAAAGAATATAGGATCAGAAAGTTGTATGTCATAGTGTTCCTCGTAAGTGACATGTAGTTGCAGCCTCGCCTCGGGATTGGAACTTTAAATGCCGGGAGTACAATGAAAGCCAAAGAGAAGATGGACGGACTGTATCGCAGAAGACTTGAGAGAGGAAGAACTGTGTGAAGAAGATGCGTTGGACAAAAATGAGTAAGAAACAGCGACCCCTAATAAAATAGGGGAAAGCTGAAGAAGAAAGAAGTAAGTGTCAAGTGCAATTTATATAGTGTATATTCATATTATAATTTCATTGGATTTATAGAATCTTTTCCAAGGCACTTTTGGTATGGGACTGGTACAAAATAGATCGAATTGACGGAATGTCTTGTGCTGGGGAACACGAGAATTCGCGACATTGGCGTTTTACATAGGAAAACAAATTTTTCATATATATATAATTTACCAAAAAAATCCAGAATGTATAAGCACCGCATAATGTTTTACGGTCAGATAATACTTATTTGAAAAAATGCTTTCCCATGTTGAACGGTAAAACTCGGATGTCGAGTGAGAAGGTGGTGGAACGGGTGAAAAAAAAAGGGGGGGGAACTTTTTATGATACTACTGAAAATTTATAAATAAATGCAGACCAATAAATTAATTTAAATAAGCTTTTTATTTATAAATTTTTACTTAAATATAAAATTGTAATGATTTACTTTTTAGAGAGAGTAAATACGGAAGCGCGTTTATTTTCTAAATCGTCAACTACGTCTGAATAAATGTGCAATACAGCTACGTGGTACAAGCGATCCTACAACAGTGACCAGTACTGATACTCATAAGACTAACGGAATATTTTACTACTGTCATTGGTCAGTCTCAGTATAATGACGCAGCTCTTACATTTAAAATTCTTTATGTGAAATTGTCACTAAAGTGCTCAAAAATAGTCATTAAAAGTTTAGAAATCGGCACTAAAATAATCCATTATACGCCAATTTCAAGCAAATGCAGTGTTACCAACCATATAATAATTTGTACGTAAAATGACAAAAAATACGTGTGTGCAAGAAGAACGAACTAAACAATTCCGATGAAGAATATTGAAATAAAACATAATTTTGAGAGTTCTTTACGATAACCTCAATGCTCGGAAGTTAGCAACATTGAGTGTCAGTCTGACAGTTACATAAACCTGTAACCTATAAAAAACATATTCCTTTCATTTTCACAAATTTTCGATTTCAAATAAAATTTAATATGCAATTCGGCACTGAAGTTCCATTTAAAAGTAGGACTTCAGTACCTTAATACATAAATAACTATTTCTTTGATCTAAACATAAGGATTTCGAGCGAAAAAACTGCAGGAAAATCAGAAAAAGCTCTTTAAAATTTTGAGTGGATAAATCGACACCCGAAAATTTTTCGAGTGTCGAGTACTATACGCCGAGGACACGACTTAACATTGTTCCCTATTTGATCATTCATACTTATGCCTATAATTTAATCTCAATGACGAAAACTATAACTTCTATATCAACAATTAGGTTAATAATGGCAGAAGACTCTAGTTTCCGAGATTTAAATTATACGGCTAATCAAAGTGTTGGCTTGACATTTAGATTTTTAATGATTTAAAGCTATGTTAACTCCTATTACATGAAACTTGTAATCATGTCTTTTGCAATTTATTGGTACTCAACCAGAACTGCAAACACTCAACATATCATTTTGTATGAGTATAAAAATTTAAATGTTCCTGTATTATAACAATATTGCAAAACATAGCAACTGGAGTATTTTTTTCTGCAGCAAGGTCGTCTGACACTTGTTTCAAAATACATTCGAAAGTAAATTTATTTCATCTAACTATAAATCGCAATTGCAATTAGTAAAATGAAGGTCTTAAGAAAGTCTTTCTATGATTCATATTGACCGTTATTATGTTAAAATAAATACAGATTTTCTTTCATTTTAAATAGCTTGTAGATATTGAAAATAGATGTATAAAAACAAGAGAATTTCTCTCCGTGCAAAAACTGCCATTTCGCATGGCCTGTTGAGCAAATACAAAAATGCAGTAAATAGTTGAAAGTGAAACAACTACCAATCATTGCACGATCACGATTACTTGGTTACATACACACTGAACTTGTAGCCTATTACTAGATTACCACATATAGTCATCAATTCATAGCCGGAAGAAAAAAACGATAGTAGGAGTACTCAGTATTAATAAGAAATATATAGGGGAGACCCTGTACCCCGGACTGAATAACTTTTATAGTTGTCAAAATTGAAAGTGCGGTCGAAAGTGACTAATGTATTATTACCCTTAAATATTCACGTAAATTCGTATTTCAATCACAAAATGCGTCTTAAATTTAAATTACTGGCATCCTATTAATGTTTTTCTTTACGAACCTTAATTTTTAGCTTTTGCCTGTCCTAAATAAAATTTATTGATAAATTTTGAGTGTTATTTTTTTTTTTCATTTAAACAACCCATGACAACTAACCCCAAAGTCTGTGACAACCAATCGGGGTAGAGGCAGGTATATTTTAATAACCCCTCAAAACTACAGGAAAATAGAGCTAAGGGTACACACTAAGGAATAGGCTAACGATAAAAAGAAAACTGTAAAACCAGCAAAAATTGTGACAATCAACCCCGGACTTCCCTACCTACTTAAATCCATAAACTGTTTTTAAAAATACGGTTGAATCCGTAGCATCTAAAATAACTGTATTAAATAATTCTAGTGTAAATCTTATTTCACTAAAACTTAAACGAAAAATTGGCCTTCGTTTACCAATACAAATAAACCTAAAAATTATAATCATTATAAATCAAAACTATACACCGATTTTTCACACTTGACCGTTACGTCATAGTTTGATGTTCGTATATTAGATATACGTATCGAAGACAGAATGTAGGAAACCATAAGTAAGACAGAGATAAACATACAATTACTTGTTATTTTGCTGTTCAGCAAATTAATGACGCAACGGTCAAGTATGAAAAATCGGTGTTTGTCACTGGTTTCTTTAATATTAATGGTTGAACTTTTTTATTATAAACATCTAGGATATTTCAATTTAGTTACATTAAATGATAATGTATATTAAGTAATAGTACGCAAGGAAGAAATACATGATTTTTCCAGAAACCATCTGGCTGCAAAGCACCGAAGGAAATATAACATTTTCTCTGAGGTTTGTATACTATTTTTTTTAGATGACCACTTCAGAAAATAATACATATCGCGCTAGTAGACTTAAGAAAGTAGAAAATATCGTACACTAGCATGATGCGAAAATCGTGAAAATTCGTGAAAATACTTGCTATTTTTTATGGTCGTCTAAAAAATAATGTTCATAACTCGCTCGAAAGTAATATCATATTACTCGTGTGTTATGTGTTCACTCATTCGGTTGCACCTTGTTCGTCAAACTTCACACACTTATGATTTGTTATGAAATATACTATTCTATGATCAGGAGGTGGATTTTTTTTATTTTTTTACAAAAATAAATCATTTCGAAACTGTGTAATACATATCACATTTTGGCATTTAGGATTTAGGTCTTTTTCACATAAACTCCGAATGGCACACTATTGACATCCATTGGTTTGTATGGCAACACTTTAGAACAACAAAAATGATTTATACATTTCGATTTAATTTGATGCTTCATTTAAATGTTAATATTATATTTCATAAAATAGAAGCTAAGAAGCCATTCTTTGACAGTAAATTTGATGTTTTACAAAAATTGTAGCAACGAATATGATTTGTGTAATTAGTGCGCGTTAACTTCAAGACATAGTGTGCTCTTGCAAAACCATAAAATCTTATTCCTAAAATCCTAAATATTGACGTTATTTAGAGAATATACATTTGGAATTTATATATTAGGGTTACAAAAGTTAAACATCGGACACAGCCTTAATAACCTTTAAATCGTTGTACAACAAAACAGATATTTGTTAACGGTTACATCGTTACAGATGACACATAACAGCAGTAAATTGTTAATAGTTTGTTGAAAATTGCTTCTAATAATTAAGCATAAATGTCATTAATTGTCAGAAAAATAAAATATGCCCTAAATATTCACATTCAGTCTATCAATTTTCATACCATATAAATTAACTTTTACCAGTGGTCATGGAAGAAATATCTCTATAAAACTACATTGTATTATTTGAATTTTGGTTAAGTAATCTAAGTGCGAGTACATTATATTGATTCAAAATTGTCTGAATTAGATTACATTTATTTTTTCAAAATTTCAACAAGAAATAAATTTTCACACTTTTTATGCATATTTTAGATACTATTTCACATGTATAAATATCATTAGGTGATATATTTATTAGAATTATTAAATAAGACGAATCTCGGAATAGTATATTAAAACATAAGTTACAGAACAGAAGGCAATCTATTCAAGTACAAGTTTGAAATTGGAACACGAGAGTGTAGCAACGCGTAAGCGAACGAACGAGTGCTTGAATAGCCTTCTGTATGTAACGAATGTTTCATATTATTTTCCCTGTTTCGGCTTTCATTTGCATTATTTGTTTATAAAAATAGTTGACCATTTTCAGGACCATTTTTAACAGAATAGTTAAGTAGATAATAGTGATTTGTGTTTTTATTCTGTCCGTGCCAAGCTTGGAGGAAGGAATAATATGGAGGGAGTATTTGTAATCGCGAGTGAAGTCGTTTCCCCCACTCCAACTTGAAACCCGACCTTGTAGCATTGGCAAAGTCGTTGCTATCACTTGTGTTTATGCCGCAGCTATATCGTTATTAACAATTTTTAATTTTTTAACTTTAATTAATCACTCTTGTTTCTCATTCATAGCCTATTAATTTTTTATCTAAATTTTTATCGCATTTATATATATATATATATATATATATATATATATATATATATATATATATATATATATATATAACTGAAATAAATTGATTAAATATAAGTATTTCATTTCGTATTCACCGCGCGAATCCCCACTCTAACATGAAATACTGACTACTTGCGTCCGTTCCCACCATGTTACGTTCCCCTCACCCATAATACAAGTTTATGCTCTCTCCATATTATTCCTTCCTCCAAGGTGCCAAGATATTTTGTGTATTTAGTGTTTATACTAATTCTAAGTAACAAAATGTCACCAAAAATCGTTTAAGAATGAAGCTTTTTCTAGCATCAATTAGCGTGCTAGAATATGTCGTTCTAATTCCTAAACAGAGAAAACTATTGTACAGAAAGTGAAGAGTACAAAAAAGGAAAGAGTCACATTTTGATAGGTTTGAGAAAAACGATTTTAACAGTTTCATTCTCTGTTTTTACATTTTACAATGCAAACTTCTTTCTTGATGTTACGGTAATATAATAGTAAATTCCGCGGTTTAGATTTCAAAATTTCTTAACGGATACTTTGTTGCAATATAATTATTCAATTAAAATGAATGGTTGATAGCAAGAACAATAACTAAGGGTGATTAGCGAATAGTTGACTAGAAGTGTTTTATCTCTGTCAATCATTTATGGATTATTTTAGAGAAAAAAATTGTACGCATCTTTTATTTGAAGTATTTTTCTCCAAAATATAATCAGAATAGAAAATTTAAGCCAACAATACCTGACAAATTTTCTTTGAATAGATTCTATCGCTCTCACTGAATTTTTATACAAAGGGTTCCAGATAAGGAAACAATATTCCAATTTAGCTCGCACGAAGCAATTAAATAGAGACTGAAGTGTGGAAATTTTATGAAAATTTCTGGAATTGCGGATGATGAAACCGAGATTTTTATATGCATTACTGATAATATTTTCATAGTGGTGGAAAAATTGACATTTTGGATCGAAAATGACACCTAAATCTCTATTTTGTGTAACTCTAGTCAGAACAGTGTTATTTAGTTTATAGTTACTTAAAATATATTCCTTTTTTACACTATGACACACATGACTTTGCATTTACTAGTGTTAAATAATAGGTTATTAGAACGAGACCAAGAGAGTAGATTATCAATATCATGCTGAAGTTTTAAACTGTCATCAGTACTGTTAATAACACTATAGATTTTAATCAGTGTTGCCAGATCGGAGGGATTATCCCTTTTTTGAGGGATTTTTGGTATGCGAAATGGATAAAGGGATATTTTATCAAAAAAGGGATTTTTCTTTACTAATATAACAATGAAAAAATTTTGAATTTATCTCATTTTTTTACATTATTTATTAAACGGAACCTTATTGTCGCAATTATATATACTTATTTACATATTTTTTATTTATTTTTATATTTATCTTATTTACTTTTCAGTATTTATTAAAGCGGTACAGCTATACATCCGTAATTGTATACCTATTTATATAGTGTATAAACTTTTTCCGACTTTTTCACTAGTTTTGTAATAAATAAAACATATAGTTTTAAAAAAATATATTTTCGAGGGATTTTTATGTTAAAAAAGGGATTTTGTCAACGGTTTGGAGGGATTTTGACTATTGAGCATCTGGCAACACTGATTTTAATGTCATCAGCATATAATAAATAGTGAGAATGTTCAATGCAGGTTGTAATGTCATTAATGAATAAAATGAAAAGAAGTGGACCAAGATTCGAGCCTTGAGGAATTCTTGAGGTTGCAATGAATGGAGTAGATGTGAAGTCATTGTAATGAACATAAATATTTCTATTAGAGAGATAGGAAGATATAAGCGCAGATAAGTTATTGGAGAAATTAAAATTGATTATTGTCTTCTCTATAAGTATTCGATGGTCTACTTTATCAAACGCTTTACAGAAGTCTGTGTAAATTACATCTATTTGTGCATTGGTGCGAAATGAATTGAATATGAAATTTGTACAAGTGGAGAGATTAGTTGTAGTAGACCTTCCTTTCATGAAACCATGCTGTTGTGGGGAAATTTGTTTTCCAACAGAGTTATATATATGATTGAATATGATCTTTTCAAATATTTTAGATATATTTGATAGAATGGCTATTGGTCTGTAGTTAGTGATGTCTTCCTTATTCCCGGCTTTATATATTAAATTTAAGAGCATAAATTCTTTATTTGCTTGTGACAAAAATTTTGATTTTACGCCTTAAGTAAGCATTACTTAAAGACGTAATAAAAATAGATTTATTAGGCTATTATTTTAAAAAAAACAACTCTTAAATGAAGTAAAAATACATAATGTGATATTTGACAGATAATCTGACTCTTATTTTTACCTCCCGCTACCCTAGGTAAGGGAGGTATAGGGATCGTGCTAAAAATTGCATATAGAGATTTTAGTGAATAAGCACGTTTTGATGTCCCCAGAATCCGATTTTAACATTTTTACAATGATGTCTGTAGGTATGTATGTGTGTGTGTGTGTGTCTGTGTGTGTGTCTGTGTGTGTGTCTGTGTGTGCGTGTGTGTGAATCTTGTGGAGACGATTACTCAAATATGTACTATCAATCAGAAAAATTTGAAATTTTGTGTACCCATCTTTTATTCTAAACGGGTAGATTCACTATCTATATATATTTCTATATTGAATTCATCAAGACGATCGGGGAAATTTTATTCGCCTGTACAGACTAAACGGTAAGAGCGATTTTAATGAAAAATTTTCCAAGGTGTAGAGAATAACTCAACTTGATTTCCTGGTAATAGGTCAATTTTCTATACGGTGCATAGTTTTTGTGTAAAAAATTTTTAAAGGTCGTATTTTGGCTTTTTGAAACAATTTGAAATCAAAAATTTAGTCTTCTTTGAAAAATTTAAGACGAAGAACGTTTCTTTGACATGTCAATCAGAACATTTAAATGGAATTATTTATAAAATAAGGCCTTTTTGAAAGAAGTTAAATTAATAAACATACATTATGGTAATGGGCGGTTATTCCATAGTAGTTTAAAAGGCCTAAAACATTATATTTAAAAATTAAAATTTTTGGAGGTTCATGTCCGTGATTCATGTACATTTCCAAAGTGTTGCTAAACATCCCATAAATAACTAAGTAAAAAACAAATATTCCAATGTCAAGAATTTGACAGCTCGAACGGCTTTTGTTTTTTGCTTAAAGTTGTCAGAATCATGTCGTGTTTGGTATCAAATGAGAGGGTTTGTCAAGGGCTGCCATGCAGAAATGTTAAAAATTTGACAGCTCGATCGGCTTTTGTTTTTGGCATAAAGTTGTCAGAAACATGTCGTGTTTGGTATCAAATGAGAGGTATCGACAAGGGCTGCCATGCAGAAATGTCAAAATTTTGAAAGCTCGATCGGCTTTTGTTTTTTGCTTAAAGTTGTCAGAACCATGTCGTGTTTGGTATCAAATGAGAGGGTTCATCAAGGGGTGAAATACAGAAATGTCAAAAATTTGACAGCTCGATCGGCTTTTGTTTTTTGCTTAAAGTTGTCAGAACCATGTCGTGTTTGGTATCAAATGAGAGGGTTCGTCAAGGGGTGCCATGCAGAAATGTCAAAATTTTGAAAGCTCGATCGGCTTTTGTTTTTTGCATAAAGTTGTCAGAACCATGTCGTGTTTGGTATCAAATGAAAGGTAACGTCAAGGGCTGTCATGCAGAAATGTCAAAAATTTGACAGCTCGCTCGGCTTTTGTTTTTTGCATAAAGTTGTTAGAACCATGTCGTGTTTGGTATCAAATGAGAGGGTTCGTCAAGGGCTGCTATGCAAAAATGTCAAAAATTTGACAGGTCCTTCGGCTTTTGTTTTTTGCTTTAAAGTTGTTAGAATCATGTCGAGTTTGGTATCAAATGAGAGGTATCGTCAAGGACTGCCTTACAGAAATGTCAAAAATTTGACAGCTCGATCGGCTTTTGTTTTTTGCATAAACTTGTCAGAATCATGTCGTGTTTGGTATGAAATGAGAGGTATCGTCGAGGGCTGTCTTTGCAGATATGTTAAACATTTGACAGCTCGCATGGCTTTTGTTTTTGCTTAAAGTTGTCAGAACCATGTCGTGTTTGGTATCAAATGAGAGGTAACGTCGAGGGCTGCCATGCAGAAATGTAAAAAAATTGACAGCTCGACCGGCTTTTGTTTTTTGCTTAAAGTTGTCAGAACCATGTCGTGTTTTTTATCAAATGGGTGGTATCGTCGAGGGCTTCCATGCAGAAATGTCAAAATCAGTTTAGAGAGGCATGTTGGGTGGGCAAGTTGAGTGGGCTGATTAAGTGGGCAGGTTGCGTGGGCAAATTGCTTGGGCAGATTGGGTGGGCAGGTTGCGTGGGCAAATTGCTTGGGCAGATTGGGTGGGCAGGTTGCGTGCGGCAGTTTGGGTTGGCATTTTGGGTGGGCAGGTTGCGTGAGCAGTTTGGGTGGGCAGTTTGCGTGGGCTGTTTGGGTGGGCAAGAAAAAAATATTTTGAAAGACTCTTAGCGTTAGCACTTTGCGTTTAAATTGTTCCTAGACGGATTGGACGTACGTAAAACTATTATAGAACACTATCGGCGGAGCCCTAGGGTATACTCGGCGTAGCCGAGTTTACGCTAGTCTTTTATTCTAAACGGGTAGATTCACTATCTATATATATTTCTATATTGAATTCATCACGACGATCGCGAAAATTTTATTCGCTTGTACAGACTAAACAATAAGAGCGATTTTAATGAAAATCGTTGCAGGTTGTAGAAAATAACTCAACTTGATTTCCTGCTAATAGGTCATTTTTATGTACGGTGCATAGTTTTTGTGTAAAACATTTTTAAAGGTCGTATTTTGGCTTTTTGAAACAATTTGAAAACAAAAATTTAGTCTTCTTTGAAAAATTTAAGACGAAGAACGTTTCTTTGACATGTCAATCAGAACATTTAAATGGAATTATTTATAAAATAAGGACATTTTGAAAAAAGTTAAATTCATAAACATACATTATGGCAATGGGCGGTTATTCCATATAAGTTTAAAAGGCATAAAACATTATATTTAAAAATTAAAATTTTTGAAGGTTCATGTCCGTGGTGATTCTTGTACATTTCCAAAGTGTTGCCACACATCCCATACGAAACTAAGTAAAAAACAAATATTCCATTGTCAAGAATTTGACAGCTCGATCGGCTTTTGTTTTTTGCATAAAGTTGTCAGAAACATATCGTGTTTGGTATCAAATGAGAGGTATCGACAAGGGCTGCCGTACAGAAATGTCAAAATTTTGACAGCTCGATCGGCTTTTGTTTTTTGCTTAAAGTTGTCCGAACCATGTCGTGTTTGGTATCAAATGAGAGGGTTCGTTAAGGGCTGCCATGCAGAAATGTTAAAAATTTGACAGCTCGATCGGCTTTTGTTTTTTGCTTAAAGTTGTTAGAACCATGTCGTGTTTGGTATTAAATGAGAGGGTTCGTCAAGGGCTGCCATGCAGAAATGTCAAAATTTTGAAAGCTCGATCGGCTTTTGTTTTTGGCATAAAGTTGTCGGAACCATGTCGTGTTTGGTATCAAATGAAAAGTAACGTAAAGGGCTGTCATGCAGAAGTGTTAAAAATTTGACAGCTCGATCGGCTATTGTTTTTTGTTTAAAGTTGTTAGAACGATGTCATGTTTGGTATCAAATGAGAGGTATCGTCGGGGGCTGCCATGCAGAAATATCAAAATTTTGACAGCTCGATCGGCTTTTGTTTTTTGTTTAAATTTGTCAGAACCATGCCGTGTTCGGTATCAAATGAAAAGTAACGTAAAGGGCTGTCATGCAGAAGTGTCAAAAATTTGACAGCTCGATCGGCTTTTGTTTTTTGCTTAAAGTTGTCAGAACCATGTCGTGTTTGGTATCAAATTAAAGGTAGCGTCAAGGGCTGCCTTGCAGAAATGTTAAAAATTTGACAGCTTGGTCGGCTTTTGTAATTTGTTTAAATTTGTCAGAAACATGTCGTGTTTAGTATCTAATGAGAGGTGTCGACAAGGGCTGTCAGGCAGAAATGTCAAAATTTTAACAGCTCGATCGGATTTTGTTTTTTGCTTAAAGTTGTCAGAACCATGTCGTGTTTAGTATCAAATGAAAGGTAACGCCAAGGGCTGTCATGCAGAAATGTTAAAACTTTTACAGCTCGATCGGCTTTTGTTTTGCGTGGGCATTTTGGGTGGGCAGGTTGGGTCGGCAGGTTACGTGGGCAGTTTGAGTAGGCAGGTTGCGTGGGCAGATTGGGTGGGCAAGTTGCGTGGGCATTTTGGGTTGGAAGGTTGCGTCGGCATTTTGGGTGGGCAGTTTGGGTGGGCAGGTTGCGTTGGCATTTTGGGTGGGCGAGTTGCGTGGGCAGTTTGGGTGGGCAGGTTGCGTGGGCTGTTTGGGTGGGCGAGAAAAAAATATTTTGAAAGACTCTTACCTTTAGCACTTTGCGTTTAAATTGTTCCTAGACGGATTGGACGTATGTAAAACTATTATAAAACACTATCGGCGGAGCCCTTGGGAATACTCGGCGCAGCCGAGTTTTCGATAGTCTTTTATACTAAATAATTTAATTCACTATCTATATATATATATATATATATATTTATTTTCTTTAATCACGACGAGCGGGGAAATTTTGCTCGCCTCTACAGACTAAACTGTACAAGCGATTTTAATGAAAATTTTTCTGGGATGTAGAGAATAATTCAACATGATTTCCTGGTAATAGGTAATTTTTCTGTACGGTGCATAGTTTTTGTGTAAAATATTTTTGAAGGTGGGATTTTGGCTTTTTAAAACAAAATATCTGAGTTCTCCATGAAAATTTTAAGACGAAAAACGTTTATTTGACATGTCAATCAGAACATTTAAATGGAATTATTCATGAAATGAGGACAATTTGAAAGAAGTTAAAATCATAAACATACATTATGGCAATGGGCCATTATTCCACAATAGTTGAAAAGGTCTGAAACGTTATATTTAAAAATTATAATATTTGAAGGTTCATGTCCGTGATTCATGGGCATTTCGAAAGTGTTGCCAAACATTCCATAAATAACTAAGTAAAAAACAAATATCCCAATGTCAAAAATTTGACAGCTCTATCGGCTATTGTTTTTTTGCATAAAGTTGTCAGAACCATGTCGTGTTTGGTATTAAATGAAAGGTAACGTCAAGGGCTGTCATGCAGAAATGTCAAAATTTTGACAGCTCGATCGGCTATTGTTTTTTGTTTAAAGTTGTCAGAACAACGTCGTGTTAGTATCAAATGAAAGGTAACGTCAAGGGCTGTCATGCAGAAATGTCAAAATTTTGACAGCTCGATCGGCTTTTGTTTTTTGTTTAAAGTTGTCAGAACAACGTCGTGTTTGGTATCAAATGAAAGGTAACGTCAAGGGCTGCCATGCAGAAATGTCAAAAATTTGACAGCCCGATCGGCTTTTGTTTTTTGCTTAATGTTGTCAGAACAATGTCGTGTGAGGTATCAAATGAGAGGGTTCGTCAAGGGCTGCCATGCAGACATGTTAAAAATTTGACAGCTCGATCGGCTTTTGTTTTTTGCTTAAAGTTGTTAGAATCATGTCGTGTTTGGTATCAAATGAGAGGGTTCGTCAAGGGCTGCCATGCAGACATGTTAAAAAATTGACAGCTCGATCGGCTTTTTGTTTTTCGCTTAAAGTTGTCAGAACCATGTCGTGTTTGGTATCAGATGAGAGGTATCGTCAAGGGCTGCCATGCTGAAATGTCAAAAATTTGACAGCTCGATCGGCTTTTGTTTTTTGCTTAAAGTCGTGAGAACCATGTCGTGTTTGGTATCAAATGAGAGGTATCGTCGAGGGCTGTCATGCAGAAATGTTATAAATTTGACAGCTCGATCGGTTGCGTGAGCAGTCTGGGTGGGCAGGTTGCGTGGGCTGTTTGGGGTGGCCGGGAAAAAAATATTTTAAAAGACTCTTAGCGTTAACACTTTGCGTTTAAATTGTTCCTAGACGGATTAGACTTATGTAAAACTATTATAAAACACTATCGGCGGAGCCCTAGGGTATACTCGGCGTAGCCGAGTTTACGCTAGTTCTATACTAATGTGGGAAGCGCTCATTAGTTTTTACTGTATATCGGATAACCGGAAGTATCATTTATACATGCTTTTAACAGTTTTTCTTGTAAAAAATTCATTGAATATAATTTTTTAGCAACTTTTACTAATTAAATTTGAATATAATTGTATAATCTTCAATTCTACGATAATAACATTTAGTAAATAACTCTAAATAACTTTAAATATGAATATATAATATAATTTAGTTTCATGTATCACCTAGCCTATGCGTCAAACAAAAACATAATTTTAATAAGAATTTTGACATATTTAAACAAATGTCACTGTCAGGAAGCATTTGCTTTAAAATTTATAATGAAACCGTGTTAAGGGGAATATAATGGTAAAATATTTAATTCTATTGAAATTAAGGTTTGTAAAAATAATATATTTTCCATCATACATAAATATTAGATGTACAAGATCATCTGATTTAATTTTTTTCTATTTTCCAGCACTATAAATTAATATTAATTTACAACTAGACATTTACTAAATGGATCATGTACGGCGACGAATTTACAAAGATTGCGTTTTAGAGCACCTAGAAGTTGATGCTGATTTTATAAGAATGTGTGTGTAACGATTTTTCCTTAAATTTGGTATTAAAAAATCATATATAATTTGAAACTACATATTAGATTTTAACCATTTATGATAAATCGGATGTAGTACTTAATTTGGAGCTCTAACAGATTTTTGACGAAAACAATAAAACATAATCCAAAATTTCGTATTACAGACTTTTACATTTATTGGATAATAAATTAGATTTTATTTACAAACGATCAACCGGAAGTGATACTTTACTTAATGCTCACTGCTATTTTAAACATGAAATTGGCGGGAGGTCATGTGCTGGCCATATCAGATTTTTTTAAATAACACATACTATAGACGCAGCGAGATAAATACGGACTGATGCTTAACTTTTTCCCTTCTTCGCATCTCGTCTCTTGCCGCTGCGTCATAACTTAGTATTTTTAACATGATTACTGAATTGGCAACAGTGTAAAAATCTCCAGTCCATACTTGATGGCAAGTATAGTTCTATTTTAACACATTTTAAAATTCAGTTCAATTGGTTACCAAAGATGTAAATTTAAAAATTTAAAACCCAAAATCTAGAATTTTATGTTCTAAAATTCAATGTATAATCCTACAAACTACAAATAGAATAAAGATATAGTTTCTTAACTCCGTATATATTGTAGAGGGTTTGCGACTTTGTTACTTCTGTTGCACCGAAAAAGTATTTTTATTAATAGTACAATTACAAATTTAAAAATTAACGCACTTTCATTTAATTATTAAAAATACCTTTGGACCCACCATAGTTAGGGAACACCGTATCCCATACCGATAGAATGCAGTGCGGCCCACTAAGATTTCACAAAACTTGTAATTGGCCCTTTCGCTTAAAGTTACACGGGCCTGCGTAATAGTTACTGTAACGTGACATACTTTTGTGATTTTTAGAAAATATTAATTTAGTCTTTTCTAAACTGGTGCCCTTTTCTCTATTTTTATCTTCGCAATTTATCATATACTTCGTACTACTTTAATGTAGTTCACCACAATTATTCTTTAAACCATCTTTATCTAATCCAACATCAACGTCAATCCATCTATCAGCGTAACAATCGCCCTTTTCACTTTCATTTTAACTGTACTCACTTTTATGTGGTCACGGGCCAATGCATGCGAAACAGACGTGGTAAGCTGCACGGATCTCGCTGGCTGGCGTTCAGTTGACGAGGAAACTTCTTCAGGTCGCGGCCTTGACTCCTACAGACAAACAATGATGCACAGATGAAGTTCATTGTTGAGGAGAAGTTACAGGCAGTAGCGAGAATTATGCAAATGACGATTGTTTCAAATGTGTGAATGATGAAAAGAATTCATTGAAGTTTGTATAATTAAATTGTTTCATAACTGATGCTTGACAATGAATTAAAATTATAAAGGAAAGTACCTACTCTTTATACTTTCAGAACTCATTCCAATTAGTCGATATGAGTTCAATATTGTCGTATTTATTATAGTACATTCTGAACCGTATTAAATTATGTGTACCGGTGTAGTGGTCGTGCGCATTAAGGCGCCATGTCTCTACATGTTCAAATCGAATCTGTTCCTCGGTTCGAATCTACCGGCCAGAGTGCATAGTCGTTAAAATACCACCATCTTATCAGGCATTAGACCATTTCTGAGGGGACTTGCGCCCCCTCCCCCTCCGCCTTTGTTTAATTTTGCGCATTATATATACCGTGAGTATTTTTTAACGTGAAACATTGGGTTTGTCATCCATGGTTACGACTTGATATTTGATTGGCAGCAATGTATTTGCCCGTTCCATTTAAAATGAAACATAGGAAATGAATCTGACAGAATTATTATATATAAATATTGTAAGAAATTTAGCGGAGTCAGAAAACCACTCATGAGAACTAAACATATTTCGGGCACGAGGCGCACACAGTATTTTTTCTAAATCTAAATTTAATTTTAAGAAAACATATGTAATTATTTAAACAAAATTAACCTCTAATTACATCTTGTCAATATGGCAGATAACCGTTGAATTTTCCTATAAGTTATGATTTGACATTTGATTGACAGCAATGTATTAGTCTGTCTCATTTAAAATGACACATGGGGAATGCATTTGATATTTGGTAAGACGTCAATATAAATATATACAGTGTGTTAATTAAGAACCTGGCCATAGGCGTTTAACATGGGAAAACAGTTTTTCTTTGCGCAAAAGTCCCCAATTAATTTTAGACAAAAATGTTTCAAATAAATGTTGTAGATATTAATATTCTACGCCTAAATTAGTAAACAGATTTAATTTTTCACGTTTAGTAACTTGTAAAATCTAATTTGAAATTGTATAAATATTGCTCACTTGTAGCGATACCTATGAAATTGAAACAAAATTAGAAAGAAATTCATTTCGTTTGAACTGTCAGAAATTTAATTTTCTAGATAGAATGTGAAAAAATAATAATAATAAAAGTTATTTAAGTGTTAGATTTTAAAAATAATACCTGTGTAGTGATTTAGGTGCAGAATTGAATTATCTACAACTTTTAATTGAAAACTGAATAATTTTTTGCCTAGGGGCGCAAGAATATTTTTGCCTAGGAGCGCGTTCAAATCCAATCCGTCACTGGACATACGCATTTAATATGGAAAAACACGTTTGCTCAAATATTATCCGTCAGTAAAAATTTTATGAGGTGCTTTATAGTTTATACATTGCATTTTAGAGAATTATATTCTGAATTTTTTGATAATAATTTGTTTTGTATCTAGATGAGCCTTAGATTATTTCATTAAATGAATGTTAAACAACACTTCTACCACGGTCTTCTATTTGGGATTGGGATGACAGATAAGCAACATTCATTTTACCTCATTAACCCAGGGGTGTCCAACACGCGGGCTGCCCACAAAGCTAATTCTTACAGCCCGCATCCACAATGGACAACTGACACAACCGTAGGTGGCGGCACCGTTGCCAAATACACGTGCGTTTGATTTAGTACTCTTTAACTGTCATTGGTATTACTTCTGCAGGCATGTAGTGAAATTTTTGCAAATATAATACATTTGCATAAAATTATTATACAAAAAACCAACTGGTTCTTCTTTTGTAGAAGATATTTTAATAAATTCAGCATTGACAAAAAATAAATAAAGCGTTATATTTAAGCTAAAATGAGGATAACTACTGTCAAGTTTAGATTTCTATATGCAAATAAAAGATACCTTAATAAATTGAACATTACTAAATATGTGTCTATGTATACTTTTTAATTAATTTAATTAATAAACACTATGTCGTCAGATGTCATGACGCTTGGTGTACGTTGTCAACAGCGTATCTACGATTTGAAAAATGAAGAAAGTGTTTTAGGGAATCTGTATCTGAATTAGGAAAGGAGAACTGGTTGACAGATTTAGCATTTTAAGTAAATATGCTTGTCTAAGTTTATAATCAATGATTAGTTTAAAAAAGTGGCGGTTTTTGAAATTAAAATGAAATTGTGTTAATCTGAAATTAATAACAATATCTGAATTCATTTTGAAACACTGTCGGGATAAGGACACATGAACAGTGAAATATGCGGTATTAATTTAGTTCTATTCTGTCACACGACGAAATGTAATTCAGTAGGCATATAAAAAAATTTCACATCGGCCCAGAAGATCTACAAATTTGGCCAGATTAATACGTTTTCAACTAAATATGTTCACTCTTATTATTTTCCTAAGAATTTCAGTGGGTCTTTATTTTTATCCAAAACATCTGCATGGTCCGCATTGGTTAATGAAGGTACAATACTTTCACTAATATACATATATACCATCTGTTCCATTCAATAAATTCATATAAATATTAAACAACTTGTGTCACATCAACATTTATACGAAACCAATTTAGATGTAATAAACCTAGTCATAAAAATAACAATTTTTCCTTTCAAGCTACTTTGACATTATTTGTCTGCTTAGTTACCACCAGTCCTATTTTGTTATATCTACTAGTCCTTGATAAAAACAACCATGAATTGAGCAATAGCCCCGGAAAAAAATGAGTACAATTCCTACGTCACTTTTTAATTTAAATTTTCATACAAAAATTAATGTTTTAGATAAATTTTGAGCATAAATAATTCATTTTTTCACAACAAATAAAATTTTTAATGTGCTGACAAAGTCCCTGTTACGGTTCTCATTCTCAAATTGTTATTACGCTGTCGCCTTATGGTGTGCGGTCATATTTTACAGTGAAATTTTGTTGTACGCAAATTCACTAAATAATATTATACTCGTATTACCTACTTTACATTCAAATGTTTTTCCTTTATTGACAAACTAAACTAAGGTAGGTACATAAACATCTCCCCTCGTATCCTGAAAAACATTAATCTACTCTTTTTTAAACTGAAAAAAATACAAAATAAATAATAGTGTACAAAAAAACTCTTTACTTACTTTTTGTTTGATTTTGGCCTGAATAAGCGCTTTGAATGGTTCGGGATAGTTATCAGATTCATCAATTTCCTCTTCGGAACTGGTCAACTCTGAATGATCTTTCGTAGTACCTCTTTTTGTATTCCTGGATCTTTTCGGTATCTGAGTGGTTGGTTCTTCTGGACTTTTCACACTTTTAGACACATTTATCTCTTCAGAACCAAATAACTCATCTTCCATTTTGTTGAATCTTGAATTCCCTCGAGTTAGAGGCCTATTAGTAGTCTTACCTTCTTGTTTTTGAATAGTCTTAACTTCTTGAGGCCTATTTGTAGTCTTAACTTCTAGAGGTCTATTTGTAGTCTTAACTTCTAGAGGTCTATTTGTAGTCTTAACTTCTTGTTTCTGAGTAACCCTAACTTCTACAGGCCTATTAATAGTTTTAACTTCTTGTTTATGAGTAGTTTTAACTTCTAAAGGCCTATTAGTAGTCTTAGCTTCTTGTTTTTGAGTTGTCGGCTTCACAGTTGTCGTAGATGTAGAAGAAGTTGAGGAAGAAGATGATGGTCTTCTTTGAGGAAGACGTCTTGGCGCAAGATTTTGAAGACGAGTTTCAGAAACAGATGGTTCTATTTTCTTAGGAGGGGTTCTTGATGGTTTTCTTGATGACTGAGTGGTAGTTTCTTGGAAAGAACGAGATCGTCCTCTTACTGAAGCATTTGTACTAAATTCTTTTCTTGGGTTTCTACCATTGTCACGTGTTCTTACAGGAGCTTGTGTTGTGCTCGAAGGTACACTAGTACGTCTTCTACTATGGGGCTCGGAGTCAAGTTTATTGTTTTTTACTTCTCTCACTGGAGTTCTGGTGGGAAATCGACGATTATTACCCCTTGGTTTTGGGGAAGATACTTCGGGAATAGTTTTTGAAGTACTATGTATTATATTAGATTCTGTAGTAGGTTTAGGAGTTGTTAAAGGAGTAGTAGATTCCGGCACAATTTTAGATATGTCCGGAATGTTGTCTACTGCAGTAGATTTTTCGGTTTTTGTATCACTTTCAAATAAAGGAAGTACTTCTAATTTAGTTTCGTCAAAATGAGGTTGCCGTAATCTAGAACCTCTTCTAAATGGTTGAACCGAGGGTTGAACAGTAGAAGAAGGTTCTACTTGGAAACTTCTTCCTCTTTTAACAGGTACTCTTTTTAGTTTATTAACTTCTCTACTATCCTGTAAAGATTGATTTTCAGCAGCTACTATTGTTTCTCTCCTTCTACTACTTGCCGTTTCAATTTTACCAGTTCTTCTTGTATCTACTACTTCTATTTCAGCACTAGAGTCCATTCTTCTGGTAATTCGTTGATGTTCTAGAATCTTTCTTCCTGTTCTTGACCTAGTGGGATACTCTATATCTGAGGCAAATACTGACGGACCTCTTCTGCTAACCTCATGAGTAGTAGGTTCACTTGGTCGTCTTCGAAAGTTACTCCTTGCTGTTCTTTGGGTTGTAGTAGATTCTTGAGAGATTTCTACTTTTCTTGTTGGACGAGTTCTTTGAACAGATCTAGCCGTAGAAGATGAAGGTTCTTCTATTCTAGTATTTACTCTAGATTTGAGCTGAGCGCGGGGTAGAGTTTTTCTAGGTTCTTCTCTAGATATTTCAGAAACTGGAGCTGGCTCAATTTTGGGAATATCTTGATCGACTGTTTGTTCACTTGTTTCTGGGGTAAATAATTTTACAGTTGATGGTAAGGTTGCATCATTGTTACTAGTACTAGTGGCATCTTGTAATATAGTTGTAGGCTCAGATATTTTTTGTTCTTCTGTACTGCTAACATCTGAATTTTTAGTCGTACTGCTAGTAATTTGTTCTGTTGTGGACACCTCTTTCTGCGATAGTTGTTCTGGTCTAGGTCTCAACAAAGGTCTTTTCGTAATTTCTCTTGGAATGTCATCGACGACTTCTTGCACTTCATACGAAGTGGAAGATTTCGGCCTAACTGGCGTGGCGACCTCCTGGACCTTTTGACGAGATTCCAAATGGCGTTCATAGTCTATCCGGCGACGTGCTGCAGGTCTAGCTTTCTTGGGCTGTACGTCGGAGACGTCAGCTATTTCAGCGAACTCTGGACTTGAAGTGAATTTGGCCCGACCTCTACTGATGACTGATCTTTGTGTAGGAGCTTCAGTGCTCGTCAACTCGACTCTCTGGAAGAAAAAATAAGAAAATTAAAATTGAGAAAAATAAAAAATTCACTAGATGAATTATGAATCTTTTATTGTTATTACTACTGCACAACTGGTATATTCATATTTAAATTATTAGTAGCATAAGACGTTCCTAAACAGTTAATTTTTCACAATTCTCAGAGTGTGATTGCAAACTAAATATCAGTATAAATATAAATACGTAAAAGATTCTATATCTCCAATAAAATTATAACACGAATATATATCAGCAGTTCCCATGTTTATAGCATTATAGCATATCTGGCTGATTTATGAAAGTTAATAATAAAATATTCCTTCATATTTATAATAACAGAAAATATCAAAAAATGATATTTAACTACGTTTTTTTAAGAACAATTGTTAAGAATTTTAAATAAGAGTCTCTTCATATTGATGTAAAGAAGAGGAATACGAAATAATTATAATTTTTAAAATCGTAGTTTTGGAGTTATCGTCGGAGGTTTTTTTATCACACACACAGAGACACACACATACAAGCATCATCATAAAACTAGTAAAATCGTATTCTAGGGACTCTAAAATTTATGAAAAACTCACCACCAAATTTTTTGACCAAAGAAAATACCTTCCTTACCTAAAGATAACGGAAGTTAAAAAAAAACAAATATTAACTTTAAACTTTGGCAGTGGAACCGGTCCCGGCAGTCAAAATTTATCAATACACCAAAAAATCCCGACAACCTGACTGATGACTGGAAGTATTTACAAATCAAGAGCATAAGCGAAACACATAATCGCCCATGAAATACAATACAATTCCCACTTCTGAAACTAATTTTTCTAACTAACTTTTCATAAGAATAAGAAAACCACTGTATGGAAATGCCGGAATTTATCAATCAATTTATCAATTTAAAAATCCCGGCAGCCGACAAACAGCTTACTGAGTTTGGGACTCGGATCCATTGCGTTAAACTTTATTTAAAACGAATAATAGAAAACAGGATATTTTTACATCTATTGTCGCAAAAGTTTGCCTCCCACTTGAAGACATAAATTTCATGGATTTATCATAAGCATATGAAAGCTCAGTAATATCGAATGTTCAAAAGTCTTGGTTGGCTGTGGGTTGTGAAACACATGTCTAACTTCATTCATACAATGTAACTGTAAGCAAACCATCATTCAAAATGAGGCATAGTTTTTTATTACAGTACAAACCTGAGCAAACATTTTACTGTAAGACAGATCAAATGAAAGTTTTTATTTTAAATTGAATTTGATCTATGTCAAACAATGACGCTTGAGTTTATTATTGAGAATAAACTACAGACATACGTTTCATAATCCATTCTCATACTTAATTTCTGCCGATACAAAGCATTCAAAATTATTTATGCTTATTGATTCAGATGTAGAATTTTAAGCTCTGCAACTTTTATTTGAAACTTTTTACCTTCAAATACCCTCGGTAAGGGAGGTATAGGGATCGTTCTAAAAATTGCATATCGAGATTTTAGTAACTGACCACATTTTAAGGCCCTTGAATCCAATTTTAATAATTTCTCGATGATGTCTGTGTGTGTGTGTGTAATGTGTGTATGTGTGAATGTGTATTTGTGTGTGTGTGTGTCATTTTTCGCATTTTATGTCATTATAAAAATTAAATATTATTTAATTTTCTACAGGTGTACATTAAATTTTTTCTATATATTTTACAGATAAATTTAAAAAGTATTCTTTTTTATAAATCTCAGAGCCTATGATTTAAAGATTCCTTCGTTACATAGTTCATATTTCAAGTATATGTAATTGACAAATAAATGTCACTGTCAAAAAACTAATAATTTCGAATTAATAATGGAGACATTTTAAAACAAAAATAGTAAATAAAGTAATAGTTATATGCAAAGGAACTTAATGTAGTTTGCAGCATTAGTAAATATGTAGGTATACAGGGTGTTCCATTTAAGTGTGCCACCATTGTTAACTCGAGAACTATAAGAGCTACGAGGTTGGTTAAATTAGCAAAGAACCACCATTTTACAAGACTATTACAATGAGCATGCATTTTTCTCAGTTATTTTGTTATATTAGTATATAATATGTTTATATCGTTGAATTCAGAAAAAATACTCTATCGAATAACCTAAAAAAAAACAAATGTTCCCATTTAAAATAAGAAAGTCATGTCCCATACTTTGAGAACCACTGGTCGAAAAAAAATTTTTTTTTGCTCATTGTAATAGTCTTGTAAAATGGTGGTTCTTTGCTAATTTAACCAACCTCGTAGCTCTTATAGTTCTCGAGATAGCAATGGTGGCACACTTAAATGGAACACCCTGTATATTGAAATAAATAAAAATTAAATAGCGGGAGGTATTGTGTTGGCCACATCAGATTTTTTACCAAAACCAATTATAGTAGGCTGCACCAACGTAACATGAATATTAAACTCGGCTTAAATTGACAATATTGCATTTTTTAAGCCTAGCTTAAAATTTAAGCCTTGCTGGTGCATTGGGCATTAGAGAAGTTGGCAATTATAAAATTTATATGTTAAAGTCCTGTTTGAGTGTCGAGTAGATAAATTATAATTAAATAATTTTGTCATAATCAGTAAATATCCTCATTTAACGAGTAATAAAAATTTTATCTCGGATCCTTCAGAAAGTTTTTTAAAGACAATCAAATCATAAATGTCATTAATCAATATAACTATTATTATTTCTTTCAAAATATTAAATTGCCAGTAATTGCTTTTACTACTGTATAATTAAAAGCATTCATTGTACTTAATTTCTTCTGTTTCAAAATTAAAAATATATTAAGAACAATTACAGTAAGAAATTGACAGGTATTTATTTATCTTGGTTTGAAATCCACAAACGGTAAGTTAAATCTTATTGATGAATGAGACTTATGGTTGGAAAATGTGGTTTTTCTGTCGGAAGTGAATCAGAAAGACCAGAACATTCGTGCTTCAGTTTAATTTTTCTCGAAGATAGTGTGAAAGTCGTAGACCACCAGCCTAAACCATAATTAACAAGTTTTTGTCAGTGCAAAACACACGCATAATGTAATTAAATTTTGTTTACTGCCAAAAAACACTTCCTAATGGACAATTTTAATTTTAATGACTGCCATTACTGCCATTACTGATGTTTGTTTCGCAATAGATATAAATTCCGACAATATATTAGATTTTTAATAAAATTAAGAAAATATAATATATTTCAGCATGTGTGAATCTGTTATAGGTACCAAATTTCGGTAAAAGCAATATAATTTTTGTGGAGTAAATATTCTTTATACCAGCTTTGATTGTCAGAGAAAAGAAGACATTACCGAAAACAACACAAAAGCAGATTGGTACATCTAACGAGATGTCTATATTTATTTATGTATTATATTAATGAGTTTTACCACATACTACATCTACTCTGTTTTTAAATGGGGAATATAATGACACGTCAAATTGGAATATCGTACGATAAATATGGCGCAAAAATGGGAAAGTTCACGAAGAAAATTAGCATATCGAACGACAATCGACAAATATAGCAAGACAAAAATAGGAAAATTCACGACAAAATGAATATGTAGGATGACAATATCAGGTAGGTTTGTGAGTTAAGTTATAAAAAAAATCTGATGTGGTGAGCACATGACCTCCCTCCAATTCCACGTTTAAAATAGCAATGAGCTTTAAGTAAAGAAATAGAAAAGTCTCTAATGCAAAATTTTGGATTACATTTCAAACTCAAGCAACACTGAGTTTTTATTAAAACATTATACATAACTAATAATGTAGTTACTGTAACTTACAGTTAGTTTGGTCACATAATAGTTATTAAAAAGTTATATAATACAGTTTCATGTAAATTAGTTGAATAGATTCCCCACCCACCTGACATAAACGTCAGAATCAATAAATTATCGTTACATAACAGTTATAATGCAAGTTAAAAAGTTTTAATAATAACAAACTGATTTGTGCTCCTTGCATATGTATATCTTCGAAAATCTGTTAAGAGCTCCAAATTAAGTACCACTTTCGGTTTATCATATATAATCAAAATCTAATATGCTCTTTCAAATTATATACGAGTTTTTAATACTAAATTTGAGAAGTTTTGGATAATATTTTAATATATTTTTCAAGAAAATCTGTTTAGAGCTACCAGTGAAGTACTACTTCCGGTTTATATATTTTATTAAAAATCTAATATGTCGTTATATTAACACAAAAGTCTTAAGTACCAAATTTAAAAAATTTTGAATCATATTTTAATATTTTTTTTATGAAAATCGGTTCAGAGCTCATGCAAAGTATCACTTCCAGTTTATCAATTTTAACCAAAATCTAACATGTTGTTTCCATTGACGTGGAAGTCTTAAGTACTAAAATTGAAAAAAATTGTATTATATTTTAATATATTTTTTTTTTTTTATTAAAAATTGTTATGGGCTTCAAATAAAGTACCACTTCCGGCTACCCAATTTTACCCAAAATCTACTCAACTTTTTATATTAATAAAGAAAGCTTAATTACGGAAAATAGAAATTATTGGAAGTTTTTTATAAGAGTATCGTGTAAAAAAAAATCGTCGCACGCACGCACGCATACATATACACACATCATTGTAAAAATAGTAAAAACATGTTGCGGGGACCCTAATTCGTGCTTATTTACTGAAAACTCTATCGAATTTTTTAACTGAAAACATTAGCTTTCCTAAAAACAAACTGGTTTACGGGCACGTGTAAGGTACATAATGTAAAATTATGTCAAACTAAATTGAACAGTGGAGTATTCTAATAATTTTTTTATCTATTTTATTTTCTGAAAATTTCATATATCTGTATTATAAATCTAAAATTTTGAATTCTTTTTTATTAAATTGAGTGAGATATGAATTCTTAAGTATTAATTGAAAATCTGAGTGTTATCGGATGTGACGTAGGAGGAACTGATGACATTTAAGAAATATGTAGAAAGAGAAAACTTGCAAACACACAAAATGTAATAAAACTAGCACTAACAAAACAGTTGACTTCGCGTCAATGGCAGAAAAACTACTTATTGTTAACAGGACAGTATGTCATCAGTCACTCATATATTACAAACCAAGTGATACTAAAAGCTCGAAAATAAATTACAAGGAAACATGATTTGGTTATTGTTTAGCATAATCCACAATACTATAACATTTTCACCTTAAATTTTACTACATTGAAATACCCCATTAGATACATTTTTTCTGACCATATTTTTATGTTTTCAGATGTGAATGGAATAAGCATTTTCATTTATAATTATGTCATTATATCTGCTGTCTATATTTCTTCAAGTGTAGTAACTTTATTTAAACTGGATAAATTAGCACACAAAAGATATTTTGAGATTATTATTAAAAATAATAATGACTCTTATTTATTTTTATTTTTCACTATTACAAATTTTCCTAATTATTTATTGCTTGAAATTTGGTGTATTTTTCTCAAGGAAATATTTATTTACAATATTTTCTTTTGTTTTATTTGTCACAAATTAATTTCGCTAATTATCACTCATAACAATGTCACATTAATAATATAAAAGATCAAACAATATCCTATTACATAAATATGTGTGAAAATATTAATTACTTTCGACTATTGTTACAAAAAGTTGGAGAAACAAACAAATTTATTTTACTTTAGGTTGTACAATAATAATTTTACCTGTGGGTTCAGGTAGGTAATGAACTTGAATATTGAGATTCAATTTTATGTATAAAAATACTTTAATTTTCCCTTATTATTAAGTACTTCCTATTATTCTTTTGAAAATAGACTAGTGCCTGAGTGTCTAGGCGCGAATCTGAGGTATGCTGAGAACGTACGAACCAAAATTCCATATTATTTCAAACTTAGAAGTTATTTGTAAAAACAAACTTAGTAAATTCAAAATTATGTAATTATCTAGTGACCTATGCATTTTTCGAAAATGCACCTATACATCTTATTTACAAAATGTTTTACTAATGGGGCAACTAATTTAACCAACTTCGGAGCTCTTAAAATAGTCGCCGAATTCCCAATGATGAGGGTACACAAACAGACATTATGTATGGTATATTTTTATTTATTTATTTGTAAAAGTACTTTTATTACATTGAGTGTATAGGTGAAATGCAAATTCCAGATATAAGATATCAAATTGTACAACGGACAAATTTTGCTATTCCTGAACTTTTCGGGTGAAAATCAGGCATCTAATCTAATGTGCATCCCATTTCAGTAATTTTGAATATATTCCTAAATACAGTGTATAAATAATCACGTCCGAATTATTCAATCAGATACTGTACATGCATGACGCTCCGGAACAATATGTATCTATTGCATGAAATCGCAATTTAAAGATCGTGTGGTGTAAGTACTCATTAAAGAATATTAAGCTTGCATCCATTGGTTATTAAACATTACTGCATAATACAATAAGGAATCTGAATCTTATTTAAAACATATGCCTGCGAGTAGGGCACTCAAAATAAATTGCAGTGAAAGGCTGTTACATAACATAATCAATCAAACCTGTATTTATGCCAAACTTGAATTCATCATTGCAAAATTACTTGAAGAAGTAGTAATCAATTTTCTGACCGGAACTACGAGTTTATTTTATTGTTAGTCATTAAGTTACGTTCGTATAACGTGGCCACTCTCACGAAGAAATAACTGGTGGTAGGTAACCGCTCCATTCTTTCTTTGCCTTCTGGTACAAGGATATCCAATCTCTTATCACTGATAAAAAATAGATCACGTAAATACCACCTCCACTAAAGCTGACCAACTATACGTTCAACATAAACATTCACCTATATTTGCTTCATAACCATATCATATAGAAATCATGTTTAAAGGCAATATGCTTTTATAAAATGACGAAGATAATAAAATTATTAAGAATTCATGACTGTGTAAAACAGAAATTATGAGGTCACGTGATTCAGTGAGTTGCGAGACCGGTTGTGGTTCTCATGGTCCGGGTTCGAATCTACCTAGAAAATTATTTTTAATTTTCAAATAGCACAGAAGTGACTTCTGTGCTGCTGTTGCCATAACAGTGAGGTGACACCTCATAAATGCCGTCAATGGTACATATATACTCTTATTACCTAAACCCATACGAATAAAAAATCTGTTGTGGCCAGCACAAGACCTCTCGCCATTTCCATTTTATGTTATATAAGTAATGTATTGCACTTCGCTATCGAACCGTCGTTTTGTAACAAAAAAAAATACAGAACTTTACCCAAATACTGTTTTTTATTGTATTTAACATGTCTTCTGCACACATACAATTCTAATTATATCTATTTTTCATGGTATGATGAAGTTCCTATATGTCAGAGATTCTTCCAATTCATTAACAAGATTGGCGGTATTTCTAATGGATATATGCAGGTTATCTATAATTTTAAATATTGAATTAATAAAACAATAAGAAAGATTAAATGTACTTCCCAGAAAAAGCTTTCAGAATGTAACTAAAACTTTTGATTTTTGACACTGATATCTGTCATTTACAAATTATGTTATAAACATTTGAATTTGTCAACTGCTTTCCTTAGTGTAGTTTCGCCTACTCAACTTATTATTTCCCGATATTCTATATATTATAGCGTCTTTATCTCTAAATTTATAGAAGATATAATAAAAAATTTAATGTATCAGACGTAGAATTTTGTTCTTCAAAATGCGTAATATCAAAAATTTTCAAAAAATAATATTTAGAATTTTTTAAAAAAAAAAACTACTACTTCCGGTTTTTCAATTGTTACCAAAACCTTTTCAGCTCTTCCCAGGAATGTCAGATTGAGGAATTCATAGTTAAGCAGGTCTTATGTCTTATAGTTTTTGAGTAATCGTCCCTCCAACATCCACACATACACACATACATCCACACACACACACACACACACACACACACACACACATCATCGTAAAAATGTTAAAATCGGTTTATATGGACCTTAAATCGTGCTTATTCACTTAAATCTGGAGATGTGATTTTTAGCATGAATCCAATACATCTCTTAGCGAGAGGTAAAAACAAATTGGCATATCCAATAATGCGTAAGTTAAGGTGATGACATATTTTCTATTATATTTGTATATTAATGTATTATCAAACGAGGGTCACGCCAGAATTATTGAGAACCAGAAAGCTAATTTTAAACAGTTAAGCCTCATTTCCACCGAAAAAAAAACTGATTTAAGTTCTTTTGGATGCAAAGAAAGTTTGGTTTGTTTTAAATAAAAAAAAATCATTACTAACAACTTTGAATATCCATAAGGTGACATTTCGTAAACGCCCATTACGATACAAATATGTTATCGAAATCTACGTAAGCAGGATTGGCACACCCAATAGAGGGTAAAAAAAATTGATGGCATTTTATTATACAGAATGTTCCATTTAAGTGTGCCACCATTGCTATCTCGAGAACTATAATGCCCGGTTTTTCAGTGGCCGTTTGAACTTCAGCTCAGTTGAACCTTGAACTTGAACCTGAACTATTTTTTGTTTATAATGTGTATATTTGAACTAGTTCAGTTGAACTTCAAACAAATATCATAATATTGAAGATGTGCTGTGTAATTTACGCTTTTATTCAATTTTTTGAACATTAATATGTCATTTTGACACTCCGTCACTCCACGCTGACATATTTAAATATTATTCTTGAAGTAAAAATGGAAAATATTGATGGAAATTATAAGAAAGCTACAAATTTTTACCCTGAAGAACTAGATATTTTGATGGATATGGTATTCAGGAATGCAGAAAGACGGGAAAGATATTTTATAAGGACAAAGAAAAGTGTTGGGAAGAAATTACTAATCAAATTAATTAATATAGGTGTCGAAATTCTATTGTATTTAAAAAGAAGTATGAAAATTAAAAGAAAGGCTCAAAATAAAAATTTGTAAACGAAAAGTTTTTTTTAATCTACCAGTGGTAGTCTCTTTATTCAAGTTTTACCTACCATTTTAATTGATAATATTCAACAATTACAGCAAAAAATCAAATGTTAAAAGTAGCATGTGTTCAGGTGGCACCGCTGAATTCCTGAATATTCATTAACGTATTTTATATATTTTTATTGGCCAGTTAGTACGAGAATGTATTTGGTACAATTCCTTGTGGTACTCGCCTAACTTCATTTCTTTAATCGATATCTTACAAAATAATCAAAATCATCCCGTTAAACAATTTTTGGTATCCTATCTCGGTCCAGGTTTTCGATAAAATTAACAGTATTTTAATTCTTCATATTATTATTCTATTTATAATAGGTATCTACCTTATTGTAACGCCAATACATAATGACAAGATATCAATATGTCAACAAAATATGTCAAAATTAATAAATGAATTGCCAAATTACTGTCAAAATATTCCACTGAACCAAAAATTCGATACTTAAGCTAGAAACGTTGGCGGTTCACGTTCATGTCAAATTTAAGCTGAGTTTAAGGTTTAAGCCAGACTGAAAAACACTTTAAACCCTGAACCTGAACTTGAACCAAATTTTTGGTTTAAACCGTGACTGAAAAACCGGGCATAAGAGCTACGAGATTGGTTAAATTAGCAAAGAACCACCATTTTACAAGATTATTACAATGAGCAAAAAAAAATTTTTTTTCGACCAGTGGTTCTCAAAATACAGGACACAACTTTCTTATTTTAAATGGGAACATTTGTTTTTTTTAGGTTATTCGATAGAGTATTTTTTCTGAATTTAGCGATATAAACATATCATATACTAATATAACAAAATAACTGAGAAAAATGCATGTTAAATTTATATGTATTTTATTTATATCTGGCTGAAACAAGAGTACTATGGATAGAAAACATTAATCCGAATGGGAGAAATTTTGTACAATTCTTATAATTTAATATTTATTAATTTGAATATTATTGTAATTACACCATTGTTTGATTTGTTTATTTTTCAATTGTTTTCTATCCATAGCACTCGTGTTTCAGCCAGATATAAATAAAATACATATAAATTTAACATGCATTTTTCTCAGTTATTTTGTTATATTAGTATATGATATGTTTATATCGTTGAATTCAGAAAAAAATACTCTATCGAATAACCTAAAAAAACAAATGTTCCCATTTAAAATAAGAAAGTTATGTCCAGTACTTTGAGAACCACTGGTCGAAAAAAAATATTTTTGCTCATTGTAATAGTCTTGTAAAATGGTGCTTCTTTGCTAATTTAACCAACATCGTAGCTCTTATAGTTCTAGAGATAGCAATGGTGGCACACTTAAATGGAACACTCTGTATATAGTTTTTATTATTTTACTCATTGCAAAATTTAGAAACTAAATTTATTATACAATTTACACTTTTCTTCATGGAAAATGTTACTTATTTAATTAATATCAGAATATCACATCTATTTGAACTGTTAATACGCTAATCACCAAATTGAGAGAAATTTATTGATTGAAATTTATGAACGGCGTAAAAAAGAGAAAACTTTTCGTCAAATCCATTGAGCAATCGTTTCATTTCAGTGGCGAATTTCTGTCACTTGAACATGATTTAATTACTCTAATCAAATAGAGAGAGGGAAAAAAGTTAATTTCGTTAGATGCACAATAATTAGTGCACGTCATTTCGGCATTATAAACAAATTGTACACATCTTCTACAAATAACAGGAATTCCAGATATTCTTTAAAGCTTTATTTATCACCTCTATTGATTTGATCAATTTTTTTTACATTAATAGCCAGTACTGAAAAAATAGCCAGTAAATCTAAACATAAATATGTTTTCAACTTAGGTTCCAACTTCCAACTACCGCATACGTTAAATATGCTTTTGCCTTTTTAAGATTAAAAGTGTTATTTTAGTAAGTACCCTTTTTCGTAGACTAATGGCCATATTATATACAAATCTGCAAAAAAATAAATTACAAAATACATGTGTTGATTATTGATTAATATAAAATTATACATGAGAGTTGCAGCCTTCCTTACGACTTTTAGTCGCTATTTACATATTTGAGATAAGAAAACAGATTCTTGTCATTTTTTGTGAGCGGTCATTCTCGCCTCAAGTCAATAAATCCAAAATGACAAAAAAATGCTGCACCGACACAAACGAAAACTATAACACATGTCAAAACAAGGCAGTCACATCGGCAGTGATTGGCTGAGGATGCGGTTGACGGATGAAAAAATAACCTGCTGACGGCTATTCCTTCACCCGCATCCGCACCCGCCAACCACTTCAAAACTCGTTAGTGTAATACGGGCATAACTGGGCTATGGATAAATTGGCGATGGTCAAGTGGATGATGGTTAAGTAGACGACAGAAACTTAAAAATTTTGTATGCTTAGCTGACATACAATTTGGTGAATGTTTTGCAACAGGATAAGTAAAGTGACGCTCTAATTTTTCTAACAAACTTTAGCATTACCTAACAACGCACAGTTTTACATTACCTAATTTACCGTGTCCGGAGGTGTGTATACTTTTATTCACAATCAATTAATTATCATTAACGGCCGGTTTCATAATAAATATAAAGTCACTTTACTTTTAAAGTTTGTTTTAAAAGTGAAAAAAACTGTTGTGACCAGCACAAAACCTTCCGTCAATTCGATTTATTTTGCACATATCCTATACCAAAAGTTCCTTAAAAAAGATTCTATATATCCTGTATAATTGTAACAAGAAACACACTATTTTTTACATATCCATACTGAAAGTTCCTTTGAAAAGATTCTAAAATCTAATAAAATTTTAATACGAATACGAACGTACATTATGTATTGCACTTAACACTTCCTCCTGCTTCAACTTTGCCCTATTTTATTAGAAGTCGCTGTTTCTTACTCTTCTCTTCTACTCATTCCTGTCCAAAGCACCTTCGTGACACAGTTCTTCCTCTCTCAAATCTTCTGCTATACAGTCCTTCCATCTTCTCTTTTGCCTTTCTCGTACTTCTGGCATTATAAGTTCCTATCTTGAGGCGAGGCCGCAAATGCAAGTCACTGGTGAGGGACACTATGTCACTTATATCACTTTCAGATCATATACTTTCCACTTTGGTTTTGCACTTGCCACTGACATCTGTCAATTAGATTTTTTAGAATATATCTGTTGTTTTCATAATTTTTGCAATGCTGACTGATTTTCGAAAGTTAATCTCTCTTAATCTCTTTATAACTCTATATCTATTGAATATGAAGGAAAATGTATAATCGAACCGTATAGAGAATAAGATATTCTTTCTATTGATAATCACATAAAATGTCGAAAATGATATTTAACTGCGATTTTTCAAGAAAAACTGTTAAGAACTTCAAATAAGGATACTTCCGGTTGACCAATTATAACCAAAATCTAATCAGCTCTTCATGTGGTTGTAAAGAAGAGGAATATGAAAGAATCATAATTTTTAGAATTATAGTTTTGGAGTTATCGTCGGAGAAAAATTTGTCACACACACACACACACGGACACACACACACAGACACACACACAGACACACACACAGACACACACACAGACACACACACGGACACACATACACACATACAGACATCATCTTAAAAATAGTACATTCGTATTGTAGGGACCCTAAAACGTACTTATTCATTAAAAACTCACCACCGAATTTTTTGACCAAAAACAATACCTTCCTTTTGACGGAAGGTAAAAAACATTTCATAATTTAACTTCAAGTTAAAGGAACTATCAGATAACTTTATTTTAAAGGACTTTAAACTGACAACTTTTAGATCAAACTTTAAAAGTAAAGTGACTTTATATTTATTATGAAACCGGCTTTTAGATTTTGAACATTAATTTTATGAATATATTTTTACAGTTTTGTTATAGTTTGGTTTTTTTATTATTTTTTTATTTATTTATTTGTTTATTCTACAGGACGAATCCCAATAACAGAATAAAAATCAATATAAATATAATATAATACAATTGTGTAGAAACGAAATATAACCCAAAAATGCAAACAAATAAAATAATTACAAACTCTATAATTCACATAATAAATAATACTTCAGCAATAAGATCTTTAACAGTGTTGTTAGATAACATGACAAAATATTTATTGATTCTGCCGATTCTGAACATTTTTACTACAGTTGGTTTTTTTAACAATTATTGGAAAGTGACATTTAGTAAGCCGGAATTTTTTCCAGTGAGCTGGAAATTTAAGTAAACATAAATCACTTCCCAAGTGTTTTGAAGGTTAAAAATGCACATATTTCTTTAACCGATTGTGAATAAAATTATTATGAAGCTAGAATAATGAATAAGAACAATGAAGAATGAGCTCGTAAAGATGAAACTTTATTAACAATAGACAATTAAAAACAACATTTCGTATCAAATTTGTTTTACCTTCAAACTATAAAAGACTTTTTCTGAAATTAAAATTATGGCTTTGCTTTTACATTTTAATGTTGTGTTTAATTTTATAACTTTTTGTTAACTCTATTCTTAATACATGAAAACGAATCGAATTTGATACAGACCGTAATGTTTCAATATTTATTGTAAATAAATCCTTTTATAGTAAGTATTGCTTTAACATACATGACAAATATTGAAAAGTGGAACAAAATTATTTAATTTAAAAATTCAAAATCTGTTTTGTTCGCCAAACTTCTAACGCAAACTTCGCTTATTAAAAGGCAAACCTGAAATAGAAATATTTGCTTTTGGCGCTGTAAACATCTTCCATATTTACCGTGCAACATTCTCACTTGTTTGCATGCCCTTTGGTATTTTATTTAAGTTTACATAAGTAATAATTCAAATCAGGCCAAAACTCACAATGCATTAACTTGAGCAACTGGTGTTCTCTGTTACCGAGACCGAGAGAAAGTAAACCTGTTCGCAGTGGACGGTCCGGTACCATTGCAAGATGCAGAAACTGCTCGAAATTATAAATTTGGAACATATATTCGACCTCGTAACCTTTCCACGTTTAGAATTCCAAACACGAGAAAAATTTGTTCCGAGAAAGTATTGTATGTGGATGTTCAATTTTATGACACGATGTTTTATTGAGGTGTTTAATAGTTACACGTTTTTATTATTGTATTCGAAACACAACTAAAGTTTTCCGTGTAGTATCATTTCCTAATTGTTTGCATTGTTGCAACAGATATGCGAAGGTGGATTGAAAAGTTTGCTATCTAACATACAAAGGGCAGCCCTTAGACGCACAATTATTTTTTTGTGAAATGATATAAACTGTCATTACTTTCTCTACGAAGTTTTATGCTAATTTGCTTATTTGTGATTTAATTTTAAAAATTTGAATAAATGTGTGCATTGATTATTTTAAACATGGAAAAAGTAGAAAACCGTGCAGTGATCAAATCATTACAGATTATCATCCTTGTTTGTAGTGGAAAGTCTGAAACTGTTACCAGTAAAAAATCTGTTGGGACCAGCACAATATCTCGCGCCATTTCCGTTTTGTTACATCGAAATTTACATTTCACATACACACAAATAATTCTAATATCTATTCTTTAATTCTTTAAAATGGTCAAGATGGTTCCAATTCATTAACGGGTATTTCTTAAGGTTATATGTATTATTACTATTAATATACCCTAACCTAACTACAATTTTAAATATTTAATTAATAATTCAATAAAAATATTAAATGTACTTCTCAAAAAAAGCTTTCAGTAATGTCAATAAAATTGTTGATTTTTGGCACTGACATTTATATGTCAATTACAAACATTTGAATTTGATAATTTCCTTGGTGTAGACTGGATTGTACGATTTATTGCAACAGATTTTGTTTATATATTATATTTTCCTTATCTCTATTTGTAACAAAAAAAAAAATTCAAAAAATAATATTTAGAAGATTTCTCTAAGAAACAACTACTTTCGATTGTCAAATTATTATCAAAACCTTTTCAACTCTTCACATTAATGTCAGATTGAGGAATACGTAGTTAAACAGGTCTTAAGTATTATAGTTTTTGAGGCATCGTCCTTCCAACATCCAGACATACACTCACATCCATACACACACACACACACACATCATCGTAAAAATCGGATTCTAGGGACCTTAAAACGTGCTTATTCACTAAAATCTGGGTATGCGATTTTTAGCATGAATCCAATACTTCTCTTACCGAGAGGTAAATACATCAATTTAATTCATAATATGGTCATAGTAGAACGGCGAATCAAAGATCGAGAAATAACTGAAGATGTGGGCTCTCTTTAAAATACTATAACCAATGAGTAGGAATGATAACAATTTCTGCAATGTGGGTTCGCCGGCTTCAGACGGTTTGTTCTGAAACGTGTTTGTTTCCAGTTGTAGTATGATTTGCTGTTCTGTTATTTACCTAATCTAGCCCCAACAGACTTTTATCTATTTCCGATACTCAAAAATCACCTAAGAGGGCAAAGATATTTATCCAGTGAAGATATTGTAGCAGCCGGAACAAAGAATTTCGCAAACAAAGAACAAAGTATTTTATAAGACCGAGATCATGGTAATGCAGCATCCAAGTGTAGATACTTAGAAGAGAACTACGTTGAAAATTAACATTTTACGATAGGTTCCATTGTGATAATTTTCATAATAACAAACAAAACTAAAAAAAAAAAAAAATAACAGGAACCAAGTATTCGGATTACAGAGATATTCAAATTAAAATGTATTCAGATTATCGAGGTTCTAGGTTTTAGCTAATATAGGTTTTTAGCAATTTTTTTGAACAAAATGATAAAAATATGAATAAAAGACTTTACTGCTAATATACTTTATCTCCTTTTTCCTAAATATTAAAGAGTACTTTATTCTCCATACGGTTTGAGTGCATATTTCCATAAAACTTAATAAAACAAATTTTAATAACATAGTTGAACTTCGACTACTCTAACAGGAAAACAAAATTGGTTGACAATAGCGCCGATAGTGAAAATCGCATATAAGTTTTTCTTGATAACTCGGGGTCTCGTAGCCGTGTGCGTATAGTCTGGTTGCCAATCTGGTGACCCGGGTTCGATCCCGGTCAGTGCAGACTTTTAACCGCACAAAAGTGATCCCTGTGGTGCACTCTCCACACCAGCTATGAGTGCTCGTGAGATGACGCCTGGTAAGCGCCCACATGGTAAAAATATATCATCGTCATTACCGATGTCTACATGCTTTGTAAATACTGGCACACTCAGTAATGAGTACTATATTTATTTATTTATTTATTTATAACTCGAACATCTGCTAAAGAAAATTCCCTGCTTGTGATGAGACTACGCATGTCATGATTCTAAGATTTTTAAAACAAATTTAAAACACAATAACCCCTACACCATTGAAAAGAAAAAAATATTATTTTTTAAGGTAAAAATCAAATATGGCTCTCATTTAAAATAAGAAAGTTACTATTTATATATCGGAAACCCCATTTGTGAATTTTATCCTGACATCACTTTTAATTTTCTCTCATTAAATCATGTAACTTTTATCTTCTTTTGTCTTCCAGGATTAAGCATTCTGCCTGTCCCGGCTTTTATATGAAAGTATATCTTCTGTAATTACGGAGATATTTATTTACGGTTTTCAAAATCGCAATTTTCAGGTTTTCTTTAATAACATATACTGATCGGAATTTTTAATTTTTCTCAAAGGAAACCGAATTAGCACTCAAAACTGCACAACATTGCCCATTTAACCGACTTCCTAGCTGATATTACATAATTATTTTTGTTCAAATATAAGATTTGAATTGTATTTCCCATTATTTCTACATTTCCAAGAACTGTAGTTTAACTAATGACTAATACTCGTACTGTTGTTGTTCGTTCTTATTTGTATATAGAACATTTAGATTGTGTGATTTGGAGTAAATGTAGCATTTCAAGGTGTACGGATATCGAATGACCTTTGAAGTTATTTAGTATTGCGATTTAATATGCGCCGCATTATAACTGTAACCATATATTCTGGATTGAGTTGCATACAAAAACTAATAGTCATTGAAAATACATGCAAGAATGTATAGGTACAAAAAACTATAATTATTTTAATTAGTTCATATGGTATATATTTTTTAAAACATATTTACTAATAAAGAATGCGACAAAGCAAAGCATTTAGTAAAATATTTACATGATGGTTATAAATATTATATTACAAGAACAAAAAATACTTTTTTAAATAAATTTATTTTTAACGAATTAATATTTCTGCAAATACCAAGTGCCACCACCTTTGAATTAAATTCAAACTAGTACTGTTAGGGTTTATTTTCGTTATTTCATTATTTTCTACGTTCATTTATTTGAAAATGGTCACCAGATTGAGAAAAGAAGGTAGCAGAAGGCTCGAAAGTGCAATTTTAAGATCTATTTTAATATAAATTACCAGTTTTCTAATACGTTACTATATGATGGTTATTTATTTTTAGTAACAAATAAAGTTATGTTTTAATAAAATTTGTATAAATATGTTTTTTTTTTAATTAATCCAAGGTAGATAAGCTGCATATAATTAGAACGATAACAAAAAATAAAAATGTTACACCTAAGTATTGGTACCAAAAGGAATACACTACTATAACATTTTTTTTATGGCTGTGTCCGATGTCGCATTTTGGCATTTAGTATTTAGAATTTAGGTCTTCTTCATAAAAATACTACTCCGAATGGCACGCTAGTGATATCCATTGATTTGTATGGCAACACTTTAGGATTTACCTAGGTCTTCTTCACAAAAATACAACTCCGAATGGCACGCTAGTGATATGCATGGATTTGGATGGCAACACTTTAGAACAACAAAAATGAATTATACAATTCGAATAGAAGCTAAGAAGCTATTCTTTGACAATAAATTTGACGTTTTGTATAAATTATAGCAACGAATATATTTGTTTAATTAGTGTGCGTCAACTTCAAGGCATAGTGTGCTCCTGCAAAACCCTAAAATCTAATTCCTAAAATCCTAAATAATATCTAGATTTAGGGCATATAAATTTAGGATTTAGATATTAGGATGATAACAGAACGACATCGGACACAGCCTAAGTAAAAGTCGAGATAAATATTTAAAATATTAATTATATGACACGTCATATTAATATCCTATATCTTTCAACACATAATTTAGTTTTAATTATCGAAATCTTTCATGTAAGAGATTATTTAACTTTCAATTTCCCTGCCAATGTACTCGTCTGAAAACAATCTTGTGACGTGTCCCGCCAATGATGTTATGCTCTATATTACAATTTCGCGCGTTGAATCAAAATTCCCCGCTTCCGAGAAAGCAGGAACCAAAGTTTTATTACATTTTTGTCAAGAAATTTTCATTCTTTCTCTACTCTGTAGACTATAACGAAGATCAAAATATTTACATATTTTATCACACTTTTATTCAGGAAACGGTAATGGATAATAATATGTTTGGCACGTACATGAATTTTAAAAGTGTAAAAGTAAAATTGTTTTAATATAAAAATTATTATTCAAATCAAGCGTTTTACATTAATTATATGTATGAGAAATCAGATTCAACATTAAATTTTCTATGAAACAAATAGTAAATTGTTGCGGATATAAGATAACGATTTATAAGTACATATAAATGTACAGGGTGCAACAAATTCGAGTTCCGTATGTGAAAAACTTTCTTATTATGCACGCTACATAAAATTGATGTAAGTCTTTATGGGGCAATTTTTTGAGACAATTTTAATAGGCACCACAAGAATTTTCGATCGTCTTTTGTTTTTGAGCTACTGGCTAAAACTTAATTTTCGTCTATTTTGAAAATATCTCATATCCCGCTTATTAGGAAAGGTGTAGAAAGAATGTTTAGATAATTTTTATACGGTTTTTTTACGTAGAATAACATGGCATGATTAATTTTTTTCCAAACCCAGTAATTCTCGAGATATAACACAAACATAATATTTTTTAAATAAGAACATATGTTGAAAATATTCACATCCTTTTCCTTATTTTATAAGCTTTTCAACGATATATAACAAGTCTGCATTCTTTTGTTTTACACATGAATTATTAATTTTTTGAACTGGAAAAATTAAATTTATTAAGAAACAAATGAATTACAGATTACAATTTGTTTAGTTTGATTCTATATCTATTAAATTCTCAAAAAAATAATTTATTAAATTATTTCTGGATTTTTTATCGGCGTTGTAGTTGGCTTTGACACAATTCAAAATATATGGTTTAATAAGCTTTCTGAAGATATAACCAGAAATACGAGTTAAAATATAGGAAATAACATCATAAAAAAAAAAACTGCAATTAATTTTTTCATATGTTTCTCAATAAATTTTATTTTTTTCACCCCAAAAATTAATAATTCATGTTCATGTTTAAAACAAAATTATGTAGAAATGAACGTAGAGTGTTCAGCCTATTTATTCTAAATAAATTAGGAAAGAGTGAAAAGATAATGTCAGCCACCGGGATTTGGACCCAGACCCACTGTCTTGCCGGGACAACGCTCTACCAATTGAGCTATGGCGGACTCTTCCCATTGGCTCACATTATCTTCCACAAATGTTAGACTGAAAGATTCTCATTTGAGAATACTCAGCGTCACATATTGAGGCGGGGTTTCAACTAACCACTACATTTAAACATCAGTGACTACTTTACTCATGGACCTATCGGCACAAATATTGAAATGCACGTAGAGTATACAGCCTATTTATTCTAAATAAATTAGGAAAGAGTGAAAAGATGAGAATATTCAATTCAAATCCCGGTGGCTGACATTATCTTTTCACTCTTTCCTAATTTATTTAAAATTATGTAGATCGTTGAAAAACTTACAAAACAAGAAAAAGGATGGAACTATTTTCAACATATGTTCCCATTTAAAAAATATTATGTTTGGGTTATATCTCGAGAATTATTAAGTTTGGAAAAAATCTAATTACGCCATGTTATTCTACAAAAAAACTGTATAAAAATTATCTAAACATTTTTTCTATATCATTTATAATAAGTGAGATGTGAGGTATTTTCAAAATAGACGAAAATTAAGTTTTAGCCTGTAGCTCAAAAACAAAAGACGATCGAAAATTCCTATGGTGCCTATTAAAGTTGTCTCAATAAATTGGCCCATGAAGACCTACATCAATTTTCTGTAGCGTGCATAATAAGAAAGTTTTTCCTATACGGAACTCGAATTTGTTCCACCCTGTACATACTCATATGTACACAGTGGTGATCGGCCCATTTTGTTTAATTACATGCCACATATGACATATTTCTGATATTTTGACTCATATAATCAAAATATTTTGATACTGGTACTTTCTGTACCAGTATTACCTCTTTTTCCTAAAACTAGTTACATTTACAATTTACACCACGTCTGGAATATTACCATTTCTAAAACATTGAGTTATTAAATTATTTAATAATTTATGTAATATGTGATATGACATTAAACATATGTTTAAGTTCGCAATAAAATTTAATGGTGCGATATCTGGTAAAATTGTTAAAATTTCAACACTTTGTAGTGTTTCACATGAGGAAGCATCAAGTTAATTTCTACTCATAAATTTTTATTTAAATGAGATAAGTATGTTTCGTACGACATTTAATATCACTTATTAAGTTAATGTAAATTTAAATGTCAATATAACAGGTTGGCCACACCAAATTAATGTTATACAATATTTCAGTAACTTACGAGTAGTCCTTGACGTATATAAAACTCGTCCACATAATATTTCATTGTGTATATGCAAAGCTAATTTGATCCGTTTATTAAATGTTAAATTCCATCACACCCAAAAATATTTTAAAGTCAACAAACTTCCTATTTACATATATAAAACTTTCTTCACTTTTCTCAGATCATATTTCATTTGTAAAGATCATCAACCTATAGCGTGCCAGAATCCCATGTTAAATATTTGTAGTTTCCAAATAATTAATACTTGTACAAATAAAAATGTATGTATATTAGCTTTTTGTATTGAGTGCGGTTGAAATTTCTAAAACCGCAAAATATATAAATTTATCTCCATATAACATTTTGCTAAAGATTTATTGATTTATAGATGAATGATTTTATTAAGGACGACTAGAAACATTTATTTTGGCTGCGAAACAAAAACGACATTGAACTGTCAAGTTTAGTAATCTTATGTTTAATGATTGTAACATAAGAAAACATAGTAATTAATTATTTAATCTAGATCAAGTTAGAATGAGAAAAAATGGTTACACCAAAAGAGCTGTTGTGGTTTTACACAATCACTGTAAGTATCGGCAAGGTATTTTGATAATCGCCTTATTCTGAAATAACTATTTTCGTCATTTGGATATATATCACGTATCAAGTCCGGAAATAGTTAAGTATTTAACTATCAGGTGTGTTATTCAGGACGATTAACACTCGAAATAGTCTGTTGAATTTATTAATAGCTGATAAAATATGCATTATAGTTACAATATTTTTCCCTTGATCATATCTCATTAAATGGGGTCCCGTGGTCTCGTGCCTGAGTGTCTGGTCGCGAACCTGGGGGAACCTGGTTCGATCCCATCCGGCGCCAAATATTTCGAATTTTAAATGGCAGAAAAGTGACCCCTGTGGTGCACTCTCCACGCCAGCAATGAGTGCCCGTGAGGTGACGCCTGGTAAGCGCCAGCACGGTACAAATATGTCATTATCATTACCGATATCTGCGATAAAGCAGATTGGCACACCCAGAAATGGGTAACATGCCGTGATGATATATTTATTTATTATTATTGAAATAATAGAATAAGGTACAAATACATGGTTTTAAAATTTTCTGAATGTTAGTATTTGAGTTAGAGCGTTAACAAAATCCATAAACATACATACACACACATACATACACTAAAACTCACACACACACACACACACACACACACCATCATCATCATCATCATCATCGTGAAAATGTTAAAATCTGATTTTAGGGACTTTGAAAAATGGTCATTTACTAAAATATCGATATGCGATTTTTAGTACGATCCCTATATCCCCCCCCCCCCCCCCCCCTTCCGCAAGGGTAGCGGAAGGTAAAAATTTATTCAATTTACTAACTCGTTACTCTAGCAACGTGCACTGTTTTGAGATATTTTATATGATTAATCCAAAAAACAGATCTTTCAGAACTAGTCCAATATTAACTGAAAAATGTTGCTTTCTATGTACTATATTTTTTGCTCAAAATCTCGCGATAGTACTGTAATTATTATTTATTCTTTGTAAAATACTCTATTACAATCCTTTCTAAGCCCTTTAATTAGCATATAATATTCCAACGAGAAAGGAGGCGTTCTTCTTAAATGTTAAATATCTCATAATAATATAAACACAATAAATACATTTCAAAATGTGTACAGAAAACGCAAACGCTATATTAATAATCATTATGACATTAACACTTGATCTATACCTAAAGCAATCAATCTTATTCAATCGTTTAGTATATCAGCGTACTAGAACTGTTAAAATGTAATAATAGCCTGTTATTGTTTGCTAAGCTATTATCACTGTTCTTTCTCGGCCTTCAAGGTTGGAGAGTTCTTAGAGGAATACATTAATAGATATAAGATAAATACACTCTATTAATAAATAAATCATACAATTATACATGTGTTTTGGTAGATAATATATTTTAGCTTGAGAGAAAGTATCTACTACATATAAAATATTTTCCTTTTCAGTATGTGGAATATGGATAGAAATTTCACTTGTTTTCATAACAATTTTACTTACATTACAATCAATAAATAAATAAGTATATCATTATAGTTTATTACCAATATCTGTGGGTGTCAATCTGGTTTTACTCGCAGATTTTGGAAAAGATAATATATTTGTGCCATTGACGCAGATATCACCTCATGAGCTTAAAATGTAAGAAAGGTTGTAAAGATTTAAAAACTTACTTTAAATTTAAAAATTTACAAATTTTCAATTTCTTTGTTAAGCTCCAATCTTACAATCTCCGATTAAAATTTTAACTATCAGTTAAATAAACAAAACTGAAACGAAATAAAGTGTCAAATGAAAAATTTATTATTGCTGTTAATAATTCAGTTCAACATTGTTCGTTTATATGAAAGTTACAATTTTAACTATGTATCGTAAGATTGGCCCTAATCACTATTTCTATTAAATCTTCATATGTAGGTAATTGCCTATAAGTAAGTATGTGCAATATTTTAAAGTTGTACTACTAATATTCTAATTCTGTACAACTTTTCTAGCATTTAAATTATTTTCTTATACATAACTAAATAACCTAATTTAACCAAAAATGAACAATTGTCAATTCTTTAGAGCTTAAATTTAAAATTCAAACAACTTTTTTACATAATGTTTTATTTATTTGTAAAATTAAAGATAACTTGCTTAAAACTTAAAATGGAAAGATATAGTACATACATATATTATAAAAATTATACCTATCTGTGTATTTTTAATAGTTTACGCATAAAATTTATTATAAAGAGTAAGTCAGATTAATAATAACCAACCAAAATTAATCAACTTGTATATTAGCTAAGGAGCACAGATTTTACACTCACAATATAACATTCTGTGCGAGCATACGTATTTTTGATTATATTGTTCTTGCTTGCCAAAGTATGCACCGTGTACCTCTAAACATATCTCCCTCTTTCTACAATTAGATTGTAGTTGTTGATTGGCATTTACATGTGATTTTTTCTCCGTTGCACCTGTTCATTCTACGGATTTCGTTTCTAATTTTGAAACATCGGAAAAAGGAACAAGGATCTGATGTCCTTCAAATGATTTCAATATCCAAAGTGCAAATTGACATGCGATTTAAACGGTAGGCGAAAATATGTTTTAAATAATGTTGTAATAACCGCATGTAAATGTTTAATTAGTCATTTATGGTGTAATTTTATTTTGTAAGTAGCGTTACAGACGGAGATTTGTATGATATGTTGTTTTTTACTTTAACTATGACGAGAAACAGAAAATTTGTAAATATTTTCAGAGATTTCAACGGGCGGTCAGAAAAGAAGACTAACATTCATTTATTTTATACAATATTAAATCTATAAATATATACTATTTGCTAAATGATTTAGCCACGGTATAATTTACGAGAAACAATTTGTAATGTACATTTTACGAAATTAAACAATGAGGAAACAAAACGTTGTGTAATGAAAATATTTGTGCAGGTTTAGTCCATGAACAATATTTCTGTTTTAAAATGATTTTCTTCATAATAGGGTAAATAGGTACCTATCTCGGATGATGCGTTCAACATTGAAATCTCGAGAACCATATAGCCCGTACCTAAATATCAGACGGTCAAATTTTCCATTAAATCATCATTATTTTGAGCGTGACGTCACATTAATAAATTTCATAAAATTTTCTAAATAAGATAAGTCTTCATTCTATCATTCAAAACTGTAGGTATTGTTTGTATATTGACGTTTATCATTGAGGTTAAATAAATAAATAAGTACCTAACTAAATGAATAAATAAATGTTAAATACCTATATGGAATATTAATATAATTTTTTAAAAAATTGAAAAAAAAAATAGATGTTTTAGGTCTTACTGTTAATTTTTTTCTCAGAAATAAAACAATAAATATTTTTTCGTTTACAAATTAGCATTGGATCTCTTTTCTTTATTTTATAGATTATTCTAGTTTTTTTGTATATCACTTAAAAAAATATTATTTTATTTGAAAATTATATCAAATTAGTAAACAAACTAAGTTTTTGCTAAAAATTATGCAAAAAGCATGTCAAATCATGACAAAAAGCAAAATAAATTCAAATATTGCCAAACATATGTTTCAATTTTATAATATTTCTTCGTAATTTTATCATAGTTTTCCAATAGATATGTTGCTATTTTCTCGAAAATTAATGCTACCCTCGAACAATAATTGTAAGAGCTACAGCAGTGAAACGAATGAGCGTCTATCACACAAGTGTCTTTAAACAACAATCTCATTCAACAATTCAGTGATGATACATCATTCATTATTTAACAATTAAAACTTATAGATAAACTAACCGTCTGACACGGGCTTTCGAAATACAAAGTTAGTTAAATTTTATAAAAGTTTTATCGTAAATAGACCATATTTGTGACAAAGGTTATGTTTGATGTTGCAAATTTATAACCCTAATATCTCAATCCTAAATTTATATGCCCTAAATGACGTCATAATTTAGGATTTTAGGAATTAGATTTTAGGGTTTTGTAGGAACATATTATTCCTTGAAGTTGACACGCACTAATTAAACAAATCATGTTCATTGTTTTAATTTGCAAAAATATCAAATTTACTGCCAAAGAATAGCTTCTTAGCTTCTATTTTATGAAATATAATATTAACATTTAATTTGAAGCATCAAATTAAATTGAATTGTATAATTCATTTTTGTTGTTATAAAATGTTCCCATACAATCCAATGGATGTTATTAATGTGCCATTTATGTGAAGTAGACATAAATCCTAAATACTAAATGCCAAAATGCGATATCGGGCACAGCCTAAACTGTCTTGCCACAACAATATGATAAATTTAATTTAATCATTTTCGTATCTTTTGTAACAAGGTGAGCTTGGTGAAATAACAAGTAAATAACAACAATTTTTCCTATATCTCTGTTTAGTCTAGATGTCAACCGCGTAGACATTTATTGTTTTGACAATTAACTATATAAGTTATTGCCTATGCTACGTGCAATCTTGTTATTTAGCTATGGAGGCTGGAATAAGCCCTGCACCCTTCACATATACCCTGTTGAAGTGATAACCGATTGTTTTTAAGACAGCCGAGTTTAAACATTCAGACGGGACAGACATGTAGTCTCTGTTTAGTTTTTGGACGTTTTACGACAGTCCTCGTAATTAGAGTTACAATATAATAATATAACAGTTTAGTTTAATTAGTTTTGTGTAGTGATTTTAATTTAAATTATGTAAATATGTTAATAAAAGTAATTTAAAAATATTGTGTCCGTCATCCATTTAAGATATGTTCATCATCTATCATCAAGTGTTAAGTGTTTAGTGATAGTGAGCGTAAGGGTGTTCCGTCTCAGTAAAGTGGTGGGCAATACAGCAACCGTCCTCTTCAAGTGACGTGTCCACTAGTTTGATAAAGTCATCGTTGGGTAAGAACAAAGAGTAAACAGAATCTTATTGGCCCCCCCTCGCCCCTGTTACACTTTCGTTATCTTCGAAATCCTAATTATTGGATCCATTGGTTACGCTGTATGTAGAATAACCAATGCAAATGCAACTAACTTGTCATTGAAACAGATTTATACGCCATACTACGCAGATTTGAAAAGAAAACATCTTTTATTACCAAGGAGAATTACATATATGCAAATATATGAGTTATAGTAAAAACAAAAATGACTTTGTTATTATTTTGTAGGTAAACACTAATTACTTGTGTAAATAAAACAATTACAACAAGTGTAGAAAGTAACGCGAGAAAGAAAGACAAATAATAATTGTTTTCTTATTTTGTTACAGCAAGTTTATAATGACATTTATCTGACAATTAATTTTCTTATAAAATTATTATCTTCTGACCCGTGTCAGCAACGTTGATAATATTTTCTCACATACTTTTATTGTAAGTGATATATTGATACATGTATTTACTTTCTCTTCTAAAATTTCTTCTGTCCAATAAATTATATGTACATTAGATAAATGCATCATACAGTACAATTTAAAATAAAATTTACAGAACAGTGAATATATATTGCGGAACTAAATTTTTATCTGTTTACTTCAAAAAATAACAACATAATAATAAATTTAACCTAGTGACAGGTGCTTTTAATATAGAACGGAAGTCTAAAAATTAAAAGAATCAATACAAATAGTAGAAGCGATAAATAAGAGGAAATCCTGTATCAACGAGTTAATTCACTTGTTTTATTAATTCTAATTAGCGCAGTGGCACGAGCGATCAGGTTGACTTTGACATACACTTCCTTCACTTTTTCACTTTTATTTATTTGTTTTTGACAGTTAAACATGTGAAGAATCAGGTTAACAATTGATTTGCGAATGTTACTTTGAAAGTGCTGTTTTCTGTAAGATAAAGATAACTAATTAGGCTACTAAATTATTCTTGATAGCGTAATTTCTTTTCTTGTTTTCTTTTAACACATTTTGTATTTCCGACATGTTTTTAATTATTTTTCCCGGTATTTAGGTTTGTTGGTTAAACACTGACAATCAATTATTTCTTTAACTACAATATAAAGTATACACAATGATTTATGTTGTAATATATTTTAACGAATTTTATTATTTTCTGTGAAGCTTTCTAAACTAACCCCTCGTCTCGTCAGTGAAAATAGTACGTCTATCATATAATAAAAATAACAATATGTAATGTTCAAATTATTTCCACAAGTATTAATGACAGATCGATAAAATTTCTCATTAGTTCCACGATACACAAAAAAACATAGTTTTATTTGTCTATAACTATATTGTAAAGTAAGAATGCAATTAGATATATTCACACATAATAGATTCTCAAATTTTTCTAATTTTTTAGTTATGTTCTGCTTTCATTCTTAAGCGACGTTTTCGTATTTTTTTAAGAGGTAGGTTTCTGATGCCCAGTTGCGCCAACAAGGCTTAAATTTTAATCTAGGCCTAAACAAAAAAAATCAAAATCGAAACTTTGACAGCAATATGTTATATTTCATCAATATTGTCAATTTAAGCCAATATTTAAGTTACCTTTGTGCAGCCGGTCATTTGTTACTAATTGAGGTTAAATTATAATATTTTGTACTTTGTACTTTAACAGTGCAGCTATATGTCACTTTTTTAACCCCAACACATTTCCTTGTGCCTTGTTTACACTTAATGGAAATTTCCAAGGCAACACCTATTTTAAAAATGTGCATTGCATATAATATTTAGCCTTAATTAAGTATGTTGTAATATAATTAAGATAATGTTTATTTATAAAGTAGATATTTTATTTAAAAAAAAGTGATATTTGAAATTATTCGCTAATGCTGTCGACATCATAATCCGAATCTTGCTTACTTCATATACTTGTCAGTGCAATTGCTGTGTTGTTGATTTAATTTGCTGTAAATTTACTTGACATTCTTTGTGACTTATGGTGATTAACGTAATAAACGGAATAAAAAAATCTGTTGCGGCCATATTAGGCTATATAAGTACATAAATTTATTTATCATTTCTGGTATACACGCAAAAATTCTATTTACATCTATTATCAATATAGTTTTATATTTTTTAATTCATTCTATAAATAAGTTACCTCCTACTCTTCGAAATGTTCTAGAGTCTTTAAATTCATTGACGAGATTGGCGGTATATGTAAAATATGTATCTATAATTTTAAATATTTAATTAATAAGAAAATTAAATGTACGTCCCAGAAAAACTCCAAATACATTAGTATCTGGATTTTTGACACTAACATTTTTTTGTCAGTTACAAACATTTTAATTTTTCAACTGGTTTCCATAGAGTTATTTGGACTATGAAATTCATTACAACGGATTATTTATAAGTTTATAATTTTCTGTCTCTAAATCTATAGAACTGTATTTTATAGAAAATTTTATATTCCTTAATATTTGTAATAACATAAATTTCCAAAATTCAAATTCAAATTTTATATGTCAATTTTCCCTGAAGAAGGCAGCAGTTTATGATACCGAAACGTTGGGTTTTTAATAAAATACAGAACATAAACTAAAAAGGTAGTATTATTTCAATATTTAGAAGATTTTTTAAAAGAAACTACTATACTTCCGGTTTTCCAATTGTTATCAAAACCTTTTCAGCTCTTCCCATTAAAGTTAGATTCAGGAATACGTAGTTAAATAATTGGTCTTCAGTCTTGTAGGATTTGAGAAACTGCCCCTCCAACATCCACACAAACACACACACACACACACACACACACACACACACACACACACACACACACACACACACACACACACAGAAAGAGAGAGATCATTGTAAAAATATTGAAATCGGATTCTATTAACCTTAAAACGTGCTCATTAAAATCTGGATATGCGATATTTACCATGAATCTAATACCTCGAGAGGTAAAACAATTGAAATTTACAAATTTTATATAAAAAAGTTTACTACATCATTTTAGAAAACAACGCATAATTATTTAAAAATAGTTCCCCCTAACTAAAAAAATATTGTTAAAATACCCATTCTAGTGGTTATTAATGATTAATAATTCTATTAAGGATATTAAAAATAACGAGTTAGCTATCTTTTATTATGTGTATAATGCATATTAAATTCTCCGTTATCAAGTGCAATACAGTACCGGGTGTCATAAAGAAAGTAGAAATGAGTAAGTTTTCTCTGTTGTATGACAGCAAGTAAAAACAGCGACCAGCGGCTGAGTCTGAAGTCGTGAAGCAGTGAAGCCGAGATGAGATTCCGTTTGGTCGGAGGTCAATGTCGCGATGTGAAATCGCGAAGGAATCATACAGCGGTAGAGGTGTTTACCGTAACAAGGTCTCATTCTTTCAAACAATATGTTCTTCCGCTTTTAAATTAATAAACTAAATTATTTCTATTTAGGGAAAAACATTTTGTTTATTTTTAATATTGAAAAAAATCTGCTATTAATTTCTAATAATACTTACAGATTATTAAAAAAAATTCAATTTTTTTGAAAGTTAAGTTTACAAATAATGGAAATAAAGTTTTTGATTAGAAAAAAATAAACAAGGAAGATAATTGACGAAAATTCCTAAATGACATTATTTTTCGGTTAAAGATTATTCGATTAACCTGTTATTACTGTTTACAAAAAATAGAAAATCGATTAAACGGGTAATCTATTGAATCGGTTATTTAAATTCATCAGGTAAAATGAAGCAGTCGGTAGTAGGTATAGGAACTTGTTTTAGCTTTAGTATGCCTTTAACGAACTTTTAGTGAAATTGTTGCAGATATTCATATATTAATCTAAATATTATTTTTTATTTTAATAAAGTATTGTTTACTATTAGTCGGTTATTACGAATATCCAGTTATCGCGGTTGGCCAGTTTTAACCACTGTAAGTAGTCACAGTTAATCGGGAACTTTGTCTACAGTTTTTGACAGTACTAATTATTACAAGAATAAATTGTATAAATCACTTAATACTTCGATCCGTTTTGATTTTAAACAAAATATTTTAATGTGTACCTATGTTGACATTAATGTCTGCGCGTAAAGTCTGCATGTCTAATAGGGAACTTGAATAATAAATATGTAGTGTCGGATCTATTTAATTTTTTTTTTTTTTACTTTATATAAAATAACCTTTATACATTTCCAAATGACAAATATTTAATTGAATAATATAAAAGTAATACATATATTCGTATAAAATAATGCAGTACCTACATTACAAATTCAAAAATTACAGAAATATATACATACAAAAATAAGTAAAAGCATCATGACAGTTATAAAATTCTCATTTTCTGTAACGAATTTATAGCAGCTGATATAATATTATGTAAATCTACAAAACCGTGTTCAGACTTATTAATTGGGCAAACTTCCACAATGTGTGAAATTGTTTATATTTCGGCACCGCAATCACGTAAGTTCCAGAAATGAACTCATATAATAATAATAATAATAATAATAATAATATTTACTTTATTGAGTAAAAAAATAAGAGTAATATAAATAAATACATAACCTCCTATATAAAAGAAATACAGTGTCATGTATTTATGATTTGTTGAATATGGTCATATCAATTAATATAACACTCATTTCAACAATAACATATTTGTATTAAAGTTTGCATTTGTTAGACATAATGTTACATTTGTGGAAACCTGGAAACTACGCGATATAAATAAATAAATAAATAAATATATCATCACGGCATATTACCTATTTCTAGGTGTGCCAATCTGCTTTGTCGCAGATATCGGTAATGATGATGACATATTTGCACCGTGTAGAGTGCACCACAGGGGTCACTTTTGTGCCATTTAAAATTCGAAATATTTGGCGCAGGTCGGGATCGAACCCGGTTCCCACAGGTTCACGACCAAACACTCTGGCACGCGGCAACGAGACCCCATAACTACGCCATATGCCATATGGATCATTTTATACGATAAATAAAAGCAATTCAACTTTCTTGTAAAGCAGTGTAAAAACAAGAAATTCTTTCACATGTATTCATGTACACGTTAAATAATACAAGTTAATTTAAATAGTGACTACATATAATTGGTACATATGTTAAGGAAAAGTACAACACGATAAAAATACTCATATTAAACTGTCGAGTTTTACTTTTCTGTGGTTAAAATTGAATTTGCTACTTGTCTTCCTGTTACATTTTATAATAAATAATAACTATATTTTGCCGTCACAAACCACAACTGTCAATATCCCAATCAAATTGCTGTTAGCAAATGAATATAATACTTTACCTTTCTATTTTGCTATAAATATTATAATACTATAGGTATATGCATACTAATATATTTAAATATAATATAAAATACTGTAAATATAGTATTAGTAAAGGTCATTATAAAATTAGATATAGATTAACGGGAAAATGAAACGTCAATTTAGGAACAAAAAACTCGTCTTTAATTAATGACACATCCTAAAAAAGATTATATTTATATCCGTAAAATAAGAGAAACTGATTTATAAATTAATAGATTTCTATTTTGAATTAAATCACCATCATGGATAATATCTTTTATGAACCTTACTAAATTTATCATTAGGTATTTCAAATATCTTCTCTTCATCAATTTTGTAATTAACAGCAAGGTCTTTTGATCTGAACTAATCCAGATATTAATTAATAGTCTAAGGTCTTGTCGTCATGGTAACTTCATTTATTAATCAACATATAAAATTCCTATTTAATTTTTATCAAAATAATTATAAATTTACCAGTGTACAACCGAAGTTGGTTTATGATTGGGTTAACCTAGTTAAATTTTATAATTGAAGTAAAAGTGACCATTTTATATAATCCCGGTGTTGTACAAGAGTGAATGGTGGAGTAATGATAAATCACAGCATAGTGACTGTTGATGGTACAAGATAAAGTCGCTGACTAATAATAATACAATTATTATTGTTATTATAAAGAATAGTAAAAGTTTTTGCGTGACATTATTAAAAGGTGTCACGGTTGATAAATTCGCAATAAAATTTATGAAATTAGAATGTTTTATTAATTAAAAAATGTTAATGACAAATGTGTATGCATGTATATTATAGATTTATCCCAATGTTAAAAATTTAATTTTACGAACCTTGTATTTTTTTTATATTTTAAATAAATAAACATTTAGTATTCTTTACCCATATATAAAAGCGTAAGTAATACGCAAATTACAATACATGATACATATTCAGCTCTTTACTGTAACTAGATGATTAAATTATATCAACTGAATAATACTCGTACCTAGTACGAGTATACATATAATTCAACAAAGCTTAATGTTAACTGAAACTAGAGTTGCCAACTGATCTTTTTTTGGAAAGGACTGTGCTTTTTTGAGCATATTTTGTCCTTGCCTTTTTTTAAAGCAGGAAAGGACGCGTTTTGTCCTTTTATAGTAATTTTTTGTTATTAATAATATTTTTCTTATTATTGTAAATATGAAAATGAAATAATTATTTCACATTTTATGTAATGCAATGGAATAACGATAGAATTTTTGAATTATTGATGTATTGGTCCTATAATTTATCTACTAATATTTAGAAAAAGGTGGCGGTAGCAGACACAGAGATGTATACTTTGATGTTTGGTAATAACTTCAGACCTTCAGAGCTCCCTTCAGAGTTAAATATATCTGAGTTGACTTGTCAAATTTGTTAATTGTTACTCTCATGCCCATGCTATTATCCTCATCCGGACTATCCGGATCAGGTATTACTCGTTAATGTTTATTATAGTTTATTAACGCTAAATAATAGCTTTGTCAGTGTAAAAATTTAAAATGTAAAATTAGATATTAGCAGCAATATTTTAAGGTTAGATATCTTATTGTGTTTTACTTGTTTTCATCATAAAATATTGATTTTATTTTTTTAAGAATTTTAATTATCTAACTTTGCATTAAAACACGTTTGACCTTAAAATTTTTCAAAAAATCGCCTGCGGCGCATTTTTCTTTCATAAATTTTAAATCTTACACATAATTCAGAAAAAGACTGCCAAAAAAATGTCCTTTTCTGTAATTTTGTAAAGTTGGCAACCCTATCTGAAACTCAGAAGGCAAAGTTTGCATCCGAACGAATTACAGCCAATTAGCCGCGAGTAAAATACAATTTTTTATCTACAACGTTTCAATAACAAATTGTACTTTTCCGTCTGGTTAAATTCACAAATATTTATATTTCAAAATGAATGGCATGACATAATTATCGCCATAGTTACAATAGCTAACTTCAGCGGTAAGTCATCTGTTACTGTGATTACAAGTTTAGATTTGGCTAAGAAATAGTGTAGTTATAATTATAACTGAGCGCAGTGTAGTTATCAATGTCATAACATATCAAGAAACTAAAGTGTAATATATAAATTAGCAGAAGTAGATAAAAATAAATTATTTAACAACATGAGTTGTAGAAAATTTTAATAGTTTAATGCAATGAATGTAAAGGAAAATATGTTATGCAACACTAAATCTTATATAAAACTATAAACTAAAAGATTGCAGATCTTAAATTTAATCACTCAAACAAACCAAGAAAATAAATCTCGATATAGATATCCAAAATCTACCGAGTCATGTAATTATTTTGAGGGATCAGCGACTCAGGCTTTCAACAACCTGCATTTATCATTTATAAAAGCGTTTATATGATATTTAAACTAAGGAATGAGAAAACTCTGAAATACACACGTGCCGTTTGTGGCATTTGTTAATTACGGAGGACAAACATATTTTTGCAGACTACAAACATATTTGCATACACTCTTCTATACAATTTTTAAATGTTTTTGAGATAGATATCTGTGTATACGTATATATTTTCATATTTACATATACTTATTTGTAACTACTGATAAAACATGGAAATGCCACTTTGAACTGAAATCAATAAACTATTAGAATCGCATATGTGCAATAATTTTTCGCCATAAAATTAGAAAAGAACACTTATTTCCCGCATGATTGTAGAAAAATAATAAGTATTAATAATTATAAATAATTAACATACTCTCGTACTCTAAGATAGATATTATATGAAATAAAATCTTTATTATAACAACCTACTACCTAAATAATTAGTATGGAGTCGAATGCACCAATATTTTAACTAAGAATTAAACAAAAATTAAATATTGGTACAATCGACCAGCAGGCTAATATAAATGAAGATCTCATAGCAAAAACTATAGTGACTGTATATACATAGTGTGGCCAACCGCCGCCATATTTAGGCAAAATGCGCGGGAAATTTGAAATGATGTGAACTAAACAAAATTCGATAAACAATTAATGAAAGAGCATATGAAATGGAAACAAAATATTTATTTTCATTTTAAATCCTTTTGAAAAACTGTTTTCACAACCAACCGCCGCGCAACCAGGCATCTAAAATATATACCTTAATATTAGACATTTTTAGTAATTTTGACAGTTAACCTAAAAAAGATGTGATGTTAAAAAATATGTATATATTACTTTGTTATAATTATACAAATACACGTGTAATTTAATTATTTGCACTATCTAAAATGTAAATATAATATAATTACCTTCAATTCACGTAACAAATCTGAAAATGTCACTTTGTCGGCATAATATCCGCCATATTTAGGCAAATTCGCACCGACCAATCAAAATCGATCCCCCTATTGGCCACACTATGTATATACAGTTACTATAGCAAAAACAATCTTTGTCTTTTTTTAATTTAAGCGTATCAATAACTTTCTAGCTTCCTTACTTTTATAGACTTCTGTAATTTTATTTATTTCAGAATCATGTTAAATTATTAGAAAATTATTTACTGGGTTTTCAGAAATAGAAAAATAAACATTGATGAACAATTACAAAATAATTAGGACGTTTTTGTACGCTCTCAAACTTTAAAATGTAATGACTAAGATACTTTTTGGGAAAAACAATTCCAAACTGTTTGGCATTCTTGATAGTACATGTCCTTGTATGAAACTCATATTTACAATATTTGGACTATGGTTATTTTTGCCAAAAGCTTTTGTTGATATCCAACCTGTACCAATAAAAAGCAAGCAGAAAATAAAACTTCTCAAGTAAAATATAAGTTGCGAAATTCATTTTGTGCTTCACCGTCAAAAATAGATGTCATTATTTAAATAATATTTCAGGAGAACAAATTTAAGAATTTGTCGGATAATTTATAAAAAATGATAAATCTGTATTGGTGACATACCTGCTTTTGCCATAGAACCACAGAATTACATATACGCGTTTGTACATACGAGTACAGGTACATAGTATTTTCTTGATAAGAAAAAGAGGTTATTTATATTGTCCTTCATTAAACAATAAGAAGAACCTAATAAAGCAATTCTGATATCTATTGGCACGATTATCATGTGTCATTAGTCATTACTAAGAAATAACTATACTTTAATGCACATCTAACAACTTCTTACAAAAAACAGGAAACATTGAAATAAAATTCCTATACTACTTGAGTATTCTAATTACTCCAGTTCTGCATTATACTATCTCTAATCAGAAAGCCGGTTTTGTATAATATTCTATAAGAAAAAATCCCTCTATATCTAGGCTGGCTGATTGCTGTTGCTATACGACAGTTACAGTTTCCTGAAAGCGCGCGAGCCTGAATTAGAACATTCTCCTGAGCCGCAGGCAAGCAACTAAGTATTAGATAATTACGAACACTAGCGCTGGTTTCAATACTTCAATGAATGCGAATGTTCGATTCTAGATCAATTTCATAATAATCCAAAATGTAATGCAATATTTCCCCAGGATTTTTACGATATTACATTACTGTCAAAGAGCTAATGTACGAGTATTACCTATGTTTGTGATTGGTATGAAACATAAACGAAACAAATTATTCTTTAGAATATACTCGTACTGATTTGATAATGTAATATGTTGAAATATTCTCATAGTTTGCTTTCATACTTTGGAAATTTCAATGCTAGGTTATAATACGTTCCAAAACAGTAGAGATTATTTCTCAAGTTTTGTTTTTAATTTGCAAATATTATAAAATACGAACCTAACATCAAAATTGTTTTATCCCCTAATTACAATTACAAAAATTCATTAACACTCTAAAATAATTAAGATACAACACACATTTTGTTAGCTAATCATAACCTTGTACCCATAGAAAAATCTTATGTAATTGATAAAAAATAACATTAGGGTCAATTAGTATAAAAATGCAACAAAAATAAAACTTGGCATACAAAATGTACAAGATATTATTGAAAATTACACATATTGTAATTTTTGTGTAGTCTGTCTCCATATCTAACCAATGTGTTTCAATTTTACGCAAGAGTTTGTTTCGCTTTTACTTTATTAATTTAAAGGTAAGTAAATTCAAAACTACTTGACTTCAATAAAAATTAAAGATCTTATCTATGAGTTATAATTATTTTTTTCTATATCTAAGTATAAATTTCCAAATTACAATATTTTGAAATAAAAGGAAAGTATACGAAACCAAAATAAAAAAATCATGAGCTCATTTTATTAAGTCACAGTAAATAATTTTTATAATAATAATAATAATAATAATATAATATATCATCACGGCATATTACCCATTTCTGGGTGTGCCAATCTGCTTATCGCAGATATCGGTAATGATGATGACATATTTGTACCGTGCGGGCGCTTACCAGGCGTCACCTCACGGGCATTCATTGCTGGCGTGGAGAATGCACCACAGGGGTCACTTTTGTGCCATTTAAAATTCGAAATATTTGGCGTCGGTCGGGATCGAACTCGGTACCCCCAGGTTCGCGACCAGACACTCTGGCACGAGGCCACGGGACCCCATTTTTATCGCTTGCATTATTAAAGTAAGAAATGTCAAATTAAAAATATGCATAGAATGAGGCTTTCACTAACACATGAAATTTTTATTTTCCATCTATTTCGAACCAAAATAAAATGGCGACAGTGTTTCACATTTAAGTACCTCATTATATCTGTCTAATCCTTCCTTGTAAATAGTCGTAAATACGATATTAGTCCAATAGGTGAAAAATTTTGACATAGTGTCAGCCATATTACGATTTTAACATAAAGCGTAATGTGATCATCACATTTCATACTGGAAATTAAATAAAATATACAGGATCCGCCAACAGCTTTATACGAATTTCAGATTGTCACAACTCCGGGAAAGCTTTCAACACTCGAATATTAAAAACCGGGATATTTAACACCAGAATATGCATGCATAGAATCATTCAAATCCCGAATATTCAAGAACCGAATCGTGCATCGCCAGAAAGCGCTTTGCCCGAATGATTCATAAACCGAGTATGTGGGGAGAGGGCGGTGCTAGGAGGAGCAAACATTAGGTTATGTTTACGTTGGTTAGCGATGGTTCTGCTGATACGCTTTCGGGCAATGCGCGATTCTGTGTTTCAATATTCGGAATTTGAAAGATTCTGTGTATGCATATTCTGATTTTGAATATTCTGATTTTTAACATTCTAGTTTTGAATAATCGAGCGTTGAGTATGCACCCCATAACTCCATGTACCTATATTTATTTGAAAAAAAAAAAACAAAGTAATACACCAAAATATGTGGTAGGATACGCAGTTTGTAATGCTTTACTGTTTTATGTATTTAAAATAATATATAAAGATGGCGACCATTTCCAACGATGCAGGCAGCTATAGGCGCAGCAAACTATTATGACTCAATGTGTATTTATTTAGAAAAACAAAGTACTACACTAGGATATGTATGCGGTTTCTAATGTTCTACTGTTTTATGTTTTAAAAATAATAACCAAAAGATGGCGGCCATTTCCAGCTATGCAGGGACCTAGGCGCTGCCTGAAGTTGCCATACACGGAGCACACTGTTCGTCAATCATTGAACACAGTTCGTAGAAAATTTACAGGATTCCAGGCCGCGCAATTTTGCGTTTCGGTAACATCCCTTTTTCCCCTTGGTCTCCCGAACTATCGATGTGCGACTAGCTCACTGCAACGCTAGAAATGGTCGCCATCTTTTGGATATTATTTAAAAAATTTAAAACAGTAGAGCATTACAAACTATTATTCACCAAACTCAAGGCAGATATAGATATAAATTACAGATCAAATATAATATATAAAATAGCTTGCAATACCTGTTCAGCAAAATACACAGGCCAAACAAAACGCTACCTTAAAACCAGATTAGATGAACACAGAATAAATTGCAATAATGTAAACAAAAATAAAAATAATACTTACAATATTGCAAAATATAATTTATATCGTGTTACACATAAATAATGATAAAAATAATGTAAATTTAAAAACAGATACAGCACACATCAATAAAATTTATACCAATATCTTAAAATACAATAAACACAAAAAATAAAATATATATTCTTACAAATTAACATAAAACATTGTTATTTTAAGTAAGTTTTACTTTGTTAAAATGTTATACATTTGTTAAATATGTAAATTCCATCCAGCTCCTGATGAAGGCATAAGTGGTGCCGAAATCGGTCGAGGCCGAAAATAAATAAACTTTTTGATTGCGTATCCAGGAATTTTTTCAACCCTAATCACCTTTCCAGTCAAGAAGAGCACGCACAGATTAAGTTTTACGTTCAACGTCGGAATCGAAGCTGAGTCGGCTGCCACAATAAAATAAGATGCCAAAATTTTTAACCTACCGGTTTAAACCTGACGGCAGTTAAATTTTAACAGTTTATTAAATGGACAATGGGACTTATTCTGTAATTCAAAATCAGTAGTTAATTTTTAGCATATCGTTAATAATTTAAAAAATATGAATTTCTAGTTGTCGCACTGTAAAAAATAATAGCAATATTGTCGAAAAGTTTTTTTTTATAATATATATGCAATAACAAATTTTACATAAACTATGTAGACTTACATTTACATAGCAAATAATTCTATAAATTTGCTAATTCACCCTTTCAAATGTAAAAAAATTACTAGAACTGCTGTGTCATATTCATATTACAATAAATATATGAAATTTTACAGTGATATGTTAATATTTCTATAACAATTTTGTCAAATTTTGTAAGAACTGTGTAAAAACTCAATTCTTTTTATTTTAGTTTCTATTTTTACAGGATCTATGGACAAATTCTAAAATTATTATAGTAAATTTAAAATACTATTTGTATTTATTACAAGTTTAGAGGTAATTACTACAAATATTTGTGTTTTTACAATGATATATTTATATTTGTATAACAATTTTGTCAAATTTTATAAGTACTATGTGAAAACTCAATGTTTTTATTCTAGTATGTATTTTTACATGAAATAGGAGTAAATTCAAAATTTATTACAGTAAATTTAAAATACTGTATGTTATTTATTACAAAGTTAGAGTTAATTACTAATATTTTTGGATTTTTCATGATTTTAGGTAGGCTTAGGGATTGGACTTGGGCAGAGTAGAAAATTAGACTCTAGGCCCGGGGAAAATAAAACATAAACATAATCTATTACTACGTGAAATTTATTTAAAATATAATGAAAAATATGTACTTTTACTAAATTATGTTTTAAAAAGATTATGTATATTATTAATATGTAAATTTACTTAAAGTATGTATCAAAATTTATATGGAATTTATGTTTATGCAATTTTAAAAATGGTAAACAAAATTACATTTAACTGTATATTTACTAAAATTCACTTAGGCAACTTGGACGCCAATAACAATTATAGTAATTTTACAGAGGAATTTTTTACAGTGCGAATCAATATCTATTGGGTAATAAATTTTAACTATTTGCAAAAACTTCGCCATTTTGTTACAGAATAGACCTAATTATCGTGTCAAAACTTTTAAGTACTGAGTACGTATTATATCATACTGTGTAGTATATCGATGTTCCAAGATTCAATTAAGTACTAAACAGAATTGATACATTGTATACTCGTATGTACGACTATCTATTCTCTGATTATAATGTAAACGAAACTGAGTTTTGCGTTTATCCGCCCGTTAAAATCTCGACAATTATTAGTAATTTTCAATTTCACCTCGTAGTTGAAGTGAAAACAAACAAAATATAAATATAACATAGAAAACTCCGTCTGTAACTCTAATTATGAAACGAAATTACACCACAAATGGCAAATTAAACACTTACATGATTATTAGAACATGACTTCAAACATATTTTCGCCTACCGTTTAAATCACATGTCAATTAATCATTTCAACTGTTTGATTTGATATATTTAGCTAATATTCATTCCAAACTATTATAATAGATACTTACTTACGTAGGTATTATATTAAAGCAAAACCTACAATTTTGCGAACAACGCCGAAGTATTACGCATTTGTAAACAAAATATTATTACACTAGAATTACACAACATTATTAACATACATATGTATTACACAGAGAAATTAATAATAATAAATAATGTTTATTTGGATTCAAACAAAGCCTACTACATTTTATACCAAAGGAGGATGATAATACTGCTTCAATATATGTATAAAAAAATCTAAAAAAAATATAAATAGTTATCAAGTTTTATCAAGTTACTGAAGTAGTACTTTTTATCACAAATATGGAATTTAGTTGCCGAGGCCGTAGGACCGAGGAAAATAAACCAAATGAGTGATAAAAAGGAATTTCAGTACCGCGGTGCGTATTACATTTGAATTTTAATATTAAAAAGAAAAAAAAATCTTAGCAACCTTTAATCTAATTTATATGCATCCGTAACCGAATACTTCAAGAACTTCTAAAATGTCAAGTAGTAATCAGGTCCATGGCCAAATCAGCTGCCGGTAGGTAGGTACTGATTATGCAGTATACAAAATAGGTAACAGATAATAGGATCATTAATTTATGACTTTGTGTTTTGCTATAATCTATCTACTATTATTATGTTGGAGATATGATCAGGTATATACATACGTATTATTATTTATACTTTTGTAATCTATCTTTAACATACATAAAGTTCCGTAATCCATTTGTAGAAGTAGAACAAGCGCCGCGACAGGAATATCTTTATTATGAATCCGATGGAAAAATAAATAATCATTTTTTGAACAATTTGTACTGAGATATCGATAACGATGATAACATGTTCGGGCGTTTCAAGGCGTCACCTCAAGGACAATCATTGCTGGCGTTGAGAGGGCACCGCTGGGGTCACTTTTCGAAATAATTTTGACGTCTATTGGGATCAAACCCGGGTCATCAGATTCACAACCAGACATTCCGGCGTCAGGCACACGGCAACGAGACTCCGTACCACTTGATCTTTCGCTAAGAAAGGTATTGCATTCATACTAAAAATCGTAAATCCAGATTTTAGTGAATAAGGTCCCTAGAATCAGATTTTAACATTTTTACAATGATATGTGTGTATGTGTGTGTGGATGTGTATGTGTGTGTGTATGTGTATGTATGTATGTATGTATGAGTGTTGGAGGGACTATTTCTCAAATTATATAAAACTAAAGACCAATATAGCTACGTATTCCTTAATCTGATATTAACGGGAAGAGCTGAAAAGGTTTTGGTAACAATTAGCCAGCCAGAAGTAGTTGTTTCTTAAATACGAACTTCTAAATATTATTTTTTGAAAGTTCACTTTATTACATACAAAGATAAAAGAATATAAAATTCTCTATCCCATACATTTAACATTTTTATTATATCTTCTATAGATTTAGAGATAGAGAATTATAAATATATAAAATAATCTCTTGTAATGAATCTCACAGCCCGACGACTCCATTGAAACCAGTTCAAAAATTAAAATGTTTGTAATTGACAGAAAAACGTCATTGTCAAAAATCCAGAGACATTACTGAAGGCTTTTCCTGGGAAGTATGTATATTTAATATTTCTTATTTTATTATTAAATCAATGTTTAAAGTTACAGATACGTATAATACATATACCCATCAGAAATACCGCCAATCTCGTCAATGAATTTGAAGAATCTCAAACATTTAGAAGAGTAGAAGAAAACTTATTTATAGAATGAATTTAAAAATATAAAAATTTATGAATAATAGATGTTATTAGAATTTTTGTGTACACCAAAAATTTTAAATACAATATGTACTTATATAGCCTGATATGGAAATGGCGAGAGGTCTTCTGCAGCAAATATGTTCTCAAATTTAAAACGAACACTGAAAATATTTAAAAACGTTCGATTTTTATTTTATTTATTAGAAGTCCGCTTAAAAATATTACGCATAGCCACCTAAGTGACAGACGATATGTCAAAAATTATAATACCTACATTTTATAATATTCTTATTTTTGTGGACGATTACAGAAAAAAAAAAAATCTGTTGTGGCCAGCACAAGACCTTCCGTCAATTCCATGTATTTTGTACAAATCCCGTACCAAAAGGTCCTTGGAACAGATTCTATATACTATCATGTAAAATCGAACACGAACACATACTATTTTTTACAAATTCCATACCAAAAGTTCATTTGAAAAGGTTCTATAAATCCAATAAAATTATAACATAAACTACACTAAGTAATGTCCTTCCATCTTCTCTTTGGCCTTTCTCTGCGTGCCACTTGTGAGCAACACTATGACATACCAATTTTAGATCCTATACTTTTTTCCATATTTGGTTTTGCACTTGCAACTGACATCTGTCAATTAAATTTTTTTGAATAATTATGTCAGCTGTTTCCATGATAAATAACAAAGCTGACTAATTTTTGAAAATTAATTTCTTTGTAATCCTTTAACTCTACATCTATTGAAGATGAAGGAAAATGAATAATCAAACCATATAGAGAAGAGTATTTTCTTTAATAAATATAATAAGAAAATGTCAAAAAATAATATTAAACTGCATTTTTTTAAGAAAAACTGTTAAAAACTTCAAATAAGGGTACTTCCGGTTAACCAATTATAACCAAAATCTAATCAGCTCTTCATATGGTTGTAAAGAAGAGGAATATGAAAGAATCATAATTTTTAGAATTGTAGTTTTGGAGTTATCGTCGGAGAAAAATTTGTCACACACACACACACACACGGACACACAGACACACACACACAGACACACACACAGACACACACACAGACACAACACACAGACACACACACAGACACACACACAGACACACACACGGACACACATACACACATACAGACATCATCTTAAAAATAGTATATTCGTATTGTAGGGACCCTAAAACGTGCTTATACATTAAAAACTCACCACCGAATTTTTTGACCAAAAACAATACCTTCCTTTTGACGGAAGGTAATTATTTACAATATATGCGAAAAATGTGATTCGGAAATTTCATGCAAGTTGGGAAAATTTGCCTTCGTTTCAGAATCACTAATTTCCCTCATTAGTTACAAAGTAACTATTTCCGAACTATATTTTGCTTTATATCATAGCTGGTATATGGTGGATTTAATTTATAAATTTAAATTTACAAATTTAGATATAAAATGTACGATTTACCTTGTTGATTTATAGTGAATTTAAAGATATGAACTGTGTCAAATCAACTTCTTACATTGGGTCACGTGGTTTGACACAAATGGGATGACAGTTATATAACCTCTTAAAGAATAAAACTAAAAGAATACAAACAAATCCAAATTTCATCATAATGTATCATTCTGTATTATTATTAATAATAATTAGTTGGAGTAACACATTATTAATAATATATCCATATTTCCGGAATCCATTTCAACAAATTTCTCAAATCAAAATGTAGAGTTACGAGCAGTTCATCTCCCCTGTCACTTGAAACTTTCATTCTCCCCACCGAAACATTGCTTGAAGTACTGTGAAATGATTGGACGCATTCATGAATGTAAATGTACATTTAGTATATAAAATATGGTGATATTTTAAATGTAAATTTTAAATCATAAATTTTTTAAATCCATCATAACCAGCCATTAGGAATTATAAATTCGAAAGTCAGATTTACAATGTAACAAATGCAACACAAACAATTTTGGTAAAAGCTGTTTATAATGTATATCTTAAACACTAAAAAAAAAAATATATATATATATATATAACACATGATATATCACCACGGCTTCTGAGTGTGCCAATCTGCTTTTGCAGAATTCGGTATTGACGATCAGAGACCTGAAACTGAACCCGATCCTGAACCGAAAACCCGAACTAACCGGAATTTTTGATAAACCTGAACCTAAACCAAACCTTTATTGTCAGGGTCAATAAATATGAACCGAATTTAAACCGTTTTAAATTCAGACTCGGTTCAGATCTGTTAAATATATAATAATAATAATAATAATAATAATAATAATAATAATAATAATAATAATAATAATGTATTTAATTGTTATAAGGTCCTTTGACCTGTACAAATTTCCTTACATACTGTAATATATACATGATAGTTATACAGTTTGTTGGCACCCTCGTTACATGCAGAATAGCTTATAGTGACCTCTGCTGCCACTCGGACTCATCTGGGTTAAATATATAATACCACCATATTTTAATCATTTACCGCTCTGAACCGAAAATCGAACCCGAACCCAAAACCGATGAATCGTTATAATTCTTATTTTATTCAACCGAAACTGAATCTGAACCGACATTTATTTCCGATTGAAATCGCACTAAGATCGTCAAGTAATAATGGAAAATTTATTTGTTTTTTGGGAGAGATTAGATGACAGTACGCTAATTTCGAATTTACTCCTAACGCTCAATAGATAGTGCGGTCATAACATCATCTGTCATATATTTGTTCAGGGTTCAAAATCCAGTTCTGTAATTATAAGAAATGGAATGGTAGAGGGCTTAAAATAGAATCGTATTAAAGATATTGAAATTATTTGATATGTATGTAAAACAGAATATTGTATACTCTTCCGATGTTGAGAGGTAAAACAGTAAACTGTAATCCTGATCCGGCATATTGCGTCATAGTCCGGCCTGTAATTGGCACGTTTCGATTGGAGTCTAATGTTTTCAAGAATTAAAAAAGAAATTGAAAAATATTTAACCATTTAGTTAGTGTTTTTATAAATGTTTTATAATATATTTTAGTGTAACAATATTATTTTTCACTATTTCAGATAAAAATCGTTTGTAAACAAAATCTATTTTGTTGTTCCAATAAATAGAAAAGTTTGTAATACGAAATTTTGGATTATATTTTATTATGTTTTTCCTGAAAAATCTGTTAGAGCTTCAAATTAAGTACTACATCCGGTTTATCATACCTAGTCAAAATCTAATATGTTGTTTCAAATTATATAAGAGTATTAAATACCAACTTTGCGAACTTTTGGATCATTAATAGATTTTAAGGAAAAATCGTCACACACACATTATTGTCAAAATCATCACCAACTTCCTTATGCTCTAAAACGCAATCTGTGTACATTCTACGCCGTACGTTATTCATTTCGTAAATGTGTAGTTGCAAATTATTATTTGACACTTTGAAATCACGTTCTTATTGAGAGCTGTTTGATATATAATGCTGCAAACATCAAATTTGAATCGAATTATCCTGTATATATCTAATATTTATGTATGATGGAAAATATATTATTTTTACAAACCTTAATTTCATTAGAATCATATTTAAACTATTAAATTCTTCTTAACACGGTTTCATTATTAATTTTAATGAAAATTGCTGCGTGACAGTGACATTTGTTTAAATATGTCAAATTTGTTATTGAAGTATTGTTTTTGTTTGACGCAGAGGCAAAGTGATGTACAAAAATAAATTATTTTATAATATAATATAAAGTTATTTCAAGTTATTTACTAAATGCTATTATCGCAGAATTGAAGATTGTGCCATTATATTCAATTTGTATTGGTAAAAGTTGCTAAAAAATTATATTCAATGAATTTTTTACAAGAAAACCTGTTAAAAACTTGTATAAATGATACTTCCGGTTATCTGATATACACTCAAAACTAATGAGCTCTTCCCACATTAGCATAGAATGGATATACAAAATTTCAAATTTTTCTGATTGATAGTATTTGAGTAATCGTGTCCACAAGATCCACACACACACACAGACACACACACATACATACCTACAGACATCATTGTAAAAATGTTAAAATCGGATTCTGGGGACATCAAAACGTGCTTATTCACTAAAATCTCTATATCCGATTTTTAGCACGATCCCTATACCTCCATTACCTAGGGTAGCGGGAGGTAAAAATTACTTTTATTTATAGTGATACAGTTGTTAATGTATAATAGTTTTAAGACTATTATTATTCTATGTTGTAATGAACTTACAAAGTACTAATAGAAAATAACACTTTTCAGTGAAAAAATTGAACAAGGAAGGACAAATAAATTACATTTTAATACACATATATCTAATTACACCAAATAAATTATAGCTTTGCATTCATAAATTTCATATACATTAATGTTGATTTTTCAATGGAATTAAAATAACAGTTATATAAATTCAATTAGTTATTATCAAATTTTCATACCGGAATATTTATTTTTTGTTGTTCTATGTTTTTTACAAATCCTGTAAAAAGTAATTTATATTATTGTACCAATAATGTCCATGAACTATATAATCTATCTTAATTAATCTCAAAACCCAATAAAGAAAAATTAAGTGATACACATTATAAAGTGTTCTATATTTTAAGATAATAATCCAACTTTTAACTATTACATCATCGGATAAAATCCTTCTAAACAACATATAAATTTATTCAAATAATTTATAATTATAGCAATGCAAGTGAAAGTAAAATAACCAAGAATTTTTCAGTTGTGTTCCATTCACTTCATGTTGGATATAATTCATACCTGGCATTTGTTAATAATGATAAATTTACTTTCCGGTAACCGGAACAAAGATTAAGAACAATTAAAATATATACTTGTTAACAAATAATATTCCCTCGTTTATATTATGTAAAATTCTTACAAAAAAATATATTTTGACATCAATAAATTAGCATTTTATACATCTTTTTTCATTTGTTCTACATTTCAAATTACAAAACAGTTGAAAAAACTATTGAGACATTTCCGTACATCGGAACGATTTTTGACATTAGTCTAGACAAGGCTACGGAATTGAAAATAACAAAATAAGTAGGTAGAGATAGATGTTTTGTGATTGATGCGAAAGTAATTTAGAGATTCTGGTAGTGAAAGCGACCCGACATTGGATTTGATTCGTGACCTTTGGGAGGCACCGTAGGAACATTTTCGGATGAGTTTTGAATTCCCTGAGAGAAAATTTCGCGTGTTACAGTTATTATAATTAAATATATAAGCATACAATGCAAAATTAAAAATTAACATCGAGAATGACGTCATTCAAAACAATCGAAAGTTAGTTCACTTGTAAAGATAAATATCTCGCGATCAGTGAATACAATCCGTGTTGGAATTCGGTCAAAATCAATTATTTGTCGCATAAAAATGACGCCGGTGGAAGGAACACTTTCATGAAATAACACTAGAGTCCAATTTTAACATTTTCACGATGATGTCTGTATGTGTGTATGTGTATGGATTTTGTCTTCGCTCTGACTCAAATACTATCATTCAGAAAATTCTGAAACCTTGTATTTCTATCATTCTATCCTATTCTAAAATGAAAAGAAGCCATTAGATTTTGGTGTAAATCGGACAACCGGAAATGGCACTTTACCTGAAGCTCATAATGGTTTTTCTTTAAAAAATACCATTAAATGCCATTTTTTCGCATTTTATGTCTTATAAAAATTAAAGATTATTGAATTTTCTACAGGAATACATTCATACTTTTTCTATATATTTTACAGATAAATTTAAAAATATTTTTTATTAGTCGCGAAGCCTAAGATAAACACAATTCATTTGTTACACAGTTCATATTTCAAATGAATGTAACTGACAGTAAATGTCACTGTCAAAAAACTAATCACTTCAAATTAATAATAGTCACATTTTAAAAAGAAAAGTAAATAAAGCAATAGTTTTCTGCAATGGAACAGTTTGCAGCGTTAGTAAATACGTAGGTATGTATTTAAATTAATAAAAATTAAATAGCGGGAGGTTTTGTGTTGGTCACATTAATTTTTTTTTATTTTTATTACCGTAAATTTCATATAGTTTAAAAACTAGACATAGTAATAAGAAAAAACGGTGATAATGTGTATATATTTCCTTCATGTAATTTATTTCAATACTAATTTGTTACTTAACTACATTGAAAGTCTGTAATTTTTATTCATTTCAATAAATACATAATATTTAACAAAGCTGGCAACTTAAGTTTATATTTGTATTATTCCAATTTTCGGTGTATTGTCAATATTTTCATATATTACACAAGATGATTGAAAATTCTCGATTATACGAAACGCATTGCCTGGAATCAGTGCACGAGACCGAAATTCAAGTGGTTTTTCTTTTAGCAACACGTTTATTATTTAATAGTGTTGTTCAATTATTGGCAATTCTAAATACGAGTATATAAAAACAGCTTTATTGATAAATTATTTTACTTTCAATTCATTAGTCCTTCATTTGTATAAAATCGCAAAAAAAAACTATATATAATGGTATTTTCCTATCAAAAAATATTTAGAGTTTCAAGTAAACTGCCACTTCTGAATTTCTGATTATTTAATTTTCACCAAAATCTAATGGATTCTTTCCATATAGGAATACAAGATTTCAAAGACACCATCGTGAAAATATTAAAATCTAATTCTGAAATCGTTAAAACGTGCTTATTTGCCAAAATCTCTATTTGCGATTTTTAACACGATCCATATATGGCCGTTATCAATGATAGCGGGAGATAAAAGATAAAATAATAACCAAGTTGTGAAACTATCAAAAGGAGATAAAATATTATGTAAATAACTATTGAAAATTTTTTGGTTAAAAAATTATCCAATTGAATCCCTTTATTGCTGACCACGTGTGCGAAAGTAACCAATCAAAACAAACTTACACTGATAATTATCCTAAGACAATTATCACTTATGTCACTAAGTTGCTAAGTAACAAACACTTTTTGACATATAATTAAAGATTAATTGTTTTAATTTAAAAATGTCATTTTCACGCTGTCAATGAAAATGATGATTTAATCAACAAAATTATAGAAGAAAACACATCAGAAAATACAGTATTAAATAAAAAACTAAATGTGGAGAATGTTTATGGACTTTTGTATGTCTTATCTTCTTCTCTTTGGTCTCACTCAAAGATGTCTCATTCTCATTGCACACTTCACACTGAACATATTCATAGCTACATTCACGTTCATAGCTACTAGTGACATCTACTGGGCTATGTTAAACACAAAATTCTGTCAAATACAAATTTTAGGCAAATTTAATGTTAAAACTGCAAAAAAATTTCTCACCGAATACCCCTCGATCATTGATAAATACTTATAATTTTATCACACTTCCTCAAGCTCGTTGCTTTTAGGTAACAACACCTCCGCCTTCGGCGTCGGGCTGTTACCAAGCAACGCGCTTTCGGTAACTGTCATAAAATTATTTCGTAATTATCAATGTCCTCGGGATATTATAGCTGAAAACAGTACCTACACAACCCAGAACATTTGGGAGCAATATGCCAAACAAATCCGAAATCGGGATATTCTACTTTTAAACTAAATGTAGGGGTCTTCTACTCTTTGGAAATTACACAAATATTTTAGTTTAATCGTGAAATGACCAATGAATGCTTTTTGGTAAGTTTAATTTTTATCCATTGAACTTGCTCATATTCATACTCGTATGCTATGTATTTAATGTCATTGTCAAGTTTAGTTTTTGAGATAAAGATATGTGCACGTAAGTATAGTCATTTAAAACAGGATTTTAAAAGCACTGCACAATTTATTATTTTGAAGTGAACATTTCTTTCTTCAAGTAATTTGAAACTAACCTAACCTATCATACTGAAAACTAGTATGCCACTGCACGTGCAAATACGCAGTCATCTTTAGGTAAGAAAGGCATTATCTTTGGTCAAAAAATTAGGTGGTTTTTAATGAATAAGCACGTTTTAAGGTCTCTAGAATATAATTTTACTAGTTTTACGATGATGTCTGTATGTGTGTTTGTGTATGACAAAAATGTCTCCGACGATAACTCCAATACTACAACACGAACAGCTGATTAGATTTTGGTTATAATAGGTTAACCGGAAGTTCCCTTATTTGAAGTTCTTAACAGTTTTTATTGAAAAAACACAGTTATATGTATATCATTTTTTGTCATTTTATATGATTATTAATATGAAAGAATATCTTATTGTCTATACGGTTTGATTATTATACATTTTCCTTCATATTCAATAGATATAGAGTTTAGAATTATAAAGAAATTAACTTTTATAAATCAGCCAGCTTTGCTAAAATCATGGAAACAGCTGACATATTCAAATAATTCTAATTGACAGATGTCAGTATCAAGTGCAATTTACATAGTGTATGTTCGTGTTATAATTTTATTGGATTTATAGAATCTTTTCAAAGGAACTCTCGGTATGGAATATGTGGGAAATAATATATGTTCGTGTTATACTTTTACTGAATATATAGAATCTCTTCCAAGTAACTTTTAGAATGGGATTTGTACAAAATACATAAAATTAACGGAAGGTAATGTGCTGGCCACACCAAATTTTTATTTAACTGTTCTTGTTAAATACAAAACATTAAAAATAACATAATTATTTTATATTTAAAAAAAATGAAGATATTACTTCTAAATTTATTTGAAATTTTAAATTAAACTAAAACTTTTCTCAGGAAGTCATTCTTTCCAAATTTAATAGAGTAGTCTGTTCCTAGAGACAGTATGAGCCTTAAGTTTAGCCTAGCCCATAGCCTAAACTAAAAAATCTGTTGTGGCCAGCACAAGACCTCTCGCAATTTCCATATTACGATATATAAGTATTGTATTGCACTTCGCTATCGAACCGCCGTTTTATAACAAAAAATTACAAAACTTTACCCAAATATTGTTTTTTATTATATTTAACATGTCTTACACACATATAATTCTAATTATATCTATTTTTCATTGTATGAGGAAGTTTATAAATGTCAGAGATTCTTTCCAATTCATTAACCCGATTAGCGGTATTTCTGATGGAAACATGCATTTTATCTATAATTTCAAATTTTTAATTACTGAACAATAAGAAAGATTAAATATACTTCCCAGAAAAAACGATCAAAAAGTCACTAAAACTGTAGATTTTTGACAATGACATAATGTCATTTACAAACTATGTTATAAACATTTGAATTTGTCAAGTGGTTTCCTTAGTGCCTTAGCCTCTGCGATTAGAATATTCTATATATTATAGTGTTTTTATCTCTAAATCTATACAAGATATAATAAAAAATTTAAGTGTTTTAGATGGAGAATTTTGTTGTTCAATATTTGTAATAACAAAAATTCCCAAAAAATTATATTTAGAAGATTTTTTCTAAGAAACTACTACTTCCGGTTTTCCAATTGTTGCCAAAACCTTTTCAGCTTTTCCCAGGAATGTCAGATTGAGGAATTCATAGTTAAACTGCAGTTAAGTATTTTTTAAGTCTTATAGTTTTTGAGGAATCGTCCCTCCAACAACCAGACATACATACACACATACACACATACACACATCCACACACACGGACATCATTTTAAAAATGTTATAATCGGATTCTAGGAACCTTAAATCGTGCTTATTTAATAAAATCTGGATATGCGAATTTTAGCATGAATCCAATACCTCTCTCAGTGAGAGGTAAAAATCCGAATTTCAGTAACAAAAATTTCGATACATAGTAAGTATGTTATGTACCTACATAATACCTATAGCTGAATTTAGTTTTTCAAGAAAAAAATGTACGTCCCGATTATTTAGCCAAGTGAAGATAATTTATAACCTACATAATTTCATAATAATATGTACTATCAAATAATAGTTTATTATGTACCGTGTTATTTACAGTTATTAATAATAATAATATAGCATTATTAGTGACATACTTGATTCAAAAATAATATTACAGTTTTTGTCACGCTTCAATTATTAAAAATGTACATATATTTTCTAATTAAAAAAACATAAATTTACTTTCAATTCATATTATTGAAGTCAACAATTAACATATATAGATATCAACTTTCCTTTATAAATAATTATAAGTTTTTTTGCTAACGGTACTTGCTGATTTTTCCATTGTCCCTTTCTGGTTACCTACATACACACATGCGTTAAATTGACGTAAATTAACGCAATCTTGCATGCATAGTTTGATAGAAAAACATAGAAAAGGCATTGGAAATGCCGAACAAAGTCAATACTGCACAGATACTCGTTAAGCAAATTTTACGGTAATATTGTTAATTAATGTGAAGGTAAAAGTTGAAATAAGAAAGTGGAGGACTTTTAAAACCAGCTGTCCCTGTGAGAAAAATATTTATTTTAATAATTAAACCTATGACTACATTCAAAAATCTATGTAAGTAAGAATTACATATACCAAAAATATAGGAAAACGCAATGATACATTTTTTTCGCCAAACTATTTTAGAAATTTAAGTTGTTTCATATATAAGTCCTTGTACGAGTACGAGTACAATACCATCAAAAAATTTGAGGCTGGTTAAAAAATCTTCTAAAAGTAATTCATGTTTCAGGCATAGTAAATTGACATTTTTATGTTAGTATATTTTGTGTTATTTAAAATCTTTATTATGTAGGGTTTGGATACGATAAATAATAAATATTTTTTAATTTACGCTTTTGATACCTGATTAACCTTATTTAAAGACATGGCAAAATTATTTCAAATCAAATAAACTTACAAACCAGGTAACATGTCAAAAATAAGTATTTGGCAGTTATTTGATGCTGATTCATTTTTGAAACGCATAATAAATTATATTTTTCTAGTCATTTTTAGACCGGAATTATCTTCTTTACTTAGCTAGTCCATTAAATTGCCTACAAGAAATTGGAAAGTAACTTTTAAACCGCTACATAAATTTATTTCTTATTTCCTCGCAATGAATGCATATCTCTAGATTTTTATTTATCCTTTTTCAGGGCTGCGAAATAAATATAGTACCGAACATGGCCTGAAAGCGTCTTTACAGGGCTCACAAAGCTTCCAAAGCACGTATACAACACGCACTGAAATATGCTTGCTCTCCCAGTGAAGTATCACTTTCAGGTCTTGTTATGTAAATTACTATTTTACCAAAACTTTTAATTAAGTTTGGCAATAAAAATATCAGAAAATATAGTTTTACGAAATATAATATTAATATTAGAAAAGAATTGTTTTTCCATAATAAATGCCTAATATTATAGAATAGACCATTATCGAAAATGTTTGTTTCCAAACTATACGAAGTAAGTTTAATTGCCAAACAATTTCTATTTTACAAGACTAATGTAATGAACAGAAAATAATTATTAATAAAAAATTGTATGCAACTCTAGTAAAAAGTGTCTTATTTCACTCATAGGATTTGTCGAACTCGCCTACGGCTCGTTCGGTCTAACTTTCCTATTCGTGAAATAAGACTATACTTTTTACACTTGTTGCATACAATTTTTTTTACGTCTGCAATGAAAGTGTGAAAAAAAAGTGCCGTAACGTTTTATTATTTCACGCGTTTGCGTTAAGAAAGTGCACATTTTTTAACACTTACTGTGTTAAGAAAGTACCTAATTATTTTATTTTAATGGAGAACCTATATATTTATTTGTTTATTCCTTAGAGAATTTATGACATTAATGACCAGTTGCACCAACATAATATATATTCAGTCTCAATAAATTTTTCTATAATACATTAAATTTAACTAGTGATAGAACTCGTCGAAAGCAACAATATTTCCTAGTAACTTTTATGGTAAACCTTCTACATATTGCGTTAAAAATCTTTAAAGATTCAGAATTCAAAAAAATTTTGCTAAGAAATATTGTTGCGCTTTGACGAGTTCTGTCAATGTCACTTACTTTTTTCTGTTTCACTAGTATACTCGCATGTCTCTAAATTGGAAATATTTTTTTCTAAAAATATTGTTGCTCTTGCCTAGTTACATCACTGGTTAAATTTAATGTACTTATTTCTGTTAAACCATGTATAAAAGCATGGTACAGCTATGATTGCCTCCAAAATGCAAGTAATAAATTTTGCATATTTATTATGCATGTTCTCCTTTTAGAATGAATATAATTAACATTTCTTAATTATGGAATAAGCCAAATCTGTGAATGTCAAGATAATCGACAACTTTTACAAATACCTACCAATAAATATATCTTTGTGCATAATAAAGACATTTCATTTTTGTGTATGTCACTTTCTTTAACGAAAGTGGTTATTTTTAAACAAGTTTTAATAGAAACTAAAATTTGATAACTGAAGAAAGTTTAACAAATGGACATTTTAAATAATAATCTATTTTTCTTTAAATCTTAATAAAGTGACATACATTGGACATCCTTACTAGATCTTCCTTTCAAAATGTAACCTTGCAGAACTAGTAAATAAATTAAAACATCTCAGTATGTAGGTGAAGAATTTTAACGACTCATGTAGGTTGATAAATGAATCACAAACGAAACATTTTTCAATGCAAATTTAATGCCCGTATTCATAGTCAGTACTTCGCCTCGACTCATGCTTGAGTATGCCTTAGGTACCAGATTTCATTTCATAATCGCTGTTGTTTCTTCACTCGTACTTCGATCGAAGGTTTACTTGAGGCGAGTTCCAAGCAACCTTGGGTAATGATCAAGTAATGCATGATGCTTTTTTTAAATATTAGGTAGACTTTATCGATATATAAAAAATCTGTTGTGGCCAGCACAAGACCTTCCGTCAATTCGATGTATTTTGTACAAATCCCATACCAAAAGATTCTTGGAACAGATTCTATATAATATCATGTAAAATCGAACACGAACACATACTATGTTTTACAAATTCCATACCAAAAGTTCATTTGAAAAGGTTCTATAAATCCAATAAAATTATAACATAAATATACACTAAGTAAAATACACTTGACACTTCCTTCTTTCAGCTTTCCTCTATTTTATTAGGGGTTGCTGTTTCCTCTTCTCTTCCTGTCCAACGCATCTTCTTCACACAATCCTTCCTTTCTCAAGTCTTCTGCGATACAGAAACACTATGACATACTAATTTTTGATCTCATACTTTCCATATTTGGTTTTGCACTTGCAACAGACATCTGTCAATTAGAATTTTTTGAATGAGCAGCTGTTTCTATGATAAATAGCAAAGCTGACTAATTTTTGAAAATTAATTTCTTTATAATGCTTTAAATCTAAATCTATTGAATATGAAGGAAAATGTATAATCAAACCGTATAGAGGAGAGTATTTTCTTTAATATGTATATATATATATATATATATATATATATATATATATATGTATATATATATGCGTTTTTTTTAAGAAAAACTGTTAAAAACTTCAAATAAGGGTACTTCCGGTGGATCAATTATAACCAAAATCGAATCAACTCTTCATATGGATGTACAGAAGAGGAATACGAAAGAATTATAATTTTTAGAATTGTAGTATTGGAGTTATCGTCGGAGAAAAAAATGTCACACACGGACACACAAACGTGCTTATTCATTAAAAACTCACCACCGAATTTTTTGACCAAAGACAATACCTTCCTTACCTAAAGGTGACGGAAGGTAAAAACTGTCAAACTGTCATTTCCATCACATATGACATCTAAGTGAAATAATGAATCATGAAGATAATCTAGAATCTTAAAAATTTGTTATAGTAGACGAAGCCTTAAATAATAACGATGAAATAGGGTTGCTTCGAGAAGATATATCAGTGATATGACTCATGTTTCTGTAACTGCAACCTTTATTTGAATGATTTTCTTCTATTCCTAATAATAAAGAAAATAATGGGGGTGTCCCGTATCCGTGAAACAGCCTGTATATACATCAAATATTCTGTCCCCATCGAAATCATTTTGAAATATATTGCTTCAATTATATTGAACAATAATATTACTACAGAAATATACACAATATTATTGCCGCTTAAAGCATATTAACACATCCACTAAGAGGAAAAAGCGATAAGTTTTTTATTTATTGTATACTTCGAGTAATTTCTTTCCTAGGTGCACCTGATGCATCTTCCACAAGAGATATTGAGAAAACGGTTAAACAGTAAGTACTTGGAAAATATACGCAGAAGAAGTAGGCAGAATTTAAATATTACTTAAAATACATATTTAAATATACATCTAAATATTATCTGCACAGTAATTGGAGTACAATATTAATAAAGCACTGAAATAAAATCGAAAAAAATATGTGCAATGAAATACCTATCTATGTTTATATGTTTTTACTCTAGTTATTTTCAACAGAAATGTATATTCGAAAGTGAATTATTTATTCAAGAAGGTGGAAGTGTATATCAATATCTTTGATAAAAATTGTACTTATTATATTTTTCAAAGAATGTACACGAAGAAGAGCTTAAAACTTATTAAAATATAAATATTTAAGAAAAGAGAAAGTACGTGAATACTCGTAATTCACTAAATTATTTAAAATTCTAGATTTTGAAAAAATAAGGTATTTAGTGCTTTTATGAAGTATTTCACCCAGTTCTACACAATTTCTGGATAAAACATTCTTAATTTTACTTACATAAACTTTAATAAGTTGTCGACTTCAGATTTAAAATGTATCTTATATAACTAGATCAATTTTCGAATGAAAGGTCAATATGTAAAATTTATGTAAAAAGCTTAGTGATATATTTACATAAATAAAATCTAGAGCATTGCAAGCAAAATACTTATTCTTTTATGTTAGTTTTTGTTTAAATGTGTGCATGCATATGCCATATTTATAAAATACACAAAGCATTAAATACGAAAAACTATTTCAATCAAGTAAAAAACAAAATATATTATATGCACGTTTTTGTAAATACTCAAAAGTCCAGTTAGTAATTATTGCTCCATTATCGAACCAGCACGTTTCCGAAGGCCTTGTGAAATAGTTTCGTTCGTTTCGTTTGCATTCTGTTGAGATAAATTAATTCGTTTCACTTTTTATTTCGTGAACTGCTTGTCTTTCAGTAAACATTCTTCTTGATCAGAAATTCAATTATAAAATCGTGCAGAATAAATCATTCCCAAATTATATTCATAATTCATATTTTTTAAATGATACTAATTTGTTCAAATGTAGAAATTTAAGCGTAATAAAATATTATTTATTGTGAAATGTAATTGTTATGATTTTATAATAATTTTATGGATTTATAACCTTATAATTATTTGAAGCATATGCTTTACAATTTTATACTACGTTGTTTAAAAGAAGGAAGTAAATACTATAATTTAATACCGGAAGAATTAAATAATAATTAATTGCGTTATTATTTACCTATTTAATAGATTATACAAATATGAATCTTATAATTTCTTTCTCTTGCCGAAGCACGAGACAGGAAATTCCATCTGTTTCTCAACACCATTTTTTCCATATCAGTAGCACAATTCGTCAATTCAGTTCATAAGATATATAATTTATAGTAAATAGTAAACTACTTTAACACTACCGTATTTTTAAGTACCTATACATAAAAATACAAATATGCATAAAATGATGTATGCTATGGTGATTGGTTTGTATTTTTGATGAACCTGTAGAAAGCTGTCCTCACCTCAGAATCGAATAAAACCCTTTCTGGATTTGGATCCAATTCATTTTCACATTTAGTTAACAGGGAAAATAAGTAAAATTGGAGCTTTAACTTTTCTAAACTTATAATTAAACGTTTATTGATATTTTACATGTATAGTATAAAAAACGCATTTTGGTCTGTTCTTTATTTTTACCCGGCCACAGAGTTAAAAAGAAAGAAACGACATAGCATTTATTAAAACGTAAAATTACAATTTTTTGTAATGAATTACAATTAAAAAAAATAAATATATTCGAACCTAACGCACAATACCCACGCTTACAAAACTAAAAATTGCTTAAAGCTGTTAAAATATGTTAAGGCAGGTATGTTTAAAAAAAGTTATATGGCCACTTTTAACTATTTTGACCGTTTATTATATACAGTGTGTCCCATTTAGAGGTGCCACCATTGGGATCTCGAGAACTATAAGAGATACAATGTCGGTTAAATGGAAATTTTTGTGCGCCTTTGGGAGGCCATCTCAGATGGGTTTTTGTTTTTCCAGAAATTCTCATAGGGCACTAGATAATGACGAAAAACTGATTATTATTGATTTCTTCTTTTTTAAATAACTTCTCAATTACTAATAGTTTAGAAGTTATTTAAAAAAGAAGAAATCAACAATATTCAGTTTTTCGTCATTATCTAGTGCCCTATGAGAATTTCTGGAAAAACAAAAGCACATCTGAGATGGCCTCCTAAAGGCGCACAAAAAGTTCCATTTAACCGACATCGTATCTCTTATAGTTCTCGAGATCCCAATGGTGGCAACTCTAAATGGGACACACTGTATATATATATATATATAGATATAGATAAATACGTTTTGCCTATTATAACATCAACAAAAATAAGTTGGCGGTGAATTTATAAGCCGCGTCTCTATGTATCATCACGTATGGCACACCCAGCAATGCTTTAAACAAAGATACCTATCGATAATAATTTTGAAGTTTCATAATTTTGTAAAAGTGGTAATTCGGTTAATTTTGATAAAAATATAAGTATTTGGCCTCAATGTAAATTTAATTTATATAACTTTCAGAAAATATAAAAATACTGGATGTAGAATTCAGAATCATTGAATACCAAAAAGTGGCATTTAATAGCTATGGTCAAAACTGCAAAGTCCCATTTCCACCGTATGTTTTAATGCTTAATGCATTATGATTAGTGCATAAGGCCTAATGGATTATGGTAAATTACTAGGATACCATTTCCAGCTACTTTGTTTAGTGACTAATTTAACAAAAATGTCACATTTTTTTTTCATTATTACTTGTTTATGAGACTGCCATTGCAGCAGCAATTCTTCTTTTTACCTTCCGTCATCTTTAGGTAAGGAAGATATTGTCTTTGGTCAAAAAAGTCGATGGTGAGTTTTTAATGAATAAGCACGTTTTAGGGTCCCTAGAATACGATTTTACTAGTTTTACGATGATGTCTGTATGTGTGTGTGTATGTGTGTCCGTGTGTGAGTGTGTGTGTATGTGACAAATTTTTCTCCGACGATAACTCCGAAATTACAATTCTAAAAATTATGATTCTTTCGTATTCCTCTTCTTTACAACTACACGAAGAGCTGATTAGATTTTGGTTATAATTGGTCAACCGGAAGTACCATTATTTGAAATTTTTAACAGTTTTTCTTGGAAAAACGCAGTTAAATATAATTTTTCGACATTTTATGTTATCAATATAAAAGAATATCTTATTCTCTGTACGGTTTGATTATACATTTTCCTTCATATTCAAGAGATATAGAGTTATAGAGAGATTAAGAGAGATTAACTTCCAAAAACCAGTTAGTTTTGCTAAAATTATGGAAACAGCAGATATATTCAAAAAATTCTAATTGCCAGATGTCAGTGTCAAGTGCAAAACCAAAGTGGAAACTATAGGATTACAATGTGATATTTAAGTGACCGAGTGTCCCTCTCAAGTGACTTGCAGTTGCACCCTCGCCTCAAGATTGAAATTTGCAGTGCTGGGAGAACGAGGAAGGCCAAAAAGAAGATGGAAGGACTATGTAGCAGAATATTTGAGAGAGGAAGAACTATGTGAAGAAGATGCGTTGGACAGGAATGAGTAGAAGAGAAGAGTAAGAAACAGCGACCCCTAATAAAATAGGGAAAAGCTGAAGAAGCTCGTGTTACAATTTTACAGGATATATAGAATCTTTTTCAGGGAACTTTTGGTATGGGATACAAAATATATCGAATTGACGGAAGGTTTTGTGCTGGCCACAACAGATTTTTTTACTATGTTATATACATTTTTCTGTATCTATATCCATACCGTAAATAAAAATTTAAAAATTATAAAATAGACTGATAGTTGACAGCTCAGGTTAGAAGTTTGCAAACTTTTCTTCTTACGCATTGCTCTTAGTTCTTAAGCATTAAGCCTTATGCAAAGCTGGAAAGTCTTAAGTCTGTAAATAGTGAACAAAATCGCAACGAAAGCCGCCACTCTTACATATAATTTTATATTAATCAACGTGTTTTTGTCAGTTTGTTTCACATAATTAGACTTACAGTTTTGATCATAATACGGCCATAAGTTCGCCCTCAACTTGTAATTTAAAGTATAGATTTAAAATTAATAATAAAGAAAATAGAAATTTATTCCAATATTTTCAAACACTCTGTATATCAATGGAAACAGTAATTCAACCCAATAACTATACATTGGACAACCATGGCTATGTATCGAAAATACATCAAGATAAATGCGTTAAGTTAACAACGTGATTATTGGTAACTATGGTTTATGAAACAAGGGCTTAGAGTCCACTGTATTCAATTCAGCAGCTTTATATCTTAGTTTTATGTAGTAACATGTGTAATGTATGAAGTCTTGTACTTATTTTGAAGTAGCAACTTCCATAAATACCTACTTATACTTTTAACGGTGTCGTTAACTTTTAATGAGTTGTCATAATATTATCATCTAAAAAATCATATTTTTACTTGTCAAATTTATTTCAATTGGCTAACAATTTCAAAAAGTCGTTAAAAGATAAAGAATGTAGCAAATAATTTCTTAATTAATGATGAATATTAAAATCATTTATGCTAAAAACTTCACTTCAAGTTTTATGTTTTATTGTAAAATACAATTGTCTATTCTTTCCTGAAATGTGACAATGTCATCTGCGGAATACAATACAATTTCAAAACAGTCAAATTTCTCTAATCAACTTCAAAATTATACAGCTAAAGCAATTAAATCAAAATATGACTTTCATGTGTAAAATACGAAATAATATTACAATCATTATACGGTGAATGCATTCACAAGGACCGTGAGATCCAAAAAACGACCTTAACATTTAACAATCTATACTAACATTTCCACAAAATGAGAATTATAATCACTATATTTTATATTTCTACTGTTCTCAAATTAATACATTGAGAACAATGACAATACTTGTACAATGTAAATGATAACTAAAAAAGTAGAGATAAATAGTTATTTTCTTTATTATTAATTTTAGTCCTACATTTTAAAATAAAAAGTTGACGGCGAAATTAAATGACACTTTTTGGTACGAAAAAATCCTGAATTCTACTTCCGGTTTCGCCGAAAGCGAAAACGTCGTTGATTTTTTAAATAATATTGTAGGTACAGGTAATTCTACACTTTCTTCATTCTTTCAGTAATTAATTTTTCAAAATTACCATATATTAATGTATTATCAGCTTACCATGACATTTGTGCCTTCTGTGTTTGCGGAAATAATTTGACGTATCATGAATGTGTTTCGATTAAAAGCAAAATTTTAAATCTTATTGAGTATGAAAGTGAATAAGCGTTGCACATTCCAAAATTAATAATCATAAAAATTCCTTTTCCCGTGTTTAAATATCTAATTTGACTTGTAAATTCATACAGATAAAAATAAGTTGCGAGACTATTTACATAATATCTATATCTTGTTTAAGTGTAAAAACACAAAATATTTGTCGGGAAACTTTGTTGAAAAGTAAAATTTCACATTTATATACATCCTGTAATTGCACCCGAACAAAATTAAGTAAAAGTTACTTATTTGTAAGTAACCCAATTTACAATGTACACCCACAATGGGCGTGGCCAGCACGAAAGAATAATTAGAGCGGTTGAAATTGAGTGATTCAAGTACAATGATTAAAAAAGTTATCAAGAGAATGAAGTAGGAATTCTAGTTATTTACTGGCAGTTTTACGGGCAATGGGATTCTTCACCATAGTAACAATAACAAATTAGAAAATGGGTCATTTATATTAAAACGAAACTTAAAACTATACAGGGTGCATCAGGACTAGTGTAAAAAAAATTAATATCATATTCCTAACATCATTTTGAGTAAAAAATGTCATATGAAGGTATGTCCAGAAACTACTCGTTACAGAGTTACAAACCTTTAAGAATGCACCTCATCAAGAACATTTTTATTAATAACTCTGATACTAGTTGCACTAAAATTTTGAAACTTGATGCGAGGATACTACTTATTGAGATGCATATTTAAATTTTCTTTTGTTTCTGTATCTCAACCAGAGGCGTCTCATATTGGGAAGTCATGAAGGTTTTTTTATCCATTATCAATTAAATGAAAACAGCAAATATCGAAACAATGAAAGTAAACCAAGTAACACTTGTTCGAATTTATGATGTAATGACACGTCAGATAGAAACCACTTGCGTTTGTAAAAGAAAAAGAAATGTTAAATGAGAAAGGCTATCAGTAGAAATCAAAATTTTTATTAAACATTTAATTAAATTATTATCACGCATTTTTTCAATTATTGACCACAAAAGTCATTTTAATTTTTTTATAAGTATTGGCGAGCTTCTCCGTTTGAGACAAACATTAGCTTAATATGTACGTTATACGTCATAAAAATTTTACAAAAATATTACGATTTAAGGAATAACAATTAATACTTTCTAAAAATACAGATTTCTACTTAATCTGGAGTTTGTTTATTTTGAAGAATTTCTGGAGCACAATTCTTCATGCAACAAAACTTATAAATCCTGTCTGTAATAGGACTTTCTCATAGACAGTGGTATTTTGGAAGCCGAACGATCCAGAATGTCTTCCTGGTATTTGTTTCAAGAGCAGGAACGCGTTCCATGAAAAAATCTGATGTGGCCAGCACATTACAATTCCATACCAAAAGTTCCTTGGAAAAGATTCCATATATCCAGTTAAATTGGAACACGAACATATACTATTTTCTACAAATTCCATACAAAAAGTTCCTTGGAAAAGATTCCATATATCCAGTAAAATTGTAACACGAACAAATACTATTTTCTACAAATTCCATACATAGAGTTCCTTGGAAAAGATTCTATAAATCCAATAAAATTGTAACACGAACATACACTATGTAAATTGCACTTAACACTGACATCTGACAATTAGAATTATTTGAATATATCCATGATTATAGCAAAGCTGGCTGATTTATGAGAATTAATCTCTTTATAATTCTTTAACTCTGTATCTATTGAATATGATGGAAAATATCAATCAAACCATATAGACAATAAGATATTCTTTCTTATTGATCATCACAGAAAATGTCAAAAATGATATTTAACTGCGTTTTTTCAAGAAATGTTAAAAACTTCAAATACGAGTACTTCCGGTTGACCAATTATAATCAAACTCTAACCAGCTCTTCATGGATGTAAAGAAGAGGAATACGAAAGAATTATAATTTTTAGAATTGTAGTATTGGAATTATCGTCGGAGAAAAATTTGTCACACACGGACACACATACAGACATCATCGTAAAACTAGTAAAATCGAGGAACCCTAAAACGTGCTTATTCACTATTCACCACCAATTTTTTTGACCAAAGACAAAACCTTCCTTGCCTAAACGTAACGGAAGGTAAAAGGTCGATATATGGCTTAGTATCAGGGCCGGATTATCCACTAGGCAAACTAGGCTACTGCCTAGGAGCGCTATGACGCGAGGGGGCGCTCCAGAATTTTGGAAACATTACAAATTTCATTCAAAATTCAATGTTATCATATTGTTACTAATAGCTATTGTGGTTTCGACTGTGCCTGAAATTTGCAAAGACTAATCGAGTTGGACAAGAATATTTTTGCCTAGGGGCGCAAGAATATTTTTGCCTAGGAGCGCGTTCAAATCTAATCCGGCACTGCTTAGTATGCGAAACCGGAAGTAGAATTCAACAACTTTACACAGTTGTTTACACACAAAAATCAAATAATGTCACTTAAGTTCCCTTCCAACTTTGTAGTCTACACTATAGTTCGAAAATTAATAATAATAAAGAAAATAACGAATGTCCCTACTTTTTCATCATCTTTAATATTATTCAGTGATTCATTTTAGGTCATTTTAACTTAAATTAATTTAGTTTACATTAGGTTAAATTATATTTTTAATATAAATACTAACCATATTTCAAATACTGACAGGCGTGAATACAGACACTGGGCCGGAGGGAATCATTATTGTTATTTTTACTGTAATTTTTAAATAAATAATCAAAGGAAAAGCAAATATTTTTTTAATCTTTTCAAAAACAATAATTTAAAATTATACTTTTTCAAATTGGAATTAATTTTGATCTGCCACTATTTTCCCGGGCCGACGTTAGACCCCACATCCGGCCCTGAATACTGACCCAATAAATAACAGTCGTTAAAATGTCAAATCGTTTAAAGAATATCGCCACACCCATAAAAATAATAAAATACTATATTTTGTTATTTTACTACCGCATTTATTTGCATACATAGTACATTCAATATGAATTATTGATTATTTTACTGCACAGAAGAAACAAATTATAGGCTAAAGAATAGCATACTTTTTGTTTCATAGCTGTTCTTAATAATAAATTTCGGCCAGCTTGTGTGCTGACGTAATTAATATAAACTATAACATTTATCCCGCACATAATTGCAAAATGATAATTGCTAAAAGTTGTCGACCCTGAGATCTAAAAAATGAAATTGAAAGTACTTCTGGACTTTATGGTACTTTATATAACATATGAATATGAATCAAAATAAATTGTCGACGTATAAATAAACATACCGGTTTACAGTTTTTATATTTGATACTTATTTGCAGGCACGTATGTAAAAAAATTCATATTTGACTCATTTTTTTCCCTCAAAAAACATTTTCGAATTCCATGTCCATATTGCATAGAAAATGTATACAGTTAAATTAAAATTAAATACGTATGAAATTAAATAATAAATTGCATGCTTTATGTATTAATAATAATTTTAAAAGAATGTAAAATTATGTCTATAACATTTTCAGAGAAAGATAAATTTCAATTCATGAAATTTTTAAATACCGATTATTCTACTTATGTTAGTGTAAAAGAGATTTTTATTGTTTTAAAATGAACATTGCTTCATTTGCACGGAAGCAATTAAATATCTTCACGAAAATATTAGCGAAACTCGGAAATAATGTCAGCTGAATAAATTTCAAAAAAATAGTTTATATATAAAATGAAAAAATAATTGTAATATAGATTAGAGTCATTCTATCATTAACATTATAATATACAATGGGGTCCTCCATCATAATAAAAAATAATAAAATGTTTTTTGTTCTTAAATTACTTCTCAATAAATAACGCTTAGGATAACTAAAAAATCTGTTGTGGCCAGCACAAGACCTCTCGCCATTTTCATATTAGGCTATATAAGTATTGTATTGCATTTCGCTTTCGAACCGTCGTTTTATAACAAAATATTACAGAACTTTACCCAAATATTGTTTTTTATTGTATTTAGCATGTCTTCTGCACACATATAATTCTAATTATATCTATTTTATATCATTTTCATGTCAGAGATTGTTCCAATTCATTAACCAGATTGGCGGTATTTCTGATGGATATATGCATTTTACCACAATTTTACCTATAATTTCAGATATTTAATTAATAAAACAATAAGAAAAATTAAATATACTTCCCAGTGCCTTGGCCTCTGCGATTAGTTTACTCTATAAATTATAGTGTCTTTATCTTTAAATCTATACAAGATATAATAAAAAGTGTATTAGATGGAGAATTTTATGTTCTTCAATATTTAATAAAAGAAACTCCCAAAAAATTATATTTAGAAGAATTTTTCTAAGAAACTACTACTTCCGGTTGTTCAATTGTTACCAAAACCTTTTCAGCTCTTTCCAGGAATGTCAGATTGAGAAAACTGCAGTTAAATATTTTTTAAGTCTTAGTTTTTGAGGAATCGTGTCTACAACATCCAGACATACACACATACACACATCCACACACACACACATCATTTTAAAAATGTTATAATCGGATTCTAGGGACCTTAAATCGTGCTTATTTAATAAAATCTGGATATGCAAATTTTAGCATGAATCCAATACCTCTCTTAGCGCGAGGTAAAAAACATTTTTTTTATTAATTACTTTACGTGATATTTGAAATTTGTTGTCAGTGTCACTGTGACATCACACTATTGCTATATTTTTCTCTCACAACCTGCAATAGAATTTGGTACGGACCGAGAAAAAGATAGGAGTGTCGCCGTGACGTCATATTGACATTAAAATAAAAATGCAGTTAAACTGAAGACAATTAAGACTTTTTAATACTACGAATTGCTTCAAATTAAACGAACTTTAATTTATACTAAAAAAAAAAATGGAGTAGAGGACCCCATTATTAATACGATCAATAGTTAAACAAAATTATTTTTGTCAGTTTTTTAGGAACAACTGAAGTGTCAACATACAATATATACGAAATAAGGTTAATATTTATTAATTTATCGTAAAATATTTATTTTTATTAATTTACAATATGTTTGAGATTAAATTTAAGATCATATTTTAATTTAAATACCCAAGCCAAACCTGGAATTTGATTGTAATGAATCTTTTCTTTATGAAAATGTCAACCTTTAATAATTATATTTATACGTATTATAAATCAAGTTATCTTTGAAATAACAATAGAATTAAAAACAAATCAAACAGTTGCATACCGTGAACAAATGTCATATGTTAATAAGTTTTTTACTTATTATTAAAGTTGTTGTTATGTAGTATTATATATTGAATAAACAATTGTTGTGATAAGTGATAATGATGCTAGTAAAGTAAACTATTATCGGCGTATTAGTTCAACAAATTGTATATTCAAATGTAAAATGCAATAGGTATATTATATGATGTGATTAAGGTTATAACGGTATTATTGTTGGATGAATAAAGTTGTCGTAATGACGGTGAATTTATTGTGCCGGAATGAAAGTTGATCATTCAGAAAGCGACAGTTAAACGTTTTGCTTATCATAATGCCTTATGACTTTATTTTCTATTTCCTTGTATAGTATTGTCATCTCGTTTTCAAAACTAATGAGTGTACACATTGTATATCATAATTAACAGATGTATATCATACGTGAAACAAAAAAAGGCGTTAAGAAACAAATATATCATCACACCTTGCATCCATTGTCTTATTGTCTAATCAAAGCGATTACGATAGATTTTATATTTTCGTTTATATAAAATAAAATTTAAAAATTTTTTTGAATCATGGATTAATAAAATAAATCTTATTAAAATTAAAACATAAATATTGAGTTTAATTATTGAGGTTTTGTGTTATTTTTTTCTACACGTTGGGTCGCGAGGAAATTTGTTTTTAAATTTTGGGTTGCGGGCAAAAAAGGTTGGGAACCACTGCTCTACAACTTTTATTTGAAACGTTGTTGCCTATAATTAATAAGCTACTTTGGAAAAGAAACACTGTTTTCCCATGTTAAACGCCTATGGCCCGGTTTTCATGTTATACCCTGTATAATAAATGTACCTATGTATGTCAAAATAAATTATTTGTTACACAAGAATTATTCTTTTGTGTGTTTTCACAATGAGAATAAATATTTTATATTTACCCCAGCAATAGTTCCATGACAAATTTATATTTTTCTACTACAAAATGGGAAACTGACATTTTTTCGTAAATTTTTTCTGTATTTTACAAAACTATTTTCTGGGCCAGGCCTATAAAATCTCAAAACAATGTGCATTGCTAAGATAACGGGTCACTAATATGTACAGGTTTTTATTATTATCAATTGTATTATTGCTTATTTATATCAGTAATTACTTTTGAATTAGTATCGGTAGCAAAGAAAATAGCTTGGGCACCATGTCCGAAAAGTTATTTTACTCACATAGAAGGCTGTTTATCCAATAAAATAGTTCTTCTAGATTAATATAATATTAAATTTATCTTTTTTACACACTGTTACAGTTTGACATTTATCCGGTCAGAGTAGGTACTGAAAATGTGTTGTACCCATATTATAGAACATTTCATTAAAGCAAAAATTGTTGAAAATAAAACAAGTGCTACTTTTTAAATACCTTAAATAAATATAATTAATTACCCATTACGTATGCCAATTTGTTTTGTATAGTCAGGTAATGATGAAATATTTGTACCGTGCGTGCGCTTAGGAGACATCACCTCACGGGCACTCATTGCTGATATGGAGGCACCACACGGCCACGAGACTCAATTTTTAATATACCTACATTAAAATTAAGTAAAACATTAATTCCCATGTGCACTGCTATCGCTTAAATTTAAATTTTAAGCTAGGCTTAAACAAAAAAAAAAAACGTAATTTTGACAGCAATATTCATTTTCTAATTTGACGTTTCATTTCGATACGACATTGTTAATTTCATTACCTATAATTTAAGCGTTAGCGGGGCAATCGGACATGAAACACTTTTCCTACAATCGTGCGTAAAGTATATACTCTACGTATTCTTTACACTGTGTAAAGTATTACTTTTCAAACACTTGTGCGTGAAAAGTACTTTTCAAGTTCTAGTGCGTGAAAAGTAAATACGTTGCTAGGCAACATGCATATTCGGATAATTTAGTTGTCAACTAACACTAACAATATTTGAAGATGCCTGTACACTCATACTCAGTATTAATGTATGCAATGTGTGTAAATAGTATTTTTTATCTTGTGCTAATTTCCACACTCACACTCGACTAATAAAATACTACTTTACACACTAGTTACATAAATAACTATTTCGTACATGCAACGTTCAATTACAATTGACGACAAAAAATGTAAATAGGTACATAAAAATTGAGTGCGCCATACAGGCTTTACTGAATTGAGAACGATTCGAATTTCTTCTTATAATTATTTGCATTTTGCATATTTCTCATAATACATCAATTACTTAAACAATAGACTTCAATTTTCTGCAGAGAGTTGTAATTGATAAGATTAGATAAATTTCTTATAACAATTTTCTTGTAAGCGTGAAGGTTATTTAAGTTGCACAACTTGCACAATTAATTATACGTTCACATATGCATAATTATATCAATTAATAGCTTGATACGAAAGCTTAACCGCGACATATATGCATGTAAATCACTTTTTATAGATATTACAAAATTATTTTTATTTTTCTTCAGGAAATGTTTGAACTTTATTTTCATTTATTGTTGAAAGTATACGACGAATTGCACAATTTCTCGTACTTTTTTGATTAATTATAACAGATTTACTCAAACGTGTTCTAATTGAATAAAGATATTAATTATTTATTGACATAACGCAAATTTTATGTAACAAAATTGAGCGAAAATAAATTATGCAATCGGCCATTCGTATTTCAATATAAACCGGATGGAATAAAAGTAATAAATACCATTACTGCTATCATTACTCGATATACCAATCTGTTTAATTAAATTTTGAATTTTGATATTGTCAATATATTTTTATATTGAAGATGCGCTACTACTCGTATTGTGGTAGGTGCGCTCTCCATATCCATAACAACTTTTAATAATTTCGAATAAAAACAGTTTGACGGTATAAGCAATGGATAATAACCTGTAATTATTATTTTTTAATTCAATAAAAAAATAAATTCATATTTGTACATTATGTATCTTTTTTGTTATAGGAATCTACTTGGAAATCAACTTTGAAAAGATCTACAAAGAATAATGAATTATAGTAACAGAAACAAAAATACAATAAGTTTTTTTTTTTCTTAAGGGTAAATTCTTACCGTCGGTCTTCGCTGAGCCCGAGCTGTACTTCCTATCACGAACAAAACCACACAAAACAAATGTAACAACCTCATTTTAATTAAGTCACAACCACTAAGTCATCTATCACAGTCTAAACTCCTTAAAATTTCCTCAAATCACAAAACTGAAACAAGAAATCAAAAATACAATTCAAATATCCCGCGGTAGTCTGAATCGTAGCGCCATTACATAAGGGTGGCGATCCCGCGCATCATCCGCGTACTTGTTTTCAGCGCGCGACCTAATGTCACACTGACGCCGATCAGCAATCGATGCAAAAATGGATAATTTTATATAAAAAAGAAACCGAAAAAGTATAACGTAGTTTCCCTCTCACTGTAGTGGCAAGCGGCTGCAGCCTTTCTCTGCACGGCCCCCTCTTTAACAGTTCTACTCGTGGGGACACCTGACTCCGACATAAGACAAGATACTAACCAAAGGAGTTTCATTGTCGTCGAAAGTTTGCGAACAACAAGTTTTACTTTACTTATTTTAATCTTTGTTTCTTATTGAATTATCTTCGGTAATATCTTAACAAATATTTGAAAAATGTCTGATTAAATAGTGCTTTTTTGATAAATTTAAATAATTTCTCCAAATAAATATTCTTTTGATATACTATACATATTAATAAAAATTAATTTTAGTTTTCCCTATATTATTTCAAAATACAATTACTACACCCGAAGTATTACATCCTATACCAAAAATATATTGTGAGCCAGTACGTCCCTGTTATCTAATTAAAATTATTTTCTAAATATAGTTAATTCCTTCTAATATGAACTCGATTTGTCATATAAATAATAGAGTTTTCAAGATATGTTACGCAAAATGAAACTTATGCCCACTTACGCCCTTAACTTCAATGGGAAGGCTTGAAAAGGTTTTGGTAACAATTGGACACCGGAAATAGTAGTTTCTTACAGAAAAATCTTCTAAATATTATTTTTTGAAAATTTATGTTATTACAAATATTAAAGAATACAAAATTCTCAATTCGATACATTGAACATTTTTATTATATCTTCTATAGATTTAGAGATAGAGAATTATAAATATATAAAATAATCTGTTGTAATGAATTTCACAGCCCAAATAATTCCATGGAAACTAGTTGAAAAATTAAAATGTTTGTAATTGACAGAAAAATGTCAGTATCAAAAATCCAGATACATTACTGAAGGCTTCACATTTTTTTCAATATTTCTTATTTTATTATTAATTAAATATTCAAAATTATACATAGATATACGCATCAGAAATTCCGCCAATCTCGTCAGAAGAGTAGGAGGAAACTTATTTATACAGTATGTCCACGGATCGAGTTCCAAAGAGGAAAAACTTTTTTGTTTTTTTTTTTTACAAAAAAATGTATTCTTGATAAAAAATTTTGGAAGACCCGCAAGGGCCAATTCAGTTTTAACATTTTCAAATTTTCTTTTAGTTTCAGATAAAATAGTCCAGGCAACGAAGGAAAAATAGCGGAAATAATTCATGTAGAAGCCAATTTTGGCACAGTTGTAGGGGAAGGTGTCCTTAACAAAATACTAAAAGTACTGATGGGTGGGAGTGGAGCTAAGGGGGGGGAGGGGTCTCTAAAGGTCCCTTTTTTCAGTTTTTTGTCAATAACTCGAAAACTACTGCCCCTAGCGAAAAAATGTTTATGTATTAGATTAATCTACATAAAATTCTCTACAGAAAAGGTCCTATATACATTTTCCTTAGAATCAATACTTAAGAAGATATAGAGCGGGAAAAATGAAAAATTAAAAAAAAAATATTTTTATTGTTAAAATCAAGTTTTAATAAAAAATGAACCATGCAGAGCCCACGTATTAATAACAAAAAAGATCCTATACACATTTTCGCTAGGATCAATACTTAACGAGATATAGAGGGGGGGAAATGGAAAATTAAAAAAAATGTATTATTAAAAATGAAATGTTAATTGTAAAAATGAAATATATAGTAAGGAAGGATGTATCTTAAATATCAATTTTCTTCAAATTCTAAATTTTCATCATCATCATTGGTGCTGTCTTTGATGGGGGCTGCATTCGTACATGAGCCGAGGCACACCCCGCTGGCACCGGAGCAGGCAATTCCTGCTTTGCGGCAACCGCAGCGCACTCCACACTCAGTCGTGCATCGGCAAAAGATCGTGTTCAAAACGGAATCGGGTACTACAGGGTCTTCTTAGATTGCTTCATGTCACCAAATTTCTTGCCAATGAAACTTTGCATGGTTTTGGTTCCAATATCCAGGGCTTCGTGGCAGTTTACTTTGGAGTTTCCCAGGATGCCCGTTGACAGCGACATGAGCGAATTCAACTTTGGAAAAGGGGGATGGTCATTGAACCATTCGTGAATCTTAGATCGATCCCGTGAATCTCTCTTTTCCCGTGATATACGGAAATGTGCTGCTCTCCACTTGAAAAAGCCACTCCAGCGAACTCCTCCAATGACGTGCAGATGGCGGTGCTTCCCGGTGATCCACAAACCCACTTGGAGAGTACAGAATCAGTAATTCCTCTTCCTCGCGTTAGGCCACCTAAACTTTTCATGGAGGGCATAAGAGTTTGTTCTATGACCTTATGACCATATCCGACCAAAGTCCTGCTCAAGGTGTACCTGTGCGATTAATGGTGAAACTCCTTGTACGGCTGTGGATGGATATTTTTCAGTTTTATCATGTCTTGCACGTACAGATGAGCACATTTCGTATTCGATTTTGATTTCGATCTAATTTCGGATTGGGTCAACGTGTTTATTTGACTCTGTCATTTGGACTTGCGATTTTGATTGTTTTCTACATTTCATTAAGGTAAGTTGAACATTTTATTACTTACATGAAATAAGAGAAGTATGCAAAGCATTTATTTGAATGCAAATGTTAATCATTTATTATACTGTAAAATTAATAATAAAAAATTGATACTAGCACCAACGTAATGGGTGAGGACGTAACTGACTGACAAGAACGTTTAGACGATACATTAGTTTTAACATTGAGTAGCGGGTCCCGAATTGTCCCTGATAAGGACGAACGCCAATACGAAGGCCCCGGAAGATAACGGGACCAACAGCCAGTGATGGGGAGCCCTGAACTCATTTCAACCGTTCTCCCCTTCTGTCTATAGTCTATAGTCATCTCCAACGACGTACATTATTGTGGTACACCCCCCCCCCCCTCACAAAATGTATATAGGACCTTTTCTGTAGAGAATTTTATGTAGATTAATCTAATGCATAAACATTTTTTCGCTAGGGGCAGTAGTTTTCGAGTTATTAACAAAAAACTGAAAAAAGGGACCTTTAGAGACCCCTCCCCCCCTTAGCTGCACTCCCACCCATCAGTACTTTTAGTATTTTGTTAAGGACACCTTCCCCTACAACTGTGCCAAAATTGGCTTCTACATGAATTATTTCCGCTATTTGGCTCTTTTCGGTCTTCGTTGCCTGGACTAAAAATCGAAAATTGGTCGTTTTAGTTGAAAAAATAAATGTGCGTTGTCATGGAAATTGCCGTTATTTATTTATTTTTATTAACTGTCAGTTGGGAAAATCAACCACAATCGTTGTCAAAAGACGAACGAGTTTACCTAATTCAATGCTATGGCAAAGGTAATAAAGCGATCCGTCGAGTTGTCGAAGAATTTAATCAAAAGTTTCCGGATATTTACATCTCAAATAGAGGTGCACGAAAATTGGTCAAAAAATTCCTATCAACTGGTTCCATACTGGACCCATTTTTTCACCTGGACTTTCCAATGGGTCGTATAGGGGATCCACTTGCTATTTTACAATTTTGACTATTTCTAGCCCTGAAGAAGACTTTTGTTAAAGTCGAAACGTCGGCCAGGAAATAAATAATTTACAAACGACTGCATGTCTGATTATTTTCCATTTTTACATAATCAATAAACTTTCGTATATATTTATTTACAACGTAGACACTTATAATTCTGAATGTTATTTAGAATATAAAAATGTCAATTATTATTTAAACTCAATTTGAACGGATGAAATCGGCCGCTCAAGTTAAGCGTAGTTTAAACTCAAGTCAAAAGCTGATTTTGCTTTATACTACAGAAATTTTATTTGAACCTAGTTCAATATTAATTAAACTAAGTTAAAAAACTGAACTATGTTTATACTATCGGGCATAAAACGAACAAATTTCGATTTTTATCTGAAACTAAAAGAAAATTTGAAAATTAGCCGTTTCGGGACATCCAAAAACTTTTATCGAGAATACATATTTTTGTAAAATAAAAAATAAAAAAGTTTTTTCTCTTTGGAACTCGATTCGTGTACATACTGTAGAATAATTAAAAAATATAAAAATATATTAATAACAGATGTAAATAGGATGCCTCTCGCCATTTCCATTTTATGTTATATAAGTATTGTACTGCACTTCGCTATCGAACCGTCGTTTTATAACAAAAACATTACAGAACTTTGCCCAAATATTGTTTTTATTGTACATATTTAACATGTCTTCTAAACACATACAATTCTAATTAAATCTGTTTTTCATTAGCAAGATTGGCGGTATTATGGATATATGCATTTTACCTACAATTTTAAATATTTAATTAATAAAACAATAAGAAAGATTAAATGTACTTCCCAGAAAAAGCTTTCAGAATGTCACTAAAACTGTTAATTTTTGACACGGACATCTATCATTTACAAACTATGTTATAAACATTTGAATTTGTCAACCAGTTTCCTTAATACCTTGGCCTCTGTGATACATATTACAGTGCCTTTATCTCTAAATCTATACAAGATATAATAAAATTTTTAAATGTATCAGATGTAGAATTTTATGTTCTTCAATAATAATAATAATAGAAATTTTCAAAAAATAATATTTGGAAGATTTTTAAAGGAAAATATTACTTCCGGTTGTTGAATTGTTGCCAAAATCTAATCAGCTCTTCCCAGGATTGTCAAATTGAGGAAACTGCAGTTTTTTAAGTCTTATAGTATTTGAGAAACCGTGGTTCCAGCATCCACAAATACACACACACACACGGACATCGTAAAATTGTTATAATCGAATTATAGGGACCATAAGAACGTGCTAATCCACTAAAATCTGAATATGCGAATTTTATCATGATTCCAATACCTCTCTTAGCGAGAAGTAAAAATAACATTCGCAAAAAATGGAATTTTAACTGCATGGCCGAGTGCACCACGAGAGCCCAATCAGGTCAAATCAGAAGAAAAATATCCAGTTGTGAGTGGATGGCCGGCTAATTCTCAGGTCATGAGTTTGCTTACATTTTGTATCACTACATCACTGTACTGGTACTGTTTTCTTTTTGCTGATTGCAGACATTTGCGGGCTCATACAAAAACTTATTAAAATTATTGTATTATACAACATTCTCATAGAAAGAAGATGAAAATATAGATAGTTTCGAAAGTACATATTTGAATTTTAGAATGTTCTTTGTGAAATGAAAAGATACAAATACAGTACAGGGTGGAACAAATTTGACTTCCTATATGCAAAACTTTCTTATTACGCACACTGCATAAAATTAATGTACATATTTCGAAAATATTTTCATTTGTTGTCGAGTTAGGAACAAAAAACCTAAATTTGATGATTTTAACAACTGTACGCTATAACTTTTCTCTGGGAGGAAATTTTAAAATATATATCATGCGAGTGTAAATTGACGCATGACGCGTAGCGGAGTGCAAGTCAATACACACGAGCTAAGATATTTGAATTTCATACAAGTTATGAACATTATTTTTTAGGCGAGCATAAATAAATTTTACTTTTTTTTTCAAAGCTGAAATTTAGGTTCAAACAAATGGACAGTTGACAAATGGATAATGTATACATATAACCAGAAAATAATGACATAGTAACCTAGCAACCGTGTCAACTATTACGATATGAAATATATCGTAACACTAATGTGATAAGTTCAACTTTCAGTGTTAGGATACTACGTTGATATGTTATACTTATCACAATGGTCGTCTAAAAATATTTTATTTCATATTTTAATACACATATATCATTGTTGCTATGGAAACAACAGAAACTAACATTAAACAAAGAACAATTGACATTTTATTGATAGATGCTGTCAACAAAATGGAAAAATATACAAATGATGAATTAGTTGGTATTCTTTTTGTTTATGCAAAGTGCAATAAAAATTCTGTAGCCAGTGCGCAAAAGTATTTAGAACTATATCCTAATAGACCTCAACCCAACAGAACATATTTTAGGAAAATTGAAATCCGCTTAAGAGAAACCGCTAAATTACGTGAAGAAAAAAGTAAATGTGATCAAGTGACAGAAAACGAAGAAAATGTAGAAAATGTTTTGGCGTATACTTACCACAAAATGGAAAATACTGAAGAAGTATCATTACGAGAAATTGAAACTAATACTAACATTGCACGAAATATGGAGTTCTTTCAACAGGATGGTGCTCCAGCACACAATGCGCTAACAGTGAGGCACTATTTGAATGATAGATTCCCTCAAAAATGGATTGGCACATATGGCCCTGTTCCGTGGCCACCTTACGCCCCTAGATTTTTTTGTCTGGGGTTTTATTAAAGATAAAGTATATCAAAGACCAGTGAATACGGTTGATGAATTAAAAAACAGAATTACTGCTGCCTGTGGTCTAATATCAAAAAGGATGTTGACTAAAACAATGAAGTCTGTAATAAAAAGAGCACACATTTGTCGTGAAAGAAATGGTCAACATTTTGAACATTTTTTTTAAGTTTACTAATTAATAATTAATTTCGTTATTTGTTTTTGTTCTTTCCATAGCAACAATATTGTATTTGTATCAAAATATGAAATAAAATATTTAAATTTCAACTTGAAATAACTCTTTTGTTTTTAATTTTAGAGGCATAGTGATAATGAACTTTTATATTCAGATAATAAAAATCTTTTAAATGGTACCATTTTCAATATGGCATTCCATTAAAAAAAAAATGTTATTGTGTTGAATAAGTCGCGTATTTGATGTTCAATTGTTTTGTATTTTCCACCGTTAAATTTATCGTATAATGTCGCCCAACTTTGTCCATTTAATCGTCTTTCTATCTCTTCAAATAAGAAAGTTAGCAATGGTGGCCCGCTTACAGCAGACACACTGTACATGTACTTATTTGTTTGAAAGGTATATTACTATATGAACTTGAGCCGTTCACAAGTCAAATCAATTAATTACACTTTTATAATTTTAGTGCCAAAGCACTTGATTCGTGCTTAACCTTTTATATTTAAAATAAATTTATCTACGATAGCGCGTAAAATTGAGGTTTAGTTGTTAGTTTGTAAAATGCTTGTTTAGTAACAAGATTTCATTACTCACGGGTTGCCGAGCGGTAATGATTAAAATTTTTAAAAACGCTAAATTTGCAAAAAGTATGAAGTAACTTCTCATTTAATATTGTTATCATAATTCATAAATAAAAGTATTTTTTTTATATTTATTGGGTTATTAGATTCTATCGTAGATAAAATATTGTATAATACACATACGTAAAGCATCTTTATACACTCACGGCTCTTAAAATAAATAAGTGGGGGTTGTCATCCCTACCCCTTCTAAGTAACACATTTGTATCCAGTCAGTTGACGACAGTGTAGATGGTCTGTGAGTCAGTCGTAAAAATCACTCAGAGTCACTCATAATAAATATTCTTATTCTCAAAATCTCATTTGTTTATATTGTAAACAACACTACCTTCTCCAAATCCCAAACTATACCTACACATAACATAATTTGATGGCGATAACTTTTAAAATAGGTATCCAAAAATAATCACTAAATTAATTTTAATTCTAAAATCGGCAAAAAATGTGTTCAATACGGCACTAAAACAGATTCACAGCCCCTGCTGTAAAACTAGTATTTTAGTGCCTAGTTAAACAAATATCTATTTTTTGTCGTCAAACAATAAATAATTGAAGTATTTTCCAATTTTCTTTACTTTTTATTTTTATTTAGTAAATTCATATACCAGTGCGTACGGTTTAGGCTAATCCAACTCTATGTTGAAATTGTAGTACGTACATTTCTTTATATGTGAACTTAGGATAATAATGAAACATTAAAACAATTATAAATTAAATGTCATATATTTCTCAACATATACAAATAATTCGTTGAATAAAATTCGTGCTTAAAAACAGTGAACAATAAATATTAAATAGCGTGTAAAGATCTCATAAACTAGTCTAATATTTGTACCAATTATGGACGGAATAATATACATTGTGTATAACACTATAATTTAATAGTCGGTGGATAAGTACGGTTTGCTGTCTTCTATTTTCGTTAATCTTCGTGGGTCTACTTTCTCCGAACACATCGGACATGTATCGTCGGATTCTAATAAACTAAAAAAAGGATAATAAATTTTACAAAAAACGTGTTTTTTCGTAACAATATTTTTACCTTATAAACTCAGTCCAAATAGCTGGAAAATCACATTCTGGACATGCAGTTAAATCTGTAGTTATTATATGCCTTCCCTGCAAACACAAATATTTGATAATACGTGATATTTTAAAGTGTTGTTCAGTTTTTCATTTTACTTAAACTAGATATACTTTTTTGAACATTAATTAAGAGAAAACAGTTCACATACATTATTGGAACTGCATTTCTCATTTCAAAACAATAATGGCATTTTTGATAAAAAAAACAGTAATATTATTTTACTGTACATTACAAAGCAGGTACATCTATTTAATGTATTTCATCATTTTAACAGTTGGCTTTAATTTTATATATGTGTATAGTAGTATATAACAAAAGGATATTTGGAATTGACTTATGCCTGTTTTATTACCTTTTGTGGGTTAGGTAGTTTAGCGCCATAAATTATTTGAACTTGCGGACATTATTTGAAGGGAAAGAATTGAGCTGGATTAGAATATAATTGTTCGTGCCTCTAATATTCGAATTTTTAATCAACTTACAAACTGATATTAGAATACATTTAAAACGCATTACTATTTGAAAACTATAATTCGAATTTAGAAATGTTAAATAAGCTTAGATAATCAGCATGGGGTTTCAAAATCACGTTTTCCGAGGGTGTCTTCCTAGTTTCAAACCCTATTTTATCTGCAATCGTCCAAAAATAAGTAAAATTATGAAAAATATTCTAAACTTTGAACTTATCATTTACTGCTCGCTGCGCTCGTTTCGTAATATATTTTCAGAATCATGTTTACCGCGTGTGTTGCAAACACATTCTTTTCTGCAATTGTCAAAAAATAAGCAAAATTACGAAAGATATTCTATATTTTTGACATCTTATGTTATTAAATGGGCAAATAACAAATGCTTCCATGGCAACAAAATTCTATTTTTTAATTATTTCTCGCACTTGTGCGGAAATTGACTATTTTCCGCAATCATTTTCAGTTTGAGAATACTTATTTTCCGCATGATTATAGAAAAAAATGTTTTCCTTCATGACTACGTAGATAACATGCTCATGTTATTTTTAGTATAATCTACAATATTAATTCATATTAATTCCTCTACAGTTTAAAACACTCTATTATTTTAACTGTTCCAAAATTGCTGATTCTCGTAACATATCTTTTGGTGTTTCGCCAACATTAAAATATATCATCTTATTTAATTTGCCTTTTGTCATTAAAATGTGCCTACCCAAAAATCAAATAATAGATATTATAAAATCTTACCGTGGCAATGCAAAATGGTAGATTGTTCTTGCACTGCGTACAAGACATTTCAGTTTCGGGTAACTTATATTCACAGTAGGGACACGGCGTTAAAGGTTCCATTGGGTCGGCCCCTTCCCCGTCTTTACTTTGCTTTGGTGGGCGTCGAACAACTGCTTCTATTTTCTTCGCGTACTTTGGGTCTATTTGAGATCGATTTTCTGGACGCATCAACATCGTCGCGAATGTAAAAGCGGAATATTTAAGACCAGCACGGTGACATTCTATCACAGCTGATGTTAGGATAGGAACTATGTCTGCAAGAAAAATATATTTGTCGCATCCAAATTTGTTATATTGCTGTGAACATTTCAATAAATTTCACTGATACCCATATTCATAAATACTCATAAAATTTCAAAACGGTTCGTTATAATTTTTGACAAATAGAATCAAACTTAACAAATAAAATTTCGATTTTCTTTCAATTCTTTTATTGGATAAAAATTATAACAAACCGTTCAAAATTTTTACGAGTGTTTATGAATATGGGCATAAATGTGTGAAAAACCCACATTAAATTACTAAGGGCCAGTTTTACAATCTCTGATTAAAATTTTAACTGTCAGTTAAATAAACAAAATTGAAAGGAAATGAATTTTCAAATGACAAATTGATCATTGCTGTCAATAATCCGATTCAATATTGTTTATTTAACTTACAGTTAAAATTCTAACCGGAGTTTGTAAAACTGGCCATAATAAGTTAAATTCCAAAAAAATTTTGAGGCCCAAACTGGCTTTTCTCGAACGAATTTAAAATAGTAAAAAAAAAACGGTAAGCGTTGTCACGTCAAACACTCAATCCAATAAGAAAGTAACCACATGTAAAGCCAAAACACCCATTTAGAAAGATATGCTCATTAAATGCAAAAAAAAACTTACATACGACATATTTGTTGTCACGAATTTAAGCGTTTTTAACGGGAATATTTAAAAAAAAAAATGTTTCCATTAACATTCAGCACTTTTAAATACCAAAAAAATAAATAACGATCCCGTTATAAAAATACATACATCTTTTCCCACAAATTACGAGGTAGCCTGAAATGTTACGAGCCTAATATAGAAGTATTTTTCGATTAAATTCAATTTAATTTTTCAACAGAATCTACTTTTAAGTCATGCGACTTGCTCCACAAAATAGGCAACACTGCCCTTTGAGCCAAACTTTGAACTTCGAGATGGTTGATGAACACAATACCATGACTATCCCAAAAAAAACAGTCACCATTAACTTCCCAGCCGATAAAACAGTCTTCGCCTTCTTCGGAGTAGTATCACCCTTCACAATCCATTGTTCTTCTCAGGAGTGTAGCGGTGGATCCAAGTTTCATCGATAGTTATAAATCGACGTGACTCATTTCGCGTAAATCATTCCAAAGGGACTTGAAAATTTAAATGCATTTTTGGTGCAAAGTGAGCAAGCGCAGCACTCAACGCGCAGTCTGCTTTCTCGTGCTCAATTCTTTATGTAATATATGATACACGCATTTCTTTCATATGCCCACAGTCTCTGCTATCTCTTTAAGTTTGATTCTACGATCATTCATTATCATTTGGTCAACTTTTCGATGTTGTTGGTGATAGTCGCAGTTGCTGACCGTCCCAAACACTCATCATCAACTGACTGGTATGACCACGTTTTTACTTTACTTAAGTCATGTTTGTCCTTGCACATATACTTAAGTCCTTAGTGCAGTCACACGTGTAAAAATTTTATTAAATATTTTCATTTTACATCCTTTGACGACAAAATTTTACATTATCTCTTATTTATTTATTTTTTTATCATTATTGAATTTTCATCTTTTTAAATATTATTTATTTATGTTTTTATAAAATATGACGATCAACTCTGTGATAATTTTATTTGTTCCTCATGGATGGTTGCGACTAAAACCTCATGTAATTAGACATTTTCTATAAGTATTTGTTTTTCTTTCTGTACCTATATTGTACATTTTTGTATTGTTACAGTGCCCTGAAGAAGACTAACGTATTAGTCGAAATGTTGGCTTGAAATAAATAATTTCATTGCAGACTGCTTGTCCGATTATTTTCCCTTTGGGAACCCTCATCCATTCCTCAGTCGATTATTGCTCAAGTTGACCACGTTTAAATTCAGCTGCCCATCTTTTCAAGATGGCAAATAGAGCAAAGTGCTCGTAAATAGCGTCCAACTCGATTAGTGATTTAGGTGTAGAATTTAATCCTCCACAACATTTATTTAAAACATTTTTATCTAAATAAAATTAAATGGAAAGTTTTGAGCAAGGAAAACTAATTTCCTATGTTAAACGCCTATGGCCCACTTTTTAATTAACACCCTGTATATTATGTTTCATTTGAAATTAATAGTGAAATAAACACAATTTATCATACATACATTCTAAAACTGCCTCTTTTAAAACACTATCAGATGACGACGACATCAAACAAGGTTATTTAAAAAGTGATACAAATATTTTTTTTTATTCACGCTGTCATATTTCCACTGAAACTATTGCACTTGCTACAGTAGCTACTGCAATAAAATATAGCCCTCAATGCAAGTTGACAGTGCACTGAATGCGAATTTGTAATAAGCGGAAAGCATAATAGCGAAAAAGTTCGCACTGAAAAGATAAGTGGAAAACGTGGCATCAAAAAAAATGCGCCGAAAGTACGCACTAAATTAATAAGTGGAAAACACTATGAACATGCAAAATGTCAACATTTTCAGAAATATCTTTCAAAGCATGTACAACTATAGGACAATACCAAAATAATTTTGAGAAGATACAGAATCTACATATTGGGGCTCAAAATTTTTCAAACAACTCGCAGAGATATTTTTCAACTATTAAGGGTGGATTACACGATGACGTTTTTATTTTCAAGTGACTTGAAAAGTGTCTTTATAAGTGACCTTACAAGTTTATTTACACGATCAAGTTTTGCGTGAATTAAAGTCTCAAAATTTAAGTTATACCTACATTATATTGACACTGAATTTTCATCACTTGAATTTTTCGTATATAGCCATCAAGATTTCAATTACTTCTCTGCCCCATTTTGTCATTGTTTAGTTTAATATCGATCACTTATAACTCTACTTGAATATATCAAAAATTTAAACACAAATGACATTTGATAATCACGAGGTAAAACTTATAGATACTTTTAAGAAAAAGTAGCGTATGTTCCAGTTTTTCTTTAAAAGTTTTTCGCGAAAAGTCTATTTATTTGTCTCTATTACACTCATGTCGTTGTGCGAGAGAGAAAACTTTTCAAGTCACTTGAAAAGAAAAACTTGATCGCGTGATGCACGCTTTACCTATTATAAGTTTATATCAATCATGCTACTTTTGCGTTGTTCACATTGATAACAGTATTCGTACAAGCTCTTCTATTCCTTATACTACCTTCTCTCTTTCCGTATACAACTAACATCCATTTACCCACTTACACACGGGGCAGTTTGTGCCCACACATTTATCTATTATTTTAATCACACAGAACAATTTAAATGATTTTTTAGACGACCATTGTAAGAAGTATGACATATCAACGTAGTATCCTAACACTGAAAGTTGAACTTATCACATTAGTGTTACGATATATTTCATATCGTAATAGTTGACACGGTTGCTAGGTTACTATGTCATTATTTCTGGCTATATGTATACATTATTCATTTGTCAGCTGTCAGTACGTGTGAACCTAAATATCAGTTTTGAAAAAAAAGTTAAATTTATTTATGCTCGTCTAAAAAATAATGTTCATAACTTGTATGAAATTCAAATATCTTAGCTCGTGTGTATTGACTTGCACTCCGCTACGCGTCGTGCGTCAATTTACACTCGCATGATATTTGGTATATTTCATAACTTGTTACGAAAATAACTATTTGATTATAAAAGCTTCTACTTACGTGATGGAAACTTGGAGATGTTATTAGCAACTCTTATCAGCATTCTTGCTCCTTTGATATGATCCCCTCTTCTTACATGCAATCTAACTAAAATATAACTATGCAACAAAGTCAAGTTTGCCAACATTTCATTTGGAACCCGAATTCGATTCCTTCTTAATTCTTGGTACATGCTGAACAAAACATCGTGAGCGTTTCTATAATTTCCATTAATTTGTTCTTCGCTTGCAATAATAACCGCTGTCTTTGCAGCCTCAGAAAATTGTTTTCGAGCCATATACAACCGGAATAAGTATTTAGGATCCTTTGGCATACCGTCTATTTCTCCTAAAAGGAATTCTACTAATTGTTTACCCAATGATTCGTCGTTTGAAGATGCAACGACATCGATTGCAGTAGTTAAAGCTTCATTTTCGTCGGAATTTGATTTTGCAGCTCGAAGTAAATGTTTCATAGCCTAAAAATATCACTCTTGCATTTTCAAATAATTAATAAATGGAAATATTACTTTTTGATAATCACGAGCATGATAAGAATATTTGCCAGCTAGTAAAAAGTTTCTTTCATTTTCAAAATACATAACTAGACTTCTAAAGTCTTGGGGTCTAGTTTCTTCTGGAGATAAACTATTAACCAAAACTTCTCCATATAAAGGTAGCTTTCCATGTTTTCTTGCTAACTCGAAAGCTTCTTCATGGCATCGAGATAAGACCAAAAATCTTATGGCTGACGGATAATCGTTCAACCTTTGGAAAAATCTACAAAATAAACATATATTTATTTTTTCCTGATTTTGGGTAATTTATGCAACAAGTGCAGAATGTGAGACTTTCTTGAATTACTAGTTTGATAAGACTATGATTTCAAATAAGACTCATTCTTCACGAATATCCTACAATATTTTTCTACGACGACCAATAATGCACTCATAAACCATTCTTTAATGAAAACCCGACAAAAAAAATTAAAATTCCTTATATTAAGCAAGATATGATTTTTTAAAGTTTGTGGCGCCACCGGTGTCAGTCCAGTGGCACTGAAACAATAGAGAGTTATTGCAGCTTCAACGCAAAAATAACGTGCACTTTAAAGTCACGTGACAGCCCGAGTGCGCATGCGTACTAATAAGGTTCACGTTATATGAATAAGGAGACACGTTATGTGCAATGGAATAGCGAGCGTTTAACGTCACACGTTCTGTATCTTTTGAGGTTATGTTTCGGTGAAAAGCAACGACCAAATATAACTAGACAAAACATCGTTTCATTTGTTTTGATTTCGGCTGGCCACACAGAGTTAGAAATATGTTTCATCTAGTTCGAGCATTTCTCACTAGAGGCGCAATATTGAAATTTTAGAATAGAAAGTTTTTTAGAATATACATCAAATTATACATATATTCGATTACAGGTCCAATCTGTAAAACGCATCCATTTTTGCAGGTGAGGCGCGGGCTTTGATATTTGCTTGTATGGCCCACCGCAACAAAGTTGCCAAGATTACAGCTTGTGTACCTTGCCCGTGTTGTCAAATTAATTTAAGCGAAAAATTAATTTATAAAAATATCCAATGTTTTGTTTATTTAATTATTTATAAGCTTTGATATTAAATAAAAACCAACCTGTTACTCAAAAACAAAACCGCAAATGCCAAATTACACTGATATATTCAAGTGGCCTCTAGTGAGAAATTCACGTACTAGATAAAATATATCTCTGTCTCTTTTTGGCCAGCCGAAATCAAAACATTCAATGAAGAGGGATAGGGAATGTTTTGTCTCACTATAGTTTTGTCTAGTTATATTTTGTCGTTGGTGAAAAGTATGGATGTAACCTCGTTTGTGTTGCTTTTAGCGTTAACGTTAGCGTGAATACACTAATTAGGGAGTTATTGCAGCTTCAACGCAAAAATAACGTGCACTTTAAAGTCACGAGACAGCCGGAGTGCGCATGCGTACTAATAAGGTTCACGTTATATGAATAAGGAGACACGTTATGCGCAATGGAATAGCGAGCGTTTAACGTCGCACGTTCTGTATTTTTTGAGGTTATGTTTCGGTGAAAAGTGTGGATGTAACCTCATTTGTGTTGCTTTAACGTTAACGTTAGCGTGAATACACTAATTAAATGCGGTAAACATTGAAATTGAAAGTCCTTTATTTCTAAAATAAAGTGTTTTCTACATAAGGTTAACGTTTACGTTCTTTCATCTTAGAAGTTGCAATAACTCCCTATTAAATGCGGTAAACATTGAAATTAAAAGTCCTTTATTTCTAAAATAAAGTGTTTTCTACATAAGATTAACGTTTACGTTCTTTCATCTTAAAAGTTGCAATAACTCCTTAATGTTTTTTCATGAGAATTTGTTTACAAGTTTTCTATTTCTATAAATTTCTAAATCTCATCAGCTCCTTCTACATCACATCCGGTAAAATTCAAATTTGGAATAATAAAAATTCATACCTTGCTCAAATTAAATAAAAAAAGCCAAAATTTTATATTTATAATACAAATATGTAAAATTTTCAGAAAATAAAATATAAATATGTAATGGGCTACTTGCGTACCTTTTTTTATTTCATATTTTTGAAGAGCAGGTAAAAACTTGCTACCCATATTTTTTCTTTTGACAAAATTTTTATTAATTAGCCAGAAAAAAAAAATTATGAAATTTGATTATTTGAATTCCAAAGATGTATGACGTAGAATTACGCCGCACCAATGAATGGTCGTAGAGCCATGGGGAACTCCAGATAAGCGCTACACCACTTGGCGGACATTTTGAGAACTATCCAGTCCGGGACTATTTATGAAGATTACGGTAAGTACATATATGAATTTTATCCTAATATGCATGTTTTACTGTCTTATTAATGCAAATTGTTTGTTTTTTAGTAAGAGAGATGACACAGTACTAGGGATAATTAGTTAGCATAAGTGAGACATTGAATAAAGAGTACATATAATTATATTTTTACTTTCAAATTTCTAGGTACAGGAAGTTATTCGTTTTTCAATGATATATTTTATAAATTCCTTTGATGAGTTTGTCAAGGGGAAGAAGTTTATAGTGCTGGTCGATTTTTTAAGTGTTTTAAATGAAAAATAATAGGAAAGTTTAAAAATTGTTCCATCTGTTCTTGAGGCAAATGCGTTACAATCACCTCCACGCAAAACTGAAAGAGTATTTTGAATTGAAAATTCAAAAGCACAATTTAAAAAAAATTAAAAGTGGTTAATAGTGGTCGTTGCGTTGGTTTCCCAAAAACTTAATATCGTTAGTTTCCTTTTTTACGATGATCTGTACATTTTGTTTGGAATTTGATCAATTTATCCAACGCAATCCTAAAACATAAGACAAAAGCAGAGGCACCAAAATAGTTAAATTAGGACCATATCATAATAACCTAATAAGAACATTAATAGAAATAGCTTGATCACGATTTTTAAATACATTTTACTTCTGGTTCAATGAATTAATGTGGTTGATATACATGTTTTCAGCGACCACCATTACCCGCTTTATACGTACAAAGCATTTTTAAACTGGCTTTTGTATTTTCAATTAAAAAATCTCCTTCAATTTTGTGTGATGATGATTATAAGGCGTTTGTTTACAGATACAATCATTTTTTTCAAACTGCTTTTATTTTTCGGTGAAACAACAAAAAAATAATGGAATCAGCATTACAAACCTCCTCTCCTTGATAAATACATCGCGATCTCTTATATCCATAAATGTAATTTACAAAATATATCAATGGAAAACGAATTGCTTCTTTAACCTAGAAATTTGAAAGTAACAATATAACGATATTTACTGTTTATTCAATATTTCACTTATACTAACTAATTACTCGTAATACTATGTCGTTTCTGTTACTAAAAAATAAATTATTTGTGTAAATAAGGCAGAGGAAAATGTATATTCAGATAAAAGTTCAGTACTACTTCCAGTAATCTTAACCAATAATCCCATACTGTCCCGTACTGGATAGTTCCCAGAATGTACGCTGATGGCGCAGCGATCTTAAATTGTGTTACCTATAGCGTTTGTTTGTACGGGTAATGTAGATCTCCTGTTTGACGTTTCAACAATAGTTTGGGGATTAGTATTTTAGTTTGTCTTTTTGGTATCGAAATTTTAAATTACATGTAACTACAGACGTGTTTATTTGTGAAGTAATTAATATATTTGAGAGCCCAGAGAAAAAAATGTCAAATTAAAATTTTCTCGCACGCCATGCTATCTATATGTAACATGGTTTCCTTCTCCAGTTCAATACAATGACGTCACATAAAATTTTCTTAATTTACTAAAAAACAAATATTTTTTTTTATTTTTATATGTTTTCAACATAACATTACGTATTTAGTGATAGAAATCGGATTTTCAGTACCACGCAAGTAGCCCATTAGAATACACCCCTCTTATTTGCATTAATACAAAAAAGTACTACATTCACCATGAATATAACTTGTGTTATGGTTGTAAAAAAAAAATTCTTACCTGGCAACTAATTTCGCGCCTTCAATACTTTTGGTTTCTTGTACCAACTCAACAGCTGCCTCGGGATTATTCAAAAACTCCAATTGTAATCTTATAACCGAATCATAATCCTTTCCGAGCATATAAGCATTCGCCGCTTCATCAAATTTCCCTTCTTGTTCTTTAGCTTTCGCATATTGTAAGTGAATTTTATTTGATGATACATTCGAAATGAGTTCTCCTACTTTATGCCAATTTCTCAACTTGATATAAGCGAGAGCAGCTTTATCGAAAAGCTGAGCTCTTTCGTACAATATAGCAGCATCGTGGGTTTGTTTTTTGTGTTCGAGTATGTCAGCGCAGTCTTTGAGAAGTTGTTTGTTGTTGAGTTCCAATGCTAAACTGATGCCGTGTTTGTAATTGCCGACTCGAATGGACATGCGTGCAACTCCAGATTTGCACTGGATGATGTGGTCGTGGTGTGAGGCGTCAGAAAGACCTTTTTCGTAGTGGACCAAAGCCTCAGGATAATTACCCCTAGAAAATGTAAAAAGTTGCTTTATATTCCACAAAATAATTTGACCAAGTTAAATCTATGGTTCTTTGCCAAACTTCTTGTCAAATATACAACTTCGACCTCATCCATTCCACGTTCATAACATCATAACTGTATAGAAGATCTTTCACTGTTCACATTTGCATGCTTTCCCTTTTTAAAAACATTACTAATACGAGACAAAAAGTAACTGCAAAATGGCAGAATTTCATCTATTTTAAACTTCTGTCCACAGAACACATATCTTTCCAGGGTTTATAATGCCCAATGGATGTTTTATAAGGCCTGTTATCGCACTTGACCCTTATAGAACATGGACTCGTGCGTTAACAAATTGCCTTATGAAACTTGTTTTTAATTTACTATTATGTTCTTGGTTTATGATCAATAAAAACTTAATGGGGAATTCCACGATTTTTAGTTTTTTTTTATATGTTAAAGTATTTTTAAATTCAGAAATTCCGTAATTTTTCTTTTTTTTTAAATTCAGCTTCTTATGGAAGAAAAAAATGGCAGATAATTGGTATCCAGCATTTCCCGCCTTACGACATAAGCGAACCCAGTGGTGGAGAGCAAAGGCATTATATCGTGCTTTCTCTCTCAGCAGCTACTGTTTTGACTGCTGTGATCAGAGGTTCTAAACCATTTGTGAATGTTGTCTGGCTATTATTATATTGTTTTATATTTGAAAATTTCATTTTGTTCTTATTTTCTTTTCTTTTACTATCTTAAATTTAGCATATTGTAGTTATAAATTATTAGTATTTAAGTATTTGGAAAAATAATAGCGTGTAGTCGCATAACCACCATAATGAAATTTTCCAGTGGAACAGTCTCTCAGTCATTGGTTTGATGATGGGAACGTCTACTTACAGTATCGACCAATAACCGGGTTCGCCAGCGTCATCAAGCCCGGAAAAATCCGCGCGTTATGAAAGTGTGTAATATATTTTAGCATTTATAAAAAAGTGATAAAACACAGAAAAGAAATTTGCGTCAATAACACAGTTATATGGGAAGAAATAATTATATATATAATTTATATAAAAATTCGATATGAGTGGAATCCCTTATTAATATCGTATTAAAAAACGGTGCATTATCAAATGCCAAAATTACTAAACTCAAAGAATGAAAAGGTTCCATTGTTTTTATCCCCACAACTCTTCAGTAACCTATCTTAACAAAAATACAAAATAATGTTCTATCTATGAGGTAGTAAATATAAGTTTCATAATTTTATCAATAACCAGTGTCAAATTAGAAACCAAAATATACACCTTTAGGGTCGTCTTCAAGTGGATGGCACAAAGATACTACTGTAAGAAACGAAATTTGGAAAAATGCTTATTAAATCTTTTTTGCATTGTTTAAAAAATGTGTTATAAGTATTGACATTCTTTTGTGGGACATCACTCTCGCCCACATAAATAATAAATTTACACAGTCCTCTTACGTGAATTCAAGTTGCTGGGCATACTCTCTCGCAATAGCAGGAATTTGACTGGGATCTAATTTCTTCGCCAAAGTTAACGCCTGATCCCACTGCAATAAATCTCTTCTCATTTGTAACGCAGCTGTAGGTTTATTAGATTTTAAAAACCATTCTTCTGCTCTTTCATAATCATGTAAATACATTGAAACGTATCCACAAAGTAATTTGTATTCCTCAAGATCAGAAATTTCCTTTAACGCCCATACCATTGCTACGTCTTCTATATGGCAATATACCCTCATAGCTAAGGACGAAAAGTATTACTTTGGGAATAATGAAAAATATTAAACTTACCTAAATCAATGTCTAGATGTTGTAACGCTTTTTCTGCAAGTTGCACCCAACATTCTTTGCTGTATAATTGTTGACATGTTTTCCACGCTTCTGTAAATCTGTGTAATAATAATTGTTTAGTTAAATTTACGTCCGAGGTAGAATTTTCTTTTAAAGTAATGGTTTGTGTAAAAGAATCGTGTGTTGCTAAAGTCATTTGAGTTAGCTGTCCACCTGTAGTACCGAAAGTAACTTCACCAGCATATAATAAAAGCGGAATTTGTTGTGATACTAATTTGGTTTTTCCCACTTTTTCTACCCTCGATCCTACAAAATAATTTTATTCATATACTAATATTTATAATCTATGTATTGTTGTTTACCATATATAGATTGTTTTATATAAATGTACGTGTAAATATCTTGTTCGTCATATACAATAAAAACATTTCTATCAGCCAAATTAGTCTCCCAAATAACTCTGGACACTTTATTTGGTAAATCTGATATTGAAATAACTTCATTGCTAACTGGATTATAAACATATCCATGACTTTTATCATCCACAAATACTAGTCTAGTTCCTGTAGCATCAACAAATATTTCCCGAATTCCGCTTAAATGACGAAATTCCGTTGCGAATGCCCAATCTTCCACGTAGAAATAATAAATATGCCCCACCTAAAAAACAATAAATAGGATGTGGTTTCCAAAATTGTATAATTATTTATCGCCAGAGCGGAAAGTGATACTTTATCGCTACATAGACACATAGCCATAGACATTTTACGCTCATAGTACATAACATACACTATTTTTTTCTACATCCTTTAAAAAATGACTAAAAAAAAACAAAATGAAATCTTAGTTTGAATGATGAAGGCTACTAGTTAGGTCTGCAAACATACTTTCAATCAGAGGTATTCACAACATTTTTTCTACGATCAGAAAGATTAATCGATTTTCAAATGTAAATAATTAAAATTTTGTATTTTTCCACTTATACATATTATCAGGGCTTTTTTTGTAATGTAACGCACCGGAACGGCGTTCCGGCACCTTTTTTCGACGGGTTTTCGTTTTTTTTTTTATAATTATTTACTATTTTATTTATTTTGATAATTTTATTAAGTTGTGAATATAAAAATTACGCCAATGAAATATTCACACATGTGAAGCACAGTATAAATATAAACAGTATTGTACTTCTCAGCGGTGTTTTTAATCTAATAATTCGACAGCACATCGCCTAAGCTTCGACTCCTTTTTTATATATACATATGCGCATAATAATAAATGACAAAAATATACGCTCAGTGAAATGTTTATACACAAGCTGTGCAGGTGGAAATTATTATTAATTTTTATTAGTCAACTTATATTTTTTTTTTAATAAAAAACACAAAATTATTTTTTTATTTATTTTTGTATATGAAAGGGTAAAAACATGCTGCTTCACATCTCTTGAAAAAATGTAACTTTCAATTATAAGGCATTTGACCTTGAATAAAAAAAAATTTCGCCTGCGGCGCCTTTTTTTTATGATACCCTGCCCCATCAAAATTTTGGCCACTGATAAAGTGCACGTTCCGGCACCTTTTTTTCTACAAAAAAAGCACTGCATATTATTATATCTATACATGTAAAAAAAATCTTGAATGTAAGTAATTAGAGAAACAACACACTAGCCTACAAAGTATCTACTTTATAGACTCTTAATATTATCAACGGTCTGCAAATAGCTTTGGTCAGCAGTTATACACTTTCTGGAACCAAATGACATTCCAAGTTCTAAAAACAAACTGAAAAAAAATACTTGACATATACAGGATTTATTTTATCAGAGCCACTATTGTGGTATCTCGGAAAATAATGAACAAAAGTTGCCGTAAATTTTCAAGATATAGCACAAACTATAATTTTTTTAAATGGAATGCATATTTGATTTTTACACTATAATTTTTCTCATTTTTTTTTCGCTGCTCAATGCTATAAATGTTATTGTTTCGTATTTTTTTTTTTATTCCCAAAATTTAATTTTTCATGTCATTTTCCCGAATTTTATTAATATTTTCCAAAAAAAAACTTTATTAAATTTATTAATTATATTTTATTTGAGTGATATAATTCATTTTATGGCAATAATAATAATAATAATAATAATAATAATAATAATATATCATCACGGCATATTACTCATTTCTGAATGTGCCACAATCTGCTTTATCGCAGATGTCGGTAATGATGATGACATATTTATACCGTGCGGGCGCTTACCAGGCGTCACCTCACGGGCACTCATTGCTGGTATGGAGAGTGCACCACAGAGGTCACTTTTGTGCCATTTAAAATTCGAAATATTTGGCGTCGGTCGGGATCGAACCCGGTTCCCCAGGTTCGCGACCAGACACTGGCACGCGGCCACGGGACTTGCTCGATATTTTAATTTAACTCATACTTACAAATTAGACTAAGGTTTGTTCACACAACAAAATATGCAACCAATTGCTAATTTTTTAGTACATAGTTTGAAATTGATTCATCCGTCATAAGAAATAAAAAAGTTTTCCATAAATTAAAGAGGAAGGCCTTGTTGGGTGACTAGGTGAATGATGACGTATAGGACTGAGATAGTTTTATACAAAAATTTCGCCCTTTTTTTTTTCTTAAATATTTAATATTAATGCAACAAAAAAAAAATCAAGTATTGCTAATAAAATGAAAAATTCTTTATATTTCACATTATTTTAAAAAAAATGTAAAACAACCCTATTCGAAAAGTACATTCGTAAAATATATAAACTTACATCTGTTCCGTAGACTAAAAATTCATTGGTCAGAGAATGGCAAGTAATCACAATATTTTGAGTCCCAGATTCAGGAAATATTTTGCTCTCTCTGTCTTCACTTGAAACTTCTGGTTGCTCAATCTAAAAAAGTATAAATAAATAAACAAAACTTAAAAAAGTTATATGTTATACCATATGAAGATGTATCTTGCCGTCATATAAAACTGAAGCATATTCAGCATTTAATCTCATGCTAACAACTGCTCCTAAATATTCCCTATCTCTGATTAAAAGTGGTTGTTTTTCCGGACCAGGCTGTGGACGTGTTAAATCATAGAACCAAGCTCGGTTGTTCATACCAACAGCCATGTGGTAAGGGCCTAAGGCCAGGAAACCCGGTTCAGTTTCGGTTGAAATTGTTGCAGGAATTAATTTAGTCTAAAAACAAAAAACTTATGAGGACGGCCACGCAATCATAAAAATGAAGTATTTAAAATCAAAGCGATTTAAGTACCAAGAAATATTAAACAAGATTTTTAAATGTTTAATAGTGCTAAGCCCAATTTTATAGAAATAGTAATTTTCTAAAAATGTCTGATATGTTGATGTGTAACGATAAAGATGGACCATATAAATGTATAAATATAAGTAGTAGCGTGAAAAAAATAATAAAACATTTTGTCACATAAATCGTAGTGCTGTTAATGTTTAGCATGTATTTACAAAAAGTGGATAAGATAAAAGAAGTTGCTGTTTTTTAAATAACTTTAAGGCTCGGTTTCATAAAAAATAGTCTATAATTAAATTTTACTTCCAAAGTAAACTTTAAAAATTAAACAAAGGCAACGCAAATTTTTGACATCCACGAATTTAATGGAAAATTAATAGAATTTGTTCATACAATTAAATTTACTTTCCCCCGATTTTATAAAGGACAGAATAAATTTACTTCTAAAGTTAAAAATAACGCATTTGTTTATTTTTGTCATAAATTAGGTATCGTTTACGCAAAAAAACACTGATTTCCCATGTTAAACGCCTATGTCCCACTTTTCCATTTACACCCAGCTCATAATTAACCAGGGCATCGAACCCGAACCAAAACCGAAACCAAATCGTATCATTCGGATTCAGCTCCCGTTTAGGTTCATTTTCAATTAGAACACACGAGTAATCGTAATATAGCCGATCATCGACGCTTTCGGGGTTGTATTATAAATTTTGGCTCGCATTTTAAATTATTTCTATATAAAGATTGTTATTCAAAAAACATTAAATCAATTATTAGGTCGAATCAAACCTGAACCCTGAACAAAAACGCAAATTTGATTAACGCTTGAACCAGAACCGCAAACGAACCCATCTCTTCAAAATAAATTAACCTGAACCCGAACCGAACCCAGTTTTGGCGAGTACGATGCCCTGATATTAACTATACCTTTTCTGGAGAATAATTATATAGTGCAACTTCCATTAAACTAGACAGCATTGCAATTTTTGACCCATAAACTGCTGTTAAAGTAGGTAACTGAGACAAATATACATTAACTGATCCATTCTGAGTACAAACAGCTAAAAGTTGTCCATCCTCGCTCCAAGCAATTTTTTCTAAACCAGTCTCTTGGTTCAAAGATAGTACACTCGAAGTTTCTTGTAAATTTGATATGTCGTGAATCTTAACACTAAAAATAATTGTGTTAATAAAAAATTTAAATTAATATTTAGTACCTTACGTGTTATCGCCACATGAAGCAACTTTATTTATAGCAAAAGAAATGGCAACATCAGTTAGACTGTTTTTATGGTTGCGAACTTGAAATAGTTCTTGTCCAACTTCTTTAATATGAGTAGAAATGGCAATAAAGTATCCTGCACTAAAACCTAATAAAATGTAACCATCTCCGAACCATTTGTACGTAATTATATGGCCATAATGTTGCTGAAATGCAAGTTCGATTGGATTTTCCGGATCCAATAAATTGTAGAGATACAATGTCCGTTTGCCAACTATTACACTAATCTGTAAAGCAATTATTTAGATAATATTTTAACATGTTACGGTTTTTCTTACTGTATTTTCTCCGCCTACGCGTTCGTCCAATTTCATTTCACTAAACTGAATATCTGCCGGTTCATATCTTAAAGTAATTACTCGTAAAGTGTCTCCATCAGCATTATTTATTGAAAGAGTTCTATCTTCTGATCCTAAAGCTAAAAGATTTTCCGAATTCCACGACCCGCATGTAATTCGTTTGGAATGTTTTCCAATTATTGGTATTCGCCTACAATTATTATTTATAAAATTGTATCAAATCAATAATTATCATGTTTACTTAGAAGTGTTGTGATTGTAAATAGATAAATTTCCTTTGGCTGTACCAACAGCAATAACTGGAGCAGTTTTCGACCAAAACAAACAACTTAAAGTATCTCGAATGCCAACATCTATGAACTGTTTTTTATCCTGATTTGCGTCCCATAAAATTAACTGAGAAGAATTCTCGCTTATAACGGCTAATAGATCGCCATCAGAATCCCAGCCGAAACCACAACAATAACTAAAAATTCAACACAATTACTTTGTATATTTTTATTTTAAACATTACTAAGTACCCCTGTAGATGTATAGTGCTGAAAAGTTGCCCATAGCGATCAAAAATCTTAATTGTAGAGTCATAACCCGTAGTAGCTAAATAATTCCCGGACCCTTTCTGCCATGCTAGGTAAATATCGCCTAGTCCATGTGGTTGTTCCAAGCGAAAAAACAACTACAATAAAAGAATCTTTTAGCTCATCATTTATTTCTTTATTTAATTCTACCTTTTCGCTACTCATTGTCAAATTTGTTTCAAAGCATTTTAAAAATGACACTTCGATATTTGATATTTCAAGCTTTTATTGACCACCACTGCAGGCAACATAACTTGGGGAATTTTATAGTAATTTCCCTAAATTTGACATCTGTCATTGTCATGTGTTTTTTGACAGCTGTCATTTTGATTGATAAACTTTATTATTGTGTTATTTATGCAGAAGTAATTTAATATGAGTAAGAAACATCGCAAAAGATCACCAAGTTATGAACGATCGTATAAACGAAATAAATCTGATAATGAAGATAGAGAACCAACAGATCCTTTCGCAGTTTTTACAAAATATAAATATGAGTTGAACAAGTTTTTATATGCGAGAGAAATTAACATAAAAGAAACTGCAGAATTTTGGAAATTTTTAGATAAATATCAGTTGATGTACGAGAGATCAAAAAATACTCAAACTGAATCATGTATGTTTACTATTTTATTTCTTTTATACATATATTCATTCATACATAAAAATCACGCATATCCCACTTGGTGTTTCGCATAAACCCGAAAATAAAACCATTAAGAGCTCCACTCTCTTAACAACATTGTTACTAACCGTACATTTTTAAACAGCAAATAATCCTCATTCCTTTTCCTTACATATTAAAGTGACCGATTTTCGGTAGCGAAATGCCGCATTCGGACCACAATATAAGTTACGCAACAATCATCCTTCACCACACATTCCTGTCCAAACATATTTCTTTCATAAATACTTAATAATATTGTTGTAGGGAATAAAACAAATGTAATTCATTTTACTTTAAAGAAAAATATTCAACGTTTGTATGAATTAATTCCAGTATTGGATAAAAATGGTCACAGACTGAAAATTGACCTCAAGCATTTTCAAACTTTTATTGATATTTTATTAATTTATTTGGATTTCAAACAAAAAGAAAAGTTTAATAAACTCAAGAAATTGCGAAATACACAAACTCAACTACCAGTATATGAATATAGGTAATCACAAATTTAAATTATTTTTCAAGTTTCTTTAATCTATATACTTAATACAAAATTTCCAGAAATGAAATAATAAAATCTGTCCACGAAAACAGAGTAGTTTTAATAGCTGGTGATACTGGATGTGGCAAATCTACTCAAATACCTCAATATATTTTAAAAGCAGGCTTCAAAAAAATAAGTAATTAATCACAGCACTTTCTTTTCGAAAAACTAATTCATATTTTGTAGCTTGCACACAACCACGACGGATAGCATGTATATCTCTCGCGAAAAGAGTAGCACATGAAATGCTAACAGAGTACAACTCAACAGTAGGCTACCAAATTCGTTTTGAAAAGACAAAACGAAAAGATACAAACATTATTTTCATAACTGAAGGATTGCTACTTAGACAAGCATCGGACGAGGAAACTTTAACTTCTTATGATGTTGTAATTCTTGATGAAGTACATGAAAGACACTTACATGGTGATTTTTTAATAGGAATTATGAAATGCTTATTATATAAAAGATCTGATTTAAAACTTATTTTGATGAGTGCTACTATTAATATTAATTTGTTTAGCAATTATTTTTCTGAGGAAAAAATTAAAGTTATACAGGTAATAGTAACAAACAAAATATACTTTTAAAATATTAATGAGAAATTATGTTTAGGTACCTGGCAGGTTATATCCAATAGATATTATTTATAAACCAATTATTAAAGATCGATATGATAAACGAAATGTTAAATTTGATCCAACGCCATATTTACAAGTCTTGCAAATTATTGATGAAAAATACCCAAGTAAGTACAAAATGAAAACGAATTATTCCAATCCGAACCCAAAATTTATTTGTCCAAAATTTTTCCTACTAGTATACCGGGCCTACTTTTTAACAAAAAATGCCGGATACTGCGTACTGCGGGTAACACTTGACGAGGTTTCGAAAACCTGGGCCTTTTATATACCGATGGAAAAAATCTGTTGTGGCCAGCACAAGACCTTCCGTCAATTCCATGTATTTTGTACAAATCCCATACCAAAAGGTCCTTGGAACAGATTCTATATACTATCATGTAAAATCGAACACGAACACATACTATTTTTTACAAATTCCATACCAAAAGTTCATTTGAAAAGGTTCTATAAATCCAATAAAATTATAACATAAACTACACTAAGTAATGTCCTTCCATCTTCTTTTTGGCCTTTCTCTGCGTGTCACTTGCGAGCTACACTATGCCATACCAATTTTAGATCCTATACTTTTTTCCATATTTGGTTTTGCACTTGCAACTGACATCTGTCAATTAAATTTTTTTGAATAATTATGTCAGCTGTTTCCATGATAAATAACAAAGTTGACTAATTTTTGAAAATTAATTTCTTTGTAATGCTTTAACTCTACATCTATTGAATATGAAGGAAAATGAATAATCAAACCATTTAGAGAAGAGTATTTTCTTTAATAAATATAATAAGAAAATGTCAAAAAATAATATTTAACTGCATTTTTTTAAGAAAAACTGTTAAAAACTTCAAATAAGGGTACTTCCGGTTGACCAATTATAACCAAAATCTAATCAGCTCTTCATATGGTTGTAAAGAAGAGGAATATGAAAGAATCATAATTTTTAGAATTGTAGTTTTGGAGTTATCGTCGGCGAAAAATTTGTCACACACACACACACAGACACACACACGGACACACATACACACATACAGAAATCATCTTAAAAATAGTACATTCGTATTGTAGGGACCCTAAAACGTGCTTATATATTAAAAACTCACCAACGAATTTTTTGACCAAAAACAATACCTTCCTTTTGACGGAAGGTAAAAAGAACATAACTAAATACTGAATTTAAACATTATGAACAGTTTCGGGCTTTTATTAGTAAAAATTTTAACAATTTTGAAATTTATTAATATCCATAAATATAAATAAATAATTATATCACGGTATAATATCCATTCCTAAGTTGCGAATCTACTATGTACAGGGTTCAACAAATTAAAGTTTCTTATATGAAAAACTCTTATTATGCACGCTACAGAAAATTGATATAGGTCTTTACTAGCCAACTTTTTGAGATAATTTTTTTTTTAAGTTACAGTCTAAACTTGATTTTGATGTGATGTTTTCAAAACTTAATTTTTCTCAAGATATAACACAAATTTGGGAACAAAAGTTGAAAATAGTCTCATCTTTTTCCTTATTTATATGATTTTCAACGATGTACAAGTCTCAATTCTTTTGTTTTAAACATGAATAATAAAATATGAATTATTAATTTATTGGGGTGAAAAAATTAAAAACCATTAGGAAACAAATGAAAAAATCATTTGCAGATCATCAGTTGTTTATTTATAATGTTATTCTCTTTATGAGGTGCGGGAGGCCACGTGACTTTGACAAGTGCTTGTGGGGCCCAAACATGGTTGCCAAGAATACGGCTTGTGTACGTTGCCTGTGTTGCCAAATAAATACTTACTTAATCCTGCACCTTTCTACCCTCACGGGTGTAAGGCGTTCCCCCGGCTTGCGGGGGAGGGGGTTGAGTTCTGGTTCGTTGGTCTTCTCCATATTTCTTTCCACTCTGCTCTATCTTGTGTTGCTGTCTTCGTTTCTTCCCAAGTTAAACCTCTTCTTTGCGCTGCCTCCTTTACTTCTTCCAGCCACGTTCTTCTTGGTCGTCCTCGTGGTTTCTTTCTTCCAATTTTTGCTTCAAACACTTTTTTAACTATTCTCTCCTCTCCCATCCTTTCTACATGCCCATACCATCTCATCTGTCCTTCTGCTATCTTATCTTCTATTGCTTTTACTTTTAAGTTTTGTCTGTAGGTTGTGTTTTCAATTCTGTCCAGTCTTGTTTTCCCCTCTATTTTTCTCAGGAATCTCATTTCGATAGCCGTCATTTTTTCTTTTTGTCTTTGCGTTAATGTCCATGTTTCAGCTCCGTGTATGAGTATGGGTGTCACTACTTTCTTAAATATTTGTACTTGGTCTCTTTCGGTATTTCTTTCTTTCCTAAGAAGCTGTGTTTTATGCTATTGAATATTTTGCCTCCTGTTGTTCTTCTTTCTTTTATTTCTTCATCAAATCTTCCATCTTCTGAGATCATTGACCCCAGGTATTTAAATTTTTGGACTTGCTGTAGATTTTCATTTTTTAGTTGTATCGTGTGGTGTTGTTCATTTCTTCCTAGTATCATGGTTTTCGTTTTTTCTTTATTGATCTTCATGTTTAATTTTTGTAGCGCTTTGTCATATATTTCTATATTCCTTGTTAAGGTTTTTTCGTCTTCTGCTATGATGACCATGTCATCTGCATAGCATAGTTCTGCTATTTCCACTCTTCTCAATTTCCAATGTCCTATGTAGTATTTCTTTACTTCTTTCTTTGTCTCTTTTATTCCTTCGTCAAGAATTAGCGTAAACAGAAGCGGGCTCAAAATGCATCCTTGTCTTACTCCGGCTGTAGTTTCAAATGTATTGGAGGTCTCTTGTTTCACTCTTACATAGCTCTTAGTCTTTGAATATAGGCTCTGAATGCCAAATAAATTTGAGTGTAAAATTAATAAATAAAATTGTAAAGTATTATTAATGAATATCATGTTATTTTACTTTCTAACGCATGAACTTATTTTTAAAACATTTTTTAAAAAAATTATGTGATGTGCTGCCACAAAGATTTCTTGGCGCGCTAAATTTAAGGAAAACCATCAGATGAATGTTGAACGTCTTGTATATTTTAAAAATTAAGTTTATATGTTAGAAAGTAAAACAACATGATATTCATTAATAATAACTAGCTTTACAATTTTATTTATTCATTTTACACTAAAATTTATTTGGCAACACAGGCGTACACAAGCCGTATTCTTGGCAACCATGTTTGGGCCCCACAAGCACTTGTCAAAGTCACGTGGCCTCCCGCACCTCATACCATTTATACTCATTTTTTTAATTTACTTCAGAACCACATTTCATTGGTTCATTTATTTTTTCGTGTATTTCTTAATAATTTTTAATTTTTTGACCCTACTAAATTAATAATTCATATTTTATCATTCATGCTTAAAACAAAAGAATGTAGACCTGTTATACGTAGTTGAAAAGCTTATAAAATAAGGAAAAGGATGAGACTATTTTCAACATATCGCATCCACACGACAAAATTGGACAAAAATTTCACAGATCATACTTTCTTAATAATTATGCAACTTGAGCTTGCTCAGTCAGTAATAGTGACACATTTGCTTGGAATAGTGAAATCGTTTGTAGTTAGTATAACAGCCACCTATATTGGTTGCCAAACTTGAGGATGGCGTATTTATTTCAGCTCAAATGGTAGCAGTTTATTTTTTCTATAAAACTTTAAAATTGATTTTCTAAAAACTAGTGATTTTGAGTTCTCATTTTTCCGCGGTGGTGCGAATGTTCCCATTTAAAAAATATCTTTGTTATATCTCGAAAATTATTAAGTTTAAAAAAAAAATTCATTACACTACAGTATTCTACGTAATAAAGTAATAAACCGTATAAAAAATTTCTAAACATGTTTTCATTATCTCTCAAAATAAGCGAAAATCACGCTTTAGCTTGTAACTCAAAAATGAAAGACGATCGAAAATTCCTGTGGTGCCTATTAATGTTGTCTCAAAAAGTTAGCACATAAAGACCTATATCAATTTACTGTAGCGTACACAATAAGAAAGTTTTTCATATAAAGAACCCGAATATGTTCTATCCAGAACACATAGATCTCGGCAATACGTATTTATGATGGCATATTCGTACCATGTGGTCGTTTACTGTCACTTCGCGGGTACTCATTGCTGGCGCGGAGAGTGCATCACAAGAGCCATTTTTGTGCCAATTAAAATTCGAAATAATTTTTGACATCAGTAATACATATTTGTGTTTCATCGTTTTTTCTTGTAAATCTCTCATATAGTAAAGAAAAACGCACTTTTTTGTTTTAAACTTTACTAATTTCATATTGGGTAACGATATTTAGAAATTCTATAATTATAATTATTTATCTTCTTACCTGACAGTATAATAAGAGGTATCCGGCCAAACCTGATGGCAAAAATCAGTCGATTACTGAATACTAACTACCCAATACATCACTCATTCTTACCTAATCATTAGTAATAATAAACACCTTTTATATCTTTTCTTCTCAGTATTATCATTTAATTAGAAAACAATTTCAGAAAACGAAAGAGGCGACTTATTAATATTTTTAAGTGGTATAGCCGATATTACGTCTCTTTCTGAAGCTGTTGCCGAATATAGTAAAGAAAGTCAAAATTGGATTGTTTTACAACTACATAGTTCACTATCTCTAGCAGATCAAGATAAAGTATTACCAATATATAATTTTATTTGAATTATAATTTTTATATATCACTCATTTAGGTATTTTACTATCCTCCAGAAGGAGTGCGTAAATGTATAATATCTACAAACATCGCCGAAACATCTGTGACTATTGATGGTGTAAGATTCGTTATAGATTCTGGTAAAGTGAATAAAATGAGCTATAATATGTTAGGAGGAGTAAATACGTTAAGCGAACAGTTTATATCACAAGACAGCGCTAAGCAAAGATCGGGTAGAGCTGGAAGAACAGGTATTTCTTAATATTCTTGATTTTATAGATTTTCTTACAGAAAGTATTTAAGGTCCTGGTGTAAGTTATCGCCTATATTCCGAAGAAGAATTCAATAATTTTGAACCATTTACAATAGCAGAAATACATTTAGTACCGCTGGAAACTTTAGTACTGAACATGGTGTCGTTAGGATTGAGTGATATTACTAATTTTCCATTTTTGGAAAAGCCTAATTCTGTTGCTATTAAGGATGCAATTGAAAAGCTACGATTTTATGTACGTATATATACCATAAATATAAGGCATTGTAATTGAGAAAATAGGGACCGAAACATTTTTATGATGCTTAAACAAATCTGGGGTGGGATCCCAAGATTACGCTATGATAGCGTAGAGAAAAATACCCCTTACGTTTCACCTTTCTCTTTCAACTTCCACGGTTGTTAGGGAAACGAAGTGTTATTTGTTGCTACGCTATCATAGCATAGACACGGTCAACTGGGTGATGGACAACTGGACGATGGTCAACAACAAAATAATAGAATGAGATCTTGCACGCTTTTTAATTTTTAACTTTAATCGACAGAGTAATGAAAAATAATAGACCCGTATTTTTATTTTTCCTCGAATCGATCTTTAATAATGAAAAAATTGCCTACAAAATGACGTTCTTCAAAACGTGGTTTATTTTCTTCTTATTTCTTATGTTATTAATTTACCAAAATAAAGAATAAAATAATTTTCTGCAATGTATTCAGTGCCTCACGTGTGTTTCTATAGCTAAACAAACGGCTAGCGGCTAATCTCAGAGAAGCACAAGAATAATGTTATTTTAATATATTACAGCATTCCTTTCAAATATTAATGGCCGGCTTAAATTGACAATATTGCATCGAAATTAAAAAAAATGCTGTTAAAATTTCGATTTGCATATTTGTTTAACCCTAGCTATGTTGGTGCAACTGGCCATTAGATACGTAATTTTCATTTTCGTCACAACATGGCTGGTTTTGCCATTTTTTTTTTTAATTATACAAGTACTTTAAAATTTTATACAACAAAAAATTAGATAAAAAATAATTCTTTTGCATGATCTCATTACACAATTGTGCGTTAGGTTATGTTAACGTTTGTTTAGAAAAATAAGAGCGCCACTTTTAACTATTTTTCCTGTTGCAAAAAGATTAAACAAAATTTTATGCTTGCTAAGTGTGCAAATTTTTTAAGTTTATGTGCCCAGTTGACCATCGGCGCAGATTATCCGTCGCCCAGCTGTCACGTATCGTAAAAAACAGATTTTACAAGTACAGCGCTTTATATGTGGATATTTTAGGATGCTTTATACTCTGTGGATGGTCTACATCTTACGCCCTTAGGCGAGGCCTTAAACAAACTTCCCGTCGATTTAACAATTGGAAAAATGTTAATAATGTCTACAGTGTTTGGAAACGTAACCCCTGTTTTATGTCTAGCAGCAGCTGTAAGCGTTCAAAGTCCATATACAAATAAGGCATACCGAAATTTGGAGGCAGAAGTATGAATCAATAAATTTTGAAAGAATTTTTAAAAGCATTTTATAATAAAAAACAATTTTAGACCTTACGAAAAGAGTTTGAATCGAATCATGGAGACCCTATGACACTATTAAATTTATTTAAAGAATGGTTAGATATAAAACAACATGCGAGAGCATTTGATGAGAGAAAAACTGAAAATTCACGACAGTGGTGTAAGAAAAGAGGTTTAGAAGAGCAAAGATTTTATGAAATTGTTAAACTTATGACACAATTCAAAGATATTTTACAGGTATATACCAAATATATATTATATTCTAAAAATGAACAATGTTTATTTTAAGGATACTGAATTGTTAAATAACGCCCCGACCGCTGAAATGTCTAGTGCTGAAAGATCAATCCGATATGGTGAACTAAAAAAATTGAAAAAAATGCGATATGATCTTAGAAATGAGAAAACATTTCAAAGAAAAAAATTAAAATACTCTTCACATAATGATGACGATGAAGAGGAATCTACTTCGAAAACTGACATCCGAGATGTTGAATTTCGGATTAGTAATGATTACGAAACATTGCAAAAATTGTTAAATGAAACTTCTTTGTCCAGTCACAAAGATTTAACTTTATTAAAATTGATTTTATGTGCTGGTTTGTATCCTCAGATTGCTGTAGGAGATGAATATAATTATTGCAAAGTAAGTTTTAAATATAGAGTGTTCATTTTATTTTGTCCACTATTGCTATTTCGAGAACTATTATAAGAGTTAAGAGATTGGTTAAATTAGCAAACAATTTCTACTTTACAAGGGTATTTTAATGAGCATTAAATTATTTTCTTCTTAAAATGTCACTATTATTAATTTGAAGTGATTAGTTTTTTGACAGTAACATTTACCTGTCAGTTCATATATTTGAACAAATGACAAAAATGACATTCAATGATATTTTTTTGATGAAAAAACATTATGAACTTCAAGTGAAGTGCCATTTCCGGTTATGCGATTTACACCAAAATCTAATGGTTTCTTTATATATAATATAGGGTCGAAATACAAAATTTCAGATTTTTCTGAATGATAGTATTTGAGTTATAGCGAAGACAAAATCCATACACATACACGCATCGTGAAAATGTTAATATTGGATTTTAGGGACCTTAAAACATGGCCATTTACTAAAATCTCAATATGTGATTTTTAGCACGATCCCTATACCTCCCTTACCAAGATTAGCGGGAGATAAAAATATATGGCCCCTACAATTTGAAAACCAAAAATAATTTATTTTACTCTCAACCGATGTCGTAGCTTTTATAGTTCTCGAGTTAACAACAATTGACAAAATAAAATAAACACCCCGTATAATCAAGGATAAAATAGAATATATTTTTAGTCTCCTGGTGAACAACTGTTTCATACGAGAAATAAATATTTTGTATCATTACATCCAATGAGTTATTTCGGAAACAATACCGATTCTTTAAAACTATCAGACGATGAGGTAGAAGTACCGCCTCCAGGATATTTTTGCAAAATTCCACTAAGTTCTAAACACAAAGTTTTAGTTTACCAGTAAGTCACTTTTCATAAAAAATGAACATGTGTAATGTATAATACTTTTAGATCATTATTAGAAACTACTAAAGTATATTTGATGAATACAATGCGAATGCCAGCTTTACAAACAATGTTATTGTTTAGTAAAAGTATACAAACAAATGAGACGTTAACGAGACTAGCATGTGATGAATTTTTGTTATTTGATTTACCGTATGTAGGACAAGGAAAAACTTTACTTTTAAAAGCTATTAAATTAAGAAACAAATGGAATGCGTTACTAAACGCCAAATTAGAAGGTAAGATATAATTTTGATTATAATTATTTGAGTATTTTAATATTTATTTATTTAGCAAAGGAAATAAAAGATTCAGATGCAGCATCATACGATTTAATACAAGATTTGATTCAATTTACAACAACTTCTGCCAGCTATACAATGAAACGTCTTCTTAAAGCAGATTTAAAAACAATTTACACTTTTTCTACCAATGATAACTTAATTTCTCAATTAAAAAATAATCCATTTGAGACAAATTTTACAGCAGTACAAGACTATCAATATGGTGGAGTGAAAGTTACAACTAATGTTACGTATAATTGGTAATTATTTTTTTTTTACATTTTAAGAGATAAAGATAAATTTTATGCTACTTTTAGTATTGTTGAAGACGATTGGTCTATAAATTTAACTCAGGAATTAGATAGTCATGCACTTTGTTGCCCAAAATGTGATAATGAAATTTATGGGACTTTCGTAGAAAAACTAAGTCATGAAGAACTTTGTACTGCTACAAAAGAAAGTAAGAAATATTTCTACATATTTATAGCATTTTTTTAAAATTATTTGTGTTACAGAAGATGAATTAAATACAACAAATACGCCGCAAACTTCTAAAGGGAACACCCAAAAATATTATTGTGATATTTGTAAAAAGACTTTACATTTATCACCAATCGATATATTGAGACACAAAAAGAAATGTATTTAGAAATATTTATTTTTCTGAAATGCATACAAAAATAAACCCTTCAACTGAATAATACAGTGCAAAGTATTAAAAATATATGTATTTTTGTCAAATAAAATACTAAATAATCACTACTCATGCTAATTTGTTTTTTAATTATGTAAAAACTTCCTAATAACTTTTATTAGAGGTTTATAAACTAATTCAACATCGTCTATTCCAAATAGGAAATCAATATGATTAAAACGTTCCTTAGGGACCACATAGTGCCCAATTTTTTTCGGCAAAATATCTGCCAACTTTTGTACATCCTAAAAATCAAAATACATATTTAACATTATTACATCCCATAGTCGTCACAATTTATTTATCATCATGTATTCAAGCCTTTCTATTCCTACTGAAATATGTTACTTACCACTGGGTCGGCTAGCCAATCGTTTTCTGCGGACATCAAATAAATTGGTACTTGAATATTGGTTATATTATAATTTGGAGGACTTTTTGTTCCATATCTTCTCATATTTTCTTCAGGTCCGTAATTGTATTCACAGAAAAGTCCTCCCGATTTTATTTGTTGCGCGTAGTGAATAACAGTTTTAGTTGATGAACCTGCTGGTTCATGGTTTAATACTGACAATAAAATATCCTAAAAATAATCCCCATTATTTATTTTTTACAAAAAGTATTAAGAATTTTACTCGATTGAATTCAGCAGCATCGAATCCACAAAATAGAAAAATAATATCTTCACACAAGTTCATTTCTCTTGTACCTTTATCACATCCGATATCAGCAAGATATTTTAATATTTTGCTGTTAGGCAAAAATTCGTTTATTCCTAAATATTTAGCCAGCCACTAAAAAACATAAATTGTAATATTTCCTAGATAATAATTATAAATATTTATACTCCGATATTATTCGCCCATGGAGCTAAATATTTTATTGGTGATCTAACATCGCTTAAAAATGCAACAGGGGCTAATGCTACCATCATTTTTACTGTATCATTAGCATTTTTGTAAGTAGATGAATATATGAAAAACATTGTTGTTCCCATTGAATGACCAACATACGTTATGTTTCCTCTCTGATCAGTTTTATTTTGAATAAAATCAAATATTGCCGGCAAATCAAGCGTACCCATTTCATGAAAACTAACAAAAACTATTTAAAACTTGTACAAAATCAAATTACAGAAAATTATACCTGAAATCCCAAAATTCAGCTTGTTTTGGTGTGTATTTAACATGTCCACGTGAATATGTATTTCCTCTTGCATTTCCTAGCCATACATCGTATCCAGCGTCCGATAATACGAAAGCTTTACAATGTAAAAATAATTTAAGATTAATTTATTTAATTATTATAAAAAAATAGATTTGCAAAATGTCTAATGGAATATTGTACTATATGGCTGCGAAACGTGGACGTTACGAAACAACAACAAAAAGTACTTGGAAAGTTTTGAGATATGGTTGTGGCGACGATTGGAAAAGATTGAGTGGAAGGAGAGAATCAGGAACGAAGAGGTAAGAGGTGTTGAAAAGAAAGAAGAATTTTGAAAGAAATAAGAAAAAGGAAATAACTGGACCAAACTGGACATATTTTATGGAGAAAATAATAATTGAAGGGAAAATACATGGGAGAAGGGGAAGGGGATAAAGAAAATTTGGAATGTTGACTGAAATTAAAGACGGGCAGAATTACGAGAGGCGCAAGACAGATTAGTATCGAGAGAACTTTTCCGTTGAGACCTGTTTAATAGAATTTACACAATAATGATTATAATAGTTACCTAAAGAATTATTTCCTTGTAAGACCCAATCCGCAGAGGAGCCTAGCACCCCGTGTTGTACAAAAACTACTGGGCGGTTATCTGTTTTATTATTTTTTGCATAAGGGATGCGATGTAAAGTTAATAAAAATCCATCGCTAGATTGAATTACGTGAGATTCAGCAGGGTAACCATATCGAGCAATAATTTGTAACTAAAAAATTGTTAATAAAATTATGAATTGTTATATTGTTATTAAACTTTTCTTACCGTTGTTAAGTATACGTCTGGATTGTCAGATCCTCTGCCTTTAATTAAAGCATTGGAAATAGAATCTTCTACTCTATTTATAATAGTGTAGGATTTAACAATAGTTAAAATGGCAAAGACGAAAACTATGACAAGTTGTGTCATCTTGAACTTATGACTGAATCAACGACCATATACACTGAATGAACAAACTTTGAAACAAGTTCGTTACTCGTTAGTTCAAAAATATATATTTTGCAAATGCGGCATATTTATTATCTTTCAAATGACTCACAATGATTGACATTGAAATATATAATTATTACTCATGATGATCTTTTAAAAAAGAGATTAATTTAATATAAACATAAACCGGCAAATCAATTCCGCAATGTTCGATTTTAAAACTTATGCAACCTACGTATAAAGAATGATAGAATTTGTTTGTGTTTATCTGATATCATTAGCTACGCATGTCCGAAAAAACATGTGTTAGTAATCAAATTGTGAAATATTTGGAAAATATTGAATATTTTCAGTTAGCAGACAAATAACTGACTCATAAATCATAACAATGTAAGAATTCTTGTGGTGCAATTATTGGTGAATCAATTTATATTGTTGCAATTTTGTAGGTTAGGAGCAAAAACTTTAACACAAAGTTTACTGAAAATATGCAATCCTTTTCTCGAAGTAGGTAATAAAAATATACATACTAATACTGCCCTTTGTGCGTGGTCATCTGATAGAAAATCACTCAAGTGGTTAAAATATAATGAAAAAATATATCCTCCACAGTTAGCTGACGAAGAACGTAGGCCTGCTGTAAGTTATCTTTAATTTTTCAAAAAAATCCAGTAAATAAATGTTATTGTAGTATGTATGCCATGTAAAATCAAATATCAAATACAGCCCATGGAAAATGTGGTACATTGCTACCCTCGTCCGAGGATTAAGTGTAGACGAGGCTCTTAGACAACTGAAATTCATTTTAAAGAAAGGGGCTACAGATGTAGCAGAAACTATTAGAGAAGCTAAAGATATGGCCGTATCCGAACATAATGTAGAGTTCGGAAGCAATTTATGGGTAGCCGAATCTTTCGTAGGAAAAGGTAAAGTTATAAAAGGAATTAGGAGACATGCTAGAGGCAGATCAGGAAAAGTGGAATATTTTCATTGCCATTATTTTGTAAGACTTGAGGAAGGAACACCACCTGAAAATTATTATGCACCTCCTAAACAACCTCATGAACAACTTGAAGATTGGTTGAAACAGATGCGAAGTAGAAAAGTAGTAAGTTCTCTGTAAATATAAATTGTAAAATGTTTTAAATAAAAAAAATATTAGTTTGAAATTATAGTTTTATTGCAAAAAGAAGTAACATTGTTTTAACACAAATCAAAGTCCATAATGTTTTATAAATATGTATTTTCACATTTGTTAATGTTCTTACAATAAAAAATGTACATGACAAATGGAAAATTTACAACTTTAGCTTAGTGCGGCGCCAGTGACGCCTCTTAGCGTTGTATCTGTAACAGAAAACACGTATTATAACCTAATAATTCACTCAATTATCACGATAATTTACAATACTCTTCAAACATAGGAAATTATTTCTAGCATGTAGATAGCCATACTTTTAATATTTTAATTACCTTATTGTGTTTCCAGTCCTCATTCTAACCCACTGGGGAATGGGGCGATTCTGCTTAAGTTTTTTCGCAAGCTTGCGCTTAATGATGAAAGTCTTGTGTGCAGACTGAAAATAAATACACAAATTATTAAAACAATATATCTACTTCACAAATAACTTATATTTTCACTGAATTATGTTACGATTACACAAATATTTTTGAATATTTAAATCTTATACATACCATCTTGTTCGATAAATGTCTGTACTCCGAATAGAAAGAAAAAGAACACGCTCGAACGCAAATGTCAGATGCTCCTACATATATGAAGTTGGTACGAAAGATATTCACGTGAATTCTATTTTCTATAAAAACAAATATCCCTAATTTTAAAGTTTGAAACCATTTTTGAAACCTTCCATCCTTTTTTACGTCCGTTAAAAAAAATCACTTTATTTCAAATCGTCATTACAGTGCATAAAAATTGTCCTTAAAAGTTCAGAAATCGGCACTGTAGTAACTGATATTACAACGATTTTATGCGAATACAATGTTGCCAACCTTATGATAATTATTGTACATATAAGAATTTGGGTAGGTGTAACAATAAAAAATAGTATGTATGATGTGTACGTAAAATGAAAAAAATATGTGCAAGAAGATCAAATTATAATAAATAATTTCGAAGAAAAAAGAGATGATATCACATAATTTTGAGCGTTCATTACGATAACTTCAATGACCAAAGGTTCGCAACACTGGAACTGGACCGATTTGTCAACAAAACCGACTCCTTTCTTTTTCAAATTTTCGATTCAATTTAATATGCACCTCGGCACTGAAGTATCTTTTTATAATTTATATGATGTATTTTCCTTGGCTATACGGTCTCGGCAATTAAATTCCACATTCGTGTTAAAAAGCAAAACTTACCGTGAAGCACTTTTACTGTACACTTAAAAAAATTGTATGCAATTCGTGCGTAAAGGAAATAAAGTTACTCTTTACTCACTTGTTACCTAAATAACTATTAATAATATAATGGGGGAGTTTCACATTTTTTTAAACATATATATTAATCTACATGAAAAAATACGCAATACGTATTTTTTATTTTAATTATAAAGAACTCCATATTGCTGAAAAAAAATATTAAAATTTTATAATTTTGAATATCGCGCTAATAGCTGAGGAAATACGTCAGATTTTCGACAACAATCGTTTGCTGCAAAAGAAAGATAGTCATATATAGGCCATCCAGCGAATCAAGCGGTTTACGTCATAAATACAATATCACTAGAAACAATTACGTCATATATTAAAAAGTTTACATGAGCATGTAAAACGGATTAAAATATATATGATCTGTGGGTTGCCTTCATAAATCCAAATCTTTCTTAAAAAGGTAACACCTCTGGTATAATTTTTTTCCAGCAAAATTCAATTTTATTTAAAATATTCTGAACGATACTGCTTACGCCGTTATAAATACTTCATTCTTGTAGTATCTATATGCAACAAACTATCTAGTATTATGTGAGATCCTTAAAAAATACAGAATACTGTATACCATACAATTTCTCATTTCTGTACATTGCGTATAGCGTTTGCGATACGCTGTACATTTAATTTTATAATAATAATACAAGTCAGTATAAGTAAGAGCCTACCATTCTACTTTTCATTTTCTAAATAAGTCAATATATTAACTACAAGCTCTTGAATTTGACATGACAGAGCATTTGACATTTTGTCAATGAACAACGAAACAAAAAACAAAATGAAATCACAATGCAGGTTGAAAAGTATAATATAGACATATAATATTTAGTAATATACATGTACAGAATTACCAATATTAAAAAAATATAATCAAACGTCATTTTGCAATTTCTATTAAGGTGTCAAATACATAATAATAATAAAAAAACCAATAAAATATCGTTAATAAAATATATTTCAAAAAAGAAAGAAAATTTAAAAAATCCCTAAACGATGACGTAAACCGCTTGATTCGCTGGATAGCCATAACATTTTATTCACAAGTGAATTAAAAATTTTTAAATCACTCTCACAAAATTTTAACTTACTCTACAACAAATAATGTATTTATCATTTTCATTATTTTTAACGACACAAATGACAGACAATAAAGCTTTGTAAATAGATGACTTGACGTCTTATCATCAACGATTGTCAGAGACAGCCTACTAACTGATTAGTTTTTTTTTTTTTTTTGTCAAAATTAAATATAATTTATTTATGCCACAAATTCGTGGAAATGCTGACCGTATGCAACAATTGTGTATTTGGCTGCTTGCTGGTACTGTTACAAGTTGTCGGATTTTTTACTTCTAGTTAATGTCCACCTATTAACTAACTATGCTGTACTGATGAGCTCTAATAACAGCGAAACACGTGTCTGCAGCTGTTTTGAGCGATTCCCTACGAACATTTTTTCTAGTTTTATAACTTTGCGCTCACGATGGAATACTTTCATTAAATATAATGGTTTTTATCATTATTTCGTCAAAATTGAATTAAGAATGTTTATTCACTCGGAGAAATTAACTCGTGAATAAACATTATCTTAGCTCACTTGGTGTATAAATATCTATTATTCCTGATTTTTCATGTCCCATTGCGCACATATAATCCAGTCACTTTCCGCTGTAGAAAGTCTGATGCATCGACCTTTAAACTAATAGACGCAGCGTACGAGCAAAACGCATGTCCCGCCATAACGGTGCAGACACAGTATCTCTATCCTTCAACAGTACGGAAGTTAAGAAAACGCGGCAAAATAAAAATTTGATTTGTCCCTAACTTGTTATACTTGGTGCATAATCGCTAAGAGTATATATTTATTTTTTTTTGTGCATAATTACTTTCATTACCTATTTTTAATACAATATATTGTATACACATATTATATTATAGGGAACAAGTAATAATTAATAAGAACTTACATATGAAATAACACAGCTAAACGGCGTACGTACTGCTGACTGCACAAAATACACCGTTTCCCCATTATTTTGTCGCATATGCACCTCACAACACATATTCGTATATGTTGACAGAAATAATTATAAATGTTCTCCAAAAAAGTAAAATAATACACAGTCACAAAACGTCAAATAGATTTTGACAACTATGTAGTGATAGAGAGCGATGTATAGAGGTTTACATATGGCTGAAAAAGATGTACAATGAGTACGAGCGCATGCGCAGTATACTTTAACTGAGAACTTCCGTGTTGTTGAAGGACAGAATATATATTTCTATCCTTTTATGTTGGAGCATTATTCTAACAATAAAAGAATAGGAAACACTTGGTCCATTAGTTTAAAGGTCGATGGTCTGATGTAATCGGATTTTAAATGGCGAACAACCGCTTCTTTTGTTACGAATTCAATTTAAAATATTAGAACAAAATTAATATTACTTTTATATTATAGGGTACTTATATGATATATTTTCAGTATTTAGTACTAAAACATTCAAATTTCACATAGTAAAACTCCCCTATTGGACTGCCTCCATATGGTAAAATGTATCGTTACCTGTAGTCGGTAAAATGTATCAATGCCGGTAGCCATACTTCTTTTTTTGTGCGTTAGGTTATTATTATTAGAGAAATATACCATTTCTGTCGTCACAAATGAGACATCAAGACGCAAAGCACATCGTTAGATGAATAATGGTCACCAACTTTCATTTTCGACGTAAATAAATCATAACAGAATTTTTTTTGCCAGCAGCTTAATCGGGCGCAATGGATGCATTGCACAGTAATTGCCCTATGACGTCATATTAAGTCTGTCATCTAGCGATATTTTTGTAAAGCTTTGTAGAGATGATGCTCTGTTGCCACATAATAGATATATAATTAAATCAGATTGTATTAATTAAAAATTATTCTAATAATGTCAAAACAAATAAATTATTGCAATTTTGAATTTAAATATAATATATCCAATAAAGAAAAATGAATTTTGTGTCAAAATTAAGTTTTAAACAATAGTAAAATTTAATGATAAACGCAACTGGCAACAAGGGATTAACTGTCATTTAATGAACGTGCTTAGTTTTGTTGAAATGTTTTAAGTACAAAAATATCTCAAAAATATGGAACAAATAGAAGTAAAATGTGTTAAGGAACACAAATTATTTCGAAAATATTGTTCCGTAGCTTCTTGTAATGCGTCATGCCAATTATTATCGTATCATAGATTTCCGAAGAACCCAGAAATGAGAAAAAAGTTGTTAATATCATTAAAAATTAATACAGAAGTAAAGTAATTCGCATTTGTCTGCTGTAAACATTTTAAGGAATCTGATTTCATACAAGCTTTTTGAATTTAAAACGGACAACTATTTCATTTTGTCATCTCTATGCGCAGAAAAACAACTGCGCATTGAAAACATCTCATTTTTTACTATCTCTCTCACTTTGTGCAATGCATCCATTATCCGCAGCAGAGGCACTGCCTCCTTTTTGGTTGCCAGAGTTTTAAAAGCACTAGTGTAGTGGTACTTGTTTAAAATATACTTTGAAAGGAAAAGGTAAATATATAAAACTATTATTTATGCTTAATTAATTTTTATTTCCATGTTTTGGTTTTAAATAAATAGTAAATAATAATTGTTGCTATTTTTAAATCACATGAACGTAATTTTCTAAAACACGAAATCCGGAGAACATAACAAATTTATATTTACAAATTACTAAGTTTCGTGTGAAACCATTTTAAAAGAATTTTATAGAGTATAACAATGACTTTGTTAAAAAGTTATTATGGAATGAATGCTGTACATTTATCAAATATATTTTTATATATTATACTTGCAAGTACGAATATTTAGCTTGTCTCTGCTATGATGTCTTAACATTCAATATTATTTACTTTTCCATAAATAAAATCGTTAATATCCTTCTCAGCCATTCTTCAATGAATTGTCAAGCTTAACAGGCAAAACATGAATAAATACACCAGACAGCACCAGTAACAACAAATTCATGCAAACACAACAATATAATTTAATATTGAGGAACCATACAGCTGTCAGATTATTTGTCAGGATTATGGCATTGAGATTTGTTTCAAAAGATTTTACTCAAATCTGGGATGATACTTGGTGTTGTTTCCTTCTTCGGCAGCTCTACGCGAGGCAAATCTGCTATTTTTACTTCTTTCCTAAATAGCTGTCCTATACTTCGCCCGATCAACTGAAAAAATATAATAGTTACAAACAATTCACTTTTAATATTTGCGGTTTCTTACAGGTCCGATAATTTTCTTAAAGAGATCCTTTTTAACTTTTTCTACTTTGTTTCCTTTGCTGGTCCCACTGGAAATTCTTTCATCTAATTTTTGTAAATCTACTGGATTCACATTAGGTATTTGTTGCATTACATGCAATACATCTGGGAATAACGGTCGCAATAATTCATAAAGTTGCGCCCCTAATGTTAACAGCGATCCTTGATTCGCGTCATGTTGTCCGTGCAAGGTTAATGCTTGTAGTACAGCCATCATCATATGCGCAGCCATGCCACCTGTTAAAGATCCGTCTGCTACTAATAATCTCACTATCGGGCCCGTTAAAAGAGTTGCTTTTGTTGATGCATTGCTATCTATCCAAGATAACGCCCCTAACACAGTTAAAACAAGAGGTTGGCATGTACGCTCGCTTCGAAGTAAAACAGTGCCAAGTTCTGAAATCACTTCATTAGCTAAAGCGTTCCGAGAAGGTGGAGGAGGGGCGTCCATGGATATTTCTTCACTTTCCGCTGAATCAGTAAAACTGCCGCCTATTAAAGCGATTTTAATAACGTCTAAATATTCTCGAGTTAGAGCTCTGGTTAATATGTCGTCCAAAACTTCTTGAGTATCTGCGTTGTCGTCTAGTGCTCCGCTGTCACGAAGTTCGCTGACTTGTTGCCATTTCGCTCCCAAACGGTTCACCACTAGAAAGAATACAATATTTTTAAAAATATAAAAAAAGAAAGAAACGTATCATCACGGCTTATTACCCATTACTGGGTGTACCCTTATGCCCTATTTTTTCACCCGACAACCCCAGCCGCAGTCAATCACAGCCCGATACTGTCATGTGACTGCCTTGGTTTGACATGTGCTATAGTTTTCGTCTGTGCTGGTGCAGCATTTTACTGACAATTTGGATTTGTTGACTTAAGGCAAGAATGACTGCTTTCAAAATAAACAAGAATTTATTTTCTTTACAAAAGGAATTTTTTGTCCTAAATTTAACAGAGAGGCGGCCCATATTATGGGACACTGATCCATTGTTTTCCACGAGTTCACCGTCGTCTGGATCTGTTCTCGCCTTCGATAAAACGTCAAGATGAATAGTGGCGGTGTGGCGGAGCTGGAGCGACAACCGTACCGCACAATATGATTGCAAGAACTGTCACCCGTACCTGCATCCGTCAACCGCTTCGAAACGCGCTCATGTGATCCGGGCTTCAGACCACCAATCTGCTTTTATTCGCAGATTTGTACCGTTGAAAGTATTAAAGCTGTCGTAGAGAAAGCAGCAAAGGGGTCACTTTTGTGCACTATAAAAATTGGAAATAATTTTCAATGGATCTTTTCAATTTTTATTGCACCGTAACGTCATTTTTCAATGCGCCAATGGACCTTTTACATCAAAAGAGAAAGACAAAAATAACATATATGTAGTACGCAGTAGGTTGTTTGCGCGTTGAGGAGACTAGATAGAGTGGCCACCACGTAAGAAAAACGCCATTTACATCATTAGTGCAAAAACCAATTTTTGTCATTGTCCTTAGTTGTCATAGCAACAGTCCCGCTTGTTCACGTGACAAGCCAGTGACTTTTAGTTCTATTGGAAATTATATGTATTTCTAGACTTAAAAAAGGTAAAAATAAATGTATTAAAAAATAGAGTAAGTGTACTATGCTTTGCAGATTAATTTCCGTCAAACAATTTATCTAGATTTTGTACCCGAAAGAGATTAATATTTTTAATTTAATTGATTTTTATACTATCTATATAAAAGTAGATATTTGTATTATTATTGAATTAGGTCGTGTGCTGGCCTAACTTAATGCATCAATTAAATGAAAATCAAAGCAGACTTAGTAAATAGGTAATTAAAAAAGTCTTTTTAGCATATTTACATGTCATTAAAAAATAATTTATAATAATTAAAATAAATATAAAAAAACAATTGAAGTCAAATACGCTTTCACTATGGCGAAAAGTAGAAACAAGTATGTATGCATATTTTTTCATTATTAATAATTTCTTTATAATCAAAGGCAAAATAAATCCTCCTTCTAATCATTTTCCTTGACAACATGGTATCTCCTCCTCCCTAAACTCTATTATGCGAAAATTATTGCACGCATTAACACGTGATTAGTAAGAACCCTTGTACGCTATTGGCCCGTAAGTAAGGGGTCGCCCATAGTAGAAAACCTATATAAATGCTATTCAATAGGGGATGTTATTATGTAAAATTGATGTCAGTGGTTCAATATTCACGCTGGTTTTTCGTATTTTTTTTTATAAATTGTATCATTTTGCCGCATTTTCAGTACTGCTGAAATCACCCTAATAGATAAATTACAAAAATTGGAAAATAAAGCAATGAGAAATATACTTTGTTGTAATAAATACACAAATGTAAAATGGATGCTAAATCAATTAAATTGGCTTAATATTAAAAATTATGTTACTTTCAATACATTAGTCTTTATATACAAATTAACTAAGAACATGTTACCTGTGTACTTAAGAAAGTATATCAATATGTGCAGTAATATACATAGTTATAATACCAGGCAGAAAAATAATTTAGGAGAACAAATTGAGCTGCAACATCCAATACTGTATTCCATAAAGGATTGATAGAATTTAACAAACTACCTGATGATGTTAAAAATGCTAGATCAGTGTCCTCATTTAAATGTAAATTAAAGTGTTTTTTATGTAGATAAGTATAAAGTGTTATGATTTTTTGTATAATTCAATGTATATTGGTTTAGCCATAGGGCTATTAAATAAACCTATTCTATGAGTAATATTTCATGTGGTTTTTTAAATACATCAGATGATGTAAATATTTCTTACGAAAAAAAATGTAAAGTTATAAAGTTTTACGCTGACCGCTCTCGTATGAACGTATCAATGAACGAACGCAGAGCCTGTTAGGGAATTTTCAGGTGATCAGTACGTGTATGTTGGCATAAGGTTGGCATAACTTCGGCGAAGGTTTAGTACATAAGATTCCACTAATAGTGTATTCCGAAATTAAACCACGGTAACCACTGAAAATGGTTACGGTTTAACCGCGGTTACAATGTTACCGACACCGCACTGGAAAAACGGACCAGTTAACAGCTATCCTCAACTTGTCAAATTTAAAATAGTTGTTGAACTTACTATTACTCATCTGTTCTGCTCCAAAATGTAACCACACCACAACCGCCGATCTAGCGCGGTTAGCATGGTTACAGAAAAGTTACCAGCTTTCAGTAACCGCGTTCCGAAAATATAACCAGTTACTGAAAAAGTAACCGCGGTTCAATTTCGAAATACACTATAAGTGGTGCATTGAAAAATAATAATATATGTCATTTTTGTTTATCTCTCTTTCTCTTTTGATGGAAAAGGTACATTGGAAATAATTTTCAGTTGACTTCAATCGGGTTCGAAACCAAGCCGACAGTCACATAACACAGTGAGCAATGAAACTTATTTAATAATTAATGAGAGTTAAAAAATGAAATAAACTTACTGAAGGGGACAAGATGAGCCAAAATCGGTAGCAAAACAGCTTCATAAAACGCTGGTGGACAAGAATGTATAAACGGTTTTAAAAATACTCTAATCACTGGTCGTAATCTATAATCTGGTATAACATGTAAACTAGATAAAACGCTATTAACTACAGCATCTCCCAATAATGGTAGTTGGTACAAGTCTCTTCCCAAGGACGGCCCAGCCGATCCTAACATATGATAGCAAGCCTCGTGTAAATACATCAGAAATCTCTGCATTCTCTCCCCTTGTGTTTGCGCCCCTGAAGCCTCCATAGGGTCCGTATTCACAGAAGTGCCCACCAGACCTAATAAATTTGTACGTTCTAATGTCGACATATTTAAACAAGTAGAGTAACCTTTAGATATTCGAGCTTGGGCTTCTGGACAGTACATCTCATTAAAAATACGCATTAAGTCTAATAAATGTGGCAAAAGTGGAACGACATGAGGAGTAGCCGGATTCCGACAAACCGGATTTCCGGATTCGGTCAATCCGACCACAAATCCTCCTCTAGCTGCCCGTTCTGGGTCGTCGGGCCACGCGCAGCGCTTCACTACTCCCAACAGTAGATTCACACACAAAACAACGTGACTTCGATTTTGACCACAAGCGTCATCTGTTCCCGGAGGAACTGGAGCTTTATCCAAACCAATAAACGACATGAACTGAATTACATTTTTAAACACTCCCGCTTGCGCAATATTTACCCAATGCGCATTCGCTTCTAGAATAACTTCCCCTACAAAAGTTGTCTGTCGTTCGTAGTCACAAAAATGGTTTGATATCAAAAGTAAAGCTTCTTGTAGAGTCACTCTCTCTAACATACTTAGTTGAGATGCTCCAGTTTGCCGTTCTAAATTAGCAACAGTTGCTCTAATTTGATCGAAAACTGGTAATAGTAGAAGCGGGTATTTGAATCCAATTTTAACCATTAAGGATGCTGCGTGTCGTCTTACATTCTTCACAGCTTTTGATCGTGTGTCTTTAGTTTGTCCCGGAGATGAAAACATTAAAACTGAGAATATTTTATCTAAAACTCGGGGTAAAAGTGCAGCACCCGACAACGCGACAGGGTTTACTGAAGGGGCCATATGTCCCGAAGACATACTCAAGAACACAAACAGTGCAGAAATGCATGTCAATAAAGTAGATAGAATCAGTGGATCGTGAGGTTCGTACACCAAACATAGTTCTAATAATCGTAAACCTGCAGCAGTTGATGGGCGTTCCGTAGCTTGCAACACTCGACTTAGAACACTTTCAGTTACATTTGCCAAAGCTTCCCATTCTAAATACAAAGGATCTTGAGAACATAATCCGAAAGTTGTGTTAGGCATCTGCAGGCATTTGTTCATCCATTGCTCCATATACGCAAAAGTTACCAAAGGCGAAACAACGGTAGCTTGTCGGAATGTGTCCAGGAAATCAACACGGCAACGGTAGAAAAATAAAGAAAATTCTTCTTCACTGTCGTAATCCAATTTCAAATAACTAGCCGTATCAGGCGGACTGCAGGGGACTGATGTTACAGGATAAGATACTTTCATAATTTTTGGAGCTGTGCACTGGACCCAACGAGGAATGTAAGATAAAAACACAGGATCACGAGAAACGTGATCGTGTTTCAGCATACTGTTCCAAAGTGGGTTGGCTAAATGCGCTAAAGTTAAACTTGCATGACTTGAAAATGCTAATATGGCATCGAGGTATAGAGAGAAGTTTGTCGGACGACCGACTAAACTTGGATCTTTGCCCCACAGAGCACATAATTGAGAACCCAATCCAGTTAGAACCTACAACATTTTTTATCAGATAAAGTTTAATAAGTACGAAGATAACTTACATGAATTATTTTCTTTTTAAATAAATACTGCTGTTCATTCAATGTGGGACTTTCAAGTTTTGCCGCTGCTAACAAACAATTTGCCGCTTCATCACTAAATAAAATTAACAAGGGTTTTCGCTCTTCTGTACGTCCTTTACGATTTACTATCTGGAACAAATTATGCAAAATTAATTTTGTCCTTGAAAATAAATTTAAAATATCTACCTGTAAAAGACATTCAGCAGCAGAGCACTGAAATGCGCTGTCAGTCAAAAGCAGACACAAAATATGCAAAAGACGACCCTCACGGGCCATAATATGCGTCATGGAGACCCACTCCACAAAACCACCGAGAGTCAGCAGCACGACTTGTACAACTCGACCATGAGCTGCGGCCTTTTCCGTGTCACCAGCTTCACCTCGAGTTCGAAACTGTCCTACGTGCAATTCAATTAATTGTAAAAAGAATTCGAAAATTACTGCCATATTCGTCGTCAATGCTTGATATATATCTTTTCGTCTTTGATTTGATTCTAAAGTCTAAAATGGATAATAGTAAAAAGTTGTTTACAACAGAATATTTGGATTCTTACTTGTAGTAAAGCCACATCTTCTACTAATCGTAAAAAGATTAATAAAACTAATTCAGTCTGTACTTCTCCACAACCGCAAGCATCGGACAGTTCGGCTAGCAATCCAGGCCATTGTTGGGGCCATTCTCGTTTAACCATTTCAACAACTACTCGACTTAAAGCATCTTTCATATGTGGTTCTCCACTTACACCGCCTGCTGCTAATAGTTTCATTGCGTTTTCCTGTTCCAGAAAATATTTAAACCTTTTGTTAACTTCTTTAGGCATAAAATACATACCTTAATAAATAACTTTTCATGTTGAGATATGTGATTCCAACGATATTTCACAGTATGTTCCATCAACTGTAAACCAAAATGCCTTACGACGGTAGAATGTTGTTCACTGCCCGCTAAATAAAGCCCAGCTTGAGCGCATATTGGCGATGTTTCTTTAAATCTTTCACAGGCCGTATAAGCTTCATGACGTGCAACTTGCGATGCAGTTGCACTCATCGTGAGCTCAACCGCACGAGCAAGTTCTTCAGCCAAAAGGGCAACATTTTCCCCAGACATTGTTCACTACCCGTAATCAAGCTCCAGATTGCTAAAATCACAATTCATTTATATGTGTAAAAAACAATATCGTTAAAACAGCATGGCCCATATTGCACATGTGAATTGCACCGTGTGTTCGTCATCTAAAGATGAGTTAATATGAGGCAATCACTTACTTAACTAAATTAAACACGAATCAAATGTCCATACTCAGGAATTCAATATTTACAAATATTTTAAGACCGGCAACTGCAGCGTATCACAAGCATAGAAATCGTTCAAAACAAAAAGGTTGTGTTGCAAGTATTAAATATACATCCCTCTCAAGCATTTCATCTGTGAGCATGCGCTTTTTTATATTTTGATGTGTACCTCTAAAGGTGCGTACTCACTGCAACATTTTGCCCCGAATGAGCGGAGATTTGAATAGTGAGTCCAAAGGGGCGAACTGAGCACATGCTGTGAGTAGCTCATCCCGATTCTCACAGTGTTGGTAAGGTTGGTACAACAACAAAGCACTTGAATGTTGCGCGCGCGCTCAATATGGTCGTGTTGGGTTCGAATAGTTGTGTGCGGGTCATTCAAATGCTGTCCAAAATGAAGTAGTTACAAGAAGTAAAAAGCTAATCTTTCTTCAGATGTATTAGATTTTCCAAAGGTGAGATCTTTTATGCAATTTTATCTTGAACGGAAATTAAAATTAAAAATCTGCTGAGGACATTCTGGTGAAATTTCGAAACTGATCACTTCCTAGTTCAGCATTTAAATATTTTAATAGTCATTTGTAGCACTAGTCCAGAAACTGCAGTTCTACAAGTGTTTGAGAGTGCGAGACCTTTAAATACGAGCTTTCGCAAAACAGTTTCTGGAGGTGTACACAACATTTTTGTGTGGATTTCTCCATAAATTTATTAAATTAATTTCTCTGTAGTTTATTCCATTTTATATAACCTAAAAAAATTCTTGTGGCCAGCACATAACCTCCCGCCAATTCCATGTATAAAACAGCAATGAGCTTTAAGTAAAATATCACTTCCGGTTAATCATTTTATAAACAAAATCAAATTTGTTGTTCCAATAAATAAAAAAGTGTGTAATATGAAATTTTTGATTATATTTTATTGTTTTTCCTCAATAATCTGTTAAGAGCTCCAAATTAAGTACCACTTCCGGTTTATCATATGTAGTCAAAATCTGATATGTTGTTTTAAATTATATATGAGTATTAAATACCAAATTTGAAAAGTTTTGGATAATATTTTAATATATTTTTTCAAGAAAATCTGTTCAGAGCTTCAAGTAAAATACCACTTCCGTGTATCAATTTTAGAAAAAATCTAATATGTCGTTCTCATTAAGTATAGAAGTCTTAAATACTAAATTTGAAAAACTTTGGATTATATCAATATATTTTTCAAGAACATCTGTTCAGAGCTGCAAGTAAAGTATCACTTCCGGTTTATCAATTTTAACAAAAATTTAATATGCTGTTCATCTTGATATAGAAGTCTTAAATACTAAAAGTGAAAAGTTTTGGGTTATATTTTAATACTTCAGCTATCAAATTTTACCAAAATCTAATCAACTTTTTTATATTAGTGCAGAAAGCTTAAATATGGAAAATATAAATTATTGGAAGTTTGATATGACATCATTGATGAAAAAATCGTCAAACACACACACACACACACACACACTCACATACATACATATATATATATATATACAGTGTGTCCCATTTAGAGGTGCCACCATTGGGATCTCGAGAACTATAAGAGATACGATGTCGGTTAAATGGAACTTTTTGTGCACCTTTGGGAGGCCATCTCAGATGTGCTTTTGTGTTTCCAAAAATTCTCATAGGGCACTAGATAATGACGAAAAACTGAATATTGTTGATTTTTTTTCTTCAAATAACTTCTAAACTATTAGTAATGGGGTATTCCACCATAACAACAAAATTAAGAAAATTTCAATTTAACATAAAGTATGGCTCAATAAATAATAGTTAAAACAATGAAAACATTTTTTAAATAATTACTTTACGAGATATTTCACATTTGCTAAAAGAGAAAATTGACGTCATACAATTGCTATCCTTCTCTCGCAGCGTACTCAGAGCAGTGTGTGTGAGAAAGACAAGTATAGAGGAAATGTGACGTTACACTGATTTCTCGAAAATAAAATACTCTGAAACTAGGAGCAATTAAGATTTTTTAATACTATGAATTGCTTCAAAACTGAATAAAGTTTTATTTAAAATAATAAAAAAAATTGAGTGGAATACCCCATTGAGAAAAACGTTTCAAATACAAAAGATAGATATTTTTATTAACTAACCAGTGACGTACTAAATAAATTTTTATAACCGTAAATTTTTGAGATATAACACAAACTTATATTTTTTTAAATGAAACCCATATCTGATTTTAGCCTCAAAAAAATCATTATTTTTTTCTCTTTTCTATATACAGTATATATACATACATCATTGTAAAAATAACAAAAACGTATTGTGGTTGTGGGGACCCTAATTCGTTCTTATTCACTGAAAACTCACTATCGAATTTTTGAACCGAAAACGTTACCTCCCTTACCTACGGTATGACACAAAGTAAAAAGATAGATTAGACTATAGGCCATCCAGCGAATCAAGCGGTTTACGTCATCGTTTAGGGATTTTTGAAATTTTCTTTATTTTTTTAAATATATTTTATTAACGGTATTTTAATGTTTTTTTTATTATTACCATGTATTTGACACCTTTAATAGAAATAATTATATTTGGATATATGATTATTAAGTAAAATTTTGTAAATTTTTGCAAAATGACGTTTGATTAATTTTTTTTAATATTGGTAATTCTGAACATGTATATTACTAAATATTATATGTCTATATTATACTTTTCAACGTGTATTGTGATATCATTTTGTTTTTGGTTTCGTTGTTCATTGTCAAAATGTCAAATGCTCTGTCATGTCAAATTCAAAAGCTTGTAGTTAATTTATTGACTTATTTTGAAAATGAAAAATAGATTGGTGGGTTTTTACTTTCACTGAAATCTAATATTGAGGTAATATTTGGTTCTATTTGTTAGTAATAATTTGAAAATTAAATCTATATGTACAGCGTATGGCAAACGCTATACGCAATGTATAGAAACAGTGTACGGTATGCAGTATTCTGTATTTTTTTAAGGATCTTACATAATACTAGATAGTTTGTTGTATATACTACAAGAATGAAGTATTTATAACGGCGTAAGCAGTATCGTTCAGAATATTTTAAATAAAATTGGATTTCGCTGGAAAAATATTATACCAGACGAGTTTGTAATAAAAATTTGGGTTTATGAAGGTAACCCACAGATTTTAATCCGTTTTACATGATCATGTAAACTTTTTAACATATGACGTCATTGTTTCTAGTGATATTGTATTTATGACGTAAACCGCTTGATTCGCTGGATGGCCTATAGACTATATTTTAAGATATAAACTATTGACATTAGAGTAGACTTCGTAAAAATGAGGATTAGCTTAAACTTTTTCGATCTGTACATATTTATGTAAAGTGTAAGTAATAGTTTTATTTAATTTACTTGTGTATTTTATAAAGATACTAATCACGATTAGACAAGATTAAGCGCAAACAATTAAATTTTTAAAATGTAAGTAATTTTTTTTAAACATAATTTTTATAATTGTAATTTTGTTTTGTGCAATAATGCCCGCTTGCACAGCTGACCCTTAAATTTTAAGTGTTCCTTAAATTGACAATATCGTATCGAAACGAAACGTCAAATGTGTAATTGAATATCGCTGTCAAAATTTCGATTTGCATTGTTTTTTCTAACTTAAAATTTAAGTGTCAGCGGTTTATTATTGCGAGTAATATTGTGCAGTCAACATTTTTATATTGGGTAGTACAACTTCTACTGGGCTGATTTGTTTTTTCTCTAAATGCACGGACTCTAAGTTGACACTGGCACTGTGCGTTAGTTATTTATGCAACAAGTATAAAAAGTATAGACTTATTTCACTCATAGGATTTGACGAACTCACCTGCGGTTCGTTCGGTCAAATTTTCCTATTCATGTGTTTGAAACATTTTTGTGCGTTGTAAAGGCCTATTTATAATAAAGTAATGTTAAACGCAACGCAACGACGCAACGTGACCATTAACGTAAACACAAAATCTGCGAATCTGCCAAAGGTAGCACTTCTAATCAATCAGAAGAATTCGGTATATTTCTTTGAAATTCGGGTCACTTTTATTTATTGCCTTTATATAGCATACGTAAGTATAAATAAGGTTAATATTATAAAATAATTTAAATAGAAATGGACAGTGACGAAAATATATTATTTATTTTGTAGATGTGACAGTTCATGACCATGTCGATAATACAGATTGCAATCTGTATAACTCTTTGTATATACATATCTCTGCTTTTCATAAAGATTCTAAAACCGCTGCAAACGTACCAGTTCATGACGTCACACATCTAGTTCTTTTATTCAATTTTTATTAATGACGTGCATTGGCTGCTTAAATGATTTGGATATAAATTCCTTAATGGCCAGTTGCACCGCTTACCCTTAACCTTTAAGTATTCCTTAAATTGACAATATCGTATCGAAACGAAATGTCAAATGAGTAATTAAATATTGCTGTCAAAATTTCGATTTGCATTTTTTTGTTTAAGCCTAGCTTAAAATTTAAAGATCAGCGGTGCAACTGGGCTTAAATCGTGTATTTTATTTTGCTTCTCATACAAAACAAACTTGGTAAAGATGGCGCGGGTTAATTGAGACCTGAGACATTTGAGACTAACCTCCTATGCGCAGAACGCAGAACCTAAAACTCGTACATAGACGGGTCGAAATGTACAAAATAGGGGAGTTAGGATAGTGACGTTTTGCCGAATATGTACAATAATTTGTTATCTATTTACTAATAATTATTTTATGCTATTACTAAAACAAAAAAAAAAAAAAACCACTCCAACTTTTAAAATTGCTAAAAAAGGGAAGGGGATGCATTTACAAGTCAAATAAATTGTAGTCGATGTTTCCAGATTGGCTAGTACGCACAGTGCCAGTGTCAACTAATGCCCGGTTTCTCCACAGCAACTTAAGTTGTTGATTATTAAAGTTCTACTTAATTGTAAGTAGGACTTATATCTCAATTGCGTTGCACCAGCAAATTCAAATGCGAACTGAACTTATGTCACAAATTACATTGGCAACAGCGTAATGTTGTTCTATGATTGGTCAATTTGAAATTTAGCGATTCAAAATAAAATACCGGCTGTCAAATGTCAAAGCTGTCAATGTGTTTAACAGGGTTTATATTTGTATTCATTCAACAATATTCGATATGGATTTACTGGATTTCCCTAATTTTGACGACGTTAACGTCGTGGATACTGTGATGGAAGTCGATATTGTCGAAAATGGTAGGACTCCGCGACAAATCAGTAACAGAATTGATTTGTTCCAAATATATAATTTATTTTTAATTTTTTTATGTAGACCACCGCCAGTCTTATAAACTGAAGCCTTTTTCATCGATGTCGTCTCCCTTGCGTCAGTCTCCATATTTGCACACATTTTATTGCCAATGCTGCGGCAATTAATTTCCAGGTGTTATCTTTTTGAATATTGGACATGGACACCGCAAAGATTTTTTAATTTTCAATATTCTCTTTAAATCTTCGTTTCTACAATCTCACAGACCAATTTTCTTCCTCTTTGCTATAATTTAGAAACCGGGCATTAGAGTCCATGCATTTAGAGAAAAAACAAATCAGCCCAGTAGAAGTTGTACTACCCAATATAAAAATGTTGACTACACAATATTACTCGCAATAATAAACCGCTGACACTTAAATTTTAAGTTAGAAAAAACAATGGTCGCGTTCAGCACCTCTCATCGCTGGCATCGCTGACCCCCGAAGTTTGACGAACACAATGAATGGACGAATGTAATTGGTCCAGCAATTGCATTCGGGAATCATCGGCCCACAGCGGTGCTCATCGCTGCCAGCGCTGCCGGGGTGCCGAACGCGCCCAATGCAAATCGAAATTTTGACAGCGATATTCAATTACACATTTGACGAAGGGTCAGCTGTGTAACCGGGCATTATTGCACAAAACAAAATTACAATTATTTATTTATTTCTTATTTTCATTCATAACATATATTCACTTTCAGGATTTGTTACGTAATAGTTATTTATGCAACAAGTATAAAAAGTATAGACTTATTTCATGAATAGGAAAATTTGACCGAACGAACCGCAGGTGAGTTCATCAAATCCTATGAGTGAAATAAGACACTTTTTACTCGAGTTGCATACAATTTTTTTTACCTCTGCAATAAAGGTGTGAAAAAAAGTGCCGTAAAGTTTCATTATTTCACTCCGTAGTCCACTTTTTTCACACTTTTATTGTGTTAAAAAAAGACATATTTATAAATCCATTTTAATGAAAGAAAAGTGCACTTTTTATAACATACATAAAAAAATACTATAACTTGGCTTAAATTGACAATATTGCATCGAAATGAAATGTCAAATGAATTATAATTATTTAAATTTAACGGCAATATACATATTAATATGTATATTGCCGTTAAATTTTTTTTAAGCCTAGCTTAAAATTTAAGCCTTGTTGGTGCAACTGGGTAATAAAGTTGGAACTTATAATATCCTATAATACAATGTAGTCATTTAAGTTACAATAATTAAAGATTTAGTCCTAAAATTTAAATATTTTGCTAATTCTTGTGTTGAAAATAGCCCTAAATTGACATATGTATCACCAGAATAGTAATGCCATCTTCTTTTGCCGGACTAAACCTGTAAATTTTCCGGATGATTTGGAGTTATGTAATACTACTTATAGCGGACCGAGACACAAAAAACTATTTGGTTACTTCTGATACGGTATATTTTCTTCATAACTTTTAGTATGCAGTACAATTAATAACAAGCTAATTAGGCATTTATTTTATTCTCCGTGATTATTCTCGTCTTAGTACGACCGATACTCATACTTATTTAGATCAGTGCTCATGCGGACCTCAAACGGACTAATTTTAGCCTGAGTGGCTCTCGAGCCAGTTGGAAATATGCGCTAGCGGTAGTGAATACGCGCCTTTATATTTTGTTGTATACCAACGTGGGTTCCTCCAACGGATGATACGTTGGATTGGAATATAAAAAATTATCGTATTTACATTTATAAATATCAAATTGAGATATTTTTGTTAAATATATAATTTACATTGTATAATATAATAAAACAATAGATTTCTTATTACAAAATATGTTAAATATATGGATTGAAGTCGAACCCATGTCAAGCCGTTAAAGAGAAACAAACATTGAAGAGGAACTATATCCAAAAGCCGGTTATTTGAAAACATTGGTTTAGAATTGAATAATGACACGACAAATTATTGAAGTCCAAATGGCAGAAGATACTGTAAAAGATATTAATAAACCAACTTATGTTAAAAAATTCGATGATCAAATATATAGTGTACAATTTTCTCCGTATGAATTGTCCCACGATATTCTTTGTATAGCATTTGGAAAGAAAATTTGTATAGCGCAAGTAAAATTTCAGGTAAATCTATAAGTTTGTTTGATATGTATTAAATTTAATTATGTATACATTATTTGTAGGATGATTTCGAATTTAATATACTTGGTGAATTTAACCATGAAGTTCAATGTACATGTATTGCATTATCCCCACAAACACATCTTAATATGTTACCAAAAGTTTTGCAGTTCTGTACAGCGGGAGATGATTTTAAAATAAGGTTCTTTAAGAGTGATTTAGTAAAAAATAATACGTTTCAGGTAACATTTTTGAGTCAGTATAAGGCTTGTATAATCATGTACGTTTTTGTAGATTTTGAATGGCCATAATAGTTACATAAACGATATATGTTTTGAATCAGAAAATAATTTTCTAGCATCTGTTAGTGACGATCAAACTGCAAGAGTATGGGATACTAACGAGTGCTCTTCTTTCACAGTATTTTATCTAACCTCACCAGGTATGAGACAAATTTGAAAGTTTAATTTAGTAGTAATACAAATATTATAGGTGTATCTATTTGTTGGCACAATGAGGATAATGCTAAGTTAATGGTTTGTGAGAAAAATGGAATCATAAGATTTTATAATGTTCATTCCCAACAACCGATATTATCGTTGGAAAATAATTCTCCTGTCTCTTTTGCTCATTGGAGTCCCTCTGATTCTCAATTAGTAGGTGCTATTCAGCAAGGAGAATTAGTTTTATGGGACTTGACTCGCCCTAGGTAACTAAATCATCTTTAAACATAGAATATATCAAAATTAAAATATTAATTTTAACAGTCGTCCTGCACATACCAAAGTCATCCACGTAGATGGTGGCGGCCATATGCAGTTCAGCCCTCTTGGAAATCTCGTTGCTACTGTGAATTCTTGGACCTCTTATTTAAAAATAACTCAATTACAAAATGGACAAACTAAACTGAACGCTCAAGCATTACTTCCCACTAATGCAACATGGCATTATCGGTTGCCTATTGTTTGCATTGGAGATGACAGGAATATTTGTTTTTGGAAAATTGATCCTAATTAATAATTGTTGTCATTATTCTTTTGTTAACTGCCAAACTTTTGTATTTTTTCTAAATAAAGATGCACGTATAAATTTTTTTTCTGTGTAATTTTTGATACATTATATCAAATTTTAAGTAGAAAACCCAAATACAACTCTTCAAAATGTCGACAAAGGTATTTATAACACGAAAATAATAAATTTCTAGACTAGTATAGATTAGGTATAAATTTTAAGAGCGATGTGTTTTTTGTGAATGATGTTTAAACGACTGTTACATTTCGACTTGTCCAAGTAAGAATTTTAGTTATTCCGCATTCAAGGTCAGTGTCAACTTAACGTGCGGCAGCTGTACCCTCGAAACGTCAGTTTTATAAGAATAAATGCTGTATGATAGATTTCGAGAGACTGTGGCAACATCAGAAACTAATAAAATTATTCTTTCAATGTTTTTATATAGGATAATAATGGTAATGGAGGAAGTAAACAAAAATTACAAACTATACCTTTCGATCCTCGCTTTCCAAATACAAATCAAACGACAGCATGTTTCGTAAATTACGTGGATTATTACCGTTGCTTAGACGCTTTACCAGATGATGCTAGATGTGATATATTGAGGAAGTTTTTTACTACAATTTGCCCCAATGGTTGGATACAACAATGGGATGAAATGCGGGAAAATGGAACGTTCCCGAATCCCATTGTAAGGGTGCCCAAGGATTATTGTGATAAAAAAGAAACGACGGGCCATAAGTGCAAGTAGTTATATCAACATATGAGTATTTATTTCGTTATGAAAATACATTCTTTTCATTAAAAATATATGTATAAATAATTTATGTGCATGTTTATATTAAAAAAATAAAGTAATTTAAAGAAAAAAACTCTGTGGTGCAATATGAACAAATTTACTTACTAACGTAAGAGAAATTGGCACTTTGGCTGACGGGAAGTTGGGTGAGATCACACAGAACACAGAGCGACCTACAACACAACAGTCTAAAGTCTAGTCTGTTATTGCATTGCCACAATGTTGGAAGGTGCAGTCGGGGTCTCTGCATTCGCCCAGCAAATCATACGGACACAGAATGGACAACGGGTTGCGGTCCGGCTGCTCTCTGAAACACATAACCTTGGAGACTGGTTTTATTATTATACTTACAATTCACACCTCTTTAGTTGGATGTGATCCAATGGAGAACTATATTTCAATATACTACACTCTTTCTTCTCTTCCTCCGAAATTTCTTCAATTTCCATATCCTCGGGTTCCTGTATAATTGTTTTATCTTCTTCTGGGACATGCTGATCTTGATCTTGTGTTATGGCACTCAGATCACAAGGGATCTGTTTCGATTCTTCATGTAACAAAGCCACTTTGTTAGGTGTCGATGTGCAAACGGGCGGATTGTTATTTTCTTGTTCTTGGTCCAAACTGCAATGTAATAGTATCGTGCTGCAAAATAGCTACTTAACACTAACACAATGTTAACAAACGATAAATATATTCTCAAAAAGCTGCAACACAAATATGAATCTGATGAATGGAAAAGAACTAACCGTTTATCTATAAGTGATTTTTCTGTAACTAATTGCTGCATCAAAATGGTGTAGGTTTGGTGACTGGACGTCAATATAGCCCTTGCGTTTCTTAAATCGTTGATTAGCCTCTTGACTTCCGTTTGAGCCTTATCTCTCACAACACGGGCCTCGGAAACCTTCGTCATAAGTGGCCCAAGCTCTTCATACTTACCTTTTGCTTGCAACCTGTAACTAATTATGTAATTATCTCCTTATTTACATTTATTCTACAGACTTTTCACCTGTCGTCTTTATTATTTAGTTTTTCATCAGTTTTTAGTGTAGTTTTTGGTAGATATGATATGTTCGTTACGTGTTTATCATTTATATTATTAACTAGTTTTAATTTATTTTCATCGGGATTAATTATTTTTTTAGTTCTCGGGAATGTTTTTAATTTGCTTCTAGTTAATTGTTGTAGTTTTCGTTTTAATCGTCGATATTCCAGTTGTTGAGATTTTGGAAGATGAGAAATATCACTTTTATACTCGGCATCAGATTTTGCTCGTGCTTGTTGTAGAAATAATGATAAACTTTTATCAAATAAGTCTTTACTTTTAACAACTTTTTCAGTGGGTTTCTTTTCAACTTTTGTTTGATCACAGTCAGAATCGGAATCCGAGTTTAGATTAATAATAAATCTATTACTAGGTACGGAAGGCAATTTAAGAGTATTTTTGGTATCACTAGGATTTGTTACGGCTTTAGAAATAATATTATTAGATTTATTTGTATTAGTATTATTTTTATTAATTGAGTTATTAATTTGTTTAGCACTTTTCTTATCAGCAATCTTTTTTGAAATATTTGCTAAAAGCATAGCGCGTAATATATCTTCGTCATCATCAATATTATTTTTCGTGCTTTCTGCTTTATCAGTTTTTAAATGCTTATTACTATTGTTATCTACATTGTTTTCAATATTTTCTTGATTTGATATCGTAGATATAAGCATAGATCGTAAAATTGCGTCATTTTCATTATCAGATTTTTCTCCAACTTTTTGTTTTTTATCTTGATTTGAAATGCTTGAGAGAAGCATAGCCCGGAGAAATGCTTCATCTTCGTCTATATTCAATTTTGCATTATCTTTTTCTTCATTAACTACATTACTTTTGCTATCTCCATTTTGTATTTTATCTGGCTTTGTTTCCGTTGATTCATTTGTATTTTCAATAACATTTTCTTTTATCGCAGGCTCAGTTGTCATTTTTTCTACGTCATTTTCAGCATCAGCAGATTGTGTCTTTTTCATTTGTTCCTCTTTATTTTTTCGTCTGTTTTGATGCTTTTTAAGAACCGCAGATTGTAAAGCTACTAATCGTAATTCTATTAGATCTTTGTCTGTTAATATCGGTTCATCTTTTTCACTTGCACTATCCTTTTTTGATTTAGATTGCAAAGCCAAGTCACGTAAAGTATCTAAGTCGTTATCTTCGGAATTGCTATTTTTTGAACCTTGTGAATCGGGTTCAATCATACGTTTTATTCTAGTACGTAAACTGCAGTTAGGAAGTGATTGTGATTTGTTGATTTGAACTGCATCTCTCAATTGCCTTAAAATATGTTTGTTTTGCTGATAATAATCTGAATCTTCAGAACTACTTGATACATTACTGTATTCTTTACGTAAGCTACTCGTTCTACGTCGAACTACGCGCCTTTCTGATAATTTTCTTACTCTTTTGATGCCTGTTTGTTTTCGTTCTTCTCTTCTATGCCTGTGTTTCCGACTAACATCGTGATTCAAATCTCTTGATCGTGCAGCAATGAGTCTTTCATATCTTAATTCCTTGTCGTCTGTATCGTCACTGACACTGGTCAGCGACAATTCTCTGAAAGGTTCTCGGTTTGTAGATAAGCAAGGTGACTTACCCGACAAAATAATCGGTATCGGCACCATCGACAGTGAACTATTATCCGAAACATCTTCCAAATCTTCGTCTGTTAATTCTCCTTCTTCTCGTTCCATTTCAATAATTTATAATAATAAAAATAGAACACGAAATAAAATTGGTAAAAGAGTACCTATACACTAAAAATATTAACTACTCCGCTGCAATTAACAAAGTAAAGTACTTAAAACATAATATCAAACACTAGCAATCTGTTAACACATAATTAGTAACTACACGTACCACTTAGGTGTCCAAAATCGTTAGAAAAATTATTATACTTGAACAATATGCTTCTTCAGCACAATGACTAACAGAACTGACGAAAGTGACATCTGCAAGCAACAATCAAGATAGCGCAGTAAGCGCTCAACTTGTTTCAGTAGAAAAACGTATATAAGAGTAAATTATAAATTATGTTAAGATTAAATATGTTCAGTAGATTGAATAATAATTAAAAGTAATAATAGTAATGTATATATGTAAATAATACTTACATAATTTAAATATATGTTAAGTAGAGCTTTGAAAGTTCAAATATATCGACGTATTTTCTTGTAATTATTATCATTGACTGTACAATTTAAAATACGAACAAAACGAAATGTTTTTATTGGTTTAAAATATTTAGTGTACATATTTCTCGAAATTATTGGCTTGTAATTCAATTTGTTAATATGTAAGGCATAGTATCTTATATTGATTAAGAATAAAGTCTTGAAATATATGTAAAATGTATCATTCAAAATCATATACCTTAAAAACCTCATAAATCATAAAATTACAAAAGTCAATATTCCTAACCTATTTGTTTTCAAAGTACAGCAAAATGTCAGAACATTTCCTTCACGTGTGTACTTATCCAGGCTGTGAGGCCAGGTTTCAAAGGCCTTCCAAGTTAAAAGTTCATATAAGAAAGCACACAGGAGAAGTAAAGAGATATTAGGCAATCATTTTATAATTTATATACTCATGGCCAATTTTAGCGTCCCTTTACTTGCGATGTTGAAGGCTGCAGCAAAACATACACAAATGAATCTCATTTACGGCGACATAAACAAAGGACTCACATGAAAGATACACTTGCTAATGTTAAGTGTATATGCCCAGTGGAAGAATGTGGAAAAGTTTTTTCCAATATAGATAATATGAAACGGCACAAAGCAAATATTCATGACAAAAAGGATTACGTTTGTCTTATATGCAATGAAGGATTTCACAAGAAACATAAGCTTCGTGTTCATATGGAAGGACATACAGGACTTTGTGAATATAGGTAAAATATATACGATATATATCAAAAATCCGAACATAGGAATCTGTTTATTAGCTAGCATTACTTCCCATTTAATTTTAGTAAGCTTTGCAAATAGGATTTTATATCAAAACTGAATTTTTTGGTGGCAAAATTTTTAAATTCATGCCATTGAATATCTAGTTAACTTAATCCAAAATAGATCTAGTATGCAATTTTAAATTTTAATGTCGGTGTAGTTGTTAAGTATCATGTATTTTTTTTTTTCGATTGACATTAAGTGTTTTTTTTTTGACAGCCGATAGTCTGTAAAATTTCACTTTTACTGCCTATTACATAGCAACCGCTATACAAACGCATAGCAACATAATTTGATGGCAATAACTTTCAAAATAGGTATTATATAAAATAATGTATTCAACACGGCACTAAACACAGATTTACAGCATAGACAGCGTTCATTGAAATGGCAGCCTGTACTGTAAATTTAGTATTTTAGTACCTAGTTAAACAAATAACTGGTAATAGATCTCTAGTATGCAATTTTAAAAAAATGAATGTCGGCTTATTATTAAATACCACTTGTTAAATATTTTTGTTTTATTACTTGGTTTGAAATAATCGTATATCTATTTTTACTATGTTTTTAAATCAAAATATTTCGGACGTTAAAGGCGAAAGTTCACAAATTTTGGCAAAAAATTGCAAAATTCTATGCTTTAAAATTTCATGTTCGGAGTTTTGATAAATATTCTGCATAGACATCTGTGAATGAAATTAATAAACAATTTTGTAGATGCGAATTTTGTCCAGCTACTTTTCAAAATAGAACAGAATATAAAAAACACAGATATAATCATAAAACATATACGTGTTCTTGTGGCGAAGAGTTTTATAGATGGTCTATTTATCTCAAACACCGAAGGACTGATCATATGCAAAGTAAAAGTTTTATAATTAAATTATTTTGTGCATTATAGCTACATCATATAATTTTTTAGTGCATGTTTGCAAATATTGTACAAAAGTATTTGTACACAAGAATAATTATACAATGCATGTGAAAACACATGAAGAAAAACGTACTATATCTGAATGCCCTATTGAAGGTTGTACAAGGTATAATTTTATTACTTTTTCTTATCCTCTTTTTTTATTAAATTGTATCTTAGGGTATACTACTACGAAAAAAATCTTCGTGAACATATTCGCACATTTCATTTAAAAATTAAAAAACCATTACCACCGTCTAAACAAAAATTAAAAGACGCGAGGCAGGGCAGGGAAAGAAAACCACCAAAAACTCTAGCAACTGGAAGAAAGCCAAGAAAAGACAGAAAAACCATAAAGCAAAGTACTGCTTTAAAAATGGTCGGATTGAAGGTTCCGTACGAAGCAGAAAAAGCTGTATTACAGGGACGTCAAATAGAAGGCGAGGTTTCAGATTCGTTCAGCTACAGCGATTACAGTGATATTGATGTGACCAAAAAGAAGACAACGGGTCAGCCCTCGGCTTCATTTCCCACACCCGTAGCGATTTCTTCAGACAGTGATAGAGGAAGTATACTAAGGTCTACGTTGACAGGACCTATACCAATATCTTCGGATAGTGATTGGGAACGAAGTGTAGTGAAAGAATGCCCATCTTTTAATTTTGAAGTTATGGGATTAGATATAAAACAAGAAATTTTGGACCCTAGTGATAATCAAATGACTGATAAATTACAAATGCCTGCCCCTCCTCTACCAGAAAATGTAAATATCAATTCAGAAGCAGTAAATTAATATTTAAAGCACGATTAAGACTTATTTATGTAGTATTACATTGTGGTTTTGGGCTCACTGCACAAATTGTATCAAAAACAGTTGTAGAATTTAAAAATATATAATTCCTCAACATATTTTCGAGGAAATTTTGTTAATATTTTTATTCTTAACAAAATATTTATACTCTGTTTACATAGCAAGTATTATTTCCTATGTATTATGCTTATTTTTAAAATAAAATATACTTATCTCGAATTCTTTAGTATGCGCATGAGCGAATTTAAAAAACAACCTGCCGAAATTCGTGAAAAAAATAAAAGTATGGCTCCAAATCTACCTGTGACATTGAAATGAACGCGTCTTTTGTGTTAGCGAGTGGGGCGTGCAAAACAAGTTGCGTCTGGGAAAGAAAATCGCTGTGATATCATTTGTGTAATACTTGACTCTAAGCAAGTTCTGAGTCACTTTCTCACATGTGGAATCTAAGAAGTGCATTGTTGCGCATTCAAAGTTGCCATTTATTATTCAGCTTATTTTAAACAACTTAAAATGTAAGTATGAATTGTTTTGTTTACGAAAAATTTTTTATTTACATACATAACCAATTTTTTTTTACTAAAAAGTTATATGTAATTCATTATAATTTACTTTCTCGACCGCGCGTTAAAATTTCGATAGTGAAAGTTTAAAGTAGAACGCGTTCCTCATTTGTTAAATAGGCGTTGACAAATAACACTAACATATCATATAAATATTTAAAACAATGAAATATAAAAGTGTAAAATTTTGTTTACTAAACAATTTTTTAAACATTGTTATCAATGCATTCCTACATATTCATAATCAGTTTTTCATTACATTACAAAAAAAATATATAAATGCTAGTCATACTAAGAAAGTGTTAATAATAATAAATATTCTAAAGTGATGTAATCTCGCTTGTAATAATATTCTATTCGTCCCTGATCTTATATGCAACGTCCGTTTATATGACCTACTTATGTTACACCTGCAGAGGTAACGTAAAAAACTATGTTTACTTCTGCCGGTCAGCTAATTATGTATGCGAAGACAATCCTAAGCACTTATTTAAATCGAAGCACTTAAAATTGTTGCGCAAACTCCAAAATAGACGGAAAATTGCTTGGGAAACCAAATTTGCTTTTCATTTAGATCATTCAACACGATGGGGTACGGACAAGAAATGGATGGATGCGGGAAGTTTATCAAGATCAGCATGTTCATTGTCAATTTTATCATTTTTGTAAGTGTTTATACTTCATCCAAGGTTACATTGTTTATATTCTCTTATTTTTTTTTTTTCAGATTGGAGGATGTATAGTTTTGGGATTAGGTATTTGGACCATTGTGGATAAGGCGTTCGTAACAGAACTTTTGGGGACTAATTTGTTTATCGGAGCCGCGTATGTTCTGGTTGCTACAGGAGCCGCGGTTTGTATAGTTTCGTTCTTAGGATGTATAGGATCTGCACGTGAAGTACGATGCATGTTACTTACAGTAAGTATTATTCACATGTAACAATAATAATTTTAATAGATAAGAAAATTATACAGTTTAGATACTGTGCGGTCGCAATACTAATTTAAGTTTGTTTTATATATGTATTTTAGATACATATTTATTACTTGTTTGTTTAATTGCAAATTAGTTTTATTACTTCGAAAGAGCAATAAAACTTCAACTAATGTTAAAGATTTATTTAAATAGTGTAGTAGCAAATTTAAACATATCGTACTTATTTTCCACAGTTAATTAATTCCAATTAGTTACATATTTTTAAATTAGAGTCATCATATTTATGATCTAGTTAACATACGTAGTTGCTTTTATAAAATGATCTTGAATAAAATTTTACAAATGTTTTGTTTTGACCACCGAGAAATACCAACCAGTGTTTTAGTCGAATTTAAGTCTCTTGAATATTAATAAAAGTAATATGAACGTAATGCGATCATTTACCATTTTTCATTATTTCTTTTTATAATTTTTGAGTTATAATATAGTTAGAAAAATATAAAAGCGCATTATTTCATCAAATTCTTTGGGGATAAACGGCACTTTGAAAAAACCATGTATAAAACCGCGTTCAACATATGGGCCAAAGTTTTTACTGCACTGATCGGCAAGGAAAATAGATCATTTTTTAAAATAGTAAAATGTTGATATAAAATTTATATACCTGAGTATTTACTACAAAAACTTACATCTCACTACTTCTTAAAAATAGGATTAATATATTTCAATATTAATATTATTTGCCTCTATTATAACCGAATAATTAAATTGATAATATGTATATCTTTGTTTCTTTTAATCGCTTGTTTTATTCTTTATTTGTCATTTTAGTACGTTCGAAATATCACAAAGCGCAGAAACTTAAGTTCCATTACTTAAGATGAAAGAAGTTAAAATTGCATAGCTACATACCTAAAAACTATATTTTAATAGTGCGAAAAGACCGTAATTGAAAATAATTAATAATTATTATAAAAAAAATACGATTAAATAACAATTATCTAAAAAAGGCTCGTTTTTTATGCCGGTCAGTGTTTTTAAAAGTGGTGAATATTGTTGAAAACATATTTTTTTTAAATAATGCTGTTCAAGAACGCATAAATTCGTGACGTCAGATATGTTCCACGTAGAGCCGCCTTTTACTTTTATTGCACCTGTTTTGGGATCATTATTTCAAACACATACCCTACTTTTAATTATGATTCATATCTGGTTGATTTCATATCTATGTTTGACGTTACAATACTTGCCGTACTTTTGTTGTTTCAAATTTGTTAAAAAAATCGTATGTAAGAACTGTTAAGAATTTTAACTTAATAGGGGATTCCACTCATATCGAATTTTTATATAAATTATATACATAATTATTTCTTCCCATATCACTGCGTTATTGACGCAAATTTATTTTCTATATGTTTTATCACTTTTTTTTATAAATGCTACAATATATTACACACTTTCAAAACGCGCGGATTTTTCCGAGCTTGATGACGCAATCGAACCCGGCTCTCTTTTATTGGCCGACCCTATAAGTAGGCGTTCCTATCATTAAACCAGAATGTTCCCCTGATGTATTTGGTTATGAGGTTATGCGGCTACACGCTATTATTTTTACAAATACTAATAAACGGGAATGCCTTCAACACCCGAATATTCAAAACCAGAATATGCATGCACAGAATCATTCAAATCCCGAATATTCAAGAACCGAATTGTGCATCGCCAGAAAGCGCTTTGCCCGAGTGATTGAAAAACCGAGTATGTTGGCGGGGCGAAAGCGGGGCCAGGAGGAGCAAACGTTAGGTTTTGTTTACGTTGGTTAGCTTTCAGGCAATGCGCGGTTCTGTGTTTGAATATTCGTCGGGATTTCAATGATTCTGTGTGTGTGTGTGCATATTTTAGTTTTAAATATTCTAGTTTTGAATATTCGGGCGTTGAGTATGCATCCCTAATAAAAAATAATTACAATACACTAAATTTAAGATAAGTAACAGCCGCACAGCATTGACAAATGGTTTAGAACCTCTGATAACAGCCAAGACTGCAGCTGTTGAGATAAAGCACGATATGTCATAGCTCTCCACCACTGGGCTCGCTTACGTGGTAAGGCGGGAAACGCTGGATACCAAACCACAGTATAGCAAACTGTGAACTCTTTTTACGTAGTATAGGGTTCACTGATACCAAATATTTGCCATTTTTTTTTTCTTCTCTAAGAAGCCGAATTTAAAAAAAAGAAAAATTAGGGAATTTCTGCATTTAAAAAACATATGAAAAAATCAAAAAATCGTGGAATCCCCTTTATTATTAATTTTTTGTGGATTATTTTACATATTTATTAAATTTCCTCATTACTAGACGGCCTTATTGAAGTATACGAGTAATTTCTTTTTTTCAGTATTTCATCATCATCCTAATCATTTTCACCGTCATGCTCCTTGGCGGTATTTTAAGCTACGTGTTCCGTGAGCGCGTTGAGGTAACGATGCGACAAGAAATGCTTTCCTCTCTCCGGTTGTATGGAACCGATCGTGCGGTGTCAGATGCATGGGACGCCACGCAGGAGCGCCTGCAATGTTGTGGTGTGCAGGGCGCAGATGACTGGAAAAACACCGTACCTGTATCCTGCTGTAAGGAACCTGTACCAGGGAAGAAGCAGCCCTGTCAAGATCTCAACACACACGGCACCCGCCATGAGAATGGATGCCTCAACGTCACCAAGAAATATGTTAAAGAGCATGCAGCTATTATAGGCGGAGCTGGCATAGGAGTTGCGTGTTTGATGGTGAGTTCGGGAAAATGTATTTAGTATTCAAACTTGCACTTGTAAATTCTCTTCAAAAAATATTTATTTTGTATTAAGTGCGCGAAATGCGTGTTTAATGCGTTTAGACACTATTTTCACTAAAACAGTGAAAAAAGATTTTCTACACCGTGCGCGTTGTCAAGGTAACATAATTAAAAGTTGATTTGTAAAAAATCACCTACTTCGCGCTCTTTTATTAATGAAAAAATGTCAACAATTTTTGAGAGCTGTACTGTAATATTCATATGTATACACAATGTACCACAACTTCATGTACAAAATACAGTGATCAAAAATTAGTAAATAACTGATTCAGTTGGCAATACTTGAAATTTTTCGACACTGCTGTTAAAATTGTGTTGTTTCCCTTACCCACGTACTTTTATTTCTTACATTACTCATAGAGCAAAAACCTAAAGCATTTCGATCACTCAAAATTCTATAAGCTGTCAGGACCCTGCTCTGACATAACCTTTTTGTATTAATTGTCAAAATGACATGTCAAATAGTATTTCCGCCTTCGCCTGGTGTTAACTGTGGATTAAAAAGATCCCCCGAATTGTATTACCAACTGAATCAGTTAATTTTGATCACTCTGTAGTACTGACCAAAATGTAGGTCTGATTTTCAACTGTTTCCGAGAAAGACCATTTTGTATTAGAATCGAAGAAAAACGGACAAAGAAAGCAATCGAACAAAATTTTGTCTGTTCAATAGACTATAAAAATAGACTATAAAAATACAATAAAATTTTATATGAAACATTTTTCTCAATTTCTAATAGTTAAAAAGTATTTGAAATTTAAATATTTGTCGTCATGGTCGCCACATTTTAGTACAATGGGCTACTTGCGTACCTTTTTTTATTTAATATTTTTGAAGAGAAGGTAAAAACTTGCTACCCATATTTTTTCTTTTGACAAATTTTTTATTAATTAGCCAGAAAAAAATAATGAAATTTGATTATTTGAATTCCCGCCATGTATGACGTAGAATTACGCCGCACCAATGAATAGTCGTAAAGCCAAGCGTGGTGCCGTCCCATAGTAATGGTATGTTTGTGCGGGTAATGTAGATCACCTGTTTGACGTTTCAACAATAGTTTGGAGGTTAGTATTTTAGTTTATCTTTTTGGTATCGATATTTTAAATTACAAGTAATTACCTATGTGTTTATTTATAAAGTAATTAATGTATTTGAGAGACCAGAGAGAGAAAAATGAACTAATGTCAAATTCAAATTAAAACTTTCTCGCACGCCATGCCATCTATTGATAACATTCTTAAACATGCTTCCCCTCCCCAGTTCAATATAAAGACGTCACAGAAAAATTTCTTTCTTAATTTAGTAAAAAACAAATAATTATTTCAAAATAAAATTATATTTTTATATATGTTTTCAATATAACATTACGTATATAGTGACAAATCGGATTTTCAGTACCACGCAAGTAGCCCATTATTTGATTTTTTTTTTTAAATAAAAGCACATGCAAGATGACCTCCCAAAGGTAAACAAAAGGTCTCATTCAATCGAAGTCGTAACTCATAGTTTTTGAGAGAGGTAAACCCCGTAAAAACTCATTTTTCATTGCCTTATATCTCGGAAACTATTGAAAATCGGATCCATGTTAGCTTTTTTGCTCATTTTGGTCAGAACTATATGCCCTTAAAGTTTGTACCCGAAGTTGTGGTGCGCTCTATAATTTTAGTTTCTGTATCCTGTTTATTATAAGGATCCGTTATTTCCACGACGGGTAGTTGTCCCGGGCCTCATTTTTTAAACTAACGTTAACATTTTATATTTTCTTCTCCATAGTTTTCAGTTTTGAAGAGCATTTAAAATACCGATTGCCCCGCCGCTTGCATTTTTTTCTGAAACGCCCCGGCTATGATGCACTCTACAAAAATTATGAATCCATTTAGTTTTGATCAAAAGTATAAAAATTAAATATTATTGTTATAAAAACAAATCAGTTTTTACAAATTTTATATTTTCTTTTACATTCCCTCTATATTAAAGAATACATTTTCAAAACAATTCTTTTTCGAAAATTAGTTTTAATTTAAAGTGTATAAATTACTTTCCAGTTTTTCGAAATGTAATTTAAATTAAATTTCAGTCTTACAAGTTCCTATGCATTAGTCTTCTGAAACATCAACTGTTTCAATAAATAACAAAATATTAATTAAAATAATCGTCTTATAACAATATTCTAAAAAAATCTGGCATTAAAAGACAACTATAAATTTGCTTTCAGAATATATAATGTAAAAAAGTTTCCATACTTTTATCAAAACTGCTAATATATTTATGTACAGAGTGTAAATCAAAAAGTCGGACATAGGCGTTTAACATGGGAAATCAGTTTTTCTTTTTTAGCTCTTCATATAAATGTAAAAATGATTTATAAAGTTACAGTTTTTATGAACTTTTAGTCACGGCAGCTATGGATTTATGACAAAAAATAAACAAATGCGTTATTTTTAACTGTCAATTATAACTAAATTTAGATTAGACTAGTAAATTAACAAAAAACGATAAAGGGCCATTTGCATAAAACGTTGTTAGCTGATCATGTGTTTAACTGCATATTGTAACCATGGATACGTTTCAAAAGTACATAGGAAAATAAGCCCGATCAAAGTTAACAATGTTTTATGCAACTGGGCCAGTGTTTCAGTTCTATGACAGTTAAAAACAACGCGTTTGTTTATTTTTTGACATAAGCCCATAGCTGCCTAGACTAAAAGTTCAAAAAATTCTAACTAATTTTTAGGTTTATATGAAGAGCTAGAATAATACATCTGCATTCATACATTTCAAGAAATCATTTCTTTCATACACTTCTCTTTTTCTCAGCACCCTACTCACCATGCATACCCATTAATTTTACATTACGATAAATAACGATGAAATGTTTGAAAATTACAGCTTTTAGTAAATGTTTATGTTTTTTAATCCATGTTTCTTTTTTTGTAGATATTGGGAATGATATGCTCCTGTGCCCTGTTTAAAATGATAAAGTAGCGTCTCTTGTGATTAAATATGCAAACAAATATTTGTAATTGTTATTTTTGTATATGTAAATGATGAGATTTTTTTATATATTTCTATATTAAGAAAAACAAAATGTGTATATTGAAAAAAGTTTGTTGAAGTGTAAAAAGCACTAGCAATTTATTTTTGTTTATATAATATTGTTTATAATACAAAATATACACTTTGAAGCTGAAATGGAACTGGCAGTAATGCAGGAACTGCAAATAAGCTGCGAAGCAGTAATCTACAATGAACTTCATGGAAATTAAGTACATCTATAAAATAATTTATTTGCAGATTGTAATTCTATAGCAAAGCGAACTACGATTTGTCTTTTCGTATAGTGTAAATTGGACCCGCTTTTGTTATAAATCAAAAAATACAAATAAATTATTTTGTATGATGTTAATTTACATGAAGTGTACTGTATCAATAAATAAAATAAAATATGTTATACAGTAGATAATATATACATGTGAGTAATGTTATAGACATATGTATCTGCTATAAAATAGTACAAAATCGATGTTGGAAGAGTAAGGGGTAACCAATATTATAGACGCTCGTAATCCGCAAAAAGAGCGGGAGCGCATTCAGTATAGTTACAAGAATTGGAAGCTGCTTGGACGCTGGACGAGGCAAATATTGCAACTCATTTGCATCTGCTCAATTCACGAAGACTCTCGTTGGAAAGCGAGACAAGCAATGCTTATGGAACACAGACACATTGTTAAAATGCCAATTGTTACATAGACGGACGTAATAAGCCAAAAGGCGAACATATATAACGTTTTGTTGCAATACTTTCCATGACTAGGCTCGTAATTAGGCTCAAATTCTTTATAAACCCATATCGATCCAATTATGAACCATCCTAACATAAAACAACAAAGTAATGTTTGTGTTGGCGATTGTCGTAAGTTTTCTTCATCCCGTTCTTCGCCGCGCTTTTTTACTCGCACTGATAAATGTAAAAGTTGTTTCATTATTCCAAAAATACCTGAAATATTATCAATTACACGTTTGTCTTGTGTTTATGTTTAAAATTTTACCCCCGATAAGTAAGTAAATTGGAATATATTGGTTTTGTGGACATTCGTGAAGATACACAGATCCTATTACAATCATACATATTGGAATAACAAAGCTAACTCCTAGTATAATAGTACAGCCAACTGAAAATATTAGTAGCAGTAATAGTAAAGTAAAATAACATCATCTACTGATGCTACGTACTTGTACCAAGTAAAAGAATTAGTATATTTTTTAAAAAATCTACTGCGCCTGAACTGGACTTCTGAACTTCTTTCACTCGTCCAAACAGAGAATCATACGAAGGTGGTGGAGCTACAATGAGGTTAGGTTAAAAATATAAACAAGCGCATTTTAAATGAGTAAAATGAACATTACCATTCGGATTGCTCACTTCTTCATATGTAGGCAGGGCTCCAAAATCATTGTCCACAGCCACCCCGTCCAAGTGTGTATTAACTGGAGGGGGCGAACGATTTTGATTTGCATAATTTGTCATGGAATCAGAGTACCTTGCAAATAACATTGATAAGAATGTAACGTTACAAAACTATAAAATTAATCTAAAGTACATATTATATACAAAAAACTTATATGACATAACATTCTAAAATAACGCCAAATAAATAAACACCCACTACAGCCATCTTCTGAATGCAAGTTAATTTTTTAGTTTTACCTGGATTATAAAATATTACGCAGAATCGAATAACATCATTTATCCACTATGATTTCCAGTAATAGTGTGCACTTAGTTTTAAAATATCATCGTTTATTATTTATTGATCCGTACATTTCAATGTCATAATAGTAAAGCGGTAAATACGAAAGTATGTATTTTCTATACATTTTACTGAATGTATGTCGGACACTTATTTTTTAAATATAAATTTTTATTCTCTAATTATATTATAATAAATCAAGTATCTGTTTTCTTTTTCTAGACCACTACGCTCGGTTTTTCCATTTGTGGATAAACTTAAGTGCCAGATAAAAGAAAAATATCGAATCATTATAATTGACATGTAGGACATGTGTATAATTTTGTCAATTTACGCTCTAATATTAATGTAATATTTTCATTTTAACTGGCAGTTAAATTAATTGAGCCTAAGAAAAAAAAAAACTAAATTTGAGCAAAGAAAAGCATGTCACATTTAACACAGATGTAAAAGGAAGCAAATCAAATTACTGAGAAGTCATGGTACGGGAATTTTTGTTTCTTTCTTGTCTCTGATACTATGTATTAATACTTACTGTATGTATTGTTGATTGAAAAATATGTATATAACGCATAGGTACTTCAGAATAGGAAATATTAATAATAATAAGAGTTTAGTTCATCATATCACCATTTATGGCACAACAGCCTTTATAGGGCCTAGGCCGCATTAGAGCAGTTAGTGTACTTAATCCGTGCGACAACTACTGATTGCTATGCAACCAGTGCGGTAGCGGAGGTTCTACATCGAGCAAATGTCTTCTTCTAGACTTCTCTTCTACTTACCTGGAATATGCAGATTTAAATTATTTTACAGCTACCACAAAAATCATCTTAGATGTTTTCCTGAAAATGAATCTTTTAAAATAACACATTTTAATAATTTAATTGTATATACTTAAAAGTATAAAGTATGTTCTACTTACATTTAATATAACACATATTATAATTTAAATACTAATTAATAGGAACTGTACAAAATACTTAAAAGTAAATAAATGAAATATGTAATTATTATGAATATTATTGTTAATGAGCAGATGAAAATCAGTCTTTATTTTACTAAAATATGAAATGAAAATACATAACATACAAGTAGCTGTGATGTGATTTAATCGACTTCCTCGATGGTAGGTCCAGATCTGTTCTTGCCGAATCTTCCAGCCTGTTGTCCACAGCTACTTGCATTGTTGTTGCTACTACCAGTGTGCAGTTTGGTCATAATAGACGAACAAGCCCTCTGCAACTCTTGCATCTTGTGCTCATACTCTTCTTTTTCTGCCAAGCTATTATTGTCGAGCCACTGCAGTGTATTATCGCATTCACGTTTCACCGCAGCTTTATCTTCCGAACTGAGCTTATCTCCTGCTTCGTCCAACGCCTGCTTCAAACTAAAAACGTACCCTTCCAGCTGGTTGCGAGCAGTGATTCTCTCCCTCTGCTTTTCGTCTTCCTCGCGGTACTTTTCTGCCTCGGAAAGCATGCGGTCAATGTCTGCCTGAGATAGTCGCCCCTTGTCGTTCTTGATCGTGATGTTGCGAGTGTTACCAGAGCCTGTTTCCTTCGCTGATACGTTCAGGATGCCGTTGGCGTCCAAATCGAAAGTGACTTCGACTTTAGGAACACCTCGTGGAGCGGGTGGAATACCAGTCAAGTCGAATGTTCCTAATAAGTTGTTGTCCCGTGTCATGGCCCTCTCGCCCTCAAACACTTGGATGGTTACTGCTGGTTGGTTGTCGGAGTATGTGGTGAAGGTTTGAGTTTGTTTGCATGGAATGCGACAGTTTCGTTCGATAATTTTGGTCATGACACCACCAGCAGTTTCAATACCAAGAGATAGAGGGGCGACGTCCACCAGCAGCACGTCCTGGATCTTGGAGCTGCTTTCACCGCTGAGGATGGCCGCTTGTACGGCTGCACCATAAGCGACCGCCTCATCAGGATTGATGGACAAGTTGAGTTGTTTACCAGAAAAGAAATTTTGCAGCAAAGATTGTATTTTTGGAATTCTGGTAGAGCCGCCAACCAACACAACATCATGGATAACTCCTTTGTCCATTTTTGCGTCGGCTAGAGCTTTTTCCACTGGTTCTAAAGTGCCCCTGAATAAATCAGAGCACAATTCTTCAAATCGAGCACGAGAAACTTTTGTGTAGAAATCAATTCCTTCGAATAAAGCATCAATTTCAATGCTGGCCTCAGTGCTGGATGATAATGTTCTCTTGGCGCGTTCAGCAGCAGTTCTAAGTCGGCGCAGAGCTCGAGGATTGGCCCTCAAGTCTTTCTTGTATTTACGTTTGAATTCTTCCGCTAAGTGAGTGACTAGTCTGTTGTCGAAGTCTTCACCGCCCAGATGAGTGTCTCCAGCTGTGGCTCGCACTTCAAAGAGTGAGCCTTCGTCAATGGTGAGAATGGAAACATCGAAGGTGCCGCCACCGAGATCGAAGATTAATACATTGCGCTCACCTTTCAAGTTTTTGTCCAAACCGTAAGCGAGCGCAGCAGCTGTAGGTTCGTTGATGATGCGAAGTACATTCAAACCAGCAATGATTCCGGCGTCTTTTGTGGCTTGCCTCTGTGCGTCGTTGAAATAAGCGGGTACTGTAATCACTGCGTCGCGTACGTTGCCTCCCAAGTAAGCTTCTGCTGTTTCTTTCATCTTTGTCAACACCATGGAGCTGATTTCCTCAGGGGCGAATGTCTTGGTTTCTCCGCGGTATTGGACTTGGATCTTTGGCTTTCCGCAATCACTTACTACTTTGAATGGCCAGTGTTTCATGTCCGCTTGAATTTTCTGGTCATCGAATTTGCGACCGATTAGTCGTTTTACGTCGAAGACTGTGTTGTTAGGATTCATGGCTACCTGGTTCTTGGCAGCATCGCCAATCAGCCTTTCGGAGTCAGTGAACGCCACGTAACTTGGTGTTGTACGGTTGCCCTGGTCGTTGGCGATGATCTCCACTTTTCCATGTTCCCAGACACCTACGCAGGAATACGTGGTGCCGAGATCGATTCCTATTGCTTTTCCCATTTCTTCTTCACTGGTTTTTATTTACGCAATACACAATAATGCTTTATTTCTTCTAATACTTGTAAATTGCAGAGAATGTTTTGTTTTGATAGTCACTTAATATCGCTCTCTTGTCGATCTACTCTCAATGCTGTATTCAAATATACTGCTTACAGCGCGCCGTTCCTCAGCTTATATAGGACAGCGATAAGCTTCTCAATTTTTCTCGAAGGTTTCGCGAACATAATGACACAAATGTGTAAACCGTATACGATCGTGTACTTTCGGTTCGTTTCGTTCCGTTTAAACTTATACATATTCGCAACACATTCTAGCATGTTTCTAGAATTTTCATTTTAATAATAGCACAGAAAATGTAAATAAACAAATACTTTCTTCAACTTTTTCATAGAAAGTTTTGTGATATTATATAAATAATTCAAAATAAATAATCTGTTTTAGTTTTTATTGAATTTTCTTTTATTTTTAATATGTTTTACATTTTCTTTCCAGAATATTCTCTAGAATCTAGAATATATACACGTATTTTTTTTTATTCCCTTTCACTGTCTTAAATACTACTGAATTTATTTTTTCTGATTATTGAAATGTTTTTTTGTTTATTTTTAAAAGGAGGTGGAGAAATTTTAATTTATTATTTCTAGATTCTAGAATATGGGCCAATATAATCAATATATGCTTATATTTAGCAATATATATTATTCAAATAATATTATTTTTATTATAATGTTTACGCATGTACGAGATTTTTCGTATTTTGAATAATAACTTCTAGAGAATGCTAGGTCAATTATTAATAAAGTTAACAGTTAATATCACAAGAATATTATAAAATTCAAATTCATTATATTGTTTTAATATTTACGTATATATGTTTCTAGAAACGATTATTTTTGAAAATTTACATAAGTAGAATTTATTATGCAAGAAATAATGTAGTTCAATGAATTTATGTTGAAATTTCTATTTGGTTTGAGCTAATAAAACAGTTAAACACACATTCAAAGGAACAAGAACATTTATTTAATAATATAAATTATTATACTTGACGTTTTTACAAAATATATTTTATGACATTAAAAACATTAGAATTCTTAACACAAAAGTTGCCTACTACAAAAGTTTAAAATCATTCAATTGTATATTTCAACAGCCCCCTTCAATTTAGTGATTTTAAACTTTTGGCGTCATTTGAATTAATTATCATGTATTTCATGAAGTCCCAATTTCATACGTAATTTATAAAACTGAGTAGATGCTATGGGCTTGGTCAATATGTCAGCTACCTGTTCTTCCGAGCGGATATATTGAACGTCCAGTTTCTCTTCATTGTAGAGTTGACGAATGAAGTTGTATTTAATATCGACGTGCTTTAACCGTCGATGTTCCCATTTCCGTAGTAGGTTTATGCATGGCTGATTGTCTTCGAAGATCACTGGTCTCTCGACTAAAATTCCAAAGTCCGCAAGTAAATTTTTCATCCATACAACTTCCGTGGCCGCTGTAGCTAGGGCGACATATTCCGCTTCAGTTGATGAAAGCGTGACACACGTTTGCCTCTTTGTAGTCCAGCATACTGTGTTTCCAAATACTTGAAGAAAATAGCCTGAAGTCGATTTTCTATCTTGTTCGCTTCCCCAGTCTGAATCAGCATAACAAATAAGGGGTTCTCGGCAACCCTTTTCATAACATAAACCAAAATCCAAAGTACCTCTCAAATAACGTAGGATTCGTTTCAATCCCTTCCAGTGATATTCCGTAGGATTATTCTGATACCTACTGAAGTAGTTGATAGCTGCGCTGATGTCGGGTCGTGTTGCTATCATAGCATACATTAGGCAGCCAATCAGTTCCCTGTAAGGCTTAGAGAGTTCTAGTTCCTGTAAGGAATTGTCTGGAAGAGGTTTGGCTTCCATTGGTGTCTTCGAGGGCTTACAGTTCTCCATGTTAAATCGTTTCAAGACGTTTCGGAGGTAGATAGGTTGACTCAGATAGAGTTTTCCATTTTTCCTTCGAATATCTATTCCCAGAAAGAATTTGGGTTCCCCCATATCTTTCATTCGAAATTTTGACATTAATTGATTTTTGATTTCCTTTATTTTCCCTTGACTGTTCCCAGCGATGAGAATGTCATCCACGTACAATAGGAGATAGATTTTTGCATCGTCAAAGTTTCCAACGTATAGACATCCGTCGAGTTCTGATTGTCTGAAACCAATCTTTTTTAAATAATTGTCAATGGTTTGATTCCAGGCTCTCGGCGCTTGTTTCAAACCATATAGTGATTTATTAAGTTTGCAAACAAGCCCTTTTTCATTTTCCACTCCCTGAGGAACTTTCATATAGATTTCTTCTGTTAATTTCCCGTGCAAAAATGCATTTTGTACGTCCATCTGTTCCATGAATAAGTCTTGTTGGTTAACTATACTCAGCATGGTTCTCAACGTTGTGATACGGGCAACTGGAGCGTAGGTTTCTTCATAATCAAATCCTTTTATTTGAGCGCAACCTTTGATTACCAATCGAGCTTTGTATTTGTCAATATTTCCTCGATTATCCCGCTTGATTTTAAAAACCCATTTGCTGTCTATAGCCTTTCTATTTTCCGGAAGTTTTGTAAAAGTCCACGTTTTGTTCAATAATAGTGAATCTAATTCTTCTTGAATCGCCTGTTTCCATTCTGCTTTGTCGTGTCTATTTTCTACGTCATCGAAACATTGGGGAACGTCGTCGACGAACATTTCCGCGTTCAATGCCAGAACTGCATAATCGTCAAGATATCTGGGTTTCATTTTGGTCCTAGTGCTTCGACGAAGGTTCTCTGAGTATTCAGATTCTTCATGTACTTCCCTGTTATTCCTTGAGATTCCGTTGTCTTCCCTATGAGTGTCCTCCGTTGCTTTCTTTTCTTGATAATCGTCACGTTCATCTTCACGATTAATTCCATTGTTGTCCTCCACAACATGATTCTCTTCAGCATTCAGCCAGTTACCGCCATCAAGATCAAATGAAAACTCATCAAACGAAAATTTATTTTCAATAAAAATGACGTCTTTACCTGAAATGATTTTTCCTAATTCCGGACACCAAAGCCTGTATCCGTTAGGACAGTATCCGGTCATGTAGCATTTCAAAGATCTAGTGTCAAATTTACCAGATGATAGTTCTTTCGGTATGTGAACATACGCTACGCAACCAAACACACGTAATTTTGCAATATTTGGTCTTTCGTTACACCAAAGAGCCGCTGGAATTTTTCCATCCAAAGCTAATGTCGGACTGCGATTAATAAGATAAACCGCAGTTAAAACTGCTTCCGACCAAAACTTCTTTTCAAGTTTACACCCAAGTAGCATACATCGAGCCTTTTCAATTATTGTGCGATTTAATCGCTCTGCAACGCCATTTTGCTGCGGAGTATACCTTATGGTAAATTCAAATTGAACACCCTTTTCTTCGAAAAAGTTTTTCATCTCATTTGAGATATACTCCCGGCCATTATCGCATCTGAATCTACTCAATTTCATATTAAAATGAGCCGTTGCCATTTCATAAAAGATTTTGAAATAATGAAATACTTCCGATTTCAATTTGAGTGTGTATGCTGCCGTAAAGTGTGTGTAATCATCAAGGAAAGTCAATACATATTTCTTTCCATCAAACGAAGTAGGCGTCACTGGTCCAAACAAATCGCTGTGTATCAATTGGAGTGGTCTCTTTGCTCGAACTCGTGTTTGATTGTGAGGACCTTGAGTTTGCTTTCCTTCTATACAGCTTTTACATTTATCCGTTGGAATCGTCAGCTTCCCTAGGTTTATTCCATCAACTTGTGGTTGAAGTTTCTTTATATTCTCGTAACCGAGATGCCCTAAACGCCTATGCCAAAGATTGGCGTTTCCTTCCAATACACGGTTAGTTGTTAACAATGCATTTGCATACTTAAAATTAAGTTCATATAAACCTGGATCGATTCTTTGAGCTAAAGCAACCACGCGATTGTCTTTTTCTATGGAACCAAATCCGTTTTGAAAAACAATACGATAACCAGACGTTTCCAATCTTTGTAAAGATAAAAGATTATGTTCCAAACCAGGAACAACAAGTACTTCTTTAATTTTAATTGGTATCTTCTTCTCATTTACACGGCTTACAACATTTACTTCACCTATAGCTTTGGCTTCTAAAAACGTACCTGCCTTTGCTACTTTTATTTTTATCGGATTTATCAGTTTCCTTAAAGATTCCAGAATAACATTTTCGTCGACCAAATGTTCTGTGGCTCCCGAATCTAAATACCATGGTATTTTATCTGCTGCCAAATTATCAGTTCCATTATACGCCGCAAAACTAAAGCCAACATCTTCATCGTTATTATCTCTGTCCTGGACTTGGTTTGCCAAGTTTGCCGAATTTTTAATCGAATTTGGATTGGGCAGTTTTGATCTACATTGTGCTCGTGTATGGCCTGGCTTACCACATCTGTAACAATTAAATTTAAATTGCGTTTTGGTACTCGAGATAAATTTGTTTGGCGATTTTTTTAATGCCGACTGATGGTGTCCAAACTGTGACGAGAATGCGGATGAGGAGGGCGTCTCAGTCCACGTCTTCTTTTTGTTGGTATTCCTTTTGGATTCCTCGTCTAACAATCTACTTTTGACAAAGCTCAATTTTAGTTGATCCGCAGACAAAGTTTCCAGCGCTGTGACAACCACCTCATATTCTTGAGGCATTGTCAATAGTAGGTGGCATACGACATCTGTTTCTTCCAAATTAGCGCCAGATGCCCTTAAATCTCGAATTAATTTGTCAAAAATAAGAAAATGATTAGCTAATGTGTTTGAACTTGCATTGAATTTCATTGTCAATAACTTTTTACGCGTCAAGAGTTGATTTGCCATACCTTTTCTTTCGAATGTTTGACACAATGATGTCCATAAATCGAAGCTTGTATTCTTGTCCTTTGCGTATTCCAGGTGACTGTCCGAAATACGTTGTATGATCTGCGACTTACATTTCAAATCCTTTTTACGATAATCTTCCAGGAGAACATTCTTCGACCGTCGTTTTTCTTCCGTATCATCGTCTTCACAACAATTTCCGTGTATTTTTGATCAGTATATTTTGTTAAGTCCAGCTCATTCAGCAACGTTTCCATTCGGAATTTCCAATTGTTGAAGTTTATGCCGTCAAACAATGGGATTCTGTATTTTTCCGCTTCTTGTGCCATGATTTTTGTTTATAGATTCTGTAAGTACGCTTTACCTTTCTGAATTGTATCAATACTTTATTTCTTGTCTGGGCCTCATAACCTGTTGAAATTTCTATTTGGTTTGAGCTAATAAAACAGTTAAACACACATTCAAAGGAACAAGAACATTTATTTAATAATATAAATTATTATACTTGACGTTTTTACAAAATATATTTTATGACATTAAAAACATTAGAATTCTTAACACAAAAGTTGCCTACTACAAAAGTTTAAAATCATTCAATTGTATATTTCAACAATTTACTTATGTAAAACATATTAAAAATAAAAGAAAATTCAATAAAAACTAAAACAGATTATTTATTTTGAATTATTTATATAATATCACAAAACTTTCTATGAAAAAGTTGAAGAAAGTATTTGTTTATTTACATTTTCTGTGCTATTATTAAAATGAAAATTCTAGAAACATGCTAGAATGTGTTGCGAATATGTATAAGTTTAAACGGAACGAAACGAACCGAAAGTACACGATCGTATACGGTTTACACATTTGTGTCATTATGTTCGCGAAACCTTCGAGAAAAATTGAGAAGCTTATCGCTGTCCTATATAAGCTGAGGAACGGCGCGCTGTAAGCAGTATATTTGAATACAGCATTGAGAGTAGATCGACAAGAGAGCGATATTAAGTGACTATCAAAACAAAACATTCTCTGCAATTTACAAGTATTAGAAGAAATAAAGCATTATTGTGTATTGCGTAAATAAAAACCAGTGAAGAAGAAATGGGAAAAGCAATAGGAATCGATCTCGGCACCACGTATTCCTGCGTAGGTGTCTGGGAACATGGAAAAGTGGAGATCATCGCCAACGACCAGGGCAACCGTACAACACCAAGTTACGTGGCGTTCACTGACTCCGAAAGGCTGATTGGCGATGCTGCCAAGAACCAGGTAGCCATGAATCCTAACAACACAGTCTTCGACGTAAAACGACTAATCGGTCGCAAATTCGATGACCAGAAAATTCAAGCGGACATGAAACACTGGCCATTCAAAGTAGTAAGTGATTGCGGAAAGCCAAAGATCCAAGTCCAATACCGCGGAGAAACCAAGACATTCGCCCCTGAGGAAATCAGCTCCATGGTGTTGACAAAGATGAAAGAAACAGCAGAAGCTTACTTGGGAGGCAACGTACGCGACGCAGTGATTACAGTACCCGCTTATTTCAACGACGCACAGAGGCAAGCCACAAAAGACGCCGGAATCATTGCTGGTTTGAATGTACTTCGCATCATCAACGAACCTACAGCTGCTGCGCTCGCTTACGGTTTGGACAAAAACTTGAAAGGTGAGCGCAATGTATTAATCTTCGATCTCGGTGGCGGCACCTTCGATGTTTCCATTCTCACCATTGACGAAGGCTCACTCTTTGAAGTGCGAGCCACAGCTGGAGACACTCATCTGGGCGGTGAAGACTTCGACAACAGACTAGTCACTCACTTAGCGGAAGAATTCAAACGTAAATACAAGAAAGACTTGAGGGCCAATCCTCGAGCTCTGCGCCGACTTAGAACTGCTGCTGAACGCGCCAAGAGAACATTATCATCCAGCACTGAGGCCAGCATTGAAATTGATGCTTTATTCGAAGGAATTGATTTCTACACAAAAGTTTCTCGTGCTCGATTTGAAGAATTGTGCTCTGATTTATTCAGGGGCACTTTAGAACCAGTGGAAAAAGCTCTAGCCGACGCAAAAATGGACAAAGGAGTTATCCATGATGTTGTGTTGGTTGGCGGCTCTACCAGAATTCCAAAAATACAATCTTTGCTGCAAAATTTCTTTTCTGGTAAACAACTCAACTTGTCCATCAATCCTGATGAGGCGGTCGCTTATGGTGCAGCCGTACAAGCGGCCATCCTCAGCGGTGAAAGCAGCTCCAAGATCCAGGACGTGCTGCTGGTGGACGTCGCCCCTCTATCTCTTGGTATTGAAACTGCTGGTGGTGTCATGACCAAAATTATCGAACGAAACTGTCGCATTCCATGCAAACAAACTCAAACCTTCACCACATACTCCGACAACCAACCAGCAGTAACCATCCAAGTGTTTGAGGGCGAGAGGGCCATGACACGGGACAACAACTTATTAGGAACATTCGACTTGACTGGTATTCCACCCGCTCCACGAGGTGTTCCTAAAGTCGAAGTCACTTTCGATTTGGACGCCAACGGCATCCTGAACGTATCAGCGAAGGAAACAGGCTCTGGTAACACTCGCAACATCACGATCAAGAACGACAAGGGGCGACTATCTCAGGCAGACATTGACCGCATGCTTTCCGAGGCAGAAAAGTACCGCGAGGAAGACGAAAAGCAGAGGGAGAGAATCACTGCTCGCAACCAGCTGGAAGGGTACGTTTTTAGTTTGAAGCAGGCGTTGGACGAAGCAGGAGATAAGCTCAGTTCGGAAGATAAAGCTGCGGTGAAACGTGAATGCGATAATACACTGCAGTGGCTCGACAATAATAGCTTGGCAGAAAAAGAAGAGTATGAGCACAAGATGCAAGAGTTGCAGAGGGCTTGTTCGTCTATTATGACCAAACTGCACACTGGTAGTGGCAACAACAATGCAAGTAGCTGCGGACAACAGGCTGGAAGATTCGGCAAGAACAGATCTGGACCTACCATCGAGGAAGTCGATTAAATCACATCACAGCTACTTGTATGTTATGTATTTTCATTTCATATTTTAGTAAAATAAAGACTGATTTTCATCTGCTCATTAACAATAATATTCATAATAATTACATATTTCATTTATTTACTTTTAAGTATTTTGTACAGTTCCTATTAATTACTATTTAAATTATAATAGGTATTATGTTAAATGTATGTAGAACATACTTTTAAATAAATACAATTAAATTATGAAAATGTGTTATTATTTTAAAAGATTCATTTTCAGGAAAACATCTACGATGATTTTTGTGGTAGCTGTAAAATAATTTTAAATCTTCAAATTTTGGAAGGAATTTTCAATCAAATGTTAATTGAAACATATTGTGTATAGTTGAGAAAATAAGATTTTGAAGACTATTTAAAACTTTTAAAGAATTAATCGGCATCTAAATGATACTTTTATTCATAGTTGATCAATATTTAAATACTGCTGACAAGAGACTACTGTTAAAAGTGGTCCTTAATTAAGTTTTTAGGGTCTGATTTGATGTCTGCATTAATTGATGAATGGTGTGACTGAAAAAAAGTTATAAAATTTTCAATATGAAAGAATAAGATTCCCGTTTGAAATTCAGCATAATCGCTTCGCTGGAAGGCTGAAATTCCGCAACAACAGATCTGGCTCTACCATCGAAGTTTTATATGCATGTTACAAAACTACCAGGAATTCAATATTGGAAAATAAAATTAATTTGACTTGCTTATATATTATTATTTAATAAATTTATAGTGACAACTTTTAACTTGTAAACATTAGTTTAACCATGAATATGATTTTTACTCCTATTTAGCACTGGCAGCTAAAATAAAAAAAAATCTGATGTGGCCAAGTACATGAACTCCCGACAATTCTGTTTCAATGAGTTATCACTTCCGATTGATCAAACAAAATCTAATTTGTTACTCTAATAAATAAAAAAGTTTGTAATATATAATTTTTTGGGTTATATTTTATTGCTTTTCCTCGAAAATATAAAAGCTCCAAGTACCACAACCGGTTTATCATATATAGTCAAAATCTAATATTTTGTTTCCAATCATTTAAATACCAAAATTGAGAAGTTTTGGATTAATACTTTAATATGTTTTTGAAGAAAATCTATTGAGAGCTTCAAGTAAAGCGCCACTTTCCAGTTTATGAAAAAATCTAATACGTCGTTCTCATTAATATAAAAGTCTTAAATACCAAATTTAAAAAGTTTTGGATCATATTTTAATATAGTTTTTCATTAACAACCCTAACTCGTGCTTATTCACTGAAAACTCACTATCGAATTTTTTGATCGAAAATATTACCTCCCTTACCTATGTAGTTTGGCGGCAGGTAAAAAACCACTGCTTTTTGATTTGTAAATTTTTCTGTGGCCTAAGAATCAAAATGAGTTAACTACAAAAGATAGTTAGGGGCTGAAGGGGAAAAGGTTTAAATGACGCATTTGTGTTTTTATGTGTAATTACATGAATACAAATTATTTGTATTAATGAATTTATTTACCATATCGAAAAATAAATAATTCTATATTCTATTAAAATTAAACTGTAATATTTTATCAATATTATGCTCAGAAAAATAATAAAATTACAATGTATAATAAAACAAAATATGAATACAAATTCACAAATTAAAACAGTAGTACATAGCACAGACTTGAAAATACATACAAAGTAAAATTATTTTACATCGTAGGCTATTTTTAATATGGAATAATATACAAGGCCACGTGGTTTGAAGGCGAGGCTTAGGAGGAGATAGTCCACTGCAGCACGCTGGTGTCGTTGCCTCCGATGGAGATAAGCCGCATGTCATCATGCAGGAAAGTCACGGCTGTCACGTGACTGCTGTGACCACCATATACGTGGCTCAGTGACTATAACAAAAGTAAAATTACTAATAATAATTCACTAAATGTAGCATTTCTGTAAGCTCTGTATCTAGAATCTATTGTTTAAAACCATGCATTCAACGTTCAACAAAATAATCCAAGTAGCTGATGCCCGGTTTTAAGAAAGTTTGCTTAAATTTAACTTTTTTTAAAATTTTAACATGACAAATTTACAAATGTTATTACTGTATTATACTTCATTTCACGTAAGAAATTAGTAGATGTAGTTTGAAAGCCGACAGTTTTTACATGCATTAAATAAATAATTTATATTCGTGAAATCAAACTTTGTCAATAATAAATATTTTTATCTGTAAAAATGTACAAGACCTGAATATTCAAAATTACAACAAAACATGGTTAATCCTGTAGATTTTATTTGATAACTGACAACTGACAGGTGATATATATATATATATATATATATATATATATATATATATATATATATATATATATATATATATATATATATTCGTTTTTGTGAACTAGGTTTGCATTCTGGCCAATCAAAGGGCAGAATCTATATCCCTATTTAAACCAACGCTATTTTCTTCCGTGAAGTGAAGCATAGTGTGTTTAAATTAATTAAATTGTAAGTATATTTTAAATTAAATATGCGTTGAATATGTTACGCACAATGTAATAAAAATCTATAAATAATTTTATGCGTATATCTAATCTAAGTATAACAAAGAAAATTATTGATTTATCAGAATAATCCCTTAACAATAATAGGACAGAATTTAAAAAAAGTGTTATTCTGAAGGGAGTCATAAAATATTACAAAAGATAACTTTTTTATAGAGAGAAGGTTACATAATAGTTATTTATGTATTAAGAGCGTAAGTAGGCTTTTAGGGTCTGCGGCGGGAGTTTGAGCCCGAGGCGTAAGCCGAGGGATAAAAACACGTCAAAATTTTCAAACTATGAGTGTTAGAAAAATTATATCGAAAAGAATTTGTCCTCGTACATCCAGTATCTAGTGTTGCTATGAAAGCGGAAAACAACAGTTTATTGTTTGTTTATTAGTTCTGTCCAGTTGAGTTTTATTTTGTGTATCTCCGTGCTTTCCATATAAATATCACAATATTAATTTTCATTTTTCATTAAAGAATATAAAAATTTTCGATTTGTAATAAAAACTTTTCATGTTGCCTGTTTAAATTGTTTATAATGTAGGTTATAATTTGGTGGGCTATAATGAGTCCCGCGGGCTATAAAATGACGTTTATGTCAAAGAAATTCGTGTATAATTGTCAAATTATGATACGTCCGTGCATAAAATATATTTTCCCAGTCCCGATACCTAAAGTAGGCTATTAGGATGTTGTTTGTAGGGATGTATGTTTATTAGTCAAGGTATCGATTTCTATAACGCAGGGATGAAAGTAATTCTATACATCCCTACGCAGATAACTTACCTCCCTTTTGTGAAATACCAACAGTTAGATGATTTAAACTTGTCTCAAATATTTGCTTGTTTTTATAATTTTGAATTTAATTTCTTTTAAATTACCCTCATTTCGTAAATATTTTCATTTAAAGGTTACCACTGACGTGTCAAATGACAACGTTTTTCGTCTTAAAATTTCCATGGAATACTAAGATCCTTTGTTAATGTATCAATATTCAACGGCATTCCTTTACATTTCTGGCAATAAATATGAAGAGGTAAAAAATAAATAATCGGGAATGGAAAAAAATTATCTGCAATATTCTAGTCTAGTTGATTTATTATAGAGTATTTTAAATTTTCTACAAACTACCGCGTATCTAATGATCTGAAATAATTGATCTGCCAGAAAAGGTGGATCATTTCCAGCTGGACCGAAGATGGTTGTAGTATCTGAATTGATTCCGAAAAATGTAATGATAAAATATATGAATCAAATCAGAGTGTAAGTATTTGATCCAAGTGGCAAATGGAATACGCCTTTATAATAACTGTTATGTAGAAAACTTTTGACTAATATGCAAATATTTATAGTGATCTTACCCTTGGCTGCGTGACTGGATAAGAGTAAAGCTTAACCTTCCCGAAATCATCTGCGGTGGCTAGAAGTTTCCCATTTCGACTTCTATCGCAGAAGTTAACATCAGTACCGTCTGCACCTTCGGGCCAAATACCTATCGTACTAAAAGTGATTGTACACGTATTTGTCGCCCATTCCACGTCGCGCATTTGAGAACTCTGCGGGATTTGCCTACAAGTACTCGCGTTCCCTAGAATAACGTACAGTGTGAGCTTTGTAGAAAAAGGAATAGGAATAATTACTTACAATATAGCAATTCATAATCGCCTGAATTGCTACGGAAGAACTGGCTATCAGCGGACCAGTCCAAGTGAGTGATGAAGCTCGAGTGACCCTATAAAGAAAAATATTTTATAAAAGAATTACAAACATAATTAAATTAAGCCACTTTGCAAAATGGTTTAGAATGAACACAGAAACGTATGTCTGATCATTATTCAATTCAAAAGTCAAGATGTCAAAATTAATCGCGCAATGTAATTTTAACGAGAAAAGATAATAAAGAAGGATACAGAATATTACCATTCACCGTTTTCTAATTTATTTCTATTTCTAAAATAAGGAATCAAGATTTCTTTAGATAACACTGTTGACAATATCTCTGTCAAATTGACATTAAATTAAATACTTTCAAATTGGCATACGTTTTTTTGTTCATAGCCTACTCCAAGTTAGGATTTTTTTTGAACACATTTTATAAAAGCAGTTCCCTTAGGACCGATTTTCCAATCTCTGTTTAAAATTTTAACTTGTAGTTAAGTAAACAATATTGCATCGTTTTGTTGACAGCAATGATAAATCTGTCATTTGACAGTACATTTCGTTTCAATTTTGTTTATTTAACTCTTAGTTAAAATTTTAACCAGATATTGAAAAACTGGCCCTTAATAATACAACTTTTTACTTTATGTTCTGTATATTTTATTAAAACCTAACGTTTCGGCAGCAGTGTATACTGCCGAAACGCTAGGTTTTAATAAAATATACAGAACATAAACTAAAAGGTTGTACCTATTATTATTGTTGTATTATGAGTTCTAAAAGATTTTTTTAATAATTTAGTTAACTTAACTCCTTTGTGAATTATAGTGAAAAAATTCTAACTAATTCAAACATTAAAAGTCAATTTTACTAACATATTAATAGTGGAAGTTGTCAGCCTACAGTTTCTGCAGGTGATCTATGGGTAATAGTGATTTTCAAACCACTCGAATACATCGATATTTTGTGATTCATTGTCGAATACGGGAATTCTCGCCAAATGGGCCGAATTCAGCACAATTCACTGAGGTAGTGATCGTCTCTAGCAACCATGGAAACAACTTCCATCTTTCTCTTATTAAATGCATATGTCTCTCTTTATTTTGTTATTTTTACCCCCGGTTTTATAAAGGACAGAGTACTTCTAGAGTAAATTTATATTGATTAACAAATTCGAATCAATTTTATTCTTTTTATAGTATGTATAACATTACTGTCAAAAATTCGACTGTCATTTGACGGGATAAATTTTATTTACTTTGGAAGTAAATTTATCTGTCGTTTATAAAACCGGCTAAGCTTCTTTAGTTAGAGTGCTGAATTCGACCTTATGTATTTAACAGAGGAGTATGTGACTAAATTAGGATTTTTACATATATGAATCATAAGACAAAAAAAACCTGCATTTTTTTAAATCGATTAGTTTATTTGTAGTTTAAGAGAAATAAATTATTATTTTGGGAAGAGGTATAGTGTTGCAGTTATAGCCCAAGTACAAGTATGGTACATAAATATTCAATTTTACAAATAACTATATTATTACGAAATAATATTTAATATTTTATGACCCATATATTGAAATTCCATTAAAGTCACATATGACATTATTATTTTGTGCTAAACTTACATATTCAAGAATAAAACTTTTTTCTTGTTACATATAACATCTACTCGCTAACATACATACTTAAATGATGAATATAACAAAATTACCGATGCACCACGCCTACATTTTGATCCTCCAGCCTAATAATGCAGCATGAATTAAAGGAAAATATTAAGAAAAATATAAATATAAAATGTATGGTATTGATCATTGATAAAGGGAGTACTCTGGACATATTTGCTAAAAACTTGAACGTATCTAGAAGTTATGTAAAGGGGGTATCACACGTAAGCACATACACACAACTTGTCATAGATTTTCTGCAACTTTGTCTATTTCATGCAACTAGTTTACGAACATGTTTAAAAACTTCGTAGACAAGTTGCAGATACGTGCGTACAAACGAAGTACGCATGCGCGGTTGAACTTAAAAGTCCCTACATAGAAGTGTTGATATTTTGTTTCGTATTGATGTTATTGATGTGAAATTTTAAATTGTGTTCAGACAATTTGGATAGATACTTGGAAACAATGATTAATTTAATTGGAGATGTTTCCGAGTTATGGGATATAAGACCTGTAGGACAACGTTACCAACCTGAAATATGTAAATGACCTAAAATATATGTAAATTTGCGCACGTATGATATCAAGAGTTGTGTATTTTGAAAAGTTGCATCAAATCAGTTGCTGGTACTTGCGTACATGTGATATGTGATACCTTCTTAAGTATGTATAATTTAGTGGTTGGCCGTTGGCTCTACCGCTTCATTATATTTTGATGTAAGTTTGTGAATGATGGGGATGGATCAAAAAAACCTAAAAGGAAAGTGACAGTTGTGAAAATGTAATATTATTTGTAGGTATGCCAGAAGAGGACGAGCTCTTAATTTCAGAGACTTTTATAATTTTTCTTAACAAAAACAAATTAATTGCAATTTATGTAATTTGTAAATATTGTAATTAGTTATATTCTTAGATTTTTCTTAATTATATCTCACTGCCAGGTCTGAATGAAAGTAAAAATGTATTTTATTTAATAATTTTTAATTCTATCAATTTTGTGAAAAATTTAATAATATGTACAAAAAAGTCCCAAGCTCCTATCCGAAACGAAAGTTTTTTTAAATAAATATTTGATTTAAAGAAGACATTTTTTATTAGAAATAATGCTGACAGTGTGGGAATGATTCGGTTATTTCAAGAATCGGACGGATGAATGTTTCGTGGTGAAATTAAAAATGTGATTGTGTAGTTCACTCGGTTTGAGAAAAAGAAAAAAGAAATGTGTGTTTGGATAGTGGTGTGTGGTGAATAATAATTTATGGAAATAAAAATATGATTATATAAAAATATTGTTATTAATACATTTACTTTCTTTTTAATTATTTTTAAATTAATTGCTATAAAATTAATGATTTTTCTTTAAAAAATCTATGTATTTAAATTTTATATGAAATATAAATTATCTGTTTTATTAATAAACAGAGTTGCAATCTTCATAAAACAGACAACACATGTAATGGTATGCTTAAGAAGTCTGATATGTTTTAATTACAAGTGAAATTATAAAACAATGAGTATAAATGATTGATATCTTCTTACCATGCATTTTCCAACGCGGCTGTATCTTCTTCCTTCGTCTGAGATTTGATAAACGTAAATGTTGTTATCCCTGGAACCTATGGCGAGCAGTTGTCCATCAGGAGAATAGCTCACCACTTGTAGTGGCTCTGCACCATCAGAATGCTGACAGATGAGATCCCTGGTCATGGTATCGAAGACCATCCAACGACCGCTTACACCACCGCAAGCTACTACTCCACCATCAGCAGAGAAAGCCACACTTTGCACCTATAAAAATAAAAAATGATAATTAACATTGATTTTTTTATTATTCGTACAAGGGGGTTCCCAAGATTAAAAAAAAAAAATGTTACTTATTATTTCAGCAAATTAATAATACTCGAGTAGAAATTAATAAAGTTGTTGAAAATTGCTTGTGACTAGAGCTGGTAGACTTTGAAATATGGAAGTCGACTTTCGATTTTTCAAAATATAGATTTTTATCGACTAGTCCAATATACAAAAGAAATCGAAATAATGGGCTACTTGCATGGTACTGAAAATTCGATTTCTATCACTATATACGTACTGTTATGTTGAAAACATATATAAAAATATAAATTTTATTTTAAAAAAGTTATTTGTTTTCTAGTAAATTAAGAAAGAAAATTTTTTGTGACGTCATTATATTGAACCGAGGAAGAGAACTATGTTTAAGAATGTAACTTATAGATGGCATTGCGTGCGAGAAAGTTTTAATTTGAATTTGACATTTTGCTCTCCCTGGGCTCTCAAATATATTAATTACTTCACAAATAAACACATAGGTAGTTATATAAATAAATAAATAAATATATCATCACGGCATATTACCCATTTCTGGGTGTGCCAAACTGCCCTATAGCAGATATCGGTAATGATGATGACATATTTGTACCGTGTGGGCGCTTACCAGGCGTCACCTCACGGGCACTCATTGTTGGAGTGGAGAGTGCACCACAGGGGTCACTTTTGTGTCATTTAAAATTCTAAATATTTGGTGTCGGTCAGGATCGAACCCGGTACCCCCAGGTTCGCGACCAGACACTCAGGCACGAGGCCACAGAACCCCATAGTTATATGTAATTTAAAATATCGATACGAAAAAAACAAACTTAAATACTAATTATTAATTAAAATTATCGTAAAGTTGAAATAGTCGAAAAGAACCACAACTCATTTATATAGAAATAAAACAATATTTGGATCATATTTGTTCACTGTTGCTTGTCGAAACGTGTTTAAAATCAAAACTCATCTCAAAATAACAATTAAATTTGTTTAATCAAAATAAACAAAAAGTAATAATAATAAGAAACTGCTAAATTTCAGTGTAAGTATATAAAAAATCTGATGTGGCCAACACAAAACCTCCCGCTATTTAATTTTTATTAATTTAAATATATACTTACGTATTTAGTAAAGCTTCAAACTATATTACGTTCCATTGCATATAACTATTGCTTTATTTACGATTTTCTTTATTATTTAATATGTCACTATTATTAATTTGAAGTGATTAGTTTTTTGACAAAGACGTTTACCTGTCAGTTACATTCATTTGAAAAATAAACTGTGTAACAAAGGAATTGTGTTTATCTTAGGCTTCGGGATTAAAAAAAGAAAAATGATTTTTAAATTAATCTGTAAAATATATAGAAAAAGTATTAATGTATACCTGTACAAAATTCAATAATCTATAATTTTCCAATGACGTTAAATGCGAAAAAATGGCATTTAATGGTATTTTTTGAAGAAAAACCATTATGAGCTTCAAGTAAAGTACCATTTCCGTTTATCCGATTTACACCAAAATCTAATGGCTTCTATTCCTATTAGAATAGGGTAGAAATACAAGGTTTCGGATTTTTCTGAATGATAGTATTTGAGTTAGAGTGCAAACAAAATTTGTACACATACACACACACACACACATACACACATACAGACATCATCGTGAAAATGTTAAAATTAGATTCTAGGGACCTTAAAACGTGGTCATTTACTAAAATCTCGATATGTGATTTTTAGCACGATCCCTATACCTCCCTTACCAAGGGTAGCGGGAGGTAAAAATTGAACAAATGCAAAACTTTGTCAGTATTGAATGTAACACACCGACTTCGTGTTCGTCGTACAAGATTTTAAATAGTACAGGCACAGGCAGATAATACCCGGCACAGTTGAACTTGAAGTGGAATAAGCGATACATATAATTGTCATCTAACAAGTCGAAATAATTTTGAAGTTAAAATAGTCCAAAGCGTCGAAATAGTCTAAAAATGCTAAGTTATGAAGAAGCGGCAACACCGCAGGGCAAGGGGAGAAAGGAAAAAGTTGAGCATCGGTCCATATTTATTTGACGGCAGGTATACCATATATTAATCTGCAAAGTATAGTAAGGCAGACTAGTTTGCCGAAAGCTACCGAGCAGTTAACTCCTGAAAACTTTAAATGTTTGCTATCAATTAGTGATTATTTAAAGTCCTTAGTGTATCGCATAAATGATAAAAATGGAGTTTTAAAAGAAAACCAAAGACCAAAAGAGGCAACGATTTACTACATCAGTAATTATCTGGATAAGAATAAAATTTAATTCTGTTTTAAAGTGTAGCAATTATATTTTAAATTTAAGTGTGCGCGAATTATTTGATAATTCAATTGTTAATGCTGAAAAGCTTACACACCAACCATATGCATCTGCCACATTAAACAATGACGAAATTCGATTTCCAATCCAACAGCAAGACGTTTTTTATACATTACCCTGGAATAGTCTGCTGTATATTGAGGGTCAATTATTAAAAAAGATAATTCTGTTCCTACAACAGCTAAACTAATAAATAATGAAATATCTTTTCTGTTTGATTAGATTAGTTATGAAATTGGTGGAGTTGTAATAGATCGTATTCGAAACCCAGGCATAACATCAACAATAAAAAACTACGTTTCATACAACACAAACGAAAGTTTACGTTTGCAGAACGCAGGATGGTCGCCTTTAGAGAATATTTCCAGCAAACTTGTGTATGCGCCGAGCGGGTATGTCAATGTTTGCATACCACTTCGAATGTTGTTAGGATTTGCAGAAGTTTTGCGGATAATCATACTAAATTAACGACAACAGTTAGTTCTTATTCGTAGCAATACTGACATAAATGCAATTTACAATGAAACGGAAACTGAAGAAATCAAAGTTAATTTAACAAAAGTTTTATGGAAAATGCCACATACTGCTCTGGCTGATGCAGAACATCTTATGTTAATGAAATATACTGAAAAAAGCACAGAACTTGAGACTGCTTTCAGAAGTTAGGAATTACATGAATAAGCTCGTCAACATACATGGGCTGCAACGGAAACACAGCTAAAAAAAACCACGTCTTGTGATTGTTGGTTTTCAAACAAATAAAAAGAATAAAAAATAAAACACATATGAGTTATTTTGATCACTGTAAATTCACAAATATGCGATTATACGTAAATTCTGAGACGTATCCCTACGATAATTTAAATTTTGATAACAATCAGTTTGCTATATGAAATGTATGCATAATTCCAACTATCATTCTATGAGAAGAAAAATGAACCTGTACTAACTCCAGATAAGTTCAAATGCATTGCGCCTTTTGTTGTTATCGATTGTTCACATCAAAATGGCCGCATGCAGCGCGTCACAGCGGACCAATCGTATTCGTTCCTTAATTGCCTTCGGTAAACTCCGGCGCCCAGCGCTGTGACGTGCTCAGTGATTTTGTACTTATAAGTACAAAATCACTGGACGTGCTGAACGCGGCCATTGAAACATTGAAATCAGGAGCTATAGACATACGTCTTTAGTTTGAAACAAGTGAAAATGTCCCTGCAGAAACTACTGCTTACTGTTTAATTTTGCGTGCCAATTATTGTTAGATATAATCCATTAACTATATAGGTAGTGTAATATAATATACTGTTAAAATTTAAGCATTATAAGAACCATGTAAAATAAGATAATGCAATATTTTTTTATGAATATATCTAATAATATTTTTTTATTTACTTAAACTTAAACCATTAACTTTTAGTATTACTTATTATAAGCGAAAAGTTTATATCAGCGTAAAAAGACAATTTAGCTGTGGATAACCTGGGGAACTGGTTTCAACCAGGGCATCGAACCCCATCCTGAACAGAACCAAAACAGGAACAAACCGCAACATTTTAGCGAACCCAAACCCAGAATCGAACCTCAGATATATATTTTGAATTGAACCCGAGTCGGAATCGAACCGGGTATTAAAATTCGGGTTCAGGGTTCACCTGCGATTCAGGTTCATTTTCAGTTCGAATAGGAAGTGTTGTCGTAAGATAATCGACACATTCGGCGTCTGCGTTGCTAACTGTGCTGACTTTTTGTGAAAATGGGGTATTCTAATGTAGTAAAATTTAAGGTAAAAAATGTTATAACATTGTGAATTATGCTTTAAAATGACCAAATAATGAAAAAAAAAAAAATCAATTTTTTTTCTTAACATGAGTTTTCTTGTATTTTATTTTACCGCTGAACAGGTATCACGTGGGTTGTGACGTACGAGGGACTCATGACATTTAAAAAATTTTGTGCATGACTGTACCATATACAGGAAACAGCTGTTCCGCCATTGATGCATTGTGAGCTGTCTTGATCGTGTTAGTTGTATGACGTTTATATGTTTACAAGTTTTCAACTTTTCTAATTTGGTTCTTATAATAGTTATTATTGTTAATACAAGTTTTCATTACGGAAAATTCACTTAGATAACGTAAACAAAATTGAAATACATAGAAAACAAGCGACAACTAACCAAACAAACATAAAATGCCGAATGACAGATAGACTGCCGCGCCAAGTGTTGTGTTTGTACCTATGTAAACATGCCCCGCCATTTAAATGTCATGAGTCCCTCATACGTCACATCCGATAAAATTCAAATTTTCAAAGAATATTTAAAAATTCATATCTCGCTCAAATTAAATAAAAAAGAACTCAAAATTTTTGATTTGTAATACATATACGTGAAAGTTTCAGAAAAAAAAAAAAATAAAAAAAAAATCATTAGAATACCACATTGTGTTCGTTTTTTGACTTGCATTTTAAATTACTCCCATATAAAGATTGTTATTCATAAAACATTAATTAAACCGAGCCTGAACCAATATCTCAACCCGGAACAAAACCGCAAATTTTATTAATGTTTGAACCAGAACCGCACACGAACCCATCTCAAAAAACAAATTAACCTGAACTCAATCCAGTTTTGGCGGGTTCGATACCCTGGTTTCAATAGGCGCGCAAGCGAAGTTGATAATCTTGAAACAGGTTAGTAGTCCTAATAAAAATTAGCATTTTGAGAACATGTCTCAATACGCGTTCCCATACAGCTATTTTTAGACATGATTTCATATCTTGTTAAACTGCTAACCATCAAGGTGGTTAAGTAACACGTTAAACAGTATACATACCACGATATCGCAGTATTGAACAATAAATGCATCTCTCAACCTCAAGCAAATAAGTTAAGAAGCAAGTGTATACATCTCGACTACAATGGAATATATTGTAACAATATCAGCCGTAGAACCAAGCATTGTAGAACAACAAAGTGTAAGTGTAGGTGTATTGCAAAACGGCCTTAGAATAACAATAGACCGCCAACAGCAGGAAATTGGATCAATAAGATGTGCAGTGGATTACTTAACGGATTCCCTAGGCAGAGTCGTTGCCCATGTCAATGAAGATTGATAGTCAGACAGAAATCTTGGCCACTATTGACAGTATTGCTGAAAAGTGGCAACCTACTGCCGCATCGCAGGACCAGGTAACTATATTAATCACAATGGTTAGGTGGTCGAGGTTGTATCATCATCATAGGACCTGGATTCTCTACAGTCACCACCACCATGTGATAGTTAATAGTTTATCACGATGATATATGATCGATGATGGTGAGTGGCTTCTAGACCATAATATAAAAGTCGAAGTCAAAATAGTCTACATTCTATTAATCGACATTGTATTTTTTTAAAAGTCGATTGACTTTTTTGAAAAATAGAATAGAATTCGATATATCGATGTTTTTGCCAGCCCTACTTGTGACATAACGTCTCCAATAGATAGAGGAGAGGTACTACTTGCCTGCTTTGAGAAAGAAGCAACAAGTACAAAAGTGTAAACAGTGACGTAGCAATCGGAGGTGCAGTGGACACAGGTCCATGAGCTAAGGAGGCCCATGGGATACAATTATAATTTTTTAAGACGCAGGAACAAAAAAAATTGGACCTAATAGAAGTCGTAGACTCAATGATTTTCTTTTTGTTTTTGATTTGCACACGTGCCCATTCGCTTCTTGCTACGCCACTGTGTATCAAATCAAGTCATACAATCAAGCTAACAACAGAGCTTGCGCACAGCCCTCAAAGTTAGCGTAATTAGGGATGTAACTTCACAACTTTGTGTTTTGCAAACTTAATAAAGGAAGCAACAGAATATGTAACGAATTTTGTTTAATGAGCTTTATATTAAATAAATTACCATTAACAAATGAATATTATCTATTATCTTACCTGTTCACCAATGTCCTTACTCCAAACAACACTATGTGACATGGAATCCCACATTTGCAACAGACGATCGTGTCCGGCTGTAGCAAACTGTGGTACTAAAGGATGTGAAGCTAAGCCCCAAAGTTCATCAGTATGCCCTAAAACTATTGGCTGGAATCCTAGGGACATCGCTCCAGTCAAAATGCAGTTACGAGTTGTACCGATAAGAACTTGAGAACCTCGACCTTCGGAGATTACGCGGATTCCGCCGAAGTGGCCCTCAATCTACGAGAAAAAAAGAATAAATTTAAACTTAGGAACTATGGAATAATGACAATCAGTCAGAACCACTGAGTTAAGAATATATAATATAGAGAGAACGTAAAGTATGATTGTGGGCAATGACCTTGATGCCTAGTGACGGAAGGGGAATCAAGCGTCAGCCATATTGTACTGTTCCATTACTGCAGTCCAATACACTGGCATATTTTAATAAAATTTACTAAAAAAGCCCAAAAATCGTATTTAAACACAAAAGTTTAAAGAACAAATTCGAAAGAGAACAGATAAACGCAAGCAAAGGCAAACAACGAATGAGAAAGGGAACAGTATAAGATGGCGGGCCATTCCTCGTACAGTTCAAAATTTCGGATTTGAGCTCCCTCTTTTATATATTCTTAACTCTATGGTCAAAACGTCGCGTCCGAGTGGGTTCAATTACAATTCCAGTAGTATTTTTCACGAAAGAATGGTACTGCGCAATTATGTTCGTTTATAGGTAGTTCAATTCGCTCTACAATCTGTGCTGACACCTACTGGGAAAAGGAAACTATCTTTTCTGCATCAAGAAACGCTCATGTAAGCAAAACCATTATTCTACCCCTTTCGATAGGTTTATTTTTTATGGCATTACAAGCTATCTCTCTGACAAACATCGAAAATCTGTTAACGGTTAAAACTTTACTATAGATAAAAAAATAATTGAAATCATCCCCTATCGTACCGCCTTGATGGATGATTTTTTATAAACGCTAAAACACTTTATTTCTTACCAAAAGCATAAAAATATACAAACTTTCGTCCCCTATTTCACCCCCTTCAAGTTTTATTTTCGCGACTAAAGGTAGCCTATGTCCTTCTCCTACGTCCAATCTATCTCTATACCAAAATTCATCAAAATTGGTTCAGCGGGAGAAATGATGGGTTCGAACATACAATTTTTCATTCCCTATTTCACCCCTTTAAGTTTTATTTTCGCGATAAAAAGTAGCCTATGTCCGTCTCCAAAGTCCAATCTATCTCTATATTAAAATTCATCAAAATTGGTTCAGCGGTTTAGGCGTGAAAACGTAACAGACAGACAGACAGACAGAGTTACTTTCGAACTTATTATATTAGTATGGATTGATAAATAATGCAAACCAACAAGAATCACAAAAATGCTAAACAAATTATTCCTTGAACATAGTTGACATACGTCGGCTTATGAACAGATTCTACAACCTATGTGGCAAAAAGAAACTAGTTCAATTACATATGTCATATGTCGTCAAGAACCATACACTTTTTATTTCGCAATGCCATTCTTACACACTTACACTTACACGACCGGTTTCAAACTGAGGTACCTCAAATTTAAACAGAACATACTTTAATGCGCACGGCTATTTGCTTATTTACACATCTCATATTGCGCAACTAGTGAGATATGTTTGTGTGTGAAAAATGACTTTTTTTTTGATATTTTTACGATTTCACATTTAACTATACATACTTCATTACACGTAAGAAAATAGTGATGGGAAAATAGGTGCAGTTTGATTGGATAATATCGGCATATTATCCAATCAATAAATAAAATCAAACTGCACTTATCATCCCGTCGCTATTTTCTTACGTGAAATGAAGTATAATCAATAGATACGAATGGGAGTAAATGGTGGAAATATAGTGTAACTATAGCGCTACCATAGCCATGAACTTTCTAGAACAATGTAATAAAATTTGTGCACTTTAGTATGCGCGCGCTAACGCAAAGTACTCAAAATTAGAGAATCCGGTATTAAAAATGACAGATAGTTACATAAAGCTATCTTATATTTGAATTCTTCTTTTAAATAATGCGTTCTTGTTCTACCGCATATACCGCAACTGTAAGTAATCTTTATAGTTTACCAAAAAATGAAAGAAGAAAAGAATAATAAAATATGTTCATATGTCCAAATATGAAACAAGTATTTGATTGTGCAAATTATATTGAGAAAAATGAATTTTTAGTTATACAACTAGTAAAAATTGTAATTGTACGTTTACGACAGAAACACAATAAAAAAAATTGTCAGTCAGTGAAGTCATTCAAAATTATCGGCGGCTACAGTTCATGGCTATAATGCTGCCATCTACGTTGAGCTTTGCTCGCCTGCTCCCATTGAGGTATGTCAAATCTGATCAGAACATACAGTCCTAGTAGATTAATCCGCACTGCACATACATTTCACATAATTATATAAATTTTGAATCAAAAAATTAATGACATCAACTTACTTGTGATTCTTCTCCAGTTCTGTTCAACTGTGCATCAAACATAACCAGTCTTCCATCTTTTCCTCCTCCTGAGATAACATTTCCCTCTTTGAGAACACATATAGAGAACACTGATCCTTCATGAACGTTCCTAATGAATTTGCTGATTGTGTTCGTTCCTCTTCCCCAAACGACGAGATTTCCGTATGAATCGCCCGTTAATACATCTCCATTTTGAGTAAAGGCAACACAAGTAACATATTTCGGCTTATCCCTGTTTTCGAATATTCCCATACGCTTGTAAAGCATACCACTAGCGTCTAGAGTCCAGAAGCTGATGTGTGATTTACCGCAAGTGACGATACAGTTACGATCGAGCGGGTGGAATTCTGCTGCGACGACTGTGTCAACTGAACACTAAAGACAAAATACATTTTAAATAAAATTCAACTAATAATGAATTTTGTCAATATAACTTATAGATTAAATAGAATTAGTATCTTACTCTTTATAAGAAATTTAATAATTTTCTCAATAATAATGGATTATATAATTTTCAACCACACTGTAAATCCTACAGCCTCTGCAAACGACTTTTAAGTTTATAAAACATCTTGAACCAGTTAAAAATAGTTCTATACTATTAAAAAAAAATCTGAAAGAGTAGGGTGATCGCGAAATTTTACTACAAGGACTTCCTAAGTGATGACGTACAAAGGGCGGGGCAGCAATGTTTCCAAACAGATGCACGTGATAAAAGTCAGGTTAGTTCATATTGAGTGAAAACGCATAAATAGTACTTAACAACTGCCATATCAGAAATTTATTTAAAATAAGTATAATAAATGACATCTAAGAATAATAATCTCAAACGTCATTTACTGACAGCATCAACTACCACGTATTTTAGTTTGGAAACACTTCTATGACGTCACTCTTAGGCTGTCAAAGATATAATTTTTTAACGTTTAGAATTTGGCGCGTGAAGTTTCAGGTTCTCACCAATGGTCGAGCGCGCGTCTTGTTTTTAAAGTTTTGAATTTAGGGCATGTAACGTCACAGAAAATTTTAATCACTTGTAGTTTGAGAACGAATTAATATTTAAACAATTTTTTTGTTCACTATGGTCCAGTTAAATTTTGTTGCATAGTAAATATAAAATGAACAAATTCGAATCAACTTCCGTATTCTTATGACATTTAAATCATAGCTGTTAAAAATTGACTGTAGTAAGTACGTGCTTACCATAAATATTTTCAGGTTTGTTAAAAGACGCAATTTTGACATCTGTCATCGGTCTCAACTTCACGTGCGCATACTATACCTGACTGTTACTGATTATTAATTTTTGTAGTGTCTCGGGTATAAGGATGGGATTACAGATATTTTGATTATTTTCAACGAACTTATCTACAGTATTAATTTTTAATACCAGTAATATAAAGATATCTAGAAATGGAATATTGGTCCAGATATAAGTAGTAATTAATTTATACGAAAAGTTATTTGTTTTCCCACATTTTTATGAAAATCTAAATATGAGTAGATATTGCAAAAAATCAGGCAGCAATCAGTGGTTCAAGAGTTTAAGGTTCTAAATGATAAACAGACTGGGAAATAATTTTCTTAAATGTCCCATATTTTTTGCAAGAAACAATTTGTTGTTATTTTATTTTTACGTACTATTTACGTTTCATTCTAACATTTTCGATAAATTCTTAATAGTGACAATCATTTTAAAATTACCTTTTATTTAGTAAAATAAAATAACGATTATAGATCTTACCTTAGTTTCTGTAATTTTGTAACCATGCTCCCCTTTCTGCCAGTCCCAGATGCTGATGTTGTGATCGGACGCTTCATCAATAGCTAGAAGTAGAGACCCGCCATCTGCTTTACTGAAAGACAAACAGCACACAGAGAGGTCGAAGTCTCCCATTCCGATTACGGCTATTGTGCTCAGGCTTACGGAATTCCAGATTCTAACGTGTGGCTAAAAAAAATACAATGTTTATATTCAAAACGAAAAGTTGGAAAATGGAAATTACTTACCCGAGCATCTCTTCGATCATGCCCTGCGCACTGGCCGGTTGCTACGAGGAGCTTATTTGGGTGGATTGCAATACTGCAAAAGAAAAGAAAATAATAACCTAATTAATCATTAGAACAACACTCTCACGAAACATATTTCTATAATGAAGTGTTTTTCAAATCATACATACTTTAATGTTACATTATAAGTTATGAAGTGAAGATAACGACTTGAAATATATAACTTAGGCCCGAGATATCCACCTCCTAATAATTTTATTTGGCGAATAATTTCCATGGAGGGAATTCCACTAATATTGAATTTTTATATAAATTATTTCTTCCCATATAACTGTGTTACTGACGCAAATTTCTTTTCTGTATGTTTTATTACTATTTTAAAAAATGTTAAAATATATTACATACTTTCAAAACGCGCGGATTTTCTCTGGGCTCGATGACGTTATCGAACCCAGCCTCTTTTAGTGGGCGTTTCCATCAACAAACCAGTGAATGCCAAACTGTTCCACTATATATAGTGTTTGTTTATAGTTATATGCGCTACACGGCTAAATGTCATTTTCCAGTTTTGCAGCATAAAACATTGTACGATATAATGCTAATGATCTCCACCAATGGGTTTGTTTACGTCGTAAGGCGGGAAACGCTGGATGCCAAATATTTACCTTTTTTTCTTCCATAAGGGGGCGAATTATTAAAAATGAAAAATTAGGGAATTTCTGAATTTAAAATGGGCTACTTGCGTGGTACTGAAAATCCGATTTCTGTCACTATATACGTAATGTTATATTGAAAACATATAAAAAAATATAAATTTTATTTTAAAATAATTATTTGTTTTTTACTAAATTAAAAAAGAATTTTTTCTGTGACGTCTTTATATTGAACTGGGGGAGGGGAAGCATGTTTAAGAATGTTATCAATAGATGGCATGGCGTGCGATAAAGTTTTAATTTGAATTTAACATTAGTTCATTTTTCTCTCTCTCTAGTCTCTCAAATACATTAATTACTTTATAAATAAACACATAGGTAGTTACTTGTAATTTCAAATATCGATACCAAAAAAATAAACTAAAATACTAACCTCCAAACTATTGTTGAAACGTCAAACAGGTGATCTACATTACCCGCACAAACATACCATTACTATGGGACGGCACCACGCTTGGCTTTCCGACAGTGAACTCTATTCTACGTACATGGAATGGAAGTGTGTGTATCTACAGCATTGTAAGGGGCTGGTCATGCGAACTGTTCCACCAGTGCCACCCGTTTCACGCATGCGCAGAGCACAGCTCATGATTTTCCAGAGGTTTTAATTTATTTCGGAATGGGTACTTTTACTAATTATTCATTGAACAGTGGTTATGAAAACATCGTTCTTTGAACAGTTTGGTTGTACTTTGCGTTCGTTTTAATTTTTTTGGAAAAATCTACTCGTACTGCGGGTTGCCTAGAAATTTGAAGTAGCACGCCAGCAACGTTTGTTTCCGTTCCATAGTAGTATAGAGTTCACTGCTTTCCGACCATTCATTGTTGCGGCGTAATTCTACGTCATACATGGCGGGTATTCAAATAATCAAATTTCATTATTTTTTTTCTGGCTAATTAATAAAAATTTTGTCAAAAGAAAAAATATGGGTAGCAAGTTTTTACCTTCTCTTCAAAAATATTAAAAAAAAGGCACGCAAGTAGCCCATTACTATAACATGTTAAAAATCAAAAAATCGTGGAATCCCCCATTATATCCATAGTTATTATTCGCCAAATAAGGTTATTAGGAGGTGGATATTTCAGCCCTTAAAACAATTTTTTTTAAATTCACGATCTCGTCGGCACTCGAACCCGGGATTTCCTTTTTGCCGATGATCTGTAGCGCCATAGCTCAGTGGTACAGTTCCCTCCCGGCAAGTGGGAAGTCCCGGGTTCGAGTTCCGACGAAGTCAGTTAAATTTTCAAAAATTTATTCTAAATTATAAATTATATTAGGTCAGATATCGGCCACAATCCAAAAAAAAATAAAATAACTTATCAGTAAATCGAATCAGTAGTACAATTTTAGATTAGTCATATAAGAAACTGAAGCACATAATAAAAATTAACCTAAACTAATCCAACCAATATAAATAATATTGTTTTTATTTTTACCAAACAAAAGTTTATTTTTATTGTTTTATTGAGTTAGCTTCTAACTGAATTTTTTTTTCAATTTTCAACCAGACTAAAAGTGTCGACCGTTAAATAAACGCCGTCAATGGATAGTACAAGTATAGTTCTCGTCACCATAAATCGAGGGACGGTTATAAACAGTTTAACCGCCCATCACTTAAGTTCACAAAGAAACCTAACTTCTGCCCATCATAAATAATGGCTGAAGACTGTTTGCATACAAAACTAAAGCAATTTGTGTGTACCGTGTTAAAAACTATTTCATTCTAGTTTTATAGTATTAGAGCGGTTAAGCTGTTTATGACTATCCTTCGATTTTTGGCAACGAGAACTACATTATCGAAAACTGCGAATAAAACCAGATTTGCAAACCCAAATATGGGTAATAAGAGATAATATATTTTTCATTTATAAAATCTAATTGCCATATATATATATATATATATATATATATATATATATATATATATATATATATATATAAATATAATTGTCAACAGTAGTCCGATTTATTGGTAATTATTATTAATTTCGAGATCCAGCTATTTTTTTTTAATATTTCAAAATGTTTGTTTACGTAGATAAATTTTAGCAAAGTAGGGAAAATATGTAATACCTATTGTTGTTTTATGTAATAAGACGTTAATCAACAGTTTCTTTCAGTTACATGAGTGTTGAACTATTTGAATTAATACCTGATTAACATCAAAAAAACTTGTTTGATTAGATATGATTATTTGATGTTTTATATTGCAATACGAGGATGGGATGATTAATACCCGGCCTAAGATGGATAGAAACAAAACATGGAACTAAAAATGATTTTATTTTTCGACATAGTCTCCTTGTAACTCAATGCATTTGGTCCAACGATAATCAAGGGCCTTTATTCCGTTCCTATAGGAAGATTCTTCCAGCTGTTCAAAATAGCCATTTGTGCTCTCTATTACTTCCTGATCCGAAGCATATTTTTTTGTCAACATGGAATTTCTTTAAGTTTGGAAACAAACTAAAGTCGGAAGAAGCCAAATCTGAAGAATACGGTGCATGAGGCAATAATTCGAAACCCAATTAATGAATTTTAGACTTTGCAACAACAGATTTGTGGCAGGGCGCATTGTCCTGGTGAAACAGCACTTTTTTTCGCCAAACCAGGTCTCTGCTCACGAATTTTTTCCTTTAGTTGGTCAAGTAGATTTGCGTAGTATTGTCCATTAATCGTATAACCTTTTTCAAGGTAGTCTACTAAAAGGATACCCTTCGCATCCCAAAATACGGTTGCCATAATTTTACCGGCTGAGAGAACTGTTTTCGCCTTTTTTGGAACAAGTTCTCCTCTTGCAGTCCATTGTTTTGACTGTTGTTTCGTTTCCGGTGTATTATGATGAATCCATGTTTCATCCACTGTTACAAATCTGCGCAGAAATTTTGTTGGATTCCGTTTATACAGTGCCAAACTCTCCTCTGCAATGGTCATTCGGGTGAGTTTTTGCTCGTGACAACAAACGCGGCAGCTATCGCGCAGAAAGCTTTCTCATCTGTAAAACTTCACATAATATGTGATGTGTTCGCTCTTTAGATATGCCCACAATGTCAGCTATCTCGACCAACTTCAATCGACGGTCGCTTAAAACCACTTTTTGAACTTGAATGACTATTTCTTCAGTTGTGGCCGTTTTTGGCCTGCCTGGATGCTCAGCGTCAATAGTACTCGCACGACCACGTTTAAAGTCTGCAACCCACATTTTAACAGTGGTGAATGATGGATTGGTTTGGAGTAGAATCCAGCTCGGCTTTAATTTCTGTGGCCTTATAAAAAAATATTTTATTACAGGTAGTACTGCGATTTTCTCCATTTTTTGAAAAGCTTAAAAGTTGTTTTCTTTGGCGCTCTCTCAAATAGAAACTGCTTGACCGAAGATAATGAAATTTCATTGACAAACTATTGATAAGTGACAGTACAACAAAAAATAATTTTGAAAAAACGCCTACTGGATCTAGGGTAGGCCGCCTATTAATCATCCCATCCTCATATTCATGGTAAAAGTCTCAACTATTAAACTAGCGTTGCTTTCAAAAAAATCACTAATTCAACTCTCAAATTTCAATTTAAATGAAATAAAAGTACCTAAATTAAATTGTAAATATTACTTATTTAAAAAATAATTGGTTTAATTTACAAAAAAATTGTTGATTAATAAAATAAAAATTGTAAAATCGAAATACAGGCAACAGATTCAATTCGTGAAAAATATCAATATAATTTTTTTTTTGGACGACCTCGTTATTAAAATTTCCAGCTTCGGATGATAATTTATTCTACTTGAAAAAGTTTGTTTAGCAAAGGTAGGAAAGTTGGTAATACTGTTTTATGTAATAAGTTGTTAATAAAGTTTCAGTATTACATGCAGGGAGAACCTGATTACATGCGTTTTGAACTACTCGGATAGATTATAGTCATTAAAATAGGCTAATTCTGAACAAATCTATAAGTCTTACAAATCTGTAAAGAACAAACAAAAACGCATATATTTTTGTTGATTAATATAAAATTTTACATAATACATAATTTTGTTCATTGTTTACAGAACCGTAAGACTTACAGATTTGTTCAGTGTAGAGCCATATTGGATTTTAGATTATACATGTGTTCATTTTAATCACTGCTATCTCGAGAACTATAAAAGCTACAAAGAAGGTTAAATTGGCAAACAATTTCTATTTTTGAGGAGCATGCATATGTATAGTGAAATATTTCTAAAAATGGCATTCCAATGTGATGACGTATGACGTCCTTTAATTTATATGAGCCAGGTAGTGAAGCCGATTAAAATGGTCCACGGTGCTGACATCAAAAGAGGAGAAAATTGAATAGGTATGAAAACAGCTCTAAAATGCAAATTACTTTCACTATACATGTACATGTATAATAGGTATGTCGAATTGCAGACTTAAAGCCTGATTTATAGATTGCACAGAATAGAATGGAATAGAATAGAATAAGGAATGGAATAGAATAGGAATAGAAATTTTTAAGACTATTTATAGATTGCATAGAAAATAAGACTTGGAATAGAATGAAGTCACTTTTGCACTAAATTAACTATATTTATTGGTGATTTGAATAATGTCATTGCTTGTTTTTGCAATAAAATATAGTATTTCTGCAAAATAAATGTTGTCTACAGAAAGTTTTTACGTTAGGGGATGGGCCAAAAGCAACGAAGTTACAACAAGTCTCACGAATATTATCGAAGCACGCCGAATGGAATAGAATGGAATGGAATAGAATAAGAAATAAAATTTGGTTATATCCTATTCTATTCCATTCTATTCTATTCCATTCTGTGCAAGTATAAATGGTTCCATGCATTTACATTGGTTTATATTTCTATTCTCTGTGCTATTCTGTTCTATTCTATTCCATTCTATTCTATGCAATCTATAAATCAGGTTTGAGTAATACTGCCAATATGTCTCGCATTGAGTTGATTTTTGACGAATCACGAATTTTTGATATTATTTACCGTCATATGTGACACACCGAAAGCAGTATAAACTCTCTAAATAAGTACACAGGAAATACAGAACTGTCGTGCGATAACCTCAATATATAATACATCTTCAATAGAAGAGAATGGAATTACAGGCCTATATATACGTTTCTCTTCCTTAAAGTAAGCAGAAGCATTCAAAATAATACACCGTTTCAATAATTTTTTTACTGCTCAATTTTCGGTTGTCACTCTTATGCCCGATTGCACCAACGTATCTTAAATATTAAACATGGTTTAAATTGACAATATTGCATCGAAATGAAATGTCAAATGAATTATAATATGTTGCTGTCAAAATTTCGATTTGCATTTTTTTGTTTAAACATACAAATTATTCATATAACTCAAGTTACGACATACGGAAATAAACGCTGCGTGCGCACTATATTGCTCTAGTCGTGTGTGCACCCGCTTCTTTTCTCCTTTTCTATACTCTATTTCGCTCCCCTTTTCGTTTGCCTCAGAGTATTTCAACTTCAGTAACGCGATTTTTCAGTTCACATCCTATGTACTCCGTAAAGAAGTTTCACTTCAAATCTCTGCCAATTTAACTTTCTATAGTCTTGAGTTATACTAGCTGTCAAATAAATATGGAATGATGCTCAATTTTTTCCCTTCTCCCCACCCTGACCCTTGCCCGGCGGTGTTGCCGCTTCTTCATAACTTAGCATTTTTAACATGACCAATGGTATTGGCAACAGTGTAGAAATCTCCAGTATATATTTATTTGACTGTAAGTATAGCAATGATAGTCCTTTTAAAATGAACATGCTGTATATCCGCAATGGCTCGTACCACGATCACGGTTTTAACTAAAACACTGTTTTAAGAAATGTCAAATATCATTATTTAATGATAATAATAAATCAGATTTATAATAATCAAATTTATCAATATATGATTTTAAAGCAGAACATTGTATACAAATAAATATTTTTAAATAAATTGATCTTCTAACATAAGGGTGAAAATACATTTTGATATTTGAATTAGACATATTTTAAAACAGTGATTTAATTAAAACCATGATCGTGGTACGAGCCAATGGGTTTACAGTTCAATCTAAACCTCAAGGTACGACAAACACGTAATTATAATGGGGTCCTATTCCATAGTCATATTTTAACTATCTTAAAAAAGAAGACGAAAATATACATAAATTAATGAGTATTAGTGAAAAAAATTTCTTTAAATATTAACTAGGTCACAAACTACAAGCGATTGAAGCTGATTACTAATTGGGTATGACGCGTTAGGTACTAAGAATTTGATTGGTCGCCTGATTTTAAAAAGAAGATTCGCTCGTCTGCAGAGGTCACCTTTCAAAGAATATGAAATGTCATGTTGTTCTATAACCTAACAAAACATTTAACAATTTTGTGTTTGATGAATTTGTTTAATTATAACATCTAGTAATATTAACAATAATCATGTATTTATAATTAAATCAATTTGTAATATGAATTAAATTAATAATAATATTAATTAAATTAATATTGAAACTTCAAAACAGGCAAACATTAGCGCCATCCGTCGTCATACTTTGTGTAATAATATTGTCAAACTGTTTCAATGTGCTGTAATTTATTAGGAAGAAATCCTTGTTAAATGCTTATTATTTATGTTATTTATACTTAATAATAATTTCTTCGTGAATATAACGTATAAGTTTTTATATAAAAACATTTCAGCTATGCAAACATGAAAAAATTGTTTCCAGTATAACTAACAGTTTGTCCCATTGTTTGTCGATCACTTGTTAGTACCTGCTACGTCACGCACAAATTCTTAAACTTTAACAGCCATATTCATAGTAAAATAGAAAAGCCAGGTCTAAACACGAGTTTAATAGTTTAGGTTTAGTCTAAGACCAAAATGCCCTATTCATAGTAAAATTTGTGCCAAGTTTAAATCTGGGTTAAAAATATCTAGATTAAACTCATCGATCTACTAGGACTTGGTCTTTTTCGATATCCGCCATGCGCAGTAGCACAGTTTGTAACAGTTGTCAGATGATAATTATTTGTTTTTAAACCAATCTACAAAATTAAACTTGTCTGCAGTTGGCATTTAAATTTAAATAATTGTTATTATTTGAAGGTCCATAAGAGAAATACAGAAAAATGCGTAATATTTCTTTTTAGTGTGATATATTCAGACTTACAATGAGTAAGCGAGAATCTAATTGGACATAAAATGAAAAGAATCTGCTTTTGGAGCAAGTGAAAATCCATGCAAAGGTTATGAAAAATAAAACTGTAAATAGTGCAGCCAATTCCAAAAAAAGAAGAAGCTTGGAAAAGTATATTTCATATATATATTTGCGGCTTACGGTTTTGCTAGGATCAAAAAGGAAATAAAGGAACAATGAAAAATAATGACGATGACAGCAAAGTAACTACAAAAGCAGTAACATCAACCCCAAAGAATTAAATTTTATTAGTTATAATATTTCATACAGCATGTATTTTATTTATGAATCATGTTTGCCTGCTATTTTAATAAACTTTGTTAATTAAAATGTTTCTATATAGTTCCGTCTAAATATATTTCTTGGGTCATTATCCTGTCTTTCGTCGTTTTGTTCTTCATTATCCGGTTCATAGGAATCTCCGCTACTTACATCATCTATAAAGAAATAATATAATATTAATAAAGTTATTTTACTTCCCAATAATAAATATACCGTCTCTATCATCCAATGTTTCACAGCTATATTGTGAAGAACTGCCAATGCAATAATGCTAACTTTAGCTGTTTCTAAAGACATCTGCATTCTAATTAAAAAACATCTAAATTTATTTTTCCATTGGCCGAATTATCGTTCTACAACGTTTCTGGTTCTGATGTGTGCTTCGTTGTATCATGTATCGTTGTTCCGCATCTGTAGTAAAGCGAAGATCTGGAATAAGCATAAAACTCCGATGATGGATATCCATTGTCTCCTATGAGGATTCCATTGATTTCACTAGATTAACATAATTTAATATTATTAATATTAGAATTTCGTTTACATAAATGTCTGCCTGTTGTATAATGTACCTAAAATCGTGGCTTCAAGTTGCAATGATTCCATATTCTTGAATCGTGTGCACTGCCCCTCCATCATGCAACAATGTCCCAGATCTTGGCATTTGAGTCACAAACAACCTACAACCAAGTAATAACTGTTACACAGGGTATTAATTAAAAAGCGGGCCATAGGCGTCTAACATGGGAAACTTATCATTTTCTTTTTACGTAATGTAATATATTTTCGTGATAAAATTAGACAATTACCCATGTATATATTTTTCTAAATTCAGTTTCGTCATATTTTTCGATAGGATTAATGTGTTGAAGATATATCTTTTGCTTCCTTCTGCTTTCAATTACATCCTGAATTCTAATCACATAATCTGAAAAATAAATTAAAAATCATTAATATAAATATATTAGTTATATAGGTAGATACATATTATTCAATAAAATAAATATCTACTTACATTTACTTCTAAAATAATATTTTCAAATATAACCTCACTGGCTTTCTTCTTGTTGACAATTGAACATCTGCATTTAAACCAGCGTAAAACTAGGGGTCTGCCATGTCTAAATATCAGACCGTATTTAAACCAGCACTACCGTTAGTCCAGTTCTATGAATAAGAGAAAAGCCGAATCTAAACTACTATGCCTATAGACCAGGTTTAAACCGGCATATTTTCACTATGAATACGGCTGTAAAAATTCATATCTCGCTTATTACGTAAAATTTTTAAGTCGCGTTTGCACTGAAGTTCTTATTTTATCCTGTTCTTATAGGAAAAAAAATAAAAGAAAAATGGTATAGGACCCCATTGTAACATCTTTTATATGAGCAGTTTGAGTTAAATTTGTTTTCCTCACCTTTTCACATCGTCTGTATGTCCAAGGTAGTGCCTCTGACACTGCTCCTCCACATTATACAATACCACGACTGCTGCCACGAAGTAAACCATCTCCCCTGTGGGTAAGTACGCCAAGTTGGATCTGCAGTCACGTCCTCTGTATCCATATACCCAATCCAGCTTCAACCTGGATGACGGCGCCGTGGCTACCTTACTAATATCTAAGCCATCCGCGAGGATAGAGGACGGAGCGTACAGGACGATAGGACGGCCACGGAGGTACATGCGGAGGGTGCCTTCTTCTTCATTGTAGGTGGCGTCCCGGGTGCTACAATGAACAAACAGAATCTAGACATCATATATTTTAAAGTTATTAATAGGTTTGTTCGCGGTAACAATCCCTGACGGATCCCAAACTTATTTCGTACTTGTTCTGTATTAATTCATAAATCGTGAAATACGCATGCGTGATCCGAGATTGATTTGAGATTTTTTCTACCGCGAACGCTCGTTTTGACGTTTGAGGTTAAGTATATTATGTACCTGAATGAAAATATTATATAATTTTGAACTGAAATGGAGGCAATATTATAAACTTACCTTCAAATATTTATTAATTTAAAGTTTGTGAATTTGTTAAAATAAACGTAATTAAACACAGAAAACTATGCACTGAATACTCGCAATTAGTTCCTGATTTATAGTACTTGCTTCAATTTTCGGACTGGTCTGATTAGTACGTAACCAATCATGTACCAGTCCACAGTGTTCCGCGAACACAGAGTTATCAGTCAGAATCGTTCCGCGAACGATTAGAACGAAACTGCGCATGCGTGTGATGCTCAAACTAGTCCGGGATCGCTACCGCGAACAAACCTATTAAATAATTATGTAGGCTTCATAAAATAATAGTTATTTATGCAACAAGAGTAAAAAGTATAATCTTATTTCATGAATAGGCGAGTTCGACAAATCCTATGAGTAAAATGATACTTTTTACTTGAGTTGCATACAATTTTTTTTTACGTCTGCAATAAAAGAGTGAAAAAAGTGCCGTAACGTTTCATTATTTCACGCGTATGCGTTAAAAATAGTGCATTTTTTTCACACTTAAAAAAGACATACTTTATAAATCCATGTTAATATTATTATTTATATGTTAATAAACAAAGAAGCAAGGAAAATTAATTTTAATTGTTTCATTGTATTTTCATATTTGCTGAATGTCGGTCGAAGATTATAGTTCCTACAAAGGAATTACAGCTTTAGTAAATTTCGAAAAGTAGTGATAGTTGAAGGCATATCCTGTTTTTAAACTAGAAGGAATAAATTCAAGTTTGATTTACAATATAATAAAAAATAGATACATTATTTATAATAGATTATTTAAATTATATAGAACATGCAGTATAAACAAATGTCGTACAATACCACATTTTCCAATTATTTTTTCTTAAAGAGTATTCAAATCTTTAAGTACAACTTATAATGTATATATTTTGTCACATAAGTTTTTGTTTTACAGAAACAATTTATTAATATATATATATATATATATATATATATATATATATATATATATATATATATATATATATATATATATATATATACGAAACAAGTAGGTAAAGCTATTCTTTAGTCTCGAATGGGACAATTAAATACGAGAGCAGCGAGTCTTAAGTAGACCTTTGAGTGACTAAAGATGCTTTACGTATGGGTATCGTACACTTATCTACGATAGAATCTAAAAACCTAATAAATATAAAAAAAATACTTTTATTTCTGAATTAGGATCACAATATTAAATGAGATGTTTGCCATGATAACTCGTTGCTCGCCAACCCGTGGCTAATCAAATGCTCCTAAATAACATAATGTATGTACTTTTTAAACAATCAGACCAGCGAATGATTATGAGGGAATCATGAAGGAAAAGTATAATTATTAATTTGTGAAAAAAAATCAATATTTTTAGGGTGATCCCATTAGTTTTTAATAGACTTGTTAGTTTTTGAAAGAAATTTATATGTGAAAAATTTGTTAAATATTTTGTCAAAATAGAATATTTATTTACGTTTGACTGTAAAGGTAGATTTATGAAGCTTATTTTTTATTTTACTTTTTCTTTTCTTTTTCGCTTTTACTTTTATTTTAAGTTTGGTACTTTATGCAGCTACCTGTGCAGCTACTTTAAAGCCTTCGGTACACATGCGCAGATGCGATTTTTCTGGCATATCAGTTGTCATAAATGGAAAAAGATAATTATAACCTGTATAAGTGGACACGAATGTAATAATTTGTGCATCTGCTATATTACTTGTAGCTTTACCCATTTTCTAATTTTTGCAATCTTATCTACACAAAAACAAATAAATACAGCACACGCTGACGTTTGTCACGTGAAGTGGTGCACATGCGCAGTTGTGAAATTCTTTTACTTTAACAGTCTTAAGTTGAAAGTTGGCCAACTTTAATTCTTAAAGTAAAATTAAAAGTGTGCACATAAAGTAGTACATTTATTAACACACCTTTAACTTTTGTAAAGTAAAATAAAAAGAAAAGGTAAAATAAAAAGTAGGCTGCATAAATCCACCTTTACTTATAAAGTAAAAGAAAAAGAAAAGGTAAAATAAAAAGTAGGCTGCAAGGAAGCATTTTTTATTTTAACAATCCATTTATAAGTTACCAATAGCGGTGCAATGCTGATGTTAAATATTTACAAAATAATTTTGTTTATCTTATCGACATAAAATAAATATGTGTACAGTGCCAATTTGCTTTGTACACAGATATCGGTAATAATGATGAAATAATCGTATCGTGCGCGCGATTACCAGGCGTCATCTCACGGGTACTCATTGCTGGCGTGGAGAGTACACAGCAAGGATAACTTTTGTGCCATTAAAAATTCGAAGTAATTTTGCGTCGATCGGGATCGAACCCGGGTTACTAATTCGCGACCAGACACTCAGGCACTCAGGCACACGGCCACGAGACCAAATCTTATCGACATTTCACATTTAAACTTTAATTAATTAATTACGGTATTGCTGAAAATTGAGGTCGTTAGCTAATTGAAAATCATGCTTTACTGATGAAAATGTAGTCGCTTATTCAGATTTTACATTAATAATTCGTGGATGCGAACTACGAAAATATATTTAAGTGTTTTCTTACTGTTGTAGTCATTATTTAACAACAAAGCATTTTGTAAACTATATAATACACTTTAATCTTTTTTTTATATAATTGTAATCTTTTTACCTTCCGTCACCTTTAGGTAAGGAAGGTATTGTCTGGTAAAAAATTCGGTGGTGAGTTTTTAATGAATAAGCACGTTTTAGGGTCCCTACAATACGAATTTACTATTTTTAAGATAATGTCTTTATGTATGTATGTGTATGTGTGAGTGTGTGTGTGTATGTGTGAGTGTGTATGTGTGTCCGTGTGTGTATGTGTGTCCGTGTGTGTATGTGTGTCCGTGGGTGTGTGACCGTGTGTGTGTGTATGTGTGAGTGTGTATGTGTGTGTATGTGTGTCCGTGTGTGTATGTGTGTCCGTGTGTGTATGTGTGTCCGTGTGTGTATGTGTGTCCGTGGGTGTGTGACCGTGTGTGTGTGTCCGTGTGTGTGTGTATGTGTGTGACAAATTTTTCTCCGACGATAACTCCAATACTACAATTCTAAAAATTATAATTTTTTCGTATTCCTGTTCTGTACATCCATATGAAGAGTTGATTAGATTTTGGTTATAATTGATCCACCGGAAGTACCATTTTTTCAAGTTTTTAACAGGTTTTCTTAAAAAAAACGCAGTTAAATATTATTTTTTGACATTTTGTTATTATATTTATTAAAGAAAATACTCTTCTCTATATGGTTCGATTATACATTTTCCTTCATATTCAATAGATGTTGAGTTATATCATTATAAAGAAATTAATTTTCAAAAATTAGTCAGCTTTGCTATTTATCATGATACATTCAAAAAATTCTAATTGACAGATGTCTGTTGCAAGTGCAAAACCAAATATGGAATGTATGGGATCAAAAATTGGTATGTCATAGTGTTCCTCGCAAGTGACATGCAGTGAAAGGCTAAAGCGAAGATGGAAGGACTGTATCGCAGAAGACTTGAGAAAGCAAGGACTGTGTGAAGAAAATGCGTTGGACAGGAATGAGTGGAAGAGAAGAGGAAACAGCGACCCCTAATAAAATAGGGGAAAACTGAAGCAGAAAGAAGGAAGTGTCAAGCGCATTTTACTTAGTGTGTGTTTATGTCAATTTTATTGGATTTATAGAACCTTTTCAAATGAACTTTGGTATGGAATTTGTAAAAAATAGTATGTGTTTGTGTTCGATTTTACATGATATCATATAGAAACTGTTCCACGATCCTTTTGGTATGGGATTTGTACAAAATACATCGAATTGACGGAAGGTCTTGTGCTGGCCACAACAGATTTTTTATTTTTGAAAATAATATATACTTGGTAAACGTTTTTACATAGATATTAAAATGTATGAGTCCACATTTTTTAAAAAATAAATTATAAAAACATTTGTACATAATATTTCCTCAATTATTTACATTATTTAAACAAAAATTCGTATCCTGTAGTCTTTTATTTCATTTTACTATTTAATAAATATGTAAAAACTTGCATGATTTTATTCAAAAAAGCACAGTTAATTATATCCGTTATTTGCCATTAACATATTTAAATTAGACATTATTTTGTATGGATCAATAAAATATGAATAATAAAACATACCTATATACACTTTGCACAGTTTTAATCATATTTAGGAACTTTTTAACTAATAACTACTTAAAAATAGTAACTAAAATTCATGTTATGTTAGTGAGAATAAAAAATATCTCAACTAAACGCGGTCGAATCGAAATCCCGCATTAAGTTCGGGAGATAAGATAATGCGTTTATATGATACACAAACATGATACTATAAGCGCGCAAGCACAAAGATAAATGCACTGAATTAACTCAAACCGTATTGGATAGAGAATAAATAGTTACTAATAGTAAATATATGACTATAACACTTGCTAGGGTTATTAATACATCCAAATTCAAGGACACTGCGTCATAAAAAAATATGAAATTCCCACTGTAATAGAGAGCGTAAAGTACAGTGATAATACGAGGAAAATATGTAATATAATTCTTCTTCATACATAATTTGAATTATGTACCTACTCCTTAATTTATTCTAAGCTACTACTTTCATATTAACTTATTCATCATGCAGACTGATATATGTATTAAAAAATTATCACTATAATAAAATAAACGGTATATTTATATATTTTTTTAAAGATTTATAACTTTTTGATTTAATTTAAGAAAATTAATCTTCAAGGTTAAATATTTTAATTTTATTTGCACATATAAAATAGTAAGCAAGTAAAATTTTAGTTCATTTATTTTATTTATTTATGTAAGTGGGAGATTTGTTTACTTCACTGAACGCACCTAATTTCTCGGGATTTGTGACACTGACATTTATCAGTCAATTACAAACATTTTAATTTTTCGACTGGTTTCCATGGAGTTGTTTCAGCTGTGAGATTCATTGCTACCGATTATTTTATACAGGGTGTTAAAAAATAAGTGTCACAAATCACAAATTATGAGGGCATATAGTACTGACAAAAATGAGTTAAAAAAAACATAATCAACATGGGTCCAATCTTCAATAGTTTCCGAGATATAAGGCAATGAAAAATGAGTTTTTTCGGTGTTTACCTTTGCCATCCCGAAAACTGTAAGAGTTACGACTTTGATTAAATGAGACATTTTGTTTACCTTTCAGAAGTTATCTTAGAGGTGTTTTTGTTTTTCAAAAAAAAAAAAAAAATCAAATAATTGTACTGAGACAAAAATTGTGGCGCCCTTGGCCAATACTTAGTTTTCAAATAACTTCGATACAACTAGAAAGTGAAAAAAATGTTTCATATAAAATGTTATTGTTTTTTTATAGTCTATTTACTGGCATAGACAAAATTTTGTTCAACCACTATCTTAGTCAGGTTTTCTTCGGTTCTAATACAAAATGGCCTCTTTCTCAAAAACAAGATCGGACCCATGTTGATTAAACTTTTTTACCCACTTTGGTCAGTACTATATGCCCTCATAATTTGTGATACTTAATTTTTAACACCCTGTATATTTATATTTCTCTATTTGTAAATCTTAGAAGATATAATAAAAAAATTAAATATATCGGATAGAGAATTTTACATTCTTTAATATTTGTAATTATGTAAATTTAAAAACATAATATTTAGATTTTTTTTAAGAAACTACTATTTCCGGTTGTCCATTTGTTACCAAAACCAAATCAGCTCTTTCCATTAATGTCAGATTATGGCATCGTTTATCCAACATCCACAAACACACACACACACACAACACACACACACACACACACACACACACACACACGCGACATCATAGTAAAAATGTTAAATTCAGATTGAAGGGACCTTTGACACATTTCGTATATGTATTGATATTAATGCATAAACATAATTTTTATGTGTGAAGTTTGATTTTTTGCACAGTGTACGTGAAGTAACATTTCACGCACCGGTCATTATTTTAAATATTACAAACTGAATTGTATTTTAATAAAACAAAGCTGTTAAACATCCGTAACGTTGGTAACCATGGTTACACAACCCGATAATACAGAGGCTTTACGTTAAAAGAATGACAATGCGAAGAAAAAATATATTTTATTGCAAAGTCGTAGAAAAAGTATAGTATGTAATACGTGTGAAGCCTATTTTACAATCGGGTGGTTTGCAACACTCAACTTCGGCTCGTGTCGCAATCCCCACCCTCATGTAAAAATTTCAGCTTCACACACTTGCCACATAATATACTATTTTTTACCTTCCGTAAAAGTTATAAATATGATTTAAAGGTCTACTTTAATTCTCAAAATGCGTAGTTTGTTTTCTACTTTTTTCATGAATGTAGGTTTTTTTTGTAAAGTGTTATAATGAAAATACATTTTATTACTAGAATTGTGTAAAATAGACAGACACATTCTCACAAAAAATTGTAGAAAGCTGATATGACATATATGTATTAATTATATTGGAAAAAAAAACAGTTAATTTTTGTTGCACTCAGAAGTATTTATAAAATAAACATTAATACGTTATGTAATGTATAAATAAATAAATGTATAATCATACTTTTATCTACTTTAAGGTGAGGCAGTTTTGTATTTATTCAGATTTCAGTGAAATATTTTAATTTTGGAAAAGCATACTTCGTTCAACCTTCGAAGAATAAAATAATGTGTAAGGATAAAATAATCAAAAAAATAAACTTTGAGTAAAAAGTAAATAAAGATAGACTTACTCTTTCTGTAAATAAAACGTAAAATACTCGTACATATGTACATATCTGCGTCGTTAATATTCCACTTATTACTTGGAAAACTATTATACGAGTACAGTGGGTAGGTCAGGACTTGCGTTCTTGCGTAAAATTTTTTCATGGTGAAACTACTAAACAGGCTAATTATATTTATTACATTGTTGAGATATTTCCTTTAACTTGTGGTTTTCGAGTATTGCATCATTGCAAAATTGCGATTATGTTCCCTATTAAATTTGAACAAAGTATACCAGCTGATATTTATATTTAAAACACATTTACGAAAAATATGGAGACCGGTATTTTTTGTAAACTGTTATTATAAAATATAAATCTATGAGAACAGTTGTTACTATCAAAATTCATGGTTAAAGTTAAAGGTTTATTATATTAATAAGAAATATATTCATAACCAAACATACGCAATGAAAAATATATTGTTCTAATCAGTTCTAACAACGTAGCTGTCTCCACTAACCTTTCCATAGTAAACAAATCACTTGGAAAACAAAATCACTAGAACAGGTTTTTAGCAACGTCAACAATCAACTGCACTCTTAATAACTGCTTTCACGTTTGAACGTCGGGTTTGCGGCTTTCTAAAAATCGCGTTATTTCCAAACTGAGTACTGCAATGAGGTGTCCTGCGAGAAGGTTTAAATTTTACGTGTGGCCGCTCAAGTGTATTACCTCTATGAGAATGACTTTGGTGCTTTGAGTCAGAAACCGCAGAGTAGGTGGCAGAAATTCGCGTGCGACTAGAGGCAGTTTATTGATTAATAAGAGATGAGGAAAAAATGATTAATGAGTTAATTTCGTTAATAGAGGAATTATTAGTTTTTTTATATGGGACAAAATTTATCTGGTTCATTCAATAATTACAAATATTTTGATTAATTTTTATATTAATGTTATGTGTGAAAACTAATAATAGTACTTGCAATTATCAGTGGGCCCGAATTTTACATTCTTCTTGAATACCTTTGTTTACTTTTTGTGGATTAAACTATTTATATTTAGTGATAAAAATTGTTTATTTATTTACTTAAATTTATAAAAAAATGCTTGAAAAGGAGGCTGCACAATAGTCATGTGTCATGTAAAAATTCAGGTTTAAGCAAATTTTGATATTAAATAGTTATTTACATATAGAGGGTCGAAAGAAAAGGTGTAAACTTCTTTCGGCCCGAGGTATGTACAACGTTTTACGCACAACTGCAATCAAATGAAATGTTTTTAAATTATTTTTTAAATACATTTAAAGCTTGTTGCTATATAAAAATATTACGTGGCCAGGTGGCCATGTCACAAAACAATAAGGCGATGCGTTGCATTGCTAACTATTTGGTTATATGAATATTTTTTTAAATGTCAAGCTTGGAGATTTGAGACAATTTCTGAAGTAATTTCTTATGCAATTCTAATAAAATCTAGTGAAAATTTAGCGGAACTAATATCATTTCTTAAAAATAAGAGTCTTGATTACATTTCCAATTGTATTTTTGATGTTTTGTTTACCAGTAAGCGGGCCCTTTCTGTATTTTACCGCCCGCATATGCTACTTTACCGCCCGCAGGGTGTAATCTTTCAGCTTCCGCCATGGTAACCACGATGTAAACAAACAATTTTAAAGCAGATGTGCGTAAAATAAATTACATGATTATTATAATAGTCCAGTAGCGGGGAGTATAAAAATAAGGCTTTATCTTAAAAAAGGTGGGGTATTTTTGATTTTTGGGTATGTTTTATATTTAGAGGTGCTACTAAAAAATCCAAGTTTTCGACCTTGGTGTACTTCTATAAGCCCCGCCATCTCTAAGGCACTTTTTATTTTATTTCAACGATGTATAATTTGCATATGCTCTTTTGTTTTAAAAAGCAAGAATATAACAATAATTATTGTTGCCTTATGTAACGTAAAGGCTCATTCACAGCACTGAAATTATACACAGAAATTTTAATTATATATAAAAAATATAAATAAATAAATAAATAAATATAAATGTATCATCACGGCATATTACCCATTACTGGGTGTGCCAGTATCCACAACACATATAGACATCGGTAATGATGACGATATATTTTACCGTGTTGGCGCTTATCAGACGTCACCTCACGGGCACTCATAGCTGGTGTATAAAATATACTTTTGATATGACGTGACATATACATATCATTTTTTTGTTAAATTTGATTGTAAAGGCTCATTCACAGCACTGAAATTATACATAGAAATTTTAATTATATTTAAAAAATATAATTATAAAATATACTTTTGACATGACCTAACATACACATGTCATTTTTTTTGTTAAATTTCATTGTCCCATTTATATTTATAATTATAAATTATAATTATAATCTATATTTTAAGTTATTTTAAATTAATTTGAAGCTTTCGAACACAGATATTTGAATGCATTGACATAAACATATATATATATATATATATATATATATATATATATATATATATATATATATATATATATATATATATATATATATATATATATAAGTATAATTATAATTTTCATCAATAATTTTGAATATTGATTAATTTCAGTGCTGTGAATGAGCTTTAATAAGTAATAATAGTTGTATGAACCAAAAGAACATAGGCAAGTTACATCGTCAAAAGCTGCAAAAAATCCTCTTTTCATTGTTGATATACTATCTACTATCGCTGTGCGACAGCTGGACGACAGAAAATTGGGCGATGATCAACTGGGCGCCCCGACATCTGGGCGACGTAAATATAAAAACTTTGCAAGCTTAGCAGATATATAATTTGTTGATTTTTTTTTTACAAAAATAATTATAAGCGACGTTCTGATTTTTCTAAACAAACAACGTTTACATAACGCACAATTGCGTAATTCCTACATATCTATTATTTTATCGCTCAGATGTCGCGGCGCCCAGTTGACCATCGTCCATTTGCCCTCGCCTAGTTGATCATATCCGATCAAAAATACTCGACTTTTGCAGGGTAAATCCCCCTAATATTGACTTATAAATTTCAGCCAATTTCATCAGCAAAAAAAGTTTTGTTTTCGTTGCGAGGTTATTGTGTAACCGCCTTAAGTATCATTTTTGAACAAATGGAAAATCTTATGAATCATAAACGTGACTCACAAATTAGATTTCTAATCAATTTTATCAAGAACATGATTTTTAAACTGAAATCTATTGTTTACTCACAATTTATTTTTTTAATGCACTTGAAAATTAAACTTTGTGTTATCAAAATAATAATTATTGCTAATTAACTTGTTCAAAATAAATACTTTTAAAATCGGAAACAGCCAACTATTAAAATAAACAATTGATAATGATCTATTGTTTCTCCATCACCTGTCTATCTTCATTTATATCCAGGGCAGGACTAAAATATTTCCTGCATCGATTGCATAATGTAGTCTCAAGGACGTTTCGGACAACAAAACATAATTACCTACATTTTCGTGTTTAGTGTAATTTCAAAGCCGCAGTTCGCAGTTCAAATTACAATTTCACTAAGAGCTGGAAATTACACTCAGTATGCACAATAATTGCAGTTTGATTAAAAGTGGGATAGTAGGAATAAACACGAAGGAAACGAATAATTATGACTGTAGGTATTGAAAATATTTATGAATTTATTTTTATATTAATATTATATTATTAATTATCGTTTTAAAAATTAAAATATGTTTTATACTGAAATTTATTGAAATTAACCCATTAAAACTAGTATGGACATAAAATTTAACAATATCTTGATTGCAAAAATTTATCGATTACAAAATTTTGTAACTCCAGTCCTGTCGCGCCCTTTTAAACATTCAGTTCAAGGGCGCAGTTAGTAACCGTGAAATCAACAATATTACCGGAAAACACTTAACTGCTATAATTTCCTGTCTGATACCAACGTTAAAGATTATTTGTGTATGTGAGATGATTATATTTTACAAATAGGTGCTAAAAATAGAAGTTACCTAAATCTGCAACAGACACAGTAGCTATTGTTAATATACATATGCATGGCTTTGTTGTTTGAGAAAAATAAATAGAAATGATATAATAAGAGTTAAAAGTGTAAATTTACATATTGCAAACTAAAACACACAAAACTAAATCACAATATCAAAATATTTGTTTTAATAAGATGAGTTTCCTTTACCTCTTTTTATGTGAAATGAGATACTCTACTTCTTACAGTGACATTTTTTTTCATTTTAATATTAATGTTATACCACAACTTCTGTAATGGACTGGCAATTTACATCAGTATTTCTAGATATGCTAGGCAACATTTAGTTGTTAGTTAAATTGAAGACAATGCGTCTCATATTCATCAAGTATTTCAGTCTGCAATTCCTCGAATTTTATATTAAACATTTATAAATGTCCATCAGTCTATACCTCGAATGGACGACCGAAAGATTGACTTGGATTTTTATTTTTACCGAGTATCCCACAGACCGTAGATCCCTCTGTTTATTTCTTGATGAAACACAGATTTTTGATTACAATAAAAAAATGCTTAATTACTGTGAAGAAAAATGAAATGACTAATCATCCAAAAAGCTGATTAATTATTACTTACTATGTTTTACCAGATTCTCAAGGCTGTAAGTAAACTAGTATATGTCCATTTTACTTAATTATGATAAAGAAAATTTGTTTACAACAATTCAATCAATGGGGTCCTATACCATTTTTCTTTTATTTTATTTTCTGTAAGAACAGGATAAAATAAGAATTTTATTGTAAACGCGACTTAAAAATTTTACGTAATAAGCGAGATATGAATTTTTAAAGTTTAAGAATTTGTGCGTGACGTAGCAGGTACTAACAAGTGATCGACAAACAATGGGATAAACTGTTAGTTATAGAGGGAACAATTTTTTTCATGTTTGCATAGCTGAAATGTTTGTAAATAAAAACGTATACGTTATATTCATGAAGAAATTAATATTAAGTATAAATAACGTAAATAATAACCTTTTTTTCCTAATAAATTATAGAACATTGAAACAGTTTGACAATATTATTACACAAAGCATGACGACGGATGGCGCCAGTGTTGGCCTGTTTTGAAGTTTCAATATTAATTTAACTAATATTATTATTAATTTAATTAATATTACAAATTGATTTAATTATAAATATATTATTATTGTTAATATTACTAGATGTTATAATTAAACAAATTCATCAAACACAAACTTGTTAAATGTTTTGTTAGGTTATGGAACAACATGACATTTCATATTCTTTTAAAGGTGACCGCTAAAGACGCGCGAATCTCCTTTTTAAAATCAGGCGACCAATCAAATTCTTAGTACCTAACGCGTCATACCCAATTAGTAATCATCTTCAATCGCTTATAGTTTGTGACCTAGTCAATATTTAAAGAAATTTTTTTCACTAATACTCATTAATTTATGTATATTTTCGTATTCTTATTTAAGATAGTTAAAATTTGACTATGGTATAGGATCCCATTCAAGGCATATTACCCATTGCTGGGTGTGCCAATCTCGCCAATCTGCCTAGTACACAGATATCGGTAACGGTAATGATAAATGTATGTACTCGTATTTGTACACCCGAGAGATTACCAGGCGTCACCTCACGGGCACTCACTGTTGGCGTGGTGAATGCACCACAGGGGGCAACTTTTGTGTCATTTAAAATTCGAAATAATTTTGGCGTCGGTCGGGACATGGCCAGGAGACAACCATTAAGCTACCATTTATTTTTTACCATATATAAAAACCAGAAGTTTTAAATAACTGTGATATAACAAATAATATGTCATATACCACGCAATACTTTTTATGGAGTAATTTATGACAAATTTTTGTAATTTTATTGGTTTTGTTTTATTATTTTGTTTACATAATTATAATAATTTTATAGTCATATTTATTCGTAAATATATTTTTTCAATTCCCGTTATAGCAAATAATAAAAATTTTATTAACCAAACAGTAAATTTAATAGAATTAAATAAAAATAAACTTCACTGTTATTCCTATTGAAGAAATAACAGATTTTCTACTGTTATAGAACAATTGTATCGGAAAACAATTGCTACACACTTCCCGATGACATATGACAGTCAGCAGTCAGTTTAGCAGATGTTGCCCATAAAAAAAACTGTTCATAATAGAGTTCCTTGTTTTGAATATCAAATAACGGCCTTGAGAAAAAGATGAGTAGAATAGAAGTAATAAATTACAGTTAAGTGGGTGGAAAACGCATTGTTCATGTAAATTACACCTGAGCAAGTGTTTTATTATGTAAGAGTATTGATCATACAGATACGGAAAGATGTAACGCAACCAACATGTCGTTTACGCACTGCAGAGATGGAACGAGAAGATATGAAAATTGAAATTAGTACGAGAATGAAAAATAAAATAAATAAATACAAAAATCATTAGTGAATTCTTTTACTTTCTATACTAACTAGAGGCAACTTCATATTACGTATTTTTAATAAAATTAGATTTAAGCAAAATATATACGAATTTAAAATATCACTATCCACTATTCCAATTAAATTTGAGAGAAAAAATCTTGGAAAATATTCTATATATCCAGTAAAATTGTAACACGAACATATACTAATTTCTACAAATTCCATCCCGAAAGTTCCTTGGAAAAGATTATATAAATCCAATAAAATTATAACACGAACATATCGTCGGATTTCTGGTAAAAAGACTTAACCGCCTTTTGACTAGTTTTGAGATAAACAGGAAAAACTTGTTTTTATTTACAATATTGATTTATTTAACAAGATATTGTGTTATATCGATGAGATTAATATTTTATACATTTTTCAACATACTTTCGCAACATTTTGAAGTATATATCATGAAATATTTAATAAAAATGTTTTTTTTTTTGTTCAATATAGCTTAATACCTAAATTTTTAATATTTATATAGTTGTGAACACCAGATTAATAAATAATATCAAAATAAATTAACTTTTGTGGAACACAACTCGTTAACATCTCCCATTACATTATCACAGAATGGCGTTTAAGACATTTCGTATAAAATTTCTGTGCGCATCAAATAGTGTCAGATGGCGTTTAGGAAACTTTAGAATGAATTACCTTCTAACATAAATTTTTTGGCGCTCAGATATTGTGTTTAGAGTTTAGACTATGCGTCGTGAAGAGACGTATCCGTTTATGTGCATAACTCATTTTATCATTTTTTGGCGGTTAAGTCTTTTTACCAGAAATCCGACGATATGCTGACACTGACATCTGTCAATTAGATTTATTTGAACGAATCAGCAATTTCCATCGTTATAGTATAGCTGGCTGATTTATGAAACTTAATCTCCATTGGGAACTCTGAAATGATCAGAGTTCCAACTACGGCCTTTGGAAAGCCATCTTAGATGTGCTTTTGTTTTACCAAAAATTCTCAGACAACTTGATAATGACGAAAAACTTATTTCGATTAAAATTGTCATTTTTAAATACGTTTTTATATAAAAAATATTTTTCTTGTTTATTTACCGGCGTATGAAAATAAATATTCTATTGGTAAATTTTCTAGATATAACACAAAGTTATATTCCTTTTAAATGGAACCCATATTTGATTTTTTTAACAGTGAGTATAAAATATACTTTATACAAGTACGCAATATTTTTACTTTGAAAAATATTTATTTTCTTTGCCCAATGGTGTAAGGGTCGTTATTTGTTTTACCCTTAAAATCTTAGATTTTTCATTAATATATGGTTTGAAATAATTCTTGCATGAATATTTTTATGATTCGTACCATCTCACTTTGTAAAGTATAATGTAATATTGAGTTCCGCTTTTCGCTTGCATCTCTTTGGCATATATTATCAAATAGAAAACTCTGTCAAGCTTCTAAAATTTTTTAGTATTTCATGGCCTATTTCGATATACCTAGTAATTTTCGACTAATTGTAATTTAAAGTGTACACGTAAAGCATTAAATATTTGAACTATAATTTGAAGTAGCAATACAGTAATTGAAATCTATTTTTGAAATCAATTTTTCCGTACTTATCGTGCATGAATGTAATTGAACTAGACTTTAACCTAAATCTAATAAGTTTCCTTTTCAACATGATGCACTATCTTGTTATTAATTTATAAAACATGATCGCATCACATTATGCGGCATGGCACTCCTAGATCCGTTGGCACGCCCACCTGATCCCAAGTTATATAATGGTAAACGTGATTATATTAACATTCATCTGTTTATATTAAGGCCATAAATCACAAGAAGCATGCAAAATAATAAATATAAATCAGCATACCCATGCTTCAACGCTGGCTGGCTGGACGATTTCGAGAATAGGTTTAGGAGGGATTTGGTAGAAAATCTAGCAAACAAAAAAGGAAATAAATTAATAAGCAAAAATATAAAATCAGATCTATTCTGTAACTTTTACAGTAATTTATATATTCCAGTAGGTACGTACGTTTCAGTACAACGGCTATAAGAAATTATTAAAGAAATGCTACTGATATCAAAATTAATAAATAATATTGATTATAAAAAAGCTATTTGTTCAATAATATTTAATAACACAAAATTGGTAACTAATGGTCTTTAAATATTGTTCAAATCACACTCAGACTACTATATACAATTTGAACACTTTAATAATTATATTTAAATAATTCACAACACATCTGTATATTTTAATATTTTGAAATAATCGCATGTACTTTTTTTTTAAAAAAAAATCAATGTAGTTATCTATGTTATAAAAGGAGCGCTAATTGTTGTTTTAAATGAAATATTTTCGATAATAACAAATATTTAAAATGTTAAAAAATTAAATCAAGATTATAGAATAGATCAAAATAACATGTAAATCATTAAATTTAAAAATTCAAATAAAGTCACACATACAAGCTATGAAGCTAAATACATGTATACCTTTTAAAAAAACAAGCTTCTATAAAAAATGCAAAAAAAACTTTATCCATTTTTGAGACTTTTTTTTTAAATATGATTATATAAAATATTTTCTGTTATATGAGTAAATTGTTATTTTATTTAAAATATTAACAATAAACTATTCAAGATGAAACTGAAACTAATGTTAAGATATTTTGGATTTTTTTTTGTGCAATTTAACGTATTTTGTTTTTATTTTCAAAATTTAGGGAAAGCAAACAAAACAAAAATTTTACAATAAATTTTATTTACAAAAATAGTTGTCTGTCTGTGTTGTATTATTTCAAGTGTAGGTAAGTTTAAGCCGTAGGCAAGTGTATCAATAATTCTTATGTGTTGAATAGAGTCTGTAAACAATATTTGTTACGTTGGAATTAATAACACTTGTTAAATATAATTTATATTTGAAAAATCTTATGAAAATTGTATTAATTTTATCAAATTACATTCCTCAATTTTGAAGATTATTAAATAAAAATGACTTGAAATAATGGTAATGACAAAAAAATGACACATAATAAACTTTTGCACTCTTATTTAAGAGATAATGTTCACAAAGGACGTAGAAAAAGAATGATTTAAAAAATGTATGTAAATAGATCTGTCATGCATTTAACATACAGGTGTTTGAAAATTAAACAACAATACTTAAATTTAAATAAAGGACGTAAAAATAAGTGGACAAGTTTATGTAATCAAATACTCAGATGTTTCGTTTTAGAGGTATTTATACTTAAGAGTGATAAGGATGTTACTACATATATTGTTATAAGAATTTCTAGTTTGGTGTGAAAGGTCATCATTTTGAACAATTTTTTTTAAATGAGATGTAATTTATCATTTTTTAAAAAATAAATTTTGAAATTTATGAATATTTTATGGTATGATTTTGGCTATCACCAATTAAATCGATGTGGAATTTCCTAATTAATATGGTTTTTACTCAACATAATGGATCTGTCACCAAAATGAAGTCACCAAACAATACCAAAACGAGTCCTTAAAAATTAATGTAAAATTATCAGGAAATATTGCCAATTTTCAAACAATGAGGTTAGTATTTAATATAATAGGTTCGGCCTCAAAACTGTATGAACAAATTACTTGAAAATAATTATTTAAAACTGGTAAATATGTCACCAGAAATTAGATATAAACATAAATTGAATGTTTTTGTTTTTTCGCTCCATGTTGGCTCCCATCGATGCCCTAGCTTTTCAGGGACGACACAAACTACATTAACCGTGGTTTTAACTGTGATGAAGGACGGGCTAGAATTTAATGTTGGACAAAAATTAGTTCTGTTGGACCCTTTGTTTTCAGGTGATTTTCTCATGTTTTGTGAAGACCATTCACTAACTAACTCTGAAGCGATTTTGACGAAACGTAACGGTGGCAAACGTTCACGGAGTGTGTATTCATCTTTTATTTGGTGACAGATCTACTATTCTGAAGGGACAAATCCATTATTTCAAAAACGAGGCTTTTACTCAAGAGATAAATTATGATGATCAAACTTTTATCTTGTATACAAACTGACATTAATTTGTACATTTATACCTGCAGACACTTTTAATTAATCTGAGAATAAAAATATTTCGTAAGGATAGATCGATTAATTAGAGCATACGATTTGATGACAAATACAAACTTTGGTGACAGAAAATATTTTATTGTTAAAACTAGAAATTATTGTAAGAATACAATAATATTCTTATAATACTCAAATGCAAGTATTTCTAAATTGAAGAATCTGTGTGAATTTGCTTACATGAACTTGTCCTCTTATTTGTAGGTCTTTTATTTAAATTTAAAGTTTTTTTATTACTTTTGAAACAACCTGTATAAAAACAAAATGATAAATTCATTTTAACAAAAAATAAATTTTATATAAATAATTTTTCAGCCACATAATTAAAGTACAATGTTTATCTTCCCTACCTGGACTGCACAGGGCTTCCAGAGTCTTTGTGGTTAAAATCCCCTGTGCTGCTCCATCTTTTAGCATGCTGAAGACTTCCTGTAGTGGTTGTAGCGCTGGATGCTCTAGGCATCGGTGCAGGTCTGGCTCCATTGGGTGTCAGTGCTGTTGGTAATGGCGTCGACCTGGGACTCGGGGAAGGTATTGGAGATACGCTGCTTGATGACTGAGAATCTGAGTGTAGTGAGCCTGTTGACTGATAATGGACGGCACGACGCTAAAAAGAGAACTTCAGTTAGTATTTTTAATACAGATTTTGTTGCATTTTTTCTGATAGTATAATTTTAGTTGTATTTCAGGCAATTATGCTATAATATTTGCAAGGAATGTATAATTTTTGATTAGTAGTTGTTGAATGTGAGATATGTATCCATTATTCCTCGCTTACAAGGCTTATAATAACAATTATTAAGTAATGAGTGGTTATTTATCTATAAAATATATTATTATAATAAATATAGGATATATATACAGTTATGGGAATATAGTTGAACATACAGTGCATTAATCTGCTTATTGAAAAATTCTCATTTTAACCTTTTGATTTTTATATTGGTCCATATTACGAGCGCCCTTTTATAATAAAAGCGCTTTTATGGAGTGCTCTTTTATATAATATTCTTATGAGGAGTATGGTCCATATAAAATCGTAATATGGGCCATAATAAATTGTACTTTTCAAATAATAATTAACTGCACTTAGTTAAAAAGTTAAAATATGTCATCTACAGGGCTGGGAAAAATATCGATATTTTTCGATATCATTGGTTATGTCAATCTGCTTTTTACACAGATGATGATAATTTGTAACATATTTTTACCGTGCGGGCGTTTACCAGGTGTCACCTCTCGAGCACTCATTGCCGGCGTGGAGAGTAAACCACAGGGGTCATTTTTGTACCATTTAAAATTAGAAATAGTTTTGGTATCGGTCGAGATCTAACTCGGTATGGAACAATTTTTTTCCCAGCTCCAGTCATCTACTACTGCAATATGTTCATGAAAAGAACTATCAGGTTAGAATATGATCTTTATTGTATTATTGATGTGAAACATTTATTGGCGCGGCTATACGGGGGTAATAACGGCTTCTATGACGCGACGCTACGTGCCATTCGACCAGCCTCGTGACTCGTCAGCTCCCTCTGTCTCGACTCGCAGAGTCTGTCATTAGTTTCGAGCTCGAGCTACACAATTTCAACAGCGATTCGCAACAAAACAACGCACAATATTTGGAAGAATATTTTTGTTGACACGATTAAGCAGTATAAATATGCATTGTCTGCAAAATAAAATGTAATTTTAGTTTATTTGGTAGACAATGCTAATTAATTTCGATTTTTCACATCTGGTAAGCATCCCGCGGCGGCTTACATTTTTCTATTATGACGAAGAATAGAAGTAATGATTCGTAATATGAAAAAGGAATAAATACAAATTGTAAGGTACTGGATATTCCGGGTCCTTTTGCACGAAACATGAATATATTTATTTATAAATGCTAGGTTATCGGACAAGGTATATTTAATGAAGTGCTTGTATTTTGATGTAAGTTATTCATTGTCCGCGTTTAGCACCTCTCATCGCTGGCATCGCTGAGCACCGAAGTTTACCGAACACAATGAGTGCAAGAATGCGATTGGTCCAGGAGTTGCATTCGGCAAACATCGGCGCTCAGCGGAGCTCTTCGCAGCCAGCAGGCTGTACCAGAGATATAGGCGTTTAAAGTTTAGATCTCAGCGCCACTGCGGATAAAATTTGAAACCCTGCGAAAGACATTCAGAGTTTATAACCTATGTTTACAACGAACGTGTAACTGCATTTTTTTCATTTTTCTTATTTTGTTTTAAGTTCTAGTGGTGTTTTTTGTAATTTTTTATTGTTTCATTAATATATCAGTTTGATATTTACCAAACAGTCTTTTTTAATTTTCGTGTGTTTATAGTTTCTTTTATCATATTATGGTGTACCGATGTGCAATTCATGGAAAAAACGTACTCCAGATTTACACTTTTTTCAATTTCCAACCGATAATTCTAAAGTACAAATAAAAAATCATTTTGACAAATACGAATTGGTCAGTCGGAAAAAAGTGTGGATAGACGTATTGAAAATTGGAAAAAAAAGTGAGCCCTCTCATAAAAGTGGGCTCCTTACATTTTGACGAAGAAAGTTTTACTTCTAGAGGTAAGTGTGTACAAATATTGTGCAAAACAAAATATTTCATTATGTAGAGTCCAATCTTTTGATATGCCAATTTTTTATAGAAACAAGATCCAGTAACCGTAAATTTCTAAAGAAAAACACAATACAGACATTAAATTTACCAGTAATGTAGAAGATCCTGGCCCATCTAATCGATAAAATCAACCAATTATTGTGCATTGTCCACAAAAACTAACTTTATGTTATTTTGTAAATGACTATAAATCTCTTAACAATCTGACAGGGTTATGTAGTGAAAATTTACTCAATTCGACATCGGTACACAACAATATGAATTAGACATATTGCAAAAGAAATATAGATGCAAAGGTATATAAGAAATAATATGATAAAAGAAACTATAAACACACGAAAATTAAAGACTGTTTGGTAAATATCAAACTGATATATTAATGAAACAATAAAAAATTACGAAAATACACCACTAGAACTTAAAATAAAATAAGAAATAAAATAAGAAAAATGAAAAAAATGCAGTTGTTTTTGTTCCGTGGGTACACATACGTTGTAAACATAGGTTATAAACTCTTGAATGTCTCTCATGTCTCTCGCAGGGTTTCTAAAATTCGCCACCAGAGTGCGTATTGCTGGGCTGGAAATCCCTTATAGAGATCTATATCAGGGTTGCCAGATTGGGCTACTTTTCGCAAATTGGGCTATCTTTTTATTGTATTCGCTACTAAAAGTTAAGAGCTAACGCCCGGCTACTGATTTGGGCTACTAGAGAAAATTAATGGCTATTTGTTATTTTTTAATTTTGTCAACTTTTGACAGTACTGAAACATGAAAGTAGTAAATTATCACACTGTTATCAACACTGCCTGCATTCAGATGCTGTGTGTTGGCGGCTTCAGAACGTTTATGGGGTGCGATGGCGGCGATGGCTGATGGTTTAGCGCACAGCATGATGGGCGGAAGAAGGAACATGCGGTCTTTAGTGTTTTTATTGTTAAATTATAAAAAATGCTGTAAAGGAAATGTGTTTCGAACCACTAGCTTGTTCTCGTTATGTTTTGAATTCACTGTGTTCCTATTAGTAACGCAGCCATCGAACGGGTACTTTCGGTCCTTAATTTTATAAAAACAAAGCCCAGAAATAACGCAAACAATGTTTGATTTATTTACATCACGAATGTATTTAAATTTAAGCACCAAGTACTGACACCGAGGATGAGACTGAAATAAAATGTTTAGTTGAAATAATTAATAATTGATCTTTCTGAATATTTTCTGCTGATTAATTTAATGAATTTGTTATTTAATTTAATACGTGCAATACATGCATATTTATTTTTCATGCCATTAATATTTAACTTTTTGTATACTTTATTTTTTTTAAGTATTATCCATGTTAAGTTCCTGGTACGTATCATATAAATACATTATATAATTATATGGTATTTTTCCCTTAAAATAAAAAACTCGCTACTTTGGGCTACTTTTCGTTTGGTTATTGGCGACATTGAAAATTTAAAATCTGGCAACCCTGATCTATATCTCTGTGCTGTACGCGCCATTGTTTGGAATAGGTAGATGCAACAGCATAAAGTGACTTATTGAAATGAAATACTTTCCAGAAATATTTCGGGTTGTTCGAGAGGAACTTTTGACAAATGATTTGATACAGTTGCGATGATTCGTTCATTTTAAAAAATGGCAGTTGAACGATTAGTAAAGCGTAAAGCTTACAATGTTGGTGAAGTTGATAGCGTGTGTTTGCAAAACGAATAGATGTGATGTTGTAAATGATGTGATAACAGATATAAAAGTTTCAGAAGACAAAAAATTAGAAAGTAGGTATTAAAAAAATTATTATGAATGTGGATGAGACGGAAGAGTTGTTTGAATAAGAAATAAGAATATGTAGCGAAGAATGATTGGATTAAAGGTTTCATATAATTGTTTTAAACTATATTTATAGTCTAAAAAATGAATAGTATATATCCATACTACATTTTTATACTGCTTTCTTTTAAATGACAGTAAATTCCAGAAATATGGAGAAAAGACATAATGTTACTTATACATATTTATTTATTTTAAAAAGTCTCTCCTTACTTGTGGTAGGGCGGAATTCTGTGTGTACCCTCTCTTGATTTGGGGCTGTCTTAACCTAACTTCTTTTCCCAGCGGTACACTTTTGACAGCTTGTAGGTTCTGAGTGTTGTAACCATTTCGGATGGGTGTGCTAGGTGCTGTGTTGGGGCTGGTGCCATTGTGGGACACTCGGAGACCTTCCAAGAGGTTCAATCTGCGAAGAACATCAGCCAAAGTGGCACGAAGGCAGACAAGTTCGTCCCCTTGTTCGAGAACTTTCCGTTCGAGATCGGAAACACGGGAAGCGAGAGTATGGCGTTCTGTAGCCAGCATCTCATCTAAAAGAAAGAAAAATTGATTATTTGATGTTATTCGACACAAATTTAGTATAATATACTCATATTTAACACTTCTTTTAAAAATATAGTAATGGTCTACTTTACTCTTATTTTTTTATGACAACTTTTTCGGTTCGATTTTTTAAAACTATTATATGGTACAAGTAGGCATGTTAGTTTGCTTTTGCTGATTGCTGTTCTTGAAATTAGGACCCGTGTAAAAATGAAAACATTTTTTTTGAAATCTTTCAATTTTACGCATCTATAAAGTATTTTTTTTTACATTTTTCAAGCAGTACAATACATGACGTTACGATAAAATATAAGAATGAATTCATTTAAAACTTAAGTACTTTTGCTTTTTTCTATTCATTTCTGGGATCTTATATAACTAAATAGTTAGTCACGTTCACGAAGATAAAGTTTTTCAAACGTAATTATATATGCTAATAAAGCAATATACTCATACAAACTCATAATTGTTCGGCCGGTTTACATTTTCAACAAATTATAAAACCTACACAAATAGTTCTCTACATAATTCTTCCGGCAACTTTAAATATGGAATTAAAACTTTTAAAAAAACTGGGCCAAAACGGGGCTATCTAGTCCAGACTTAGCTTCTACCGAAACCCTTTTCTTTTGGCTCAATGAAAAACAACTCCGTAAAAATCACAAGATACAATGCCTAAAAGAATTGAAGCTGGTAGTCCGCGCGTCCAGAGGAAAAACTTGCGCAGAAAGCAAAATTCGTACAGGCGAGTCTAACTTGTGTAAGTAGGGATATTACGATGTTTCAACTTAACATATAGCAGCTGTAGTGCACAGGTATTTTTTTAAATGTAATTTTGTTTTATGCAATAAACGCTTTTAGTTTTATTGATTTTGATTTTTGTTGTTTATTATTGCGAGTAATATTGAACAGTTAACATTTTTAGGTTGGGTAGTACAACTACTGCGCTGATTTGTTGTTTCTCTAAACGCACGGACTCTAATAAAGGCGATATAACCAATAATAAATACTTAAATAATATATTCAGTTTGTGTAAGTTTAAAATCTAGGTATATTTTAAACTAGTCGAAAGAAATTTATAGAAATTTATCATCATTTGCGTAGGTTTTATAATTTGTTTGTTGAGCTAACGAATATTTTTGTTGGCTCTATATTTTATAAAAAAAAACCTTTAAGGCCCATATTCTGACATCTTGAAGAAGCGCTACTTCCGAAAGTCGCTACTTCATCTGTCAAATATCAACTTTAATATTAAAAATAAGAGAAATAAAAATAAATTAAATTATAAATACCACTTATTTCAAATATTATAGGTTTCATATACAAAAATATGAAAACTATTATTGTCTATTCATAAAATAAAATTTAAAAGAACGAAAAAGCTCTACTTTGGAAGTAGCGCTACTTCAAGAGGTGAGAATAGGGGCCTACGTAACTTTACTTTTTTAAAAAAATATAGAAGCGCCAAGTTCCTACTTATATAACTGACATGGTACACTATATCTATCGTATATGATTTGTCTTGTATGTATGTAATTAGGTAGAAGTTATTTGAGATGTTTCAAAGGGGAAGAAGTTGGCTAGGAGGAATATGTACGAATTATGATTGTAGACGAGGCGAAAACTGTATGCTTGATGCTTGAATTTGAATAATAAACTCGAAATAATTATGAGATGAATAATTTAAGGGTTCGTAATAGTAATAACCTACATTGTGAGAAGTGAGAATACATGTTTACATTGTACTATAAGAATAACATTGTTCAGTTTAACAGTAACATTTAACAACTTGAAATTATATGTTTTTGAACTTTTGTTTTAACTGCTCTTTTCGATTGTTCCCCACTCAGCAATTGTGAAACTTTTCTCTCGTTGTGAAACTTGAAAAGCTCAGCTTCATTAAACTTTAACAAGTTTTGTTTGGTTGTAATTCAAAGCTCGTAAAAATTCTAACCAAGGCGTGTAGAGTTTTTTGTTGCACAAATAGAGAAAATAGTTAGTAACAGAAGTAGTGCAAGGGTACGCATGAAGTCACGTGATTTTGCATTTGCTAAGATTATTACAGATTTTTTACAGCCAGGAAAATAACACTAGCCTTGAAAAGCGTCTCATTTCATATCAGTATGATCCAGTTACAGAGAATTAAAATAGAAACTAATACATAAATCCATATACACTAAAATCTATATACACTTGTTAGAGCCTTGAAAAACAGAGGGGACTATATGTAACACTTTTGAAAAATTACACATTAACAATCAAATCGAAAAAAGAACACCTTTTTTCCCTCTAGCTAAGCATTCAGATTACAAAAGAATTTTAGATTAAAAGACGTTCATATTATCAAGACACTTTACCTCTATACTTCATTTCACGTTAGAAAATGGCGTTGGTTTAGATAGAAATATAAATTCTGCTCTTTGATTGGTCAGAATATAAACCTAGTTCACAAAAATGAAAAAAAAAAAAATTCACCTGTTAGTTGTAAGTTATCAAATAAAATCTACAGAATTAAGTGATGTTTACCCATGTTTTGTTGAAATTTTTAATATTCAGGTGTTGTGCATTTTTACAAATAAAAATATTTATTATTGATAAAGTTTGGTTTCACAAATTTAAATTATCATGTGAAAACGGTTGGCTTTCAAGCGCCATCTACTATTTTCTTTCGTGAAATGAAGTATACGTTATAAGGTGACAAAAGTATTCGTACCTAAATAAATAAAAAAATACGTAAAAATAATTAATATATATTTTAATTACTCGTATTAGCATGTTTCCATTTTTTCGTTATTTCTTATGTGATATTGTTCTAAAGAACTTAAAACTAAAAGCTTATTTTTTACTAATCTCACACCCGTATTTTTGAATGTGAAAATTACTGCATATTACATAATATAATATATTATTGTACCACTGGGGTTTCATTGTTAACAATCAAAAACTAATTTATTTTTAACCTTAACATTTTATCTTCGTCCAATTAATTTAAATTATAATAAAGTAGGACACAACAATTATTATGGCACCGTTATTAATATATCTATATAAATTTAATAAATATAAAATATTAATTTACATGTTTATACCATTTATCAATAAAGTATTTTATATTATTGTTATCAATTACCGTTAATTAAAATATTAACTTCAAATTAATTTATAATTATGGTGAATATAGCAACATAGTATTTAAAGTATTCCAAATAAAAACTTGTATTAAAAAACATAATCATTCTTGAATAAATTTTGTACTGTTAAAAACTTACTGTATACTTTTGTAAGGTGCAAATTCTGAATGGCAGTTTTGTACAGACTCATTTTTACAGTTAACAATTAACACTTCACGAATAAATATAAAAAATTAACACTTAAATAAATAAAACACTACAAACAACATATTTTACTACATTTTAGCACATCACAAAATTTGAAATGGCATGGTATTAATCGTAAATGTGGAACGAATGGCATAATTATTGATAACCCGGGTCATAACCTTTAGTTTTTATTATTCAGTATTATAATAAGAAATGACGGGGAAATTATGGAGCGCTAGATATAAAAATCAAATTTGCAAAAAAGAAAATATGTACCTATTTACTATTTACTACTTCGTAATAAAACAGGTAAACTTATTACCCATTTCCGAGCCCATTTCATTTGCACAGTGTTAGAGTGCGTTTAATACAACAGTATTTTTATCAGCACTAGTTATCATTTTCTCTTGATTAAAATTTCTTTTTACATATTACAAAACATGTGTATAAAATATGTCGTCTTTAATAAATACAATTGAATGCCCAAAATGGGACTGACAAATATTCTTTTACTAGGAAATAGCTATTTATGTATTAAGAGCGCAAAATGGTACATTGTTGATTGAGTGGTTCTTGACGCGCGACGTAGGAGCGCGGCATTCTCTTGAAATTGACAATGTACACTTGCGCTCGACAATACATAATTTTTTTTCTACAATCGCCACAATAAATTTAATTTTGTTATAAATCAATTCTTATTTACAAGTTTTCAGCGTATTGAAGAGCGAATGTTTTTCTGTTTTGATGCGCTTAAGCGGCAAAGTGACATTTTGTGATGTGAGCGCAAATACCTACTTTGTATATTGACTGTAAAAAAGTTATTTTCTTGAACATAATCATTTTGTCTCTCTCTCTATAGGAATATCATAAGCTCAAGAACTATAAGAGATATGAAGTCGGTTAAGTTAGACAAAAGTTGAAAAAAATTACATCATCTCTAGAATATATGCAAAAAAGTAAATGTGGCAGTTTTTTTATCTCCCACTACAATTGGTAAGGTAAATAAATTGTACATATCAAGATTCTGGTAAATTAGTACGTTTTAAAAACGGACATTAACTCAAATACCATCATTCAAAAAATGATGAAATCTTGTATTACTACTCTATATTAATGACAAAAGAATTCATTAGATTTTGGTACTCGACGCGGGACTTTATATGAAATTGCGAATAGTGTTTACCTTAGAAAAATACAAACAATTTTTCGCGATTTTTGATATAAAAATTAGAGATTACTAAATTTTGTACAGGTTTACACTGATATTTTTTCTATAACTGGATATACATTTTACATTATAGGTTTTTTAAATGTATGTAATTAACAGATACATATTTCTGTCAAAAAGTCATTTTAAATTATTAATGATAAGGGTTTAAGAATAAAATATTAGAAATAATATGAATTAGTAAAATACCTAATCAATATAATAATATTTACAGTTAAAAATAACGTCACTCACTACCAATTTAGATTTTACATAAACATTTTCACTTTCAAAAATGAATAATTCTTTGTATGCGATATTATTTAATATTTTATTAAATATGTATATCTATGTGTTGATACAATACGTAATATTCAGAAAAAAATAGATTCATTTATGCCCATTTGCACCAACAAGGCTTAAATTTTAAGCTAGGCTTAAACAGAAAAATGCAAATCGAAATTTTGACAGCAATATATTATAATTCATTTGCCATTCAATTTCGATGCAATATTGTCAATTTAAGCCGAGTTTAATATTTAAGTTACGTTGGTGCAAACGGCCATTAGGGATTTTACTAAAACTTATTTTACAAAGTTCTATTAAAAAATAATTTTAATAAATTTTGACTTTAAAATGAGTAATGTGTGACTTAATTTTCTATACTTTATAAAATCATCAACAATAATTAATTAAAAATAAATATTTCTACAATTTCGTAAAACCATAAAACCTTCATAAAACACACATAAGGTCAGCAACCAACGATACACAGCCGTTAAACACATTTCCGTAATTCGACAATCTGCACCGGACCTGCATCTGACAGATTAGATATTTAGATACAGTACGCGACCGAGAACTGCGCATCGGAGAACTGGGCGAGTCACACTGGGCGATGGTAAACGATATACATATTTCAAATTATAGTAATTTATGCCCAAGTATATAATGAGACATGAATGCGCTAACCTACTTTATTTTTGAGATAAATTTCACTTACGCCAAGCATCATAAACTTGATCCCGGATGGAATCCGGCGGCGACTCCACAATTTCCGGGAGCTCAAACTTCCCATTTTTCACTTCCGGTTTTCCATTCAAATGTTCCTCCATTTTTTTTTAATTGACGAAAAATCTGGGGCAGGTAGAATGTCACATTTTATTAGATTACCTAGGAGTGGTGAATTTCAGTAGGCCATGAACGTGGACAACAGTGTTTTGTTTACAAGTGAAGGCGCAGAAGGTGACCTGATCATTGGACGGTTGGTTAGTTAATTCCCCCAGTTCCCAGTTGTGTTTTGTTTTGGTTGGCGTTTGTTTGGAATATTGACCACAGGGGTGTATTGAATTTTTTTTTGCCCTTGACCACAGAGTTTATTCCATATTACGCAATGGTAATGGTGTTATAAAATGTTATAATTGCTTCCTCAATTCAATATGTGTATCAAGGACTACACTATATTAATTATAATATATTCTTTATTCAACACTACATTTATAATTTTAGAGGCAAGATAAGAATTCGCAATTCAGTTAGTTTACAATTTTAAAAATATTTTAACAATAACAGGTATGCTTGAAATTTAATTTGTTGTAATTTTAAATAGAAACTATTTTTAATATGTAGTTAAGATATTTGGATATAATTTTGCAATTTTACAAACGTTAAGTACATATACTACGCGTACAATTAAAATTTGAGTACCTATAATCTTACACATCTAACAATAGGATTCACAATAAAACGATAAAATATTCACAATTAAAAAGCAAAATTAATAATTTCGTTAATATTGCTTCATATATATTTAATTATTTCCATTACTATTTTGTTTGTATTTAAGCACTTCACTGTAGTATTAGCCACAAATATACTTTTTTTAAATTACACCAAATATAAACAAAAAATATTTCACAAATCAACCAAAGAATTCTAAATTCTCTATTTCACAACACCAAATATGTTTTATTACATTATTTCATTAAAGAATCTATAGTGTTCACTTATTAAAAGCTCGGAGCTACATGCTGCGTAGGCGTACGACCACTTTGGAGGCTGCCGCCTCACTGACTCCCGCTAAACGCTGGAGGCGCCAAGCGTCGCGACAAACGACGCCGCCTTCCTTACTATACTAGTGGGGGTGTATTCTAGAAGGGGACAACACTCAAACAGAATGGGGAAGAAATAAAGAGAATAAAATTTGTAAGGAATTGAATACATGAGAATTTTATTCTTGTTGATACAGTAACAATTTTTTGCGGAATATTCAAAGGGTTAAATTGTGAGCCGTATTATTCTTCGAAGAAAAAATTATTGCAAAGTTTTTTACTTTACTTATAAATTTATGAAATGATGAGTGTACACAGAAAAAAAAGAGTTAAAATTTTGTCAAATTCTAACAGATATTATTTTTTAAGGCAATATGTCTAATATTTCAGTATAATTTACGAAACTAAATTTAGCATTTTAACTAATCTGAAATAGATATTGAATATTTTGTAAAAAAATTATTAATTTAGTACTTTTATTTGTAGGACATATTTGAAACATTTTGTTATTTTTTAATATATATATACTTAGTTTCAAAAATAATATTTTATTTAAAAATATGGTACAATGTACATTTCGAGGTTTAACCTCATCATCAGGTAGAAAAATAAATGATAAATATAAATATAAACATATAACAAAAGAGTGAAACAAATAACAAATTAATAAAGATAACAAAATTGAAAATTTATTAATATAAAATTACTAAAATTTTGAAAAAATATTAGGATCTAATAGGGGTGAATTGTTTAAATCCAAAATTTCATTCATTAGATTTTCTTTTTTGTGTAAAGAATTTTTTATCTCGAAAGCTTCTAAACAATTTAGTTTTTTACTTTTGTTTTCAATATGGAGTATTTGGCAAAACATTTATTTAACAATGAACATTTTTGTACAATTCAAAATTTAAAAATACTCCATATTGAAAACAAAAGTAAAAAACTAAATTGTTTAGAAGCTTTCGAGATAAAAATTCTTTACACAAAAAACAAAAGTAAAAAACTAAATTGTTTAGAAGCTTTCGAGATAAAAAATTCTTTACACAAAAAAGAAAATCTAATGAATGAAATTTTGGATTTAAACAATTCACCCCTATTAGATCCTAATATTTTTTCAAAATTTTAGTAATTTTATATTAATAAATTTTCAATTTTGTTATCTTTATTAATTTGTTATTTGTTTCACTCTTTTGTTATATGTTTATATTTATATTTATCATTTATTTTTCTACCTGATGATGAGGTTAAACCTCGAAATGTACATTGTACTATATTTTTAAATAAAATATTATTTTTGAAACTAAGTATATATATTAAATAATAAATTATTAATTTAAATATGCAAATTATTACATGTTTTATTATCTAATGAGTTAGATAAATTAAATAGAAAATTTAAATATTTCTTTAGTTAATTTCATGATTTATATTTAGTTCAATACTTATTATGATATAAATATAGTCATTTCATCTAATTTTGTATTTAATTTTATTATATTTTGCTATTACAAATTTTACTAAAGCAACTTAGTTCATTTAATGAATCACATTCGTAAACTGAAAAATAAGGAATTTGTTTAGTTAATTTTCTATAATTTAGTTAGTATATCTAATTTATTTTTTTCTGTGTAGTATTTGTCCGAAAAAATGTTTTTCGTACAAAGAACTTATATGGTATCCGGCATGTTACTGAGGTTGCAAAATCAAAATATAGTTATAGGTAAGTACATATTTAAAAGTGACCCTACAATATTGGTGAGGTGAAAGATGATGTCTTGTTAACGTTTTCAATAGTAACATTTTATCAAATAGAAATTTGCATAAAGTACAATGTACAATGCAATTCGTTCATCTAGTATAGGGAGTAGAGTTATGATGTGAGTCATTCATTTATCAATGGGGCAAAAAATTAACTTGTTTCAATGATTATTATGCTTGAATTTCATAATATTTAAATAGTTTAGGGCTGCTTTCATAATCAGGCTCACCTTAAGATTTAAAGAATTATAATTACTCTAATTAATCTTGATTTTAATTGACAATATTACATCAAAATGAAATGACAAATGAATTAAAATATATTGCTGTCACAATTCGTTTTGCATTTTTACCTCCCGCAACCCTAGGTAAGGGAGGTATAGGGATCGTGCTAAAATCGGATATAGAGATTTTAGTGAATAAGCACGTTCTGATGTCTCTGGAATCCGATTTTAACATTTTTACAATGATGTCTGTAGGTATGTGTGTGTGTGTGTGTGTGTGTGTGTGTGTGTGTGTGTGTGTGTGTGTGTGTGTGTGTGTGTGTAGTCCGAGATCTAGAGCTCTCTAACTCGCTTATTTTTCGAGGTACATAGGACTTTTGGTTATAAAGTTGAAACATACATATTCTTATGGGAAATTTTCCGACGGATTTAATGGTGGTAGTCTCGATTATAGATCTGGGTGCAAACAGTCAAAAATCCATATTTTACACAAAAAACGGGACTCAGATGCTCGCACTCTTTTTTAAACTTTAACTCGTTGTATCTTTTTAGTTTCTAAAGATATAATAATAATTCTTTCACATTTAGAATTCTACATGTTTTCTGAATGTAACAATGTTGAAATTAATTATATATTTTATTTATAAATATTGAAAATTAATTAAAAACAATAAAATGAAAACGCAATTTTTACATTTTGTAGAGAAATTTTCAGTCAGCGACAAACTTTTTGTTCTTAAGAGATAGACCCCAACATGCAGCGACACATTTGTTGTACACATATCAAAGATGTTTTTTCCAAGAGACATTTTTTTTCTGAAAATGCACCAGATCAGAGTAAATCGAAGATAAATTTAAAGAAAGTTTTACGTCGTCGCGCGCGCGCGTTACTATAGCATACGTTTCTCAACAATTATCACTTGATTCCTTTACGTATAAACAATCTTAAAAACAGAGTGACACTTTTAAAATTACCCTACACTGTATTTATCAAATTTACCCTTGTTAGTCTTTATTCAGTTACTGTATACAGAAGAATGTTTTCAAGAGTCAACAGTGTTTTGTGAGATATATTGCCTTTTATTTTATAGTTGTACATTTTAGTATCAAGAAAATTACTAGACAAAATACATAAAATAAATTTTAAAAAGGTCTGTTTCATTTGCGAAAAAGAACATTTCAAACGTGATAGAAAATTGTATTTAATTACAACAAAAGAAAGGGAAAATATAATTTGGGAAAAAGCTAAAAATCTTTATGATATAAAAATGCTGCAAAAAATTGATCCCATATTGATATGATTGCAAATGATTTCAGAACGATAAAAAGTGTATGGATAATTATATCAATAAAAAAGTTACGGTATCAGATTCTCCAAAAATAACTTTTAAATATATATTTGATGAAATATTGCCAAATTTAAGTAAGCTTTTATTTGTAAATGAATCATTTTTATCTTTAACGAACATTAAAAAAATATCTGTAAGTACTGAATAATTATAAAATGTATAGAACAATCAATAACTGACAAAAGTGACCTGGGTTCAGAGGATGAATATTCTAGCAAACAGTTTTCTCCAGTAAAATCTACCAACAAACTATATCATCTTGGTAAATCTATTGCCTCTGACATACAAGACATAAGAAAAAATGTAATTAATGACAAAATCGAGGACAAAATTAAATTCAATCAGGAATGGATTAAAAAAAAACTATTTAACTATTTTTGTCAAATATGTCATAAGTATATCTATAATTAATTGTGGCATTGGTAATTTATAGTTTCTACTTACGTACTTACTGGATGCGAAGATGCGATACTGTTAGTTATCCATTCAATTAACATATAAAATATATATGAAATATTGTAATTGCAATGTTCCCAAATATAAATGTAGAAAATGCCAGATTATTTTTTTTAAAATGTTTTACAACAGACCAATTTTTGAGGGAAATTTGAATAATCTTCGCGCCCATCTTTTTGCAGATTGTAAACAAGACATAAGGTAAAATATATTTATATAAAATTTCTAAATAATAATTTGATTAAAATTTTTAGGCATTTACCCCACAGAAAATGCATTTAAATATCACATATTAAGATCACTACACCAAATTCAAATATTTAAAAGTGCATTTAATTTCAATTTTGTAACACGAGATCCACTAAATTCGGGATGGGAATTAATAAATAATATTTTATTGCCAATTACAATGGATAAGGTGTCAAAGCCACCACTTAGTAGTAAAAATTTGTATTGTAAATGTAAATTACAGTGAACTGCTAGATGTAAATGTTTTAAAAATTATGTTAATTGTACCATTATCATGTTTATGTATGGGTAAATGTGTAAATAATTGATATTTTTATTTAATGTTTTACTTCCATATGAAGTACATATTTAGATAAAACTTGCGAGATATGTAAAGACATCACATGCATTTATTCCAAGAAATATTATCTATATGTAGCAGAATTAGGAAACACTTTTTCTTGCAGTCTTTCTGGGGTAAGTACATGAAAAATATAAATAAATATTATAATTCATTACTATTTCCGCATCTCGCTGTATGCTAGCTTGCCAATATATAAAGCGCGTGCGGCGACGTAAAACATTATTTAACTTTACCTTCGATTTACTCTGATCTGGAGCATTTTGAGAAAAAAAATGTCTCTTGAAAAAAACATCTTTGATATGTGTACAACAAATGTGTCACTGCATGTTGGGGTCTATCTCTTAAGAACAAAAAGTTTGTCGCTGACTGAAAATTTCTCTACAAAATGTAAAAATTGCGTTTTCATTTTATTGTTTTTAATTAATTTTCAACATTTATAAATAAAATATATAATTAATTTCAACATTGTTACATTCAGAATACATGTAGAATTCTAAATGTGAAAGAATTATTATTATATCTTTAGAAACTAAAAAGATACAACGAGTTAAAGTTTAAAAAAGAGTGCGAGCATCTGAGTCCCGTTTTTTATGTAAAATATGGATTTTTGACTGTTTGCACCCAGATCTATAATCGAGACTACCACCATTAAATCCGTCGGAAAATTTCCTATAAGAATATGTATGTTTCAACTTTATAACCAAAAGTCCTATGTAAGTGAACGCTATGAGGGTTTGGATCTTCGACTAGTGTGTGTGTGTGTGTGTGTGTGTGTGTGTGTGTGTGTGTGTGTGTGTGTGTGTGTGTGTGTGTGTGTGTGTGTGTGTGTGTGTGTGTGTGTGTGTGTGGGTGGATATGTGTGTGTGTGTGTGTGTGCGTGTGTGTGGGTGTGTGTGTGTGTGTGGGTGTGGATGTGAGTGTGTGTGTGTGTGGATCTTGTGGACACGATTACTTAAATACTATCAATCAGAAAAATTTTGTATATCCATTCTATACTAATGGGGAAAAAGCTCATTAGTTTTTAGTGTATATTGGATAACCGGAAGTATCATTTATACAAGCTTTTAACAGTTTTTCTTGTAAAAAAATCATTGAATATATGTTTTTAGCAACTTTTACTAATTAAAATTAAATATAATTGTACAATCTTCAATTCTAGGATAATAACATTTAGTAAATAACTCTAAATAACTTTAAATATGAATATATAATATAATTTATTTTCATATATCGTCTTGCCTATGCGTCAAACAAAAACATAATTTTAATAACAATTTTGACATATTTAAACAAATGTCACTGTCAGGAAGCGATTACTTTTACTAATAAAAATTGAATATAATGGTACAATCTTTAATTTTACTATAATAGCATTTAGTAAATAGCTTTAAATAACTTAAAATATAAATTTTTAAAATAATTTTTTCTACTCCTACTCTGAAACAAATGCTTTCAAAATATTTTTCAATGTTGAAAATAGGCGTTTGTAGCAAAGTGTGCTGCAAAATGCCATAACTGTGCGGCAAAATTTTGTCACACACTTTCACTGTTAGGTATAAATCAAAAGACAATAATTATTACTTATTTACTTTAATATGATTAGAAAAAACATTAATGATAATTTACAGTAATATTACAATTATTAGAATTTACAACATTAATGGAAAGTGGCACAGTTTGCTTGAATATATTTTCATTAGACGATACTAATTCAACATTTTTAGTGCTATTGTTTTCTTCAGAAACTTGAAGTTGGTTTCCATCTTTATTCTCAGAAGTACTACATTCTTCAAGTATTTTATTTGCAGTGTTAAGTTTATTTTGAATGGAATTCTCTATATAATTCTCGGCTACAAATGTCGACTTCCATCCTCCGTGCCAGAATCTACTAACAATGTTGCCGAAGTTCGCCGGAAACTGTGGCCAGTATATAGAGGCGAATTTGACAGTTTCAAAAAAATTGCAATTTTTTCTGGAATTTTTTCAATCATATTTATGCCAATCGGTTGATTTGTGAGTTTTCCTTTGTTATAATATAAAAAAAAATCTACTCAAATTGGTATTCGTAGGTGTAAGTGCAATATATTTTCTGTACAACTGAAGGTATAGCCCGCCAGGCCCAGATCTAACTATGAATGTTCTACTAATTTTTGTTTTAGAATCAGGTATTTTGATAATCAAAATAGAGTCCTTGTCCTCAATGTCGTTCATATTCATATTTTTAATTTCCTCTCGACGACATCCGCCTGCTACTTCGATTATTAAAACTACCTAATAAAATGTAAAATAATTTAAATTATTTAGCCAAAAAAAGCAAACAATTAAATACCTTCATTAACAAATATGTATCATCTGGAGCTCTAAAAACTTGTTAATTTCATATCTGTCAAAAAATTTTGATTTTTTTGGTTTATATCCATCTGCCTTTCTTTTTAAAAATGCTATTAGTTTCGGCATTTTCGAAATATCTATATTATTCTTCACAATAATAGTTGATTTTAACATTGAATATTCACTCCATAAAGTCGATAATTTCATTACTTCAGATTTTTTAGAAAAATATCTAATAAAACATTCTCAGTAATAATTGAAACATTTTCTTCTTTGCACCAGTTATCAAATTTTGTAAAGGCTATTAAATATCTCTTTCTTGATTTTTCCGGTAACAAATCCAACGTTACCTTATTTGCCATTTCTTCTATACTGGTATTAGGAAAGGTACTCGAAAACACCTTCTCTTCAATAGTCTCATTCATTATGCTCTCGGTCTCGACTATACTACTTTTAATATAAATGTTTTAAAAATTACGAGACGATAAGACTAGCGACTGACATTTAAACATTTATTTATATTAATTTTCTCAAATATTTCTCACTACTATGACAACGAACAAATTTTTTAAAATAAACCGTAACCTACTCTTAATAACGTAAGCTATGAAACAAAACACACTTAAGAAATGTCAAATTTAAATGAATTATTTTCTAAATAAAAATTATATTCTTTTTCAAAAGTATGAGTAGAAAAAATAGTGTGTATAACACGTGCTGAAAGTCCTTTGTCGAACACAAACGATTGCAACCTTCGCTTCGCTCAGGCTGCAACTTCGTTTTGGTTCGACAAAGGACCACTTTCAGCACTTATTATACAAATAACTATATTTTTATACATAATCTTGCCTATGCGTCAAACAAAAACAATACTTTAATAACAATTTTGACATATTTAGACAAATGTGACGGTCAGGAAGCAATTACATTAAAATTAATAATGAAACCGTGTTAAGGGGAATATAATGGTAAAATATTTAATTCTAATGAAATTAAGGTTTGTAAAAATAATATATTTTCCATCGTACATAAATATTAGATGTACAGGATGATCTGATTTAATTTTTTTCTATTTTTGCAGCACTATAAATTAATATTAATTTATTAACTACACATTTACGTAATGGATCATGTACGGCGAAGAATTTACAAAGATTGCGTTTTAGAGCACTTAGAAGTTGATTTTTAAAGGAATGTGTGTGTGACAATTTTTCCTTAAAGTCTATTAAAATATGAACCAAAACTTCTCAAATTTGGTATTAAAAACTCATATATAATTTGAAACAACAAATTAGATTTTAACCATATATGATAAATCGGATGTAGTACTTAATTTGGAGCTCTAACAGATTTTTGACGAAAAACAATAAAACATAATCCAAAATTTCGTATTACAGACTTTTCTATTTAATGGACAACAAATTAGATTTTATTTACAAACGATCAACCGGAAGTGATACTTTACTTAAAGCTCACTGCTATTTTAAACATGAAATTGGCGGGAAGTCATGTACTGGCCACATCAGATTTTTTTTGTTTAATGCCCGTGCCCGTATTCATAAACATTCGTAAAATTTAAACGCTTCGTTATAATTTTTATCCAATAAAAACAGTCGATATTGAAAGAAAAATCAAAATTTTATTTGTCAAGTTTGATTATATTTGTCAAAAATTATAACGAACCGTTTTGAAACTTTACGAGTGTTTATGAATAGGGGCATAAATCTTGATTAAAATTTAAGCCTTGTTGGTACAACCGGCCATAAGACTTTATCTATAAAGTTATATTATGAAAACGAACACAATATTAATTTGATTTTAAGTGTTAAAGTGAAGATAAAGTTTATTATGAAAACGGCCCTAAGTTCATGACATGACCAAGTTAACAATGTAATGATTAGTATTCATAATGAATGACTAATGACTAGACAGAAAAACTTCACCAACATTGGGATATCAGAGACATCGGCCAGTTACATAAAACCTTGTTTAACTGCACATTTAAGTAACAATTACAATTAACAATTTAGTTTCCGAGATACCAATGGTAGCCTAATCAATTTGGGACACCCTATATGCCTTTTAGGGGCAAGGGGCGCCGCCATAACGAATTTGATCTTGACAGAAAATTGCAATCAAGCTTTCTTAAATTATTTCCAAAAGAAAGAAAAAATGGATTAACTCAAAGAAATAAAAACTTTACATTACAGACTCTGTAGAGAAAATACTGTAATTAATGTAATGTGTCCGATACCATTACATAAACCATAGACATATCAGGTTGACATTACAGTCTCTCAAAAGATCATCTTTTGTCATTCGTCAGTTTGTAAAAATATTGGGGCCCCGTGATTTCTTATAGCCGCCTAGCGCACTCCCAGAGTTCAATCCGTATCGATTGTTTCAAATTACTAATACTGAATTGATTTGATTTCACTGATAATGTGGTTAACCACATAATTATTAATTAATTAATTAATTATTTTGGTAAATTTAATTACGAATATTTATTTAATGGGTCCCGTGGCCGCGTGCCTGAGTGTCTGGTCGCGAACCTGGGGGAACCGGGTTCGATCCCGACAGACGCCAAATATTTCCAATTTTAAATGGCACAAAAGTGACCCCTGTGGTGCACTCTCCACGCCAGCTATGAGTGCCCGTGAGGTGACGCCTGGTAAGCGCCCACACGGTAAAATATATCGTCATCATTACCGATGTCTACATGTGTTGTAGATACTGGCACACCCAGAAATGGGTAATATGCCGTGATGATATATTTATTTATTTATTTATTTATTATCATTTTTATTGGATATAACATTGATTTTGACCAAATTTAATCTCCAACGGTTAGAACCATAAAAGCTACGTAGAATTACATCTTACATCTGTCCTAAATGAAGTAATTATTGGAAAATTCGTATACGGATCTTTCTTCCAACATTCATAATCCCATTAAGAATTATCCTACTGTGCAGGTCTGTAAAAGCCAGTTCACTATATAAGTTGCAGCGGCCCATACCCGTTATGAATTTTGTGATTCTAAAATTGATCTTGGACAACATATATTTACTTATGTATATCCTTTGCTACAAATCTACAAATGTTTTCTGTCTCATCGAAACACAAAAGATCGTCTGAACCTTTGGAACGCCTCTCACTTAACCCAAATTTACACCCCTAATAAATAAGACTGTGAATGCTGCTATACACGGAATTGGACTCTCGTAACAAAAATATTATGAAACTATTATTATTAATATTTAACACAATCTGCTGCGCAAATTTTATACAAATTAATTTTATTTACTTATTATGATGTCCCACTTCAGTCGTATCTTCTTTTGGTTCAGTTTCAAACATTGAATTCTCACAGAAACGTTCAGTTCATTACCATTATCACTTGCATCAGCTACGTCACCATAATTTGAAACCCACGGTTACAACGTAATTTAGAAAAAAAATCTGATGTGGCCAGCACATGACCTCCCGAAAATTCCATGTTTAAAATAGTAATGAGCTTTAAGTAAAGTATCTTTTTCCGTTCCGGTTGATCGTTTATAAACAAAATCTAATTTTATGTTTTAATAAATAGAAGTCTGTAATACGAAAATAATTTCGTGCCAAAAATAATCGATTATCATGGGCCTATAGCACTCACCATCAACTATAACAGTTCGACCTTCATCATTTTCGAAAAAGTAAGTTCCAATGACGCCACCTGACCATAGTGCGCACCAAACAGTCTCATTTTGAAATGTAATGGTACCTCGTAAATCACATGAAGATTTTCGTCTGCCCATATCTGGCAATTTTGCTTATCATCATACCCAGAGAGGAGAAAATGTGCCTCACCAAAGAAAAAGATAATCCACGAAAAATCATCATCAACTTCCAAGTGCTCTAAAAACGCAATCTGTGTAAATTCTTTGCCGTACATGATCCATGTCGTAAATGTGTAGTTGTAAACCTATATTTGATATTTTGAAAACACGTAATTATAATGACAGATTTATATTTACAAATCAAATATATTTCTACTTAATTCTTCTTAACACGGTTTCATTATTAATGTAAATGTGACAGTGACATTTGTTTAAATACGTCAAAATTTTATTAAAGTAATATGTTTTTGTTTGATGCATGGGTCAGATGATGTACAAAAATAAATTATTTTATAAATTTATATTTAAAGTTATTTAAAGTTTTTTAAAGTTATATTATCGTAGAATTGAAGATTGTACCATTATATTATATTTTTAATAGTAAAAGTTGCTGAAAAATTATAATCAATGCAATTTTTTTCAAGAAAAACTGGTAAAAGCTTGTATAAGTGATACTTGCGGTTATCTGATATACACTAAAACCTAATCAACTCTTCCCACATTAGTATAGAATGGGAATACAAAATTTCAAAATTTTCTGATTGATAGTATATGAGTCATCGTGTCCACAGGATCCACATACACACACACACACACACACACATACACACACACACACACACACACACACACACATACATACCCACAGACATCATTGTAAAAATGTTAAAATCGGATTCTGGGGACATCAAAACGTGCTTATTCACTAAAATCTCTATATGCTATTTTTAGCACGATCCCTATACCTCCCTTACCTAGGGTAACGGGAGGTAAAAATATTGTGGACTTTCCTAGTAGAGAAGTTGCATCAAAACTAAGTTTTTCTTATAATGTATTTTATATGGGATAAGTTTGAAATAGTAGGGAAAAATTTAATCCGTGTTAGTTGATAATTTAGATTGGAAACTACCAGTTTCTTAAATTTACTGAAATTATAATATGTCGTTATTATAATTGAAACTCAATACTGGTTACGTTAATCCAGGCTAATTTACTTAAATTTGAACCATAGTAATAAACCAATAATAATTTCTTATTTTTGTAATAAGTTTTGCGTTTTTGGTACTTAATTTTTCATTTGATCCAACTTTGCGAATTGTAAGTATGGGACAAACCTAAGGCAATTTGCGGTACACGGGTCTTAAGCTGTGTATTGCGATCCTTTGGGATTCGAAGAGACAAAGTATACGTTAGTTAATTTAAATCGTAAAATAATTAGTTTACTAATTATTATTTACTGTAAACCTATTAAGGAGTCACAATATATGCATTTATTACAAAACTATGATTATTTATATTTATAGATTTAAGATAACATTGTATGTTTAATTATTTCCCAACTTTTTATTCTTTTTTAATGGCGCTATAAAAGTGAAAACAATTTTTTCTTTTATGTTTAATTAATTGAATTTGCATATCTAGTTTAAGATGGGGTTTTTGTTTAGTTAAGTTAAACCGCAACAAGATTAATTCAATGTTATATTTAGCTTTCTAATTACAACAAAAAGTTTTGTTAGATTTTTGTCATTACACCCCTGTAGAAAGTGAGACTGTGTCAAACTTCAAAGGAGGTAATTAGTTAAACACCTTAATTGCTGTCAAATATATCACGTGACACGCACACCGAGGCGGGATCGTTTGTAATGAGATTATTTCCGTCCAAGTGACACCCCTGATTCAGCCTTTGTGCACGAGGTTCATTTGTCAACGACGAAAAATTATGTAGGAAATTGGAAAATTATGGGGGTTAAATTAAAAGAATTTTCTTACAAAATCATTCTTTCCTGTTATGATGTTATAATTTATAATCTTTTCCGAGTTGAGATTGTGATTGACATGAAATTTATTTTGATAAAATTATACTCTGTTTCTAAACTATAGACAGTAACTAGAAATTCTAGTGAGAATATCAAAGCCTGTGATTAGCTGCTGCGCTATTTCGTGAAGCCGCATTTAATCAGACGAAATTTCAAGTTAACCTTCAAACGTATAATTGAAACGTCAAACTCTCAGTAGTTGTCAAATCACTTGTTGAATTTGCACGTGTTTTTTGTTTCATTTCTCTTTTTGTGATATTTCACGAATAAAAACAGTTATAATATATAAATTTTTCATCAAGGAATTACAAAAAAATAATGCAATTAATTAATTTATAATTAAAAGTTAAGTATTTATGATTTTATATGAATAAATTAAGTAGAATATCTATAATAGTTTTGGTCTAATGAAAATATAACCTGGAAAGTATAAATGCTGACGTGACCTTCATTTTAAAATTTCAATTCCCCCGCCAAATAAATCTAGTGATTTTTTTTGGTAACTTGTACCGGTGTAAATGTGATTTCGTCTAGTGCTGTCTGTAGTTTAAAAACACCGTATAGGATATATTCTTTAACAAGGGCGTAAATGGTGGTTATTGTTCAAAAGGACGAAGTTAGTGACGAATTTGCAATAAGCAGTTGCACTGTCGGTTTAGCCACAATGGATCCACGAATTAACATTTCAACAATCAGAAAAGATTGTTTCTATTATACTTCATTTAACGTAAGAAAATAGCGTTGGTTTAGATAGGGATACAAATTCTGCTTTTTGTTTGGTCAGAATGCTATCCTAGTTCACAAAAGCGAAAAAAATATCGCTTGTCATCTGTCAATTATCAAATAAAATCGACAGTATTACAGTGATATTTAACCTAGTTTTGATATAAATTTTGTTATACAGAGCTCAAACATATTTCAGATAAAAATATTTTTATTATTGACAACGTTTGATTTCACAAATTTAAATTACCTATTTATTTATTGCATGGAGAGAGATCAAAAATGGCTGAAGCGTGCCGCTCCATACGGTTTTGACATTTGTCGCTTACTTAGTATAACAACATTACTATATCCATGAGCGTACCTTTCGAATTTTACTGGCTGTCATAAGAATAATCCTAAGAACCGTCTTCTTTACGGTAACCCGAACGAAAATTGGTTCAAGAGCAATTTGTCACGCTCTTCATTAAAAGCCATAATGAAAAGAAATTACTTCAAGATTTATCTCGAAGATATGCGAAATAAATGTCAAATGAATCAAGTTACGGTAATGATATTAATCAAATGTCATGCACCTGTCATTATCATGATCTGTCCATATATGGACTATAGTTTTGATGAATTATGGAAAGATGACAAATAAAGTTGTTGCGTGACCTTCAGCCATTTTTGATAACTGTTTATTGAAACAGTGAGTTATAACTCAAAAGTTTGCTGGTAGTGGTGAGTTATTAATGGCATTAATTGTCAAGAAACTAATATCCCAGGTGTCTATTTGAAATCAGTTTTGTAGAAAATATATGTAATGTATTTTTTTTTTATTTTGCTGCTGTTACTTATCTACTTATTTTATAGAAAAGAAGTAAATACAAAATATGTTCAAAATTAAAAACTACACAAATATTCATAAGGCTAAAATTATTAGCATTTATTTTACGAAAAAAAAAAAACACTCAATAAAATTCGCAATAGAAAAAAGTGATTGATTTTAGTCCATATGGGCTACTTGCGTACCTTTTTTTATTTAATATTTTTGAAGAGTAGGTAAAAACTTACTACCCACATTTTTTTCTTTTGACAAAATTTTTATTAATTAGCCAGAAAAAATATAATGAAATTTGATTATTTGAATTACCTCCATGTATGACGTAGAATTACGCCGCACCAATGATTAAGCGAATTTGTTTGACGTTTCATCAATAGTTTGGAGGTTAGTATTTTAATTTGTCTTTTTGGTGTCGATATTTTAAATTAACTACTTATGTGTTTATTTATGAAGTAATTAATATATTTGAGACCCCAGAGTGACAGAAAAATGAACTAATGTCAAATTCAAATTAAAACTTCTCGCACACCATGCCATCTGTACTTTACATTTTTAAACATGCTTTCCTTCTCCAGTTCAATATAATGCCGTCACAGAAAATTTTCATTCTTAATTTACTAAAAAACAAATAGTTTGGAGGTTAGTATTTTAATTTGTCTTTTTGGTGTCGATATTTTAAATTAACTACTTATGTGTTTATTTGTGAAGTAATTAATATATTTGAGACCCCAGAGTGACAGAAAAATGAACTAATGTCAAATTCAAATTAAAACTTCTCGCACACCATGCCATCTGTACTTTACATTTTTAAACATGCTTTCCTTCTCCAGTTCAATATAATGCCGTCACAGAAAATTTTCATTCTTAATTTACTAAAAAACAAATATTTTTTTTTAAATATAATTTATATTTTTATATATGTTTTCAACATAACATTACGTATACAGTATGTCCCCGGATTGAGTTTACAAAAGGAAAAAAAATCTTATTTTTGATTTTATGAAAAAATGCCAAGGGAAGAAAAATTTTTGCTTGAATTAAAACGCATGTTTCAGTTATTAAAACTTTTAATGAATGTAGGTAAGGTTCTTTTATTATAACTTTTTTTCGTATTTTGTCCTCCTAATAATACAGTTATTGAATCTAAAATGATTTTAGTTAGCTTTGAAATATTGACAAATTATTATTAATTCTAATTTCAGAAAAAAAAAAAAATGGCGAAAATCAAAATACTTGTAGTTTATTCAATTAACTCTTTTTTATCTGAAATTAGAATTAATAATCATTTGTCAATATTTCAAAGCTAATTAAAATCATGTTAGATTCAATGTAATAACTGTATTATTAGGAGGACAAAATACGAAAAAACGTTATAATAAAAGAACCTTACATTAATTAAAAGTTTTAATAACTGAAACATGCGTTTTAATTGAAGCAAAAATTTTTCTTCCCTTGGCATTTTTTCGTAAAATCAAAAATAAAAATTTTTTTCCTCTTGTAAACTCAATCCGGGGACATACTGTATAGTGATAGAAAGGGCATTTTCAGTATCACGCAAGTAGCCCATTGCAAAGTTGAACAAGTCTTGTAATACAACATTGTATTTCCTATAACATTTAAAACAGATATCCTGTATAATGAAGTACAATTTAAAAGGTGTAGATATCATCATAATATTCAATAAGCGTGAAGCGACGGCTGTCATAGATACGAGCCGCGGGCGAGTGTTGTGTTTCGTGTAAATGAGTAACAGCTATTACATGCGAGTAAAGTGCTAAACGAGTAAACTACAATGGGGTCGGGTATGTGATATGAAATGTAAATATGTTATTTTTCATGAGTTTTTACATAAGTATGCAAAATTCTAAAAAGGTTTACTACCTGTGAACACAGATAGTTAATGCTAGAATCCTAATAGAGCAAAACTACATTGATATTACAGAAACGGTATCCGGAGAGGAAGCTTTTTTCTTTATTATTCATACAATAAACAACCGATTTGCTTAGAAAACTACCGAAGGACAGTTCGTGAACTTTTATAAATGAGACTAAAAAAAATCTGTTGTGGCCAGCACAAAACCTTCCGTCAATTCAATGTATTTGTACAAATCAGATACCAAAAGTTCCTTGGAAAAGATTTTATATATTCTGTAAAATTGTAACACGAACACACTATTTTTTACAAATTCCATATTGCAAGTTCCTTTGAAAAGGTTCTATAAATCCAATATAATTATAACACAAATGTACATTCTGTAAATTGTACTTCACACTTCCTCATTCCTATACAACGCAGTTCTTCCTCTCTCAAATATTCTGCTACATAGTCCTTCCATTTTCTCTTTGGCCTTCCTCGTACTCCCGGCATTGAAACTGCAAGTCACTTGCGAAGGACACTCTGTCACTTATGTTACTTTCTGATCCTATACTTTCCACTTTGGTTTTGCACTTGACACTGACATCTGTCAATTAGAATTTTTTGAATGTGTACATATCTGCTGTTTCCATAATTTTTGCAAAGCAGACTGATTTTTGAAAGTTAACCTCTCTTAATCTCTCTATAACTCTATATTTATTGAATATGAAGGAAAATGTATAATCAAATCTTACAGACTAAAATTTTCTTTCATATTAATGATCATAAAATGTTGAAAAATGATATTTAACTGTTTTTTTTCCAGAAAAACTGTTAAGATCTTCAAATAAGGGTACTTCCGGTTGACCAATTATAACCAAAATCTAATCAGCTCTTCATATGGTTGTAAAGAAGAGGAATACGAAAGAATCATAATGTTTAGAATTGTAGTTGTGGAGTTATCGTCGGAGAAAAATTTGTCACACACACACACACGGACACACACACAGACACACACATACACAGACACACACACACACACACACACACACACACACACACACACACACACTCATACAGACATCAATGTAAAATTAGTAAAATCGTATTCTAAGGATCTTAAAACGTGCTTATTCATTGAAAACTCACAACCGAATTTTTTGACCAAAAACAATACCTTCCTTTTGACGGAAGGTAAAAACCACTTTTGTAGTAATTCTCTTCGAAAGTTGGAAAATATGTGATTTTCGATGGAATTTTCGCATTTATTAAAACAGCTATATTTATATATTCGAGTCATATTCCGCTAAGATTTGGATGTTTATCAGTATCTTTACATCATTTCCTACAATGAGAATTAAGAAAAAGAATCATAATCTGTTAAAACCAGTTTCATCTCCATTTATTACAATTTTATACTAGATGGGTGACCAAGGAAGTGTAAATCTGAACCTTCATCTTTCCATTAGGAGAGAGGAGATTTTAATGATCAGAATAAGTTAAGAATAACAGCAATACCATAAATATTCGCAATATACAAAAAAATAATAGATTAATAATTTAATCACTATAAGACATATAAGTAAAAGTACCTATTACAAATGTGTACATTTATTTTAGGAAAATGTATTCTTATTAATTAATGTGTGAATTTATAATAGATAATTAACAAAGCGTGACTTTAATCGATATGTCAATCAGTCAATTTATCTAGCGATCTAATTAAACTTAGATTGTAGATGCACAATAGGAGATTATTGGCTTAAACGTTAATTAAATTGAATTAGACGATCGATCTGGTTTCGAATTTGGGTTATTAAATTCGCTTAACCTATCACTTTACCTTTTCTATTCAGTCATTGACCTCATTGATTAGGGGAGAATTTAAATGATTACATATCACGCTCTATACTAAAAATCCTGTTTTATTTTATGTATTTTCTCTTCTTTTATGTAACTGCCACAAGTTCCTGTAAAAAGTCCTTCCTTACAAGCTTCAACACGACAATATTTAATTAAAACCTTTTGAACATTTCTTTGCATAATTAAAAGGTTTTTAATGGTTTCCCGTAGCTATAAAATACTAAACATCATCCCTAACAACTTGCTTATTTGTTTTTATCACCCGATCAATACATAAGAATACTCGCATAAAATACAAGAGGGTCCTGCGGTCCTTGTCTTGCAAGACGGCCAATGCGTCATACACCCGCCAGCTACAACAATACCAATCGCAAGGACTAGACATAACATCCATGTTGTGTGCAGGGGCGACCTAAGGAGAACGAAATATGACCCTTTCAGATGGACAGAAGAGAATTAAATTAAAACAGTAATAGTTATTGATGCAAAAAGTATTTATTTATTTGTTTCTCGTATCCAAACCATATACATGCTTACTATGCTTAGTTATTAAAAATAGAGAATACAAAATGTACTAATATAAAAATCTGATGTGGCCAATACAATACCTCCTGCAATTTAATTCTTATTAATTTAAGTACATAGGTACCTACGTATTCACTAATGGTGTTCCTTTGCATATAACTATTGCTTTATTTACTATTTTCTTTTTAAAATGTCACCATTATTAATTTGAAGTGATTAGTTTTTTCACAGTGACATTAACCTGTCAGTTACGTACATCTGAAATATTAACTTTGTATAACAAAGGAATTGTGTTTATCAAAGACTCTGGGATTTATAATTTTTTTTATAAAAAATTACCTTATTAATGCTGACCTGCAGAAAATTCAATAATCTTTAATTTTTATAATGACATAGGTAAAATGCGAAAAAATGGCATTTTCTGAAGATAAACCATTACAAGCTTCAAGTAAAGTGCCATTTCCGGTCATCCGGTTTACACCAAAATCTAATGGTTTCTTTCCATATTAGAATAGGGGCGAAATACAAAGTTTCAGAATTTTCTGAATGATAGTATTTGAGTTACAGTGTTAACAAAATCTGTACACACACATACACACACACATACACACACACATACACACACACACACACACACACATACATACATACATACATACATACATACATACATACATACATACATACAGACATCATGGTGAAAATGTTAAAATTGGATTCTAATACGTAATATACAGGGTGTGCAACGAAACGCGGAACATAGGAGTTTTACATAAAACTTTAAAAATGTGCGGAAATTGGCTCTTCTGTACATTTTAGAGCAAAAGTACAAAAATGAAAAGTTCTTTAAAACTTATTTTTACTTTTAAAAATTCGTCAATCAATGTAATAGAATATCTGCAGTACTAAATATGTAGAAAGTGAAATATGACATTTTCGCCAAAAATCAGATAGCTGTGGGAATGAAAACAAATAAAACAAAATATCAATTAATATCATAATCAGGCCCGGGAAACGCAAATGGAAGATACCGGGATAGCATTTTTACCTCTCGCTAAGAGAGGTATTGGATTCATGCTAAAATTCGCATACCCAGATTTTAGTGAATAAGCACGATTTAAGGTCCCTATAATCCGTTTTTAACATTTTTAAAATGATGTGTGTGTGTGTGTGTGTGTGTGTGTGTGTGTGTGTGTGTGTGTGTGGATGTGTGTATGTGTGTATGTCTGGATGTTGTAGCCACGATTCCTCAAAAACTATAAGACTTAAGAACTGTTTAACTATGGATTCCTCAATCTGACATTCCTGGGAAGAGCTGAAAAGGTTTTGGTAACAATTGAACAACCGGAAGTAGTAGTTTTTAAAAGAAATTCTTCCAAATATTAATTTTTGAAAATTTTTGATATTACTAATTTTGAAGAACAAAATTCTACACCTGATACATTTAAATTTTTTATTATATCTTCAATAAAATTAGAGATAAAGACGCTATAATATATAGAATATCGGGATATAACAAGTCGAGTAGGCGAAACTACACTAAGGAAACCAGTTGACAAAGTCAAATGTTTATAATATAATTTGTAAATGACAGATTTCAGTGTCAAAAATCTACAGTTTTAGTGACATTTTGATAGCATTTTCTGGGAAGTACATTTAATCTTTCTTATTGTTTTATTAATTAAATATTTGAAATTATAGGTAATATGCATATATCCATCAGAAATACCGCCAATCTGGTTAATGAATTGGAACAATCTGACATTTAGAAACTTCCTCATACAATGAAAAATATATATAATTAGAATTATATGTGTGCAGAAGACATGTTAAATAAAAAAAAAAAAAACAATAATTGGGTAAAGTTCTGTAATATTTCGTTATAAAACGACGGTTCGAAAGCGAAGTGCAGTACAATACTTATATAGCCTAATATGGAAATGGCGAGAGGTCTTGTGCTGGCCACAACAGATTTTTAGTTTTGCTTCCATACACTAGATATGGCGACACCAGTATCGTTAGTGTGTCAATTTTTTTTCATTTTTTCTTTTCCGCGAATTTTGACATTTGTCATTTTCATTTGAAACAATTCTGACTTTCATTGTAAATATATTTTTTGTATTATAAGTAGTTATTTGTGTGAAAAAACTTGTAAATATTTAAGAAGACAAGAATAAAGTGTTGTGTACCAAATTGTACTGCTACCGGAAAGTGAAAATATATTTTTATATAATTGCATTATTTTATACCAGTAAAACATATTACAAAATCGTATTCTAGGGATAACAAACTATAGATTTCGACAGTCTCGAACTTATCGGGATTGTCAAGTGGTTGGAAGTTTTAAACATGGATGAATGCTATTAAGTATTGTATCTTTCCTAAATGAAATTACAATGTTTTCAAAAATGCATTATTTTTTACTCATTTTATGTAATCTTTGTAAGACTGATTTGTAGTTGAAGTAGATTTTTCATAAAATACTACGCAATGATAGTATTTTGTGAAAAAAATGCTTCAACTACAAATTAGGGGTAATTAATAAACCGAATATACCAATATTAATTGTAGGTAATAATAATACCGACCGAGTTTTATATTTACTTTTGCTTCCATACACCAGATGGCGACATTGATGTGGTATCGATGCTTAACATGTACGTTTCCAATCTAAAATAGTGTATATGGTCTGTGATCATAATACTTAAATATTTAATGCTGATAATAATGATCATAATGATTACAATAAGATTAATAATATTGTACTAATATTTCAGTTTATATTATAAATGATAACCTAATATTTATGTTAAATAATTAATAATAAAATAAATCACAAATTCTTCGGTACTGAACAAATCCATTTTATAATGCACAAACGCACAGTAAATTAATTTATGGACTATAACAAACTAGACACAATGATTAGAACAATTAACATCAATAACACTACAATGAACTGTCAGAATGAGATTTTGTTCTATTTGTTTTATTTCCATGGCTATCTGATTTTTGACGAAAATGTCCTACTTTATTTTCTAAATATCTAGTGCTACAGATATTTTACTGCATTAAATGAAGACTTTTCAAAAGTAAAAGTTAATTTTAAACATATTCTTATTCTTGTACTTTTTCTCTAAAGTGTACAGGAGAGCCATTTCCGCACATTTTTAAAATCCTATGTTAAACTCCTATGTTCCGCGTTTCGTTGCACACCCTGTATATAATAATGTATTTAATATTCAGTGCGATGGATCTTAAAACGTGGTCATTTACTAAAATCTCGATATGTAATTTTTAGCACGATCCCTATACCTCCCTTCATTGAATGTAAGTGAAATGAATAATTTTAATATAAATATAATTGGAAAAAACTAGTAATATAACGTAAAAAAGTTAATATAAATACAAAACTCACATCACCTGTCAACCTGTAAATAACTGTTCATGCAATTTCGCATATCTAATCAAAATAGTCCTCAAGTAGATGATATTGAAGATGTTTCATCTCCAAATGATGTGTATGAATGTTTCGATTATTGTAATATAACCTAACTTTAAAATCATGTGTAATGTTGCTGCGTAAACCGCTCTCATCAAGCTCCGCTAACCACTGCAATGTTAAACCAGACGCAGTAATAAGGCGATTTTTCGCGACAAATACCATAGATAACCACGTTTACTATGGTTTGGGTATACCTATGACGTCATAGTTTGAATGTAGTTAACGGTACCACGAAAATTTGTTTGGTTAACTTGTGTGGTTAACTTTTACAAGGATGAAGCTTTCAAAGAAACAGTTGATGTAGATATTATACATTATTGAACGAAATAGATAGTTTTATAAATCAGAGTGTTCCGACTCTATATAAATTTTTAAATCGGTCTGATAGTATAAACCGAAACGTATTATTATTATTTAATCGGTATAAACATGTAAGAATACCATATTTCTACGAAACTTGGATTGGAAGATACTTTATTTACAACAGTCACAACTGACAGTGCTTCGTGCTTCTCTTCTGGCACACACAATTTAAAGTTATAATTGTAAGACAAGGATAGAAATAAAAACGCGTTCAAAACATCCTCTGGAGGATGGTAAGATGGTTTGGCTTACTACAGTTAACGACGTTAGCATATGACGTCATCGTTTTCATCGCGAGAATATCAAACTACAGATAACCACACATAACCACAGTTAACTACTAGTCGCGAAAAATCGCCTATAGTTAAATAATTGTATTCTTTCAGAAAATAGCATAGTTTAGAGCTGCTGGTGTTGCTTTATTCAGATCTTCTCTCGTGCATTCTAAGCTGGCATACGTAAGCAGGTGGGCCATTGTTTGTTCTTCACTACAATGACACATGCAAAAAGTGTAATAAGTGGTGAATTATTGCACGAGAATAGGAGAGAGCGTATTAATTTGAATAAATTTAAATATACTCCAATCCATCACGGGCTCACACGTGACCCTTAGTCTGTGGCCAATCCATGTTTAGGGTGATACTGCCACTTTGTGTCGGTTGCAATTTGAACGTCAGGAAATAAATCCATATGTCGGCAAAAAATAGATTCGTCGCAGTTATATGTTCCACATTATCAATCATTTTAATTTGTTCTTCATATCGTACTTTCACATCACCTACTAAAGTATTGATATAAAAAGACGACATGATGAGTATAAAACAAAACTATACTGACACTAATGCAATGACAAGTACAAAACAACGACAAGTTGTTAAAGCCTAAGCGGTCAACAAACAACTGAACTATGCAACTGAAAGCTACTTTCAAATTGCCGCCAACTGATTGACCTGCAAAGTGACAGTCCCACCCCAAACATGGACTGGCCACAGACCAAGGGTGAGGGAGTGAGGGTAATGTTACTCCATATACCTATTAACTAATATATTGCTAATGCTGGTATCTTTCCCATAAGAGTAGGTGAAGGAAACACTGTGAAATGGAAATATCATTTCTGCATAAGTCTATCTCACACAAACACCCAACCGCGAATTATGCGCATGCTCGGAAATCTTGACTACTATTGGCTAACGCTGACAGCGTCGCTGGCTGGGCTGCGTTCCAAAATCCTACCCTTAAAGTACGAAATTATTCAAAGTCGTTTCAAAACTAATAACCTTACTCTCAGAGTTTACTCAACCTGTTCCAAAACAGCCAGAGTTTACTCCAAAGTTCTACTTACTATACTAACGAGGAGGGTATAGAAATTACTCCACAATATTTTCAAACGTAGATGCTCACGATTCTCAACATATGAAAGTAATTTGCCTTCTTGAGGAAGAAATCATGCTTTTGGTCGAAAATAAACATAAGTAAATACGTTGGCGTGTATTACGAACATACTTTTATAATAAAAGCGCTTTTATAAAGCGTACTTTCACATTATATTGAGGAGAGTGCTCCATAAAAGCGTTTTTATTACGGGCTTGACATTAATGTTGTAATTATAAGTAGTTTTGTTAGTTTTATAAAATAATTTTTAATTTAGTTTCAATTTTTTTACTTCAACAAAACTCTCATTCGTTCCAAAACACAACACATCATACTCTACGCCAAAACTCAGTATTCTTGGTTTTGGAACGCTGCCCTGGTGATGCAGCGAGCACGTGGTTTGACTTTGACGTTTGATTTCATTTCTGTTTGTAGTTGCACTTCGAAAGCATTTGGTTTGTGTTTCATACAGTAATTTATTGTCACCTAAATAAATTAATCCTGACCAGATTGTATTCCTATAATTTTTACAGTACAACAAAATAAATTATTTAATTCAAATTTAGCACTAAAATATGTCAATGTTTTTCATTATTACTAATATTTATATTCAAGAATTTACATACAAAATAAATAGTAGGTACATTGTTTAATTTCTCAAATTTAAATTTAAAATTTCTCGCGCTAGTCGTTAATAAACAGAACTCTGTGATTCGCAAAAAGTGATCATGATTTCCTCGTTAGCCAATAGTAGTGAAGGTTTCCAAGCATGCGCATAATTCGCGATTGGGTGTTTGTGTGAGATAGACTTATGCAGAAATGATATTTCCATTTCACAGTGTTTCCTTCAAGAAAAGCAAAGGATCCACAATATATTAGTTAATAGGTATATGTGTTACTCTGTAAAAAGGTTGGGTACTATGAAAAATGTTGTATACAGGGTTTTTGTAAGTAAGTGTACAACGCGTTCCGGACATGCAACGAAAAAGCTTGAAATACTCAGTTTTATTCTGACGTTTCCATCCCCTCGGAAGATTTGAAATTTTAACTGGTTACTGAAAATATCAAAATATTAAGATTTGTAGATACAGGAAAGTAAGAAGTCAATTAATAAAATTTATTCACGCCGACGTTTCGACTATACAATAGTCTTCTTCAAGGCTAGAATGGTCTAGTCGAAAAAAAAAAACCACATGTGGATAACGGAACATGCAACATGGACAATTAAAAAATAAATAAATAAATAAATAAATATGAATAAATAAATAATTAAAAACAACATCACAGTGAGAAAATCGTCAAAAAATTAAAAACTTGTCTTGGATGAATACAATACATATGGAATTACAAATACTCGTAACTATAGTAACGTATAAAAATTTATGAAAAATCAAAGTTGAGGACTGACATTGTATAGTCGAAACGTCGGCGTGAATAAATCTTATTAATTGACTGCAAGTCCGAAGAATTCTTACTTTCCTGTATCTACCTCCATCCTAACACAGTCGAATATTGATTTTTCAATTTAGATTTGTCTCGGCGAATTTTGATAAAACAAATAAGAAGCGAGATAATGACATGGTAGAACTGACTCCATAGATAGTAAATCCGGCAATAATATTTATTTAACATGCTTTCTACAAGAACTAGAGGACTTTCAAACTGACCAATCACGCTATATTTCAAAATTTTGTAAAAAAGTAAAAATCAATGTGTTCTCCGGAAAAAATGTCACACCTGTCCCAAATGACATAATATAAGATCGTTGGCCTCGCAGCATATTTCAGATTTTCATAATGGAAAACCACATGTTTATGAGCATTGATTATAAGTAAAAAGACTAACAAATAAATGAAATAGATGAGTACTTTTTTTTTACAAAATGTTAAACTATGACGAGATTGGTCAGTTTTAAAGGCCTCCAGTTCTTGTAGAAAGCATGTTAAACAAAAATTATTGCCAGATTTATTATCTATGGGATCAGTTCTACCATACCATGGGTTAAGTGTTGTACACTTATTTTACTTACATTACTTACCCTGTATTTTTCGTAATACCATACTGACTATGATATAACAGGACAAAAACAAAAGTGGAGAGGGATTTTTTGTTTTCGCCTTCTCAAGGTTTAATATATTCATCATCCAAGGTACCAAACAAAAGAAAAAAATAAAAACAAAAGAAAAAATAAAACAGTCACCTATTTTTTTATAATTTTAATCGATAGAGTAGTGAAAAATAATAGACCCGTATTTTTTATTTTTCCTCAAATCGATCTTTAATCAAGAAAAAATTGTATTTGAAAATGACATTCTTTAAAATGAGGCTACTAGACCCCCGCTTCGTCCTTTGTCTCATGACGTTGCAGAGTGAAAGGCACGACCATTTTGATTTTCACATTGTCTTAAACGTCAAAGTGACATTTAAAGATAAGCTAAAATTTATGAATGTAAACATGTCGATGGAACGTTGTTTCGTGCCAAAATAGAGAATAAAATAATATTCTGCAATATATTCAATGTCTCACATGCGTTTATAACCTTCTACCGTCTAATTCAAAGATTCAAAAGTGAAAGAAATATCTGATGTAACGTAGATAATTTCACGCCAAATGAAAAAAGTTTTCGAGCTGGTGCCCTTCAACTTATGCCGCCATGCTAGGAAAATGACGCGATAGATCGTTTTTTTTTTCTCCAAATATCTCCTCACCAGTAGATACTAAAGTGGAAAGTTATTTTATGTATTAAGGATAATATTCTCTAGAATTTTGATCTAAAACATTTATATATATCTAATAGATAGCAAGCTATAACGCTAAAAATTTCTAGATATTGACAAAAAGTATACTTCATTTCACGTAAGAAAATACTGACGGGAAGTTAGGTGCAGTTTGATCTTGTTTTTTGATTGGATAATACTCCATTATTATCCAGTCAAAAATAAGATCAAACTGCACCTATCTTCCCAATACTATTTTCTTACGTGATATGAAGTATAATTTTTGATAAATTTAATTTTTGAAAATTAATATCACCGTTTGAAACATTATAAATTAAACTTTCTTATTTTTTTCTTCAAAAATGATGATGACTATTTTCATTGAAGCATGCAAAAGCATTTCACAATCGAGTATCAAACAACATCTTTTCGAAACTATGTCCCAAAGTTAATAAAAATGTAAAGAGCTGGCCGTGTCAACTACATAACATGACCTTGAGACTTTCGGTTAGTTATGTATTACGACACTTAGCGCTAGTAGTGCTTCGTTCGGATTGATTCGTTAAAATTCGTAAATGCTCGGATGTTCGGTGATTTTAAAATCGTAGCGGCTTGGCTGAAAATCATACTGACAATTCAAATTTGAAATTGTATTTTCGTGAAGTGTCATTCTTCATTATTGTGTTATTTTATATTGTGTTTATTTGCTTCTGCAAAATGCCAAGAAGTTATTGTGTGCCGGGTTGTGATGTTGAAAATACAACAAAACATTATTTTCCTATTCAGAAGAAATTTACAAAATTTGGGTTGAACGAGTAGCTCATCCAAATACAAGGTAGAATAAGAAATGAAATGATTAGGGAACAATTATAATGTAAGTCTGTATTGGACATTGAGCAGAGAGCATTAGCTTGGTGGGGCCATATGATCAGAATGAACGAAGCTAGACCGGTGAGACAAATATGGATGACAAAATTGGTAGAAAAAACAGACCGAAAGACAACTGGGTTAAGCTAATATTGAAGATCTTGGAGAAGAAAAATACGACGATTCAAAACGCTAGAAAGATGGCAAGAAATAAGAAGCAATGGGCGAAATTTGTACACAACTAAATGTATGTGTATAGGTACTCTACACCTTATGGTATTAGGATATCTGATAATATTTTTATATTTTCCTTCTGTAATTTTAAGAAATAAATATGCGTTCTCGTTAAATATATATTTAGTTGTTTTCTGTTTATTACTATATCAATAAAAAAGAATAAATATATTCTCAATAGTAATGCAGGATGCAGACTATCTCCGATACTACCCGCCATACTGATTTTAGTTATGTCTTACGACACCGAGCGCTAGTGTTGCAGGGCATAATGCCTACTACTTTATCATTGCAGTTGACTATCTTAATAGTATCTGTTGTCTTTGGTAAAGAGAAAATATTGACGGTTAGGTTTCATTAATGTGACATCCAAAGATGACCGTGACATCTAATGTCATCGTGACAGCAATGTGTCTAATATCATGTATATAAGCTTATGGAAGTTAATCTCTTTATAATTCTTTATCTTCATATCTATTGGATATGAAGGAAAATGTATAATCAAACCTTATAGACAATAAGATATTCTTTTTTATTGATAATCACATAAAATCTCAAAAAATGATATTTAACTGCGTTTTTCTCAAGAAAAACTGGTAAGAACTTCAAATAAGGGAACTTCCGGTTGACCAATTATAACCAAAATCTAATCAGCTCTTCATATGGATGTAAGAAGAGGAATATGAAAGAATTATATTTTTTAGAATGGGGGATTACGGCTCAATCGAATTAAAGGAAAATAGTAAAAAAATACGAATGTATATGCTGAGTAACGAATATTAATAAAAAAAATGAAATGGTATAATTGAGATATTTCGGAAATAAAGGGTTTTTTGTTTTAACGCTTCGACACCAATATGAAAATATTTTGATTGGCGACCGAGAAACCGCCTATACATGCATTACAAATAGCGTGTTAGGAGGTGGGATTACTACCAATGGAAGTTAAGAAATTCAAATTCGAAAGGAGGGGCTAACATTCCTGTACTACAGTTTCCAAACAGTTTTTATTTTAACATAAATTTCTTGCATTAAACTTAATAATTTAAATACACCTGTAATTATAAAGTATGTATACTTATACAGTGTTATAATATTCATTTATTTTTATCTAAATATAACTTAAAATAGCATATATTTCAAGAACATTTAGGTCCATGATGAAAACAGTTAGATATAAAAACACATAAATGTGACGTCACGTCAATCATTTCAAAATTCGGGAGACCATAACTCGCTTATTAATAGGAATTTTTTCACCGGATTTTCATCAAAAGTCTTAGTTTTCCTAATATTTTCAGATGAAATTATAAAAAAAAAAATGGTGTAATCCTCCATTATAGTAGATATTGGAGTTATCGTCGGAGAAAATTTCTTACACGCACACACATACACATCGTGAAACTAATAAAATTCTAGGGACCCTAAAACGTGCTTTATTCATTAAAAACTCACCACCGAATTTTTTAACTAAATACAATACCTTCCTTACTTAAAGGTGACGGAAGGTAAAAATGTAATAAAAATGATTTATTTTCTAGCATTATTAGTAAAGTAAATGAAGATGTATCATCTCTCATATTTTTAAAATATAAGGATAATTTCCTTTTTAAATTTCCAAAGTTGGGTTCATATGTTCTAATGATCTATTTACTCAAAATCCCAACTCATCTATCATAGTTAGTAAATTCGTGTTAGTCCACTTACATGTTATTTTTATACAGCGTGACAAATCAATTGTTTACGGTCTTTTTTATCGTAAATTATCTGCTCCTCGCGTCCTTGACTTCAGTTGTTTAACAAAACAGATGTTTGTTTTGTGTATGTGAAAAACAAGGCGGGTATTGGATAACGACATGCGATGTGCGTCTGTTTTAATTACATGCAATAGTATAGTGAAGATTAGTATGCCAGTGAAACTATGACACTCCACACTTATTAAAATAAGATGAGCAGTTCAATTGCGGATATGATGGAGAATAAATATTTATTAGAAATTCTTTAGATGATTATGGTAATGACCAGTCACCTATAAACATAGATACGAGACGCAGGATATTGTTTATTTATATCAAAAGAAAATACAATGCATTGTTAATATATCTATATTTTGATTATTCTAATCAATTATTATAAATTATTTGTTCTATATTTATTACAATGTTATTATTATTTTTAAATGACTGTAACAGGAAATATAAAACAGATTTTTAAAAATTCAACAATTTTTGTGCAAAAAATAAAATAATTACCCTAATTGGGATTTGAACCCCAATTTGAATTTTCAGAGGCAGTTGTACTAACCAATGTGCCACGCCGACATTTGAAATTCTTTTCATAATGCATAATAAAAAAAATCTGTTGTTCGCTATCGAACCGTCGTTTTATATTTTTATTGTGTTTAACATGTATTCTGCATACATACAATTCTAATTATATCTATTTTTCATTGTATGAGGAAGTTCCTAAATATCAGAGATTGGCGGTATTTCTGATGAATATATGCATTTTACCTACAATTTTAAATATTTAATTAATACAACTATAAGAAAGATTAAATGTACTTCCCAGAAAAAGCTTTCAGAATGTCACTAAAACTGTTGATTTTTGATACTGACATCTGTGATTTACAAACTATGTTATAAACATTTGTCAACTGGCTTCCTTAGTGCCTTAGCCTCTGCGATGTACTTCATTAAATTATTCTATATATTACAGTGCCTTTATCTCTAAATCTATACAAGATATATTAAAAATTTTAAGTGTATTAAAAAAATAATATTTAGAATTTAGTAATTACTTAAAAATATGGTTGAATTTATTTTGAACCATTGTAAATATGTTTGCGATTCGAGAAGCATTAGAAATCTTACCATATTTTTAAATCACTTCGTTTTACAAAAATAAAAAATTAAATGTTTTTAACAGTACTATACATATTAAAAATGGTTTAAAATTTTTAAAACATATTTTCAAATAGCAAACTGCATTTAAATCGTTTAAAAATTAAATGAAACATGTTATTAAATACATTTCAGTACTAGAAACTTTATTTTAAATGCTCATTTAAAAATATGTTTGAATTTCAAATATGTTTCGAATTAGAAATATGGTTACAAACTTACTGATACATATTTTTAATTCTCTGTCTCTTTGTATTTCTCCCATATAACGCAATGACTAAGAGAGAGACAGAGAATTAAAAATATCACAAACATATTTTTAATTCAAATAAAACTGAATTTGCATTGGAAATTAAAAATATGTTTTTAAAAAGATAATTCACGAGCACACTAACTATATTTTCAAATACATATTAGAAATTCAACCTTATTTTTAATTGTTCGCGGGTTTATATTTGATTTACAAATATGTTTGAGAACATTTTAAATAAATTAAATGAATCCCAATGATATTTTTATTTATTTAAAAATATATATTAAAATATAAATATTTAAAAATATGGTTCGACGTCCTATTAATAATTAGAAATATGAATATCATATTGAATAAAAAGTCAAACTTACGCAAGTAGTGGAAAACAAATATCGCTGTCAATAATATTCTTTGAGAGGATTGTTATTTTAAATTAAAATTAAAGGCTGCCATAGAACCCCTTAGGTAATTTATTTCACTCTATTCTCTTAGGTAGGACGACAACTTGGTCTTCAAAAAAAGGGACTGAAGACAAAAATGTTTTTAACTGAATATGTAGCATTCTTTCACTTTCCACATATACCTTTTATATGGAACAAATTCATTTTACATACGTATTATGGCTGTTAAATTTACAACTTTTATATCTCATAAATTATTAAAACTATTCGTTATAGAATATGCACGGCATAAATTGGTAGAAAATCTTTCATTTCAAGGAATAATGTTCCGTGAGAGAATTATTATTGACCGAGAATGTTTTTATTAGAAGGAGGAAGTATTTTTAGTGATTCGGATATGAATTATAAAAATGTGGGTTACGGTGAATAAAACATCAAAATATTGGATGGAAAATCAGAGAAAGAGTTAATGTTTAATGCAACCAACTTTTTACAGGAGTAAAGCATACAATCTATTTTTAGGGGCACAATTAAACTTTTATGAGACGCAGCTTTTACTATGATTATTAGAATTATAGGTGTTATATCATAAACTTTTAGGATAAAAAATTTATAGTGTACTGTTCTTCAGTATATCAAGTTCTTATTTCTGTTCTGGAGTGGGATCACGTAAAAGTGAAAACGATATTGCGATTATCGAGAAGTGAAAACGACATTCGTTTCCTTAGCGATCACGTAAAATTAGTCACTCACTACGTTTTCAACTTCAGTTATTTCCGTAAAGTGACTACGTTTTATGAAAACGATATCGTTTACAGACTAATGTTTTTGTATTAAATAGTAGTTTTGACAGATAATTTATATGAATGTCATTAAATTTTTTTATCTAATGTCAAAAAGTATTATTCTCGCCCTTCGTTTATATTTCGTTCATAATAGCAATGAAGAAAGATACAAGTTAAATTATCAATTAGTTACAGATGCCATGTATCATCTAATTTTGTTCCTTTTGATATTCCAGAAGAAAAATTTATGAAGTAAACAAAAATATTACTAAATATATAATTAAAACTTCAAGAGACCTTTTAAGACCGCAAGTATACAAGATTGTTATTTTAAAGTAATTTAGTTTTTATTAAGTTTTGTATTTCAAGTAAATAAAGTATGGGCCACATTTAAATAACAGCCCACAACCTTCCACGGGCTGCAGAAAATGATCAATTCACAAATTTTAATTTTATGTAAAAACTACAAAATATTAATCACAAAACACAAGCTAGAATCATTATATTTGATGCTTCGCAAAATACAATATTATTAAAATATTAATAAAATTTTCTTTCTTGGATTTATTCTTGTAATCAATCAAAATATGCTTTGTTGTAATCAAAACTTTTACAGTTATTGAAATATCAATATTGCCCGAAAATATTTTTTTTGGGTAGTTCTTTCACTAAATTTTAATAGTAAATCAGGGAAATTTCAGTAGAAATAAGAAAATATCTAATCACCAAGATTTCAATTTTCTATCATAGATTTCAAAAGAGTAAAAATATATAGTAAATCATAAGCATTTGGTTCTTCGCAACATGCTTATTAAAATATTCATGAATTTTTTTCTTAGATTCATTCTTGTAATCAATTTTCATTTTATAATTATCGTATTTTATCACAATTATTTCATTTTCGCCTTACTAAATAAAATAATAAAAAATACCTTTCAAATTTAAAATATTAATTTATTTTTAGATAATTTATAATGACATTTCTTTCATTCTTTCCAAAACGTCAAATTCAACTCACTGCTCACTACATTCTTTTACCTAAGTGCAAGTAAATAAGAAAAGGATATACCTATACCCAAATGTATAAAATAAAAAGAGACGTAAGAAACGACTATCGTTTTCACATGCTTTGAGAGTGTCGACTAGAATTCACATTTTTTTCAGTCTAAAACGATATCGTTTTCGGTTTTCATTATTTACGTGATCACATTTTCACTTGTCGACAGTCGCAATATCGTTTTCACAGTTACATGATCCCACTCCTGATCACTTGGCAAATTTTTCATCAGAATTTAATAAACAGTCACATGATATTTGACAATTATTGGAACAATATACTAATGACCTCTAGATTATATTCTAGACTAGAAAATGTTTTTGTCATGTCATATAAAACTTTTATGCAACTAACAAGAGTGGAGGAATTTCCAACGATTTTCAATTTGTTTGGAAAACATAAACCTGAGAATTAAATAAAATCTTTTGCTGAGTCCGTACAGCCAGAACTTCGTTGAGTCAATTTTCAAATTTTGTCCGATGGCATGGCGGGAGAGAGGAGGGGTGGTGAGAGTTGTAGAGTTAAAACATTTATTTTAATCTCAGATGAATTAAACTGTCTTCTAATTAATAGCAATCTATACATAAGTTCCGTTTTGTTTCATGCGAAATCAGTTATTACAAATTATCTACTTTTTCGCCAAAATAATTATTGTGTCCCAGAAATTATTGATTCGTCACCAAATAAATATACTCACCGACTAGGTACGATCTATGTTTTGTTCTGTTATGGTCGCCTTCATAGTAACAACAATTAATTTTCTTAGTTATAAAAAAATATGAAGTGTTAGTAACTTTATAGCTTTGAATCGAAAATTCATTACAAAATGCACCGGTGAACGATTTGCAAGGGGTGGGGTTAATGCCAATGCCTGCATATAGAACACGTGCGCGTTATTTTGTTTACTTTAACATTCTGTTGACTTGCATTTATGGTTGTTTTGAAATTGTGTTGTTAGAAATTAAAAGTGTACCTATTTATGTTCTAAAAATATGAAAACAAGAAGTTATGTAGGGGTCGACAAGTTCAGCAGCCATACTGAATGAAGTGCCTTTGCTTTATTTGGAAGAGGACAAACAAGCACATTGTTTTGTGAATAAATCATACTTAAATGGAGGCAAATATTTTTTTGATGATATAATATACTTTTTTTTAATGCATTATTAGTTTTACTGATGAAATGCAGGAATGCATTGACAGATACTGAAATAGTTTTATGATCACAATTTGGCAATAAATAAGTAAAAATGGAATAATATGGTGCTTTATTAATTCATACCCAAAAATATATTGAAGTAAATATTTCAGGAGGGGGTCTTCATCCCTCTGGCTACGGGTCAAATATATTTCTATAGGACACCTGCACGTGACGTTTCAACATGGCGGCCACCAGCTGTTCTTGGACAACCAAACCTTCAGTTTGCATTGTGTCTTACGGAGAAATATCGTGCCGTAAGCTTTTATTGTGTTTTTACGGCACTTATTGTTTTATTTGGGAAAAACTGATTAGAGTGTGTAAAAGTGAGTATATGAGGATTGTTTTCCGTAAAAAATTAGTCAGGACATTCTTACTATTTAATGAGTTCCAGGTTATTAAATTAAAACTAACCCAATCCTATTTTTTGTGTATACTTTTATTGCATATAAAATAATTTAAACATAATCGGATAGGAACATATTGTATGAATGTTTAAATATATGTAATTTTCTTTAATAATATGTATAAAAAACATGAAAATATATTTTTTAAATGACAGAATTACAAATTTTGAAGTTTTTTTTTTTGTAACAGAAAAAATATATATATTTGTATCTGTTTCTCACAAATGTTTAAAAATTAGATAGGTAATCAATTATTGATTTCATATTGATTTTTAAAAGGTATTTATAATCCTCGTCAAAAAAATGTCAATGTATAAAGATCCACATTATGTATCCACTTAAATTTATCGATTTAACGTACCTTGGCTTCCAAAGCTAAATTTTTGACGTATAAACTCAATAAGATCATTTATATAGATACAATAAAAATTCACAATATGACAATAAGAAAAATGAACTCGAACATATATATATATATATATATATATATATATATATATATATATATATATATATATATATATATATTTCAAATTGAATTTTCTTTATAAATTAAAAAAATCTAATAATTCAATTTATTTTAATTTCAATATTCATATTTTCATTTAACAATACACATAAAAAAACTTATACAAACTCAAATGAATGTAATACAACCTGATGCTACAAGCTACTTATTTCAATTTAATATTTTAAAAAATATATTTATAAATACGACTGCTTTGTTTTACTAGTAAATAATTCATACACTTATCTTTAATTATGGCTAATTATAGTTTAAAATAGCATGTATAAATTTTGGAAAAACTGAATTTCTTGTACAGAAAACACATTCGCTACAAAAGACGCAATGTTAAACTGAAGCTTGGTTGCCCGGGATCAGCTGATCATCCGCCATGTTGTGACGTAGGTGCAGGTGCCCTATTATTATTTTAGTAAACATTACCTAATTATGAAAGTAAAGATGTACTCAGGATTTCAGTCAGTGATAATAATTTTATTCTACAGCCAACGTTTCGCCCCCATTTGGAGCTTCATCAGGGCAAAGAACAAGTTAAAATTTTTTTTTTTTTGTTCTTTGCCCTGGTGAAGTTCCAAATGGGGGCGAAACGTTGGCTGTAGAATAAAATTATTATCACTGACTAAAATCCTGAGTACATCTTTACTTTCATCTTTAGCACAGTCGTTTACTACTTCTTCAATTACCAAAAATAGTTCAAATAAAAGATATAGATATTTAAATTTTGCATCTAAATCAGGTGAACCGATTATTCTAGCTCCTCATATAAACGTAAAATTTAATTATAAAGTTACAGTTTTAATGAGCTTTAGTCCAGGCAGCCATGGATTTATGACAAAAAATAAACAAATCCATTGTTTTTAACTGTCAATTAGAACTAAAACATTTTACCTTTTTGTGTTTTTTGTTAATTTACTGCTCTAATTCAAATTTAGTTATAAATGACAGTTAAAAATAACGCATTTGTTTATTTTTTGTCATAAATCCATGGCTGCCTAAAATCTTATAAAAACTGTAACTTTATAAATAATTTTTACGTTTATATGAAGAGCTAAAATAATCCTTTCACATGATTTAGATGCAGAATTTAAATCTCTTTAACTTTTACTTGAAGCATTTTTGCATAAAATAATTACGTAACGTTTGCGCAAAGAAAACCTGAATTCCCATGTTAAACGCCTATATCTCACTTTTCGATTTACACCCTGTGCATACTTTCCATTTTAGAAAAAACGTAGCTATCTGCAAACAACTTTATATAATAAAATTTTTAAATTAGGTTCTTATTTTATGCACACGGTGATAATTTATACTTATAATATTTACAATTTATTACTTTGTACCTCCCAAACCGGTTTTTAAATTTATCAGCATTCCTTGTGCATCGCAAAATACCAACCAGTATCAGTCTGGACTCGCCTTTAGATTGGAAAATTTCTAGCTATTAATTACTTTATTACTTCCTTATACAGGATCATAAATTTGGATAAAAAAATTTAAATTCCTTTGAACAACTTAATGTAATTCAATATCTACTACCAGCACTTATCGTACAAATGTAATGTTAGAAAACAATTAAACATTTACTGAGAATTTAGTTACAAAAATCAGTGTAACAAATTCTATAAATTACAAAGATTAAAATGGAAATAGCAGTAAATGGTAATTAAAAATATAAATGAGACAGAAGATATGTAGCCATATACATAAATGTCTCATTGTATATGTCAATGACATTATTAAGTGATGCTAAAAGCTAAAATACCAAGAATATTTCCATGTGATATAAAACAATATTAAATTTTATACGCCCTTATTATTTGTACATAGGTACACTTATACATGTTATATTATCAAGCAATAGGGAGTACAGTTAGTTCTTATATGGAAACCTAATCGTTGGGGTGTCGGGGAAAACTATATTATTGACTGGTACCATATTGAAATTATTTTCAATTTTCAAATAGCACAAAAGTGACTCCTTTCTACGGTGTTTTCTTTACGCTTTGAGAGCCAGTGAAGTAAACTCTACCCGGAAAACGCTTTCAAATGTACTGATATGCATATTTAATTTTCGAAATCTGCGAATAGAACCCGATTGGCATATCTAGATATGAGTAATAACTAACTCACACAATTTCGATAGCATTACACAGGCGATATTGTGTGTTGGTAGCATTGCGGAAAGGTTTACGGAAATGATAATTCACCTGTAGGTTCTTGTTCGGGGTTTTTCAAGATGAGTGATAGCAGGCTCATCACGCCCCAAAAGGGCGAGGAGGCTATTGTTTTGTTTTCATTTTTCTCTTATTATTGGTTTGTTTCAATATTTCATATTTTACTTAAGTACGTTAGAATTTATTGCATTTTTAGACACCAAAGAATTTACGTTTAGTTTTTACCTCTCGCTAAGAGAGGTATTGGATTCATGCTAAAATTCGCATATCCAGATTTTATTGAATAAGCACGATTTAAGGTCCCTAGAATCCGATTATAACATTTTTTTAAAATTATGTCTGTGTGTGTGTATGTATGTATGGCTGGATGTTGTAGACACGATTCCTCAAAAACTATAAGACTTAAAAAATATTTAACTGCAGTTTCCTCAATCTGACATTCCTGGGAAGAGCTGAAAAGGTTTTGGTAACAATTGAACAACCGGAAGTAGTAGTTTCTTAGAAAAATTCTTCTAAATATAATTATTTGGGAGTTTTTTTTTATTAAATATTGAAGAACATAAAATGCTCCATCTAATACACTTAAAATTTTTATTATATCTTGTATAGATTTAGAGATAAAGACATTATAATTTATAGAGTAAACTAATCGCAGAGGCCAAGGCACTAAGGAAACCAGTTGACAAATTCCAATGTTTATAACATGACACATGTCATTGTCAAATATCAACAGTTTTAGTGACATTCTGATAGCTTTTTCTGGGAAGTATATTTAATTTTTCTTATTGTTTTATTAATTACATATTTGAAATTATAGGTAAAATTGTGGTAAAATGCATATATCCATCAGAAATACCGCCAAACTGGTTAATGAATTGGAACAATCTCTGACATGAAAATGATATAAAATAGATATAATTAGAATTATATGTGTGCAGAAGACATGTTAAATACAAAAAAAAACAATATTTGGGTAAAGTTCTGTAATATTTTGTTATAAAACGACGGTTCGAAAGCGAAGTGCAATACAATACATATATAGCCTAATATGGAAATGGCGAGAAGTCTTGTGCTGGCCACAACAGATTTTTTTTTTTATACCAAACCTACTTTTTTCGTTTTTTATTTAGAAAAATATATATTTTTTTGTTTTATTGTAGTTAAAATATTTAGTCTATGAACACATGTCAATCAATCTCAAAAATCCAAAAATACCTGGACGCACATAGTAGAGTGCGTCAATAGCACTGCTGATAAAAAGTGATCAACAATACTACCAATGCACTGTGGGCGTTTTTCAAAATAAGAACAATCTCATTGAAATAACTAGTAATATACAGCGTGTCCCCGGATGGACCTAACTATACTTGTAAACTTCTTTATTTTGCATTTTAGGAGGAATAGTCATTCTTCATGAAAAGTTTTTCTTCATCTACTAAGTCCGCAACCACTACCAAAATTTCGAAGCAACGTACAGGGTGGTTAGAAAACGAGACAGCAAAATTTATACTAGCATAAATTTTGCCAACGTGGTTATCGCAAGTATCTCATGAAAATAAATGCAACTGAGAATATATCTACTCAAATGATTGATTTTGGTCCTATTAGATGGCCTCCTCGCTCTCCAGTCATTACTCCATTAGACTTTTTTTTATGGGTATATCTTAAGCAGAAAGTTTACGCGTATGATTTACAGGATAATGAAAATATTTTAAGACAGGAAATTACAGTGTTCGAAAAGTTTAGAGCAGTCATTGAAAAATGTATAACACTAGGAGGACAATATGTAGAATAAGTTTTCTTTGTTTTTGTGCATTATAAAAATTGTGTAATAAATTGTAACCAGCCTGTATGTTATTTCGAAATTTTGGTAGTGGCTGCGGACTTGCTAGATGAAGCAATACTTTTTATGAAGAATGACTGTTCTTTCTAAAATGCAAAATAAGAAAGTATACAAGTATAGTTAGGTCCATCCAGGGACACACTATATATGCGTCCAGGAGTATGTATCTAAGGAAAGAATCATAAATTTCGCGAAAACAAATAGTAGTTTCCCGTTTCTCGGGTGTGACGCGCATGGCGGGACGCAGCGAACGTGTTAAGAGCATCAACAAAAATATTACTTCCGGTTGGCCAAATATTACCAAAAACCATACTCGTGTTTGTAGAAATATGTAAATTATTAGCTTTCGGAATTTTTAGTCTCAAAGTATTTTAGAAATCGCGCCCAAAAATAGTTTTCCAGGATCGCATTTAGAATTTAATATTAATTAATAACGGAGGGGTGTCACCAAAAAGTTACCATGTTACCATAATGAGCATAAACTAATTTTAATTTTTTTAAACAAAAAATTAATTCGGATCAAAAAGCCTCATTCACAGCTCCGAAAATAAAAAAGGACAAAGGTTCGCATATATGATGTGTACAGTGCTTCAAAAGGTATGAAGTTTGCTTGTTAAATATGAATACATTAAATGACAGTTGATGTTAATTTACTTTTTATTTTCGAAGCTGTGAATAACAACCATAGAGTCTTATTTATAATTTTATTTATACAGGGTGTTAAAAAATAAGTGTCATAAATTATGAGGGCATATAGTACTAACCAAAATGAGTAAAAAAAGATTAATCAACATGGGTCCGATCTTCCATAGTTTCCGAGATATAAGACAATGAAGAATGAGTTTTTTCGGTGTTTACCTCTGCTATCTCGAAAACTGTAAGAGTTACGACTTTAATTAAATGAGACATTTTGTTTATTTTTAAGAGGTCGTCTTAGATGTGTTTTTGTTTTTCAAAAAAAATCGAATAATTGTACTAAGACAAAAGTTGTGGCGACCTTGGGCAATATTAAGTTTTCAAATAACTTCTTAACTAATAGAAAGTGAAAAAAATGTTTCATATAAAATGTTATTGTTTTTTTATAGTATATTTGTTCGGCCACTATCTTAGTTAGTTTTTCTTCGATTCTAACACAAAATGGCCTCTTTCTCAAAAACAGTTGAAGATCGGACCCATGTTGATTAACCTTTTTTTTTACTAATTTTGGTCAATACTACTCGTATATGCCTCCATAATTTGGGACACTTATTTTTTAACACCCTGTATTTCTTATTTTCGTAGCTGTGAATGAGCCTTAACAGTGAGCCTGTTTTTTCACGCTGAACGTACTAATAGCCACGTTCACGTTCATAGCTTCTACTGACATCTAATGAGTTATTTTAGATACATAATTTTTTTATCAAATACAAATTCTTTGCAAATTTAATATTAAAACTGTAAAAAGTCTCACCTAATATCACAACTTCTTCAAGCACGTTACTTTTTGGTAACATCTCTCCGTCTCCGGCGCCGTGCGGTTACTAAGCAACGTGCTTTCGGTAACTCATAAAATTATTTCGTAATTATCGCCGTCCTCGGGACATTACATTATTGCTAATAATTGGTTATGGTAGCCTAACAAAAACAATTTAGATTTCATGAGTAGGTATTCATGTACATACCTATATAATATATTTAATGCATTACACACTCTTCTACATGAGGAAAATGTGCAATGATAAATTCTTATTCTTGTCGTCATTACCTTGTATATTGAGACTACGTGCACCTTAAAAGGCCTCCCAGCCTCCCGCGATTTAGATGCAAGATTGACTCTGGCATTATGAGGCTGTGGATGGCGAATTTGCTTTTTTGTTGGTAAGTGTGCCAGAATATTATTTCTTTCTCAAACACTCGTGAGAACTACTCAAATATTTTCTCTGCACTTGAAATAGACTGTTACGGAGGTAATTCTCTATGCAGATGACGTTATCTTGGTTTTTATGGTGCACGGTAAATAAAAGAAGCAATTTAAGATGAACAGCATTCAGATGCGGTTGAATTTATTTTATTTTATGTTTACTTTTCAGAAAATGGTTACGAAATAGATATAAATAAATATATAAGTAATATTTCCAACCACATACAAACCATATCATTTTTACATTTCAACTTACAACTATAAAACGTAAGGGATGATGTTGAATATCGCAATTTTAAGGTTCTTAAAATCAGTTTTTAACATTTTCGCACGATGATGTCTGTGAATATGCCTGAAAATTACTATCTAAACTTAACCCTCCGTCGGGCGAAAGTGATATCGCAGATTACTGTTGTTCAATTCTTAAAAATGGTAAGGAATTATTGCGCTACTGCACACATATACAGGATGAACACGGGAAACCGTGACATATAAGCGTTTAACATGGGAAAACAGTTTTTTTAAATATCATCTCTTCCGTAAAACATTATATAACGCTTTATATATAAAGATTTAGAGAATAAAATTCTATATTTTTGGATGTCAAACGTTTTAAATATACGCTGTTGGTGTCTGACTAAATTTAATTTAATGTGGTGGTAAAAACAGAATGCGTTATTTCAAAAAAAAAAAAAAAAATATAATAATCTGTCAAATATCTTTTACCTGTCGCTAAGAGATATTGGATGCATATCCAGATTTTAGTGAATAAGCACGTTTTAAGGTCCCTACAATCCGATTTTAACATTTTACGCAGGTCGACATGAAAGTCATAAATCTATAAACTTATCCTTTTACTAATTTTATAGTCTATTTTTCAGGAAAGTAGTTAAATCATTTTAAATGTGTAATTGACAAATAAAATAAAATTAATATAACGGCAGGATATTGGTTTTTAAAAGAAAAACTTGAATGAAATTACGAGGAAATACTAGCCACATCAGATTATGATTGAGTAAATAATCACTTTTTGTTATAAAAAAAATCTGTTGTGGTCAGCACAAGACCTCTCGCCATTTCCATTTTACGCTATAAATATTGAATTGCACTTCCCTTTCAAACCGTCATTTTATAACAAAAAAATACAGAACTTTACCCAAATACTGTTTTTTATTGTATTTAACATGTCTTCTGCACACATATAATTCTAATTATATCTATTTTTCATTGTATGAGGAAGTTTCTAAATTTCAGAGATTCTTCCAATTCATTAACCAGATTGGCGGTATTTCTGATGGATATATGCATTTTACCTGTAATTTCAAATATTTAATTAATAAAACAATAAGAAAGCTGTCAGAATGTCACTAAAACTGTTGATTTGTGAGACTGACATGTGTCATTTAAAAACTATGTTATAAACATTGGAATTTATCAACTGGTTTCCGCAGTGCCTAGGCCTCTGTGATTAAATTACTCTATATATTTTAGTGTCTTTATCTCTAAATCTATACAAGATATAATAAATATTTTAAGTGTATTAGATAGACAATTTTATGTTATTCAATATTTAATATCAAAAATTTTCAAAAAATCATTTTGGAAGAATTTCTTTTAAAAACTACTACTTCCGGTTGTTCAATTGTTATCAAAACCTTTTCAGCTCTTCCCAGGAATGTCAGATTGAGGAATCCATAGTTAAACAATTCTTAAGTCTTGTGATTTTTGAGGAATCGTGTCTACAACATCCAGACATACACACATACACACATCCACACACACACACACACACACACACACACACACAGACATCATTTAAAAAATGTTATAATCGGATTCTAGGGACCTTAAATCGTGCTTATTCAATTAAATCTGGATATGCGAATTTTAGCATGAATCCAATACCTCTCTTAGCGAGAGGTAAAAATCAGTTTTAAGTAAAGAAACTTCTATATTTAGAAATATTTCCAGAATTGCACATTACTTAACAAAGTAATCAAATAAATTAGAATTAAAAATTTCATTTTTAATGTCTAAGCACACCTAATGCATTAAACTTTAATTACAAATTTCATAATTCATTCGCTAAAAATGTACTTTGTTATTATTGCAATTTTATCTCACGTCAATATTTTTATATTCTTTACTCATTATTTTATTTTAAATTGTTGTCACATTATCTATATTTTGTCTTCGTTATAAATGCAAAATAATTCTATTTTCGAAGTGTATGACGCTATCTATACCTTATATAACATAATAAGCTTGCTAAAGTATACATACATAATCTAACGTCACATGACTCATGTGACATACAAATAAGTAATAATTGTAAATATAAATATGACTTTACAGAATATAAATATATTTGCTACGGTAAAAAATTACACAGTACAACGATTAGTGCTGTTATATGAGAGTTATGTATATAAACTTGTCTCGAGAATGAAAGTTAACGTATATGCCTATAAATTATACGTATAGTTGTGGTTGGAATAGTTTACAAAGGAATTTAAAAATCCAGCATTAAAAAGCGCCCTAAAGAAGTACAAACCAAAATTCCGTATTTCATTTTTTTATTTCCGGGAAATTATTTCATGAATTAAAATTATTTTTGAAAGATGTTTGATCAAGGTCATCTTCGAATTGTATGAATTAAGATTTTAGCTCTACCCATTCTGTCAATTCAGTAGTGTCGTTTACTTAGTTTTTATGGGGTTAAAAGTATAAAAATAAAATTATCCCTTAAACTTAAAATTTAATTTTAATAGAACTAAATACGTAGTATAACAAGAAAAAATAAACAGAGTAGCCAAGATTACCCAACTTGTTCACCATGCTAGAGATCCTGACAACTTTGAAAAACAAGGGAGAGAACAGGAATTATATACACGGTAAAAAATTACATTGATATTCCGGACAAAATTTAGTTAGCTGTATTTTTTTTGTTATTTCAACAATGTTTTTGCCGTGTATACGAAGAACTTTGTATTTTAAGTTTCTAAAACTAAACAATTTTTGTTGTGTATAAAAAGTAATATATGCTGTAAAATATTAGTCATGGTAGCAATTATTATTAGTTGTACTAAGCAGTACTTTTGTTACTTTGTTCAGATTACAAAATCATTTTGCAACAATTAAAAATATTTAATCTGTTACTGGGACAAATTTTATTTTTTTGTATCCTGTGATATTATATTTTGTAAAGATTACAAATTCTTCTTTCTATAAAATATACTTTGTACAGGTAACTAAAACTTTTGTGTAGACAGGGTTATTCCTTGGTATACAGTATAATTCACTGTTCGTGTTTTCTATACTACGTCGTGTCGCATTTGCTTGCGCTGTTAAGTTTTAGCCTGTCGAAAATTGTGTTTTAAAAGTGCTTGTTTCTTGTGCCCGTCAATAAAAATGGATGATTTTGTAATATATATTTTAAAACAATGGCAATTAGTGTCTTATTGAGAAATTTGAAGGTATGTATCGATTACTGATAAATCTGTATAATTTAAGTGACTATTGTTTCATATGTTATTTTTTTATATAATATTTGTTACATGTATATAGATTATAATTATAAATAAATAAAAAATTTATAATACGCATGTATTTAATTTTTACCTTACTACCTCATTAATGCAATTGTATATCTATCAAAATTTATTAGTTTCCAAAACAAATTCATAGTTATTAATGGTAACTTATTTTATTTGTTCGCATAACAAATTTATATTTCTTAATAGTAACTTAATTTATTTGTTCGTATAACAAATTTATACTTCTTAATGGTAACTTATTTTATTTGTTCGCATAACAAATATCTTTTGTTATATATAACAAAACTGTATTTGTTGCCACAACAATTTTTTACCAGCAAATTTACCTAGGTAACTGTAACAAATAACTTTGCTGGTCCTATATTGACAAAAAAAATTTGCTGCTGGAACTCATTTTTGGTAATCATAACAAAGTTTTTATTTACCGTGTAGGGACGGGAATCATGGGTAAAAGATTCCTAATTAAAAACTAAGATAATTTCATTAAAATTTATCGTCAAATAATGAGTTTTTCAAATCTGAAACGTCCAAGGTCTATAATTAATTTATCTGCTATGGAAATACCAAATATGTGAAAAATAAGATACTGACCACAGTGTCCGTGTCAGGACACTGACAGAAATTAACGCTATACGCACGGCTATGAATCAAGTTAATATAAATATAGTCGACCGAATGCAGCACTCGTCAGTAGAGTAATAACTATGGAAACAGCTTCAATTTTTTTCTTGTTAATGTGTCAATACATAAGTTTTTCTTTATTTTGTTATTTTTAGATAAGCTTCTTTAGTTAAAGAAGAAAGCAGAATTTGACCCATTATATCTCATAACGATTATCGAAAGTGAGAAATATTGTGCGAGTGTGAAGTTTTACGAACGAGGGGCAACCGAGTGAGTCAATGCACGAGCAATGCAAAATTACTTTTGAGCGAGTTATGAACACTATTTTTTAGACGACCACAAACAATAACATAAGTATTTTCAAGAATTTTATTTCGAATGACATTTCAGTGCGTATTGTACGATGATAACCATTAGGGATTCATTCGGGTCGAACCGGACCGGACTTTGAGGTTTGGATCGACTCGGCCCGAAAATAAAATAGCCGGCCCGACTCGAAGATCGACTCGACAAAAATATAGCCGGCCCGGCTCGAAAATTTAGTCGAAATCGAGCCGGGCTTCGCGACGAGCCAGGCTCGAAATTGTATACATCCGGCATTCCTAATTTTAATGTGAGGCGAAAACTTTAACAAAATCACTACATCTTAATAACGTTCAACACTGGTTGAGATAAGTTGTTAGAAAAAGAGTAGTAACAATAGTTATAATAACATCACATATCACAATAGCATTATTATAAATAACCTTGAATCCTTGAAGTAAAATAACATTTTTATTTATTAAGAAGTACGTTGTTCTTATATCATTTTGATCCTTTCTAACTCCATGCATTTTCATTAAAATATTAAGGATACTTACTGTGCATTTGATTGAGCTATAAGATTTTTCGGTCCGGCCCGAAAAGCGGGCCGAGCCATTATCAAAAGTCCGACTCGCGTCAATTTTTGCAAATGATTAGCCCGATTCAGCCCGATTAAATAATATCGTTGTCCCGGCTACAAGCCCACCTCGACTTCGAGTCGATCATCGAGACTGGCAGGACCAAAGCTTGAGATCGAATGCATCCCTAAATTAATCATATCGTTCAAGTACGATATTCATATCATGCAATTCGCATGATATGAATATGATATTTTCGACTTTCTCAAGTAGACTACTTTTGCGATATCTATTTTTTTCTGAAGTGGCAGAATTACTATACCTAACAAAAAATTGCTAATACTTTGTTTAAACAGGTTACGTCAAAATTAGTAAAAATCAAAATGATTTTTTTTTAATGTTTGGGTTTCAGTATTGAATTTGTTAAGTGTTATCAGCAGGGTCTCGAACCCGAACCTGAACCGAACCCAAACCGGGACCAAACCGTAACATTTTAGGGAACCCAAACTGAGAACCGAACCTCAGATATATTTTTAATTGAACCTGAGTCGAAACCGAACCGAATATTAAAATTCAGGTTCGGGGTTCAACTCCGGTTCAGGTTAATTTTTAGTTTGAAAAGTAAATACACCCGATAATCGACGTCTTAGGCGTCTGCGATGATGTCTGGTCTGACTTTTTGTGAAAATTGTGTTCGTTTCTTGTTGCGTTTTGCGTAAATTCCGGCTCTCATTTTCCATTATTTCAAACCTGAACCGAGAACAAAACCGCAAATTTTATTAATGCTTGAATCAGAACCGCACCCGAACCCACCTTTTACAAAATAAATTAACCTGAACCTAAACCGAACCCAGTTTTTGGCGGGTTCGATGCCCTGGTTATCAGTATAATGTTACTTTCTAGTCTGTTGCCGATAAAAATTGTTTCTTAGAGATTACATTCATTTAAAGAGTTTGAGATAAAAAGTTCATAAACATACTAGTATAGTAATATTCTGCAATTTTGTACACCCCCTACAATATCCTATAACCATTGTGGACATTGACAGGTTTTACAGAAAAGCAACTAAAATTATACAATACAAATACAAATAATTTCTGTCTTATTTCCAAAAGTAATTAAGAGAGCTAATATACATCTTAATAAGACATATGGTTTATTACTATTACTGACTTCTTACGAACAACTTGAGGCAAAGAAAGCTTGTAGTGATTAAAAATGTGATAAATAAAATAATTATACATTCAGTATTGTTCGTATTATGTGTCAAACATAGCACTAAACTAAAAGAGCGTCATACTTTCTTGCCTGGAAGATAAAATAACTGGTAATTAAATCTATCTGCTTTGAATGTACGAATGTTGTAAAAAGAAAGGTAAAATGATTAGCTTAATAATAGCAAAAAGTAATTACGTACTTTGTGCTTCACTAGTTTGCAAATAAATAAGTAAGTAATCATGTCTTTACATAGATTTACAGTTTCGTACCTAAGTAAAACATTAACAAAAATTGCTATTATATGAACAAGCACAAGGGGATCATTAACCATTTTTTTCCTGAAAATTCGACATCTTTGTCCGAGTTAAAAATATTTTTTAATGATTTACTGGGCTTTAGCATTTAATTTTGGCTTGATTACATGGTGAGATTTTGTTACAAATATTCTCAGAAGTATTATCATAACAAGGTATTACGTACATAATAAACAAACCACTATTACTAGGACCCCCAGAATATCGTGCAAGACTAACGGAATTTTTGGAGACTAACGGCCGTTTTCTGTTCAAAACTGTAGTCGTTTACACATCTATAAATCTGTAAATAATGAACAAAATTGCAACGAAAACTGCCACTTTAATGTATAATTTTATATTATTCAACAAATATAGAAGTTTTTGTGAGGTTTTTGCAGATTTACAGATCTGGAAAACTTACAGTTTGTAAGATAATTATTATTGCTTTTCAACTGTAATTAATTCGTTTATATTCTTTTGTTTTAAACAGGAATAATACAATCAATTTGTCTACTGTTGCGATAATTTCTGTCTTGTTTTAACTGCCTTTGTATGCTTCGTGCTTTGTATATCTTCTCGAAGCACACTGTCTTGTTTGAATATCTGAATATGAAACGATGGATGTAATAAGATTACTAATTTACAGTCATATGTGTCAGAAAATGGTATTTGCTGTAAAATATTTTATATTTTTTCTTCGAAATGAAAGAAATATTTGTATATTAAATTCAAGCACATAGAAATATTTGCATCACAAAATAATCTCTCTTGAAAAATAAATTAAACGAAGTTAAGACATAATTCTTTAAAGGCGAGCAACTTGTATAAAAACTTATTAAATTTATTAGTCTGCTTTCTATATTAAAATTGCAAACAAATTTCCTCCAACGCATCTTCATATCAATAAAATTCTTCTCTCCAGGGCGGTATGACTCAGCATCGAACCAACCTAACTGGTTACGATACAGTTAGCGAACTGAGAGTTTGGGTTCGAATCCCGAAAAGGAGACACAAGCAGGCAAATTTGTCCTGGGCAAGAATAACTGCGATAATATCGTCTCACTTGGGTCATGTACCCAAACTTAAACAGTGTGGGATAAATTATTTGCTTATTTTCAAATTACGCCCACTGATATAAGTAAATTAAGTAAATAGAGAAGGATGAAATTAGATAAAGAAGAATTAGTATGTTGTGGGTTCCAATCCCGCACCCAACAATAAAGTAAATAAATATATTGTATCCACTTTTAAATTGCTGTATGCGTCACTGATTTTATGAAGATTTTGGTAATGATGATGACTTTATAGGTACCTATCAAATCCAAATCCGAAATATTACAACTTACACCAATTTACTACTTAAAATAAAAATAAATAAATGTATTATTTCTGCTCTCGTATTACCCATTTCTGGTTTTGTCAATCTACTTTTACTTGCAGATTTCAGCAAAACTATATACAGGTGCCCCACGTTGAGCTTACACGATTTTCATGAGAGCCCGTGAAGTGACGCCTGGTAGAAGCACGCACGGTACGAACATATCATCTTTATTGATATGTACAAAGCAAACTGGCATACCCTGCGATGGGAAATACTCGTATGCCGTTATATTTATATGTATTTAATATTATTTTAGAAAATTTGGGATCTACGGGTCTTCAGATATGCCCATTAGCCCATTCAACTAAAATATTTGGAAAACATTAGGAGTTCTGGTTTAATCGGAAGTAGTCACGAATTTGGATGCTATTTTTTTTTTTGGAAAAAGGAAAATAATCGGACTAGCAGTCTTATATAAATGGCCGACTTTCGACTGTACAACAGTCTTCTTCAGAGTTATAAATGGTCAATAATAGCGAAGAAGCCTGTTGTACAGTCGAAACGTCGGCCACGAAATAAATTATTTATATAAGACTACTTGTTAAATTATTTTCCATTTTTCCAATTCTGAAAATCACTAATTCTATATTTTTAATTGAATTTTGTAACTTTTACATTAACGTGAAGTACTACTTAGAGCAAATTAAAACTCAAGTTTTTGTTTAAATAGTACACTTTATTGCATATGAATTATTCGTTATGAATGTATCAAAAATATGCTCCAAAGGTGCAATGCTTGCGTTAAAATTAATGGTCGTCGTTTTGCGAAGTTATTATAATATAATAAATAGGACTTCAGCCTTGAAAATCTTTATTTATTTTTTTGTCGATGTTTCGGAAATCTCTTCTTATTCCTTCTTCAGGACAAAAAATAATAATATAGGAAATGGAAAATTAAGATGATGGTCAAAAAGGAAAAGGAAGTACAATTTTATTTTTTTCTACTTCCTAGGAAAGAATAAGAGATTTCAGAAATGTCGACAGAAAAATAAATAGAGCATGTTTAAGACTGAAGTCCTATTTATTATACTATTATATTATATATGAATAAAATTATTTAAAAAAATTAAAATAACAAAACTAATAACAGGAGTGATAGGTCATAGTCAGTTAAAATTAAGGTGTATAATTACTCATTTAAGAGCCTGTAGCTCGAAATCGGTGCGATTCCGGATATGAATTTATTAGTAAAAGTTAATCTATTTTGCATCCCCTACATACCCTACAAATTTATAGCACGTATTCATTAACACTCTGTATAACAAAAGAAGGCAATAAGAAAGTACAAAAAACCTTATTCTTTGTGATAAAATATTATAAAACAATTTTAGGAGATGAATTAACATTCATACAAGTTAGTATGCTAAACATACATGCAAAAATGCAAGTGGGATGGTGGCCAAATAACTTAGCTGTAGTATATCTACTTTTTATAGTCCTTTTGAAATACTTGTATGTACATCAGATTATGTAATAAAGTAATAATATGAATGAAACGGTACCTAATCTTAATTTAAATAATTCAACTCAATGACTAATTTGGCGATAGAGTGTTACTGAACTTAAAAGCAATCCAATTAGAATATCTAAACTAATTCAGAATTAATGAGGAAATCTACAGATGGTGTTGTTATTTCAAATACCATTAATTATACATTATTTGAATAAATCTCAATACCATGATGTTATTGTAGAATTTTCCTATGAGAAAAGTAAACGTAGAATCGTTGAATACACACTGCATAATTAGTTCCATACAAGGACGACTGGTTGAAGAAAAAATGCAATGTTTATATCGCAATTTTTTTCCAACAAGATGACAAGATGAAATTTCTGTAGGAGTAGTTATAGTTTTTGTCAACTAAACTGGTTTTTATTTACTGAAATTTAAAAAAAAAACATGATTTGGATGAGCTGTTTTTAGAAAAGTTTTTGTAAGAAATTTGTTAGTAACCAATATACATTGAAATAACAAATTAGTCATCCATTAAAATATAACAAATTGTTTCTTTTATAAAATGTAATAACGTAAAAATACAATGAATTTTTCATGCTACTTTGAAGAAGGCGTATGATTAGTGGACCGAAACGTCCATTGTTAATATAATAAATACAGAACTTAAAATTAAAAAGTTTGTAATATTTAATAATAAGAGTTCTGAACGATATTTCATTATAGTAAAAACTTCAACCACATAATCTTTCGATTTTTGATCTAAAGAAAATGAATGTTGAAGCTTAAATTAGTAATGTAAATGACTATATAAATAACATACGTTCTGTACATAGAAAATAATCAGAAGGAAATTTATGTATTTTGTATAATTAAGGGCATTTTTTATCGAACACAGTTTAATTAATATTTTACAACAAAAAGGTACTTTACCTGAAACTAAAATAGTTTGTACTTAACAATCAAGGCCTACTTGATTTTAAAAAATCGATAGTAAACTACAAATAAGTTTCAAAACAAGCAGGGCTTATTTCCAAATGGTCACATTGAGATTCAAAGATTTTTAGTTCCGCATACCTCTTGTAACGGCAATCCTGGGACACGCTGTATGTACAGACTGTCTCATTTTCGATGTTTTATTTTAGGTATCTCGGGTGATATTAACGATAGAGCAAAACTGTTTGCACATTCCATCCGTCAAATTTTTGAGAAAAGTTTAATAGTCAGTACAGGAATTTTATATCTTCATTTGTTTTTGAGCTACATGCAAAAAATCGTTTTTTGCTGATTTCGAAAATATGTATCTCATATCTTATTTATTATGATACAGAAAAATTGTTTAGACAAATTCAGTACCGTGTTTTTGAGTAAAATTAAATGACGTAATTAGATTTTTGAAAACTTAGTAACACTAAATTATGATACTGCTTTGCAGTTGAAATGTACATATTTAAAATAAAAATAATTTGTGAAGAAAGGTTATTTATTATTAATATTAAACTTAATAACACTTGAGATATAACTAACACAAAAACTTATGATTTTTTAAATGGGAACCTATGTTGAAAATAGTACCATCTCTTTGTTTATTTTATAAGCTTTTGAATGGTATATAACGAGTCTGCATTTTTGTTTTAAACATGAATAAAACAATTATTATTTTTTGGGGTGAAAAAATTGAAAATTATTAAGAAGCAAATGAAAAATCTATTACAAATCACTTTTTGTTTATTTTTAATATTATTTTCTTCAGTATTTCTTATTTTTTCAATTTATACACAAAAGCACTCTTTCGACTTTTGTCAAAGTTAACTATAACGTCGATAACAAATAATTTAACATAGGCTGTGTCCAATGTTGCATTTTTATCACCCTAATATCTAGTGATTATTTAGGAATTTAGAAATTAGATTTTAGGGTTTTGCAAGAGCACACTATGCCTTGAAGTTGACACGCACTAATTAAACAAATCATGTTCGTTGCTGTTATTTATGCAAAAGGTCAAATTTACTGTCAAAGAATAGCTTGTTAGCTTATATTTTATGAAATATAATATTAACATTTAATCTGAAGTATCAAATTAAATTGAATTGCATAATTTATTTTAGTTATTCTAAAGTGTTGCCATACAAACCAATGAATGTCATTAGTGTGCCATTCGGAGTTGTATTTATGTGAAGAAGACCTAAATCCTAAATGTCAAAATGCGACATCGGACACAGCCTTAGGCCCAGTTTTTTTTTATCTCTGGATAAAGTGTCAGTTAAAAGGTAACTCTCAGATATAATGAAAATGTCGTATCGATATTACAGAGTAAATTAATAAAATTATACGCATGTCCATTAATTGATGCGATATTTTTCTTATATCTAGCGAATAAGTTAACTGGCACTTTATCAAGAGGTAGAAAAACTGGGTCTTATCCGAAAATAATTAATTAAGAATAATTTTATGAACATAATTAATAGATATTGAATTAAAATAAACAATTGATAATTTTTAATAGATTTTTTCATTTGTTTCTTAATAATTTCCAGTTTTTTCACGCCAAAGAATTAATAAATCATGTTTTATTCATGTTTAAAACAAGAAGATGTAGCCTTTTTATATATCATTGAAAAACTTATAAAATAAGTAAAACGACTACTGTCAATATAGGTTTTCAATTAAAAATTATAGGTTTGTGTTTTTCTCGAGAGTTATTAAGTTTTCAAAAAATCTAATTTCTCCATTTTCTACTACGCAAAAAACGGTACAAATTTTGTCTAAATAATTTTTCTCTAACTACAATAATATATAAGATATGAGATAGTTTCGGAATTAGCTTAAAAACAAATAAAGATAGAAAATTGTGATGACTATTAAACTTTTCTCGAAAAGCTGACCCAGGTATATGTAAACGGTTTAGCTCTATTGTTAATATTATCCGAAACAAACATCGAAAATGAGATATCCTGCGCAGAGAAAATAATGCTACAATCAACAGTTTGAAATGAAAATTTTTTTTGACGTATTCGGTTTTTATAAACAAAAAATCTCAATTTCATTCATTAGCTCATACATATTTAATAAACTGCAATTATTACTTTTCATTCATTGAGTTTTTTAGGGAATTTTTTATTTTTATAGAAAACACGTGCGGTAGAACTTCGATTATCCGAAGTCCAGCTATCTGAAGCGCCAAATATCCGAATCGGTTTTAGGGAGACAAAATAAATACTTACAGTAAAATTTTAATAATATCTTGTGTACCCCATAAAAACTATGTAAATGACACTACTAAATTTGACAGCATAAAAACTTAATTCATAGATGCAATTCGTAGATGGCCTTGATCGGACTTCTTTCAAAAATTTTACTGTACATATGTAACCTTTAAAAGACACAATCTGTCCATAAGTGAAAACAGCAAAACAACTAACTGACTTAAATGTTCAGGAAAAATTAATACATTGTATTTGTATCCAATTATTCGTACATTTGATTATCCGAATAGGGTCCGGTCCCAACTGGTTCGAATAATCGGAGTTCTACTGTATTATTGTTGTATTTTGAATGCATTGATCTTTGACTTACCCATATTTTCATCGTGACCCTCTTCAAGGGCATCTTGGTGCTCCAAGACCATTCCTCCGTTACTACCGTTCAGTCTCATGATTTTACCGTGTGTTTGTGTTGTCATTCACCAGCTACTACACCGCACACACGGTAAATAAGATAGTACCCTGCAACATACAAAAGCAAGACATCAGCAATAAATCTCATATTGAATACGTATTGGAAAGCATACTATCTCCTTATACACAAAACATGAAAACACACATGTTTTAAATATAATGGAAAATACATCTGCGTATATGTAAAGCAGTAGGTTATCAGTCATCAGAAAGTGGAGAAAATACAAAGAAAATGGTTTTGTTTTTCTAAAGAAATAAAGAAGTTAAACGGTTTAAAGAGAAATTTTTAATAATTTGATATTATAGTTTTATGAAAATAATATGCAATACGTTGATATTATTAACATTTCCCACACTGCGTATTTTCTTATCTTGCATTATTTGTAATAACACTTAACTATTGGTATGAGTCACTACATATTATATTACAAAAGTACTGGTGATACAGGTACAGTTTTAAAATAACTATGTTTACATTAAACCCGTATCATTAAATTTCAAATAAAAATTATCATGGACAGGTGGAATTTATGCTTTTAGCTTTAAATTATGCAACAAATAATAATATGTAAATGCTTAAACCTTTGTGGTTATAATTCCACCTGAATCAATTTGAAAATTAAGTCTAATACAATTTTTACCTTTAGGTAAAGAAAGTATTGTTATTGTCTTTGGTCAAAAAATTCGGTGATGAGTTTTTAATGAATAAGCACGTTTTAGGGTCCCTAGAATACGATTTTACTAGTTTTACCAAGATGTCTGTATGTATGTATGTATGGGCTATCCAGCGAATCAAGCGGTTTACGTCATTACGTCATCGTTTATGGATTTTTAAAATTTTCTATATTTTTACCTTCCGTCCAAAGGAAGGTATTGTTTTTGGTCAAAAAATTCGGTTGTGAGTTTTCAATGAATAAGCACGTTTTAAGATCCTTAGAATACGATTTTACTAATTTTACATTGATGTCTGTATGTGTGTGTGTGTGTGTCTGTGTGTGTGTCTGTGTGTGTGTCTGTCTGTGTGTGTGTCTGTGTGTCCGTGTGTGTGTGTGTGACAAATTTTTCTCCGACGATAACTCCAAAACTACAATTCTAAAAATTATGATTCTTTCGTATTCCTCTTCTTTACAACCATATGAAGAGCTGATTAGATTTTGGTTATAATTGGTCAACCGGAAGTACCCTTATTTGAAGATCTTAACAGTTTTTCTGGAAAAAACCCAGTTAAATATCATTTTTCAACATTTTATGATCATTAATATGAAAGAAAATTTTATTCTCTGTAAGATTTGATTATACATTTTCCTTCATATTCAATAAATATAAAGTTATAGAGAGATTAACAGAGGTTAACTTTCAAAAATCAGTCTGCTTTGAAAAAAATATGGAAACAGCAGATATGTATATTCAAAAAATTCTAATTGACAGATGTCAGTATCAAGTGCAAAACCAAAGTGGAAAGTATATGACCTGAAAGTGATGTAAGTGACAGAGTGTCCCTCGCCAGTGACTTGCATTTGCGGCCTCGCCTCAAGATAGGAACTTATAATGCCAGAAGTACGAGAAAGGCAAAAGAGAAGATGGGAGGACTGTATAGCAGAAGATTTGAGAGAGAAAGACCTATGTCACGAAGGTGCTTTGGACAGGAATGAGTAGAAAAGAAGAGTAAGAAACAGCGACTTCTAATAAAATAGGGAAAAGTTGAAGTAGGAGGAAGTGTTAAGTGCAATACATAATGTACGTTCGTATTCGTTTTAAAATTTTATTAGATTTTAGAATCTTTTCAAAGGAACTTTCAGTATGGTTATGTAAAAAATAGTGTGTTCTTGTTACAATGATACAGGATATATAGAATCTTTTTCAAGGAACTTTTGGTATAGGATATGTACAAAATACATCAAATTGACGGAAGGTTTTGTGCTGGCCACAACAGATTTTTTTAAAATATATTTTATTAAATTAATTGTTTTTTTATTATTATTATTTATTTGACACCTTTAATAAAAATAATTATATTTGGATATATTATTATTAAGCAAAATTTTGTAATTTTTTGCAAAATGACGTTTGATTATATTTTTTTAATATTGGTAATTCTGAACATGTATTATTATATATCTATATTATACTTTTCAACCTGTATTGTGATTTCATTTTGTTTTTGGTTTCGTTATTCATTGACAAAGTGTCAAATGCTCTGTCATGTCAAATTCAAGAGCTTGTAGTTAATTTTGACTTATTTTGAAAATGAAAAATAGATTGGTGGGCTCTTACTTTCACTGAATTGTATTGTTGAGGTAATATTTTGTTCTATTTGTTAGTAATAACTTGAAAATTAAATCTATATGTACAGCGTGTGGCAAACGCTATACGCAATGTACAGAAACAGTGAGAAATTGTATGGTATGCAGTATTCTGTAGGATCTCACATAATACTAGATAGTGTGTTGCATATACTACAAGAATGAAGTATTTATAACGGCGTAAGCAGTATCGTTCAGAATATTTTAAATAAAGTTGGATTTCGCTGGAAAAAAATTATACCAGACGTGTTACCTTTTTAAGAAAGATTTGGATTTATGAAGGCAACCCACAGATCAGATTTTAATCCGTTTTACATGCTCATGTAAACTTTTTAAAATATGACGTCATTGTTTCTAGTGAAATTGTATTTATGACGTAAACCGCTTGATTCGCTGGATGGCCCATATGTATGTATGTATGTACGTATGTATGTGTGTGTGTGTGTGACAAATTTTTCTCCGACGATAACTTCAATTCTACAATTCTAAAAATTATAATTCTATCGTATTCCTCTTCTTTACATCCATAAAGAACTGATTAGATTTTGGTCATAACTGGTCAACCGGAAGTTTCCTTATTTGAAGTTCGTAACAGTTTTTCTTGAAAAAACGCAGTTAAATACCATTTTTTTAACATTTTATAAATAAATAAAATAAATATATCATCACGGCATATTACCCATTTCTGAGTGTGCCTTAATCTGATGCTTTATCACAGATATCGGTAATGATAATGACAAATTTATACCGTGCGGGCGCTTACCAGGCGTCACCTCACGGGCTCTCATTGCTGGCGTGGAGAGTGAACCACAGGGGTCGCTTTTGTGCCATTTAAATTTCGAAAATATTTAGCGTCAGCCGGGATCGAACCCGGTTCCTCAGGTTCGCGACCAGACACTCAGGCACTCGGCCACATTTTATGAGATTATCAATATGAAAGAATATCTTATTAACTATATGATTATACTTTTTCCTTCATATTCAATAGATATAGAGTTAAAGAATTATAAATAGATTAACTTTCATAAATCAACCAGCTTTGATATAATCAGGGAAACAGCTGATAAATTCAAATAATTCTATTAACAGAGGTCAATGTCAAAGGCAATTTACATAGTGTATGTTCGTGTTATAATTTTATTGGATTTATAAAATCTTTTCCAAGGAACTTTCGATGTAGAATTTGTAGAAAATAATATACTTTCGTGTTACAATTTTACTGGATATATAGAATCTTTTTCAAGGAACTTTTGGTACGGGATGTGTACAAAATACATAGAATTGACGGAAGGTAATGTGCTAGCCACATCAGATTTTTTATATTTTTTTCTAAAATAAGTTTCATTTTTCGAAATGAAAATGTGAAATTTTAAAGAGATTTTATTAAATTTGCGCGAAATATGATTTTTTAAAAGTTTTTCAAATTGTTGAATTTTACAGGAATGACGTAGATTTTTTGATGACAGCACTGCCTACTACTATAAACTGATAGTTGTTTCGTAGGCGATAAAAGGAAGGGATTGTTTACAAAAAGTAAATGTCTGATTCATTTCTTATTTTATTGATGATCGATGTTATATTAGAACATGTATCTGCTAATTTATTATGTATTGTTTTATTTTAGTTATAAGTAAACGGTAATAACAAAATCAATGTATCAGAGCTACCAAAATCAATCACATGAATCAAGTGACAGCTCATCAATGGCACAAAGGCGTACATGTAGCTTCCGCTTTACAGTGCACCCGTGTTCAAGATTTTTAAGAAGTGTCAGCAGGAAAATCTGCGCCACACGCTTTACTTGCAAAACTATATTTAGTGAAAAAAGGTTTAAATAAAAAATATATAAATAATTTTTTATTTATCTCTTTCTTTTTGCAAAATAATCTACAATATTAAAATAGTTTTAGTTGTAAATTTTACTACAGTTAGGATTGCCAACTTTTCAAAATTACAGAAAAGGAAATTTTTTTCGGCAATCTTTTTCTGAATAATACGTAGGATTTAAAATTTACGAGAAAAAATGCTCCGCAGGCGATTTTTTTAAATTTTCAAGGTCAAACGTGTTTTACTGCAAAGTTAGATAATATAGAGCTTTTTTCAATAAAGTAAATTTAACAAATTCTTAAAAAAATAAAATCAATATTTTATAACTAAAACAAGTAAAACACAGTAAGATATCTAACCTTAATATGTTAGCAGCCAATATCTTATTTTACATTTCAATTTTTTAAACTGACAAAGCTTTTTTTTTAGCGTTAATAAACTACAATAAAATGTAAACGAGTAATATCTGATCCGGATAGCCTTTCGATGAGCATGAGAGTAAAAAATTGAAGAGTCAACACTAGTTAACTACAGATATTTTTAACTCTGAAGACTCTAAACTAAATGTTAGTAGATAAATTAGTACCAATACATCAATAATTCAAAAATTTTATTGTTATTTCATTACATTACATAAAATGTGAAATAATTATTTCATTTTCATATTTATAATAATAAGAAAAATATTATTAGTAACAAAATTTCCTATAAAAGGACAAATCGGGTCCTTTCCTGGTTTAGAAAAGGACAAGGACAAAATATGCTCAAAAAAAGGACAGTCCTTTCCAAAAAAGGTCAGTTGGCAACCCTAACTACAGTAGAATATGCTATTGCTGCTGAAATCAGATGGTTAAACAGGGTTACCATCGTTGAAAAAGTTTAAATACATTTTTAAATAATAAATACGGTTGTTTAGTTTTAAATTCTAGGCTATGTAAAAACAGTTGGTACATGATAATTATAATTTTATAAAATCTTAATTAATTTATTAATAAATAATTACATGGACAAATAGAAAAGTAACACGAGCTACTACATGAGAATATTCTAATATTACCAGTATTATTTCCATATATTTTCTATAAAATTAATTAGTAAGTCCCACATTCATAATATTAATGATTAGAACATTGATATCTTATTGTAGATTGTATGACTGCTCTACCGAAAATAAGAATGTCGGTTGACAACCTTAATTTTTTTATTCCTTGTGCAGGAAACAATAACGACATCCGTAACTTCTTTCATTATTTTTTCTTTCTTTAAATAAGTATTAGACATTCACGACATACGACATGCCAATTCTTGTTCTTCCTTTGTCCCTAGTCATACATTTCTATTAAAGTTGTCATTTTCATACAACTGAAAAACATTTTAACCGACAGGTTGCCCTGCCTGATGTTCAAGGCAGGGCAAATCTATTACAAGGCAACAAAATTTGAGTGACAACACCGCTATCAGATGGAATATGGTTTTAAAACTATTGATGTCGGCTCATCCTTATTGAACACTTTTGATATAAAATCCACTAATTCGGATACTCAAATAGATCGGAAGAACTTTTCTGATACATTCGGGTCTATTCTGTAACGCAGTGGTTAATTTTTAACAACTGGTTCAATATTTTATCCAATAGATATTGATTTGACAACTAAAAATACAACTTTTTGTAAATATCGACATACTTAATTGGTTAATTTTTTAAAACAATTTTTACAAATTAACCACTAAGTTACAGAATAGGCCCGATTATGTATTTTGCATGTACTTTTGTTTTTATTTAAAACTCTTTTTGTTAAAAAGCAAAAATGTGATGTATACAGCAAAAATGAGCAAAAAATTATATGATAATTTTGATATGTCCATGCCAACTTCACTGCTCTCTTAAATAGGTTCATATACTATAATCGAAATATAACAAATTTATATAAAAAAAGTAAACTACTTACTTATTAATAAATAGTAAAGCTAAATAATTTTAAAATAATTCTTCAGTAAAAAGGTATAATGAATTAAACATTTTATGACTGTCAAGGATGTCGATTGGGTTCTATTGGCCAGAAATAGGAAAGCTGCGGATCCCGCCTGTAATTCCACAGTGTCCGCCCAAAGACTATCCATTTTTCCATTCCCATCAGTAACGTTACTCTTCCCAATTTAAAAAAAATATCATATCTTGCTTAATATAAGGAATTTTCACGTTGATTAAAAAAAATGCAATCTGGTGTTTCAATGTTGGCATATCAATATTATCAGACAGCAAAATAAATAGTTCAAAAATCGAGAAATAACAACTGTTTTCTGCAAAATTCCCCATAAAAAGAAAACTTTAAGGAAGGCAGAACATCCGTTCTCTTAGAATTTAGAATGTTAATTTTTTTTGTTTATAGGTACATAAATAAATAGAATATATATATATATATATATATATATATATATATATATATATATTTGTACCGAGTGGGCGTTTACCAGGCGTCACTTCACGGGCACTCATTGCTGGCGTGGAGAGTGCACCGCAGGTGAAGCTTTTATCGGTCGGGAATGAATGTCATTTCTATATTTACGTATTTTCATTTACTTTAATTCGTAGGCGAGTTTACTGTTGGAAAACAATGTAACTTTTCAGTTATTTTTGTAATAAAAATGTACTTTCTGTTGTTAAAAAATACGTGCATCCATTCAGATCTACCTATATTTCATTTATTTTGAAAGTTTAATTTATCTAGATTCCTCGATAGTCTTTAATAACGAGGAACTAGGTACTATACTTCTCTCTTTTTATCTCTCGCCAAGAGAGGTATTGGAATCATGCTAAAAATCACATATCCAGATTTTAATGAATAAGCACGTTTCAAGGTCACTAGAATCCGATTTTAACATTTTTACAATGATGTCTGTGTGGATGTGTGTATGTGTGTGTGTGTGTGTGTGTGTGTGTATGGCTGGAGTTGGACGGACGATTCCTCAAAAACTATAAGACATAAGACCTGTTTAACTATGAATTCCTCAATCTGACATTCCTGGGAAGAGCTGAAAAGGTTTTGGTAACAATTGAACAACCGGAAGTAGTAGTTTTTAAAAGAAATTCTTCCAAATATTAATTTTTGAAATTTTTTGCTATTACTAATTTTGAAGAACAAAATTCTACACCTGATACATTTAAATTTTTTATTATATCTTTTATAAATTTAGAGAGAAAGACGCTATAATATATAGAATATCGGGATATAACAAGTCGAAACTACACTAAGGTTGACAAATTCAAATGTTATAACATAATTTGTAAATGACAGATTTCAGTGTCAAAAATCAACAGTTTTAGTGACATTTTGATAGCTTTTTCTGGGAAGTACATTTAATCTTTCTTATTGTTTTATTAATTAAATATTTGAAATTATAGGTAATATGCATATATCCATCAGAAATACCGCCGATCTGGTTAATGAATTGGAAGAATCTGTGACATTTAGAAACTTCCTCATACAATGAAAAATAGATATAATGGGGTCATACCAAAAAAAAAATATATTGATTTTTTTTATGTAATTAAAAAAAATACATAATTTTATACATATATACATGAAAAATATGTAATATTCTTATACTTTTCATTCATGATTTTCTTTCTAAACATTTTGAGTCTTATTTTGTGACGTCATGGTTTTGTACACACATACAATGATAGTCACACACACATGTACTCGTACACGTACTGTACATGAATGTCAGCGCAGCGCAGAGATGTCACATTTTTCGAACATAACCAACATTTTCAAAGTAAATATCTTTGCAATAAGTTGTTTTTGTTTAAATGTAAGTACAAATAACGAAATGCTCTAATAAATACAAATTATGTGTGATTTAGATATTACCATGGTTGTATAATATTGTTCTGTGCCGTCTTGCGAGAACATCTCGTTGAGAAGCAAAAATAAAGTTTTTCTTCGTATTCCTAAACCTCAAGATTAATTTCCATAATCAAATTATTCAATATACAATAAAAACAAAAGCACGAATACAAAATAACTTGCTGTCACGTTTGCTTTCAAGTCAAATAACATAAACGTCAAACGTAGTTCCATTTTTATTCGATAGGAGAGACTACGGTCACGGTCGCAAAACCATGACGTCATTTGAAATTTAATATAAACTTTAAAAAATTATTTCTGTAAAACTAGAAACTTATGTGACACAAAATATATATTTCTGTGAGTGGTTTTAAGTATACTTTCAGAAAAAAAATAAATTGGAAAATGTGGTATGACCCCATTAGAATTATATATATGTGCAGAAGACATGTTAAATACAATAAAAAACAATATTTGGGTAAAGTTCTGTAATATTTTGTTATAAAACGACGGTTCGATAGCAAAATGCAATACGATACTTATATAGCCTAATATGGAAATGGCGAGAAGTCTTGTGCTGGCCACAACAGATTTTTTAGCAACATTACCTTGCACATAAAATTAGTTTTATCTTTGGCTTTACATTTTAACCATACCTAGAAATTTATGGCACTTATAACAGTTCCAGATCTCAGATCCATTTGAACTTAAATGCTTCATTTATGTACCTACATACATATATCGTGTACCGGAAATTTATAATGGTATTTGGAGAACTTTTCACCGTATAATAATTTTAATTTCACCCTTGAAAAGCTTTCTGCTTGTTGTCTGCATAATACGAATTTCCATTTACAAATCCCATTTCTTCCATTTCCTTTTGACCGCAAAAGGTCAAGGTTACAAAATCCGCAAGGCATCTCGGGTCCTCTCTCCTCTCGATACAACATTCCCGCATGTTCTGTCTCTGTCAAAAACAAAAGAACCAGTCACAGCAGCTCAGGCCCAGCCAAGCCAAGCCAAGCCAGCGCTCAGTTCCGCTCAACACAAGTGAACAACAACTGAACATCGACGTGAGAGCGGATGTTACGCCTCCTGCCCCACACCACGAACAGTTGAGAATTTCCGTTCCCTTTCGATTTCCCACCTGTACGGAGATTCAATCTATATAGGAATGACGCAAAACGAAAGGGGAGATCATGAAATACCTAAGAGATCGTTGTAGTTCGATATCATCAGTTGTAAATAAATCAAAGTTACTATTAGTTATGGATATCCATTAAGTAGCAATTAATAAACGTCTTGACGCCCTATATGGTACAAATATATGTATTATTAATGTCTAAAACATAATGGGATTGCGCGGCTATATGCTTTAAGTGACCGGTTTTGGCGCACCGCAGGGCCTCTATTTTGTATAGTTCTCGTCATCAAAAATCGAGGGACGGTCATAAACAGCTTAACCGCCCCTATACTATAAAACTACAATAGAATAGTTTAGCACAGTGCACTGCAAATTGCTTTAGTTTTGTGTGCAAAACAGTGACAGTATTCAGTCTTATTATTTATGATGGACAGAAGTTTTAGGTTTCTTTGTGACCTTTAGTGATGAGTGGTTAAGCTCTTTATGACAATCCCTCGATTTTTGGTGATGAAAACTATAACTAAGTACCACTAGATTTCAAATTTAACTAGAATTATGATTTTGTTCACTCTATATTAGAGTAAATTTGATTTGAATTTCTATTGTTTGTTTGATTGTGCAGGTACCTACCGATATATGACGTCTAGAGAAATTGAAAAAAAAAAATACTCAATTCTAAAAGAATTTGAAATCCAGTGGAATTTAAAGTTACAAAATCAAAGCCCAGGTTCTGTTCCGGCTAACGTCAAACCGAGCGTCAAATTTGAAGCTTATTTCCAAATTTCGTGGAGTAATTGGATTCAATTTCACCAATGTGCTCTTTTAAATAAACTTGTCATTAAATTCGCTATATTTTGTCTGAAATTACCTGTTTTAAAATGTTAACATTGTACTAAACTCTCAGTAATTTCCGATTTTGCAATTACAACAAAATTTTATATGTATAGATTAATTGAAAAGTCATCTATAGAAATATTTTAACACCTATGTAGTTTGATCCGAAAACTCGAATATAGATCAAAATAAAAACTTATCTCATATCTTTTAATGGGTGAAATTTACTATTTCTACCTATTATCAGTTATAAAATCAAAACGTCGTATGTCAATTTTGGCATTTCTGAGTTACATGATTTCTTCGTTCTAGTAACTAATTCCACATTAAATGCAAAACCCTGTTCAGGGTGAATTTTTTATCTTAGGTCCACCGCTTATTTAATTCAACTATATACCCTTAATCATAGTGAACTTTTGTTACCATTCTATAAAATACTATAGTCTGGACGATATTACTTGGCGAACTGAAGTAATAAAGGATATCTCTGTGGTTAAGGCCTATTTATAATGAAGTAACGTAAAACGCAATGCAACGACGCAACGTAATCAGTAACGCAAACACAAAATATGTGATTTATAATAACGCCGAAGATAGCATTTCTAACCAATCAAAATAATTCTGTATATATTGTTGAAATTCAACTCGCTTTTATTTATAGTCGTTATGACACATGACATATAAATAAGTGTATAAAATAATTTGAATAGAAATGGACAGTGACGACGATATAGCTGCGGCAATACCGTTTCTGTCTCGGTGATTCTCGATTAATTCGATTAATTTTCTATCATCCATAATTGTTCTTCGTATCACTTTGAAAATCTAACAGGTCTAACCATAAAATGTAGAATTTATTATGTAATTTTGACAGTTTACGAACGTATCGATAATATAGATGTTTATAGTAAAACTGAAACACTGAATTCTGATTGGCTAGAGGTACAAAAGTAAGGTAGAAAGATGAAAGTTGGTCAGCTTTGGCATTGCGTTGCGTTACGTTACTTCTGCGGCTCTGCGTTGCGTTTCATTATAAAACGGTATATGCTGTACCGTACATTTATCTTTTGCGTTACCTTACTGCAACTGCGTTACCGCTTGCGTTACTTCATTATAAATAGGCCTTAAAAACCATAGGAGTGCCGGAAAAAAATTCAATTTAATAAATGTACAAACAGTACAGAAAATAATAATTTATTTATTACCTACATTAAAAAAAAAAAATAATTATACAACAATGTCAAGTACGAAATGCAAAAAAATCAAATAAAATACATAATATGTATTGATATTATTCGTGTAATAATCACATTGTAGCCGCCTCGGTGGTCGAGCGCGCTAAGGCAGCACTCAAGCGACCTTCACCGCTCGGCTCTGGGGTCGCGGGTTCGATTCCCACCAGGGGCTTGGATTTGTGTGTGTCCCAAAATACTTCCATTACAAATAGCTCCGGGCCAATGTACGAAAAGTACGAGGCCGAATCCAATTAAAAAAAAATCACATTGCATAATTTATATAAGGGTTTTTCTTGTAATTTGTGTTTAAATCTTAGTCTTTGGATTTAGATTATAATTACGAGCAGATTTTAGCTTATATTATAATGTACATTACAAGTTTACTACTAGCTACAAAATATAAATATTTGTCAATACGTTTACTTTATTAACATGTTATATGTAATATCTGAAATAAATATTCAAAAAATTGAATCATTTGTAGATTTCTTATTGTCAGTAAGAAAATTTATGTGCAATGAGAACTGCTTGAATATAAGTGTCATAAATCGTGCGGTTCGGAATGTTTTTCTATTGTGTTAGACCATAAAAGGTCGTTAAATCACTATTTTACTTTTAACGCAGTGCGGTATCTAAGAAAAAGTATATATTTAACATACCGCATCGTAGGAATTGTGAATCGACCTGCATTCCTAAGGCTTGCCAAGATAAATCGTCCAGACTATGACAACAAGGACAAATATTACAAACTAACATTTCTGAATTAAAAAAAGTGTTTTGTTGTGACCTAAAAACCTATTGTATTGATACTAGGTTTTGACTTTAGGTCGACGATATGTCTTTTGTAGAAGCAGTAAATGAACAACCTCCACTATTTATATGAAATAAAATTGTAAACCGTTCGAATTATGTTGTTAACATTTTAGTGTACTTATATTTTTACACATAGTGGAAATGATGTTTTCACTAATTTAGCAAGGTGAAATACTAAAATAAATTGTAGTATTTCATTTGTGTATTAGGTTATAATTGAGTTATTAGACCACAATGTCACAAATGATACTAGTACGAGTATATTATTGCTCTATAATTAAGTTAAAAGAATACATGGGTACATTAAATAAATTGGTTGAACAATTACTAAAAAAAATGCTGTGTCCACTTAGTAAATAATAGATCATTTACAAAATCTGCAGATATTGAAATAAATCGGATTCTTTTTGTATATCCAACAAAGGAGTAAAAGAATCTCAATAAAATGTAGTGTCATTTTCTTATCGATTGAAGCACACTGTACCTTCACCTGCCTCTGAAAACATAGAAAGGCTGCGTAACTTTTATAAATGGCTGGGCTTTTGTGGTCGCCAGACGTTAGTGCAGGTGACAAAATTGATGGCAGTTTAACAACATAATGACAAAGTCTGTTAGGTTCACAGCACATGTAGCCTTGAAGTCCACAAAAAATAAGTGCTCATCTTAAGTAAATACGGTTACATAAATACGATCATTGATGTCACCATCTCTGTTTGCACACGACGGCATAAAATGTGAAACAGGAAATACAAATTTCATCGGTTTCACGTTAGTAAAAGTGATTAATTTTTATAGAGGAAAGAACGTCAAATTTGTAAGGAATACCTAATCCACCGGAAGGACGAAGAGAAAGCCGATTTCACAAGGTTTAGTTTGTCAAAGAAGATTTCATAATTGAATATGTAATGTTAGTATTGCAACGTTTCACAAACAGTATACATTGTCGTAGGTACTTGCAAGAAATATTTACCAAATAAATACATAATTAAATACATCGTATTTCTAGATGTGTCTATCCATTTTACGATGTTAACAATTTTGTACGAAAAGAAACAGACTTCGACAATAACATTCATTTTACTTGCATTATATATTATAAATACAGCCCGGGACACGAAAGATGGAGTATGGAAAATATGTTAGCACAAATCACTGTCTTGCACTCTGTTTAAATCCACAAGAAACACAATTAATTTGCTTTGCGCATACCTAATATAACATATTAATAGTTGTTTGAATAAGTTTTAAAGCTACGCAGCCTTTCTTACTGGCAGTTGATCTGTGCAATTGGTGATTCGTATTAGTTTCTGTCTTGTTTACACTCGGATCATAAGCGTACCCAAATGGTCAAGATTGGTGTCCCGTACTGTAACTAATGGTTGTTGAAAAAACTACACCAAAAAACATTCCTAATAAATAAATGAGATACAGCGTAAAAATTGCTTATTATTAGTAGTGCAAACGATTATAATTTCACAAGAAACAATAAAAGAACAATAAATGAAAGAAATAGGCCTTAAGGATCACGGAGAATATTAAATAAACGACGAAAGAAATTATGAAAAATTCAATGACTCTGCAGGGATTTGAACCCCGGACCTTCTCATTTCTAGCGAGACGCTCTACCAACTGAGCCACAGAATCCGTGTTCAAGCAGAGACATTGAATCTTCCACAATTTCTTTTTACATGTGTCGTATAGGAGTACACCATCCTCAACGGTATGGATATATACTCAGCGCGAACAATGCGCTATCTAGAAGTGTGAATAATTACGCCTGTCACACAGAATCGTTGAAATAATCTATTTTTGATCCTACCAGAGGTTATAAATGAAAGAAATAGGCCTTAAGGATCACGGAGAATATTAAATAAACGACGAAAGAAATTATGAAAAATTCAATGACTCTGCAGGGATTTGAACCCCGGACCTTCTCATTTCTAGCGAGACGCTCTACCAACTGAGCCACAGAATCCGTGTTCAAGCAGAGACATTGAATCTTCCACAATTTCTTTTTACATGTGTCGTATAGGAGTACACCATCCTCAACGGTATGGATATATACTCAGCGCGAACAATGCGCTATCTAGAAGTGTGAATAATTACGCCTGTCACACAGAATCGTTGAAATAATCTATTTTTGATCCTACCAGAAGTTATAAATGAAAGAAATAGGCCTTAAGGATCACGGAGAATATTAAATAAACGACGAAAGAAATTATGAAAAATTCAATGACTCTGCAGGGATTTGAACCCCGGACCTTCTCATTTCTAGCGAGACGCTCTACCAACTGAGCCACAGAATCCGTGTTCAAGCAATAAAAGAACAAGAGAAAATTAATAAGAACTATATCCTCTGCGCTCATTAATTACCGCTAATATACTCCGAGACATGGACTCATTACAGTGGCAAATAACATTTTGCGGTATTTCATTCCATCCTCTTTCAACTGCAGTCCACATTTCTTCTAGCGTTTTCACCGGTGGCTGCGTACGCCTCACTGCTCTTCCTAAGATATCCCACAGATTTTCAATTGGTGACAAATCTGGCGAACGAGCAAGCCACGGAAGCACTGGTGCAGATTAAAGAATGTCAGTACTGTTCTCGCAACATGTGGTCTTGCGTTGTCTTGCTGAAATACGGCTGTCGGATAGAGTTGTATATGGGAAGCAACTTCCGGTATTAGAATTTCACTAATGAAACGATGATTGCCTAGATGTCTAGAGTACCGGGAATGCGTATTTAGCGAGATTTCTAGTTATAAGATATTGCCCTCCAGACCATAATGCCTTGTGTTTGCGCCGTTTGACGCCACATTCCCACTTTCACCCCAGGGTCGTCTAACAAATATCGGAGAATTATCTTGGTATGAACAAAGTCGCGATTTATCAGAAACTAGATGAGTTAAAACTCCTTCGCAGCTAAGAAATATAAATGAAATTATAAAAAGACACATACTTTTAAAAGTATATTTAAATTGAAATCCTTCTATCAGAACGAAAATTGACAGCTCAAATGACAGTTGTTATGTATGTGCTTATTTTTGTGTAAAATATTTAAAGCCTCATTCACAGCTCCGAAAATAAAAATAAAATTATACAAACAATATATTCTTATAAAAGTGTTCACAGCTCTGGAAAATAAAATTGAACATAAGACATAAACACAAGGATTTGCAAATGTTAAATATTTTACACAAAAATAAGCATACACACAACTGTCATTTGAGCTGTCAATTTACCTTCTGGCAAAAGGATTTCAATTTAAATATAATTTTAAAAAATCTGTTGTGGCCAGCACAAGACCTCTCGCCATTTCCATGTTTTGTTATAAAAGTATTGTATTGCACTTAGCTATCGAACCGTCGTTTTATAACAAAAAAATTCTAGAACTTTACCCAAATACGTTTTTTGTTGTATTTAACATGTTTTCTGCACACATACAATTCGAATTATATGTATTTTTCATTGTATGAGGAAGTTTCTAAATGTCAAGAGATTCTTCCAATTCAATAACAAGATTGGCGGTATTTCTAATGGATATATGCATGTTACCTATAATTTTAAATATTTGATTAATAAAACAATAAGAAAGATTAAATGTACTTCCCAGAAAAAGCTTTCAGAACGTAACTAAAACTTTTGATTTTTGACACTGACATTTGTCATTTACAAATTATGTTATAAACATTTGAATTTGTCAACTGATTTCCTTAGGGCCGGTTTTTCAATGTCTAGTTAAAATTTTAACTAAGGGTTAAATAAACAAAATTGAAACAAAATGAACTGTCAAATGACAGGTTTATAATTGCTGTCAAAAAAACGATGCAATATTGTTTACTTAACTAGAAGTTAAAATTTTAACCAGAGATTGAAAGACCGGCCCTTAGTGTATTTTAGCCTACTCGACTTACTACATTCCGATATTCTATATATTATAGCGTCTTTATCTCTAAATTTATAGAAGATATAAAAAAATTTTAATTGTTTCAGACGCAGAATTTTATGTTCTTCAATATTAGAAATCAAAATTTTCAAAAAATAATATTTAGAAGAATTTTTTTAGAAACTACTACTTCCGGTTGTCCAATTGTTACCAAAACCTTTTCAGCTCTTCCTATGAATGTCAGATTGAGGAATTCATAGTTAAATTGGTCTTATGTTTTATAGTTTTTGAGTAATCGTCCCTCCAACATCCACACATACACATCATCGTAAAAATGTTAAAATCGGTTTATATGGACCTTAAATCGTGCTTATGCACTTAAATCTCGATATGTAATTTTTAGCATGAATCCAATACCTCTCTTAGCGAGAGGTAATAAAAACTGTCTGAAGACAAAGGTTCTCATATATGATCGCGTACAGTGCTTTAAAAGGTATGAAATTGTTATTATTGCTTGTTAATTATGAATATATTAAATGACAGTTAATGTTAATTTACATTTTATTTTCGAAGCTGTGAATTTATAATTTTATTTATATTTCTTATTTTCGTAGCTGTGAATGAGGCATTATAATTTTCAATTTACCTACGACACGCTATCCAATCCATCAAAGTTAGTTCACAAGACGCCACTGTTACAGCGCGCAAAAATCTTAATTATAAACTTATTTTCTAAAAATCAATTTCGCAAATTTTTCAATCACTTCCTTTGTGTCGAAATCCAGCTCATAGTGAGTACGTTGACAACAATTTTGCTAGGAACAATGCAAGTTTGCAACGCATACCAATCCGTCATGGTGTGGAGTGACGTGTAACGTGATCGTGACACCAGAGTGATATGACGTGACGTGACTGATTGCTTGTGCTGAGAGTTAGAGGCCATTTTACAACACATTCGTATGCTAATACATGCGCATGGACACCCGCTTCTTATAAAGTTTCTCTTCAAGAATGATGTGATAGAATACTATGCAACAGATCCTATAATCAAAAAGTGAACTCAGATTTTGAATGTATAGTGTAGTAAGAAAGAAATATTAAATTAGTTATAGTATTTTACTAATTTTACGATGATGTCTGTATCTGTTTGTGTGCATGTGTGTGTGTATGTATGTGTGTGTGTGTGTGTGTGTGTGTGTGTGTGTGTGTGTGTGTGTGTGTGTGTGTGTGTGTGTGTGTGTGTGTGTGTGTGTGTGGTGTGTGTGTGTGTGTGTGTGTGGTGTGTGTGTGTGTGTGTGTGTGTGTGTGTGTGTGACAAAAATTTCTCCGACTATAACTCCAACACTACTATTCTTAAAATTATAATTGTTTCAAGTTTCTCTTCTTTACATTCATATGAAGAGCTTTGGTTATAATTGAACATCTGGAAATACCTTTCTTTATTTTTATTGAAATTCAAATTTTCAAACCGCGTTATCGTATCTTTAACAAGGTCAGAGTGGTGGATCAAAAAATAAAAAATTGCAGGAAAACATTGGCAATTATTATAAAAAAAGGCATCAATAATTTACTTCTTTCTATGCCACTACGAATGTAAACTGTTATAAATAGTGAAATCTATTAGACTATGTATTAAATATGTAATATTGTTTGTTTTTTTAAGTAATTTCAATATCTTACATAATTGTTTTGATCAAATGGCCAAAAACATAAGCCGCCATTTTTCCCAATTGGCGGTAGGTTCCCGTGCTCCGATTTCCGGAATTTTTTTCTATGTTATTCAGAGCATTTTCTGAATAGGATTCCGTTTAAAAGCTTTTCTTGTAATTACTTTGAGGTAAAATCATAAATTTGCTGGCCTATAAAACGTTTTTAGAATGAAAATAAAACAATAAACAATGACTAATATGTATGTATAGTAGTTAAATACTAATTATTAATGAATAATAATAAGTAATTTGAAAAAAATATTTTAAAAAATATAATCAAATATGATCTAAATGAAGCATTAAGGCAATTTTCAAAAATTAGCTCTGTTTGAAGCTCTGTTTGAAGCTCTGTAGCTCGCTATCTATTGGTTATAGAAAAAAATGTATTAAATGAAAGTTGTAGGAAATTTTAGTGTTAATAAATTGAAAAATAACTATTTTTGCCCTAATGCAAATTGGTGTAGAGATATTTAGAAAAAAACGTTTTTTTGCGCCTTTTTTCCCAAGTTGGCGGTGCTTCCCGAAGGCCCCCGAGGGAGAAAACTTGCATTTTTTATTAGGACCCCTAAATATATAATATATCCAAAAATCAAAAATACACGACCTTTTGTGGAATAAACTCTTATTTTTCTACCAAATGACTGGAATATACGGTTTGATTACACATTTTCCTTGATATTCAAGAGGTATCTCTATTTAATTATAACCCGAACATTTACTGTATAAATTGCACTTGACACTGATATCTGTCAATTAGAATATATCACCAGTTTCCATGGTTATAGCATAGCTGGCTGATTTACAAAAGTTAATCTCTTTATTAACTCTATATCTATTGAATATGAAGGGTAAATGTTTAATCAAACAGTACAGAGAATAAGATGTTCTTTCATATTGACAATCACGTAAAACGTCAAAAAATTATATTTAATTGCGTTTTTTCAAGAAAAACTTGTAAGAACTTCAAACAAGGGAACTGCCGGTTGACCAATTATAACCAAAATCTGATCAACTTTTCATATTGTTGTAAAGAAGAGGTACACGAAAGAATCACAATTTTTTTGTAGAATTTAAGTTATCGTCGGAGAAAAATTTGTCACACATGGACACAACACGCACACACACACACACACACACACACACACACACACACACACACACACACACACACACATGTACAAATACAAATATAGACATCATCGTAAAACTTGTAAAATCGTATTTTAGGAATCCTAAAACATGCTTATTCATTAAAAACTCGCCACCGAGCTTTTTAACCAAAGACAATTCCTTATCTAAAGGTGGCGGAAAGTAAAAATTCACTCAATATTGGAATGACCCGAGAATATGTGCACAAAATTTGAATTCCCAATCATTATTCTTAAAATAATTGAAGATGGTTAAACGGTCGCACTCGTACAAAAGCCTAAGAATCTACAATTATCTTAAGAATAATAATTGAAAATTTGTCCACATATTCTCTGGTCATTCTCGTATAAATTCTAATACAGAGTGGATTTTTTAAATAAATAAAGTTCCAAAATGTGTCAAAACATGCATTTAGACACGGTCAAATATTAATATTAGGTGAAATCATTGCCAGCACAATATCTTTTCTATTTATTTGGAACCACTTTAGGGTGCGTGCCGGTAAAATTTCGACTTAACCCCTTTCAAGTGCCACTCTAGTCTGTAAAAGTTCAACGATATATAAGATAAATTAACTGATTTATCTAAATAGATAGATATAAGTTGTGAGATACCCGAAAAAGTTACGAGGAATAAAGAGCCCTACTGCGTTATTGCGTTTATGAATATGGATAAGGCACAAGAAGTATTTTTAGATAGGAATGTGCCGCGAAGTGTGATTAGAAAATTATGAATTCGTGCCAACCCACATTATGGAAAATGAAATGAACTTCAGAAGTGATGAATGTATAAAATGGGGTGTTTTAATTATTTGTCGTGTAATGCACGCTCCATGAAGTTGCGAGTATAGTGATGTTTATATTGCCACTGCTAAAACTGAAATTTGCGTAGATTCACGCATATAGAAATACGTAAAAAGCTATTTAAGTTAATTACTCATTTATTTTTAAAATACAGGGTATTTCAAGAGTAATAGCAAATATTTTAAGAGGTTGTAGTCAGGGCATCGAATCCGAACCTGAACCGAACCAAAGCGGGAATCAAACCGTAACATTTTAGCGAACCCACGAACTTCAGATATATTTTTCAATAGAACCCGAATTGGAACCGAACCGGGTATTAAAATTCGGGTTCAGGGTCCAGGTCCGGTTGAGGTTCATTTTCAATTCAAAACGCAGTCGTAATACAGCCAATCTGCGTTGCTACATATATTGACTGTGCGTGAAATTGTGTTGCAGTATTAATTCCGGCTCGCATTTTAAATTATTTCTTTATAAAGATTATTATTCAAAAAACATTAATTCAGTTTTCATTAGGTCGACCCGAACTTGAACCCGGAATGAAATCACAAATTTTACTAATGCTTGAACCAGAATCTCACCTGAACCCATCACTTAAAAGACAAATTAACCTGAACCTAAACCGAATCCAGTTTTTGGCGGGTTCGATGCCCTGGTTGTAGTTATCAGTGGCGGCTCGTGGTATTTTTGAGCGAGGGGGCAAATTAATCTATACGCATGTAACTTTATTTAGAAATCCGATTTGCTCACTAACAATTTTATTATTAATTATCAACAAGATCCAGTGGGGAGGTCCGGAGTTATTTCTCTTGTCAGGAAGAGAAAAAATAGTAAAACACATGAGTAGAGTTAATAAAGAAAATTTATGAGAGATTGTTAGGTAATAAAATAAAAAAACCATATCATAGAATAATTCTTAAATATAATATAGATATAAAAAACTACAAACTAAATATAATATAAATAAAATGAAAAAATCGATTTGCATTCGATTAAAATGACTATAAACTACATAAAAGAAAAACTCTAAGTAAAGAACACAAACTTAATTATTAATTTATTTGCAGCAACCAATTCCCAAATGCCCTATATGCAAGAAAGTACTCAAATTGGTAATTATAATTGTTTATATATTAAATCAATTCTTCTGTCTTTAGTTTGAGCAAAATGATTAATAATTTTATCGAGAAAATCTGGAGATTTTCGTAAACATTTAATCAAATCTCTTTCAATTGAAATTAAAGAAAGATTTGTTAAACGATTTTGTGAAATGCTGTTACGAGTAAACGACTTTATACGTTTAAGAGCTGAAAAACTTCTTTCAGTTGCTGCAGTTGTAGCCGGTAAAGATAAAATTAAAGAAAATAATTTAAAAATTTCTGGAATTTCATTTTGTAATAAATGGGTTACAACAAATTTTAATTTATCTTGTAAATTTACAGAATCACCCAAAATATTTTTATCTGAATACAGTACTTTCAACTCATTTTCTAACTTCTCTTTGTTAAACATTTTTGAATAATTTTTAACTAGAAGATCTAATAAATGTACGGGAAAATGTTTATTGAAAGACTCAAATTTACTATAATCTAACAGTTCAAGAATTTTTAATTTTTCAAAATCTGAAAACCGGACTTCTATTTGTGTTATAATGATGTCTAAAATTTCATAATATAAACGTTTATATTGTCTGAGAATATCATCATCATTTTCAGAAATATTCAATCTTCTTCTTTTTGGAGCTGGAGGTGACCCTAGTACATTAACCGTTGTATCATAAATTTCTTTGAATTGAGATTCGTCATTTCGGTAAGATTTAATTACAGTTGAAAGATTTTCTATTCGGGATTTACAATATAAAATGTCGCTAGTTTGAGATTGAATAATTGAGTAAACAAGATCAGTTTGCTGAAAAATTTTATTAAAAGTGTTCAGTAGAAACAAATTATTAAAATCATTTAAAAAATTTATGAAACCAATAGCCTCACGAATTGTAATGAGATCTTTTGCAAATTCCGCACTCTGAGTTATTTCTTCAAATGTTTCAATTAACTCACTTCTATATTTTAAAACAGTAGTAACAATTCGCGATTTGAAATTCCAACGTGTTTGAGAGTTACTTGGGATTTTTTTGTTACAAATATTATTAAGCACATTAGTACGTTTAGTTGATTTTGAGAAGAAGGCAGAAATTCCAGAAATTGTTGCAAAAAAAATCTTACATTCTTGGACTGAAGATACACTATCTTGCAAAATTAAATTCAAACGATGAGCATAACAATGTGTGAATAGGGCTTGCGGGGCTACCGTTTTAATGCGTGACTGCAATCCATTTAATTCTCCAGACATTACTGAGGCTCCATCATATGTTTGCCCAACTAACTTATTTTTTAAATCATATTTTTCAAATTGGGACACCAAAAAAGTAAATAAATCGTCAGCAGTACGACCTTCACTGACATTAAAGAAACCAAGAAACCGTTCTATAATATTACCCTCATACACATATCGAAAAATAATTGACAGTTGTGACTGACAAGTTATATCAGTTGTTTCATCAATTTGCCAAGAAAAACATACAGAATTAAAAATTTCTTTTTCAATATTGGAATACAATACATGATGTATTGAATTTATTAAATCATTTTGTATTGTTTTTGAAATGCCGCTGAAAACAGAAGATGATTTCAAAAATTCCTCAAATTTAGTATCATAAGTGCTTAATAAATACGCGAGTTCCTTAAAATTGCCTTGGTTGTCTGAGTCATCTTTTTCATTATGGCCACGGAAAGCTAATTCTTGTGTTGCCAAATAAATTGTCATATCTATTAAACGCTTGATAATTTCACGATTTTCTTTCACCTTCTCATTATATTTAATTATACTATTACGATGACCAACATCAAGTGAAGTTTGAATGTTACCTATACCAAATAACTTATATTTTAATGCGGAATATGTATGGTCTTTTGAGGTATTGTGACGTTCTATAGATCTGTATAAATGTTTCATGTTATCAATTCCTGTTGTATGCCATGGACTTTTCGAACCTGGAGGATTAAATAATAAGCAGGGCCAACAATAAAGTTTATTTTTTATTTCACTACCAGTAAGCCATGTACATTTTTGATACCATGATGGACAAAATTTTCTGTTAGATGATTTAGAGCTTTGATTTATAAGATTATTTAAAGAGGGCATTGGTCTGTCTATTTTTTTTAAAAAGTATTGATCATCATATGATATAGCATGATTGGTTAATAAAAAATTAACAACATCTCCTCCATTTTCTACTACATCTTTTATATTTGCCATTTTTATAATAATAATACAGGCAACTGGCAACCAAATAAGACCGAATAAGAAACAGATACAAAAAAAATCACTTCGAAATAAAATCCGTTAAAACAATTAACGGAAGAAAAAAAAACAACTTCACTGGCTCAGTGATTTAATATACATACGAAAAAACTAGAGGAATATCTTAAAAAACAAAAATAAAATGAAATGAAAATCCCATACAATAGGAAATAACTAAAGGAATACCTGAAAAAACTTAAAAAATAAAAACAAACGGAAATCCCATGCAACAGGAAAAAATTAGAGAAAGGCCTCAAAAAAACATAAAAAATAAAAACAAATGGAAATCCCGTACAATAGAAGAAACTAGAGGAAGACCTCCAAAAACAAGAGACTATACAAAGATACAAAAGTAGTAAAATACAAGCTACACAACAAACTTTCAGCACCGCAAGTTGTATATGACTGACTGAGGAAGTGAGGAGGTGCTTTGTGCTTTGTGTTGTGCTACTTGCTCTTGCTACGAGAAACGCGAGGTACGAGGTGCTCCGAGTACGTACGAATGTTTCCGAATCACACGGTGGGCTAGCCACCTCTACGGCTATCATTCTCTCAGATATTGGGATTGTTGCTCTTCCTACGAGAAACGCGAGGTACGAGGTGCTCCGAGTACGTACGAATGTTTCCGAATCATAAGGTGGGCTAGCCACCTCTACGGCTATCATTCTCTCAGATATTGGGATTGTTGCTCTTGCTACGAGAAACGCGAGGTACGAGGTGCTCCGAGTACGTACGAATGTTTCCGAATCACAAGGTGGGCTAGCCACCTCTACGGCTATCATTCTCTCAGATATTGGGATTGTTTTTCTTATGAATTAATTTACAAGCTTAAAAAATAAGCGAAACTTTCATTTGGAAATTAAAATATCAATTTTGTTAAAAAAAAACTCTTCGATGATTTTTTAAAAATATGTACATGCATATTTATTTATTAAAATTCATAAATATTTTTTTTTTTTTAAAACATTTTATATATGTTGTTATATCAGTTTTACAGAATGTTTACTTTAAATTATTATTTTGTTTTATACAAGTTAATTCAGTATAACTCCACATTAATCATTAATAATCATAGAATTTATTTTAAGTATAGAATAATACATACATATTTATTATATAATAAATCCAATGTTAAATGCGAACATATCGGTAAATATATTTCATATTTTCATAAAAAGAAAAAGAATACTGAAAATATAGTGCACCAATTAGCAAGGGTAATTTGTTGTAGTACATAAGTAAAGAAATCAGTTAGATGGGCAGGGGGGGCTTGCCACCTCTGTATGCTGCGTGACTCGACGCACGGCTCACTCGCGCAGTCACTGGTGAGCGCTGCACTAGTAACTGCACAAGTTTGGAACGTATCGCGGAGTATAATGTCATAATTATTCTCTGAAGGGGGCATGCCCCCTCAAGCAGAATTTGATGCATATTGCGCTGCTGAGCGGCACAGCGCTAATTTCAATTTAAATAGTACATTGTTTAATGCTAACTATAGGATCAAATTGATACTTTTATGATAATTAATTTATAATATATTGATGTAAAATAATCTGAGGGGGCACTGCCCCCTCTGCCACCCTGGACGAGCCGCCACTGGTAGTTATGGACTATTTTGAAAAAAACCTCAAAAGGTGATGAGAACAGTCACATAACTTATTGATTCCATTTATTAATTATTTAAATGATACAAAAAACACGAATAATTTGCAATAGTCCACAGTAGATGTTCAAAAATTCCATCACCGACTATACATTTTTGAATTTTTTTGTAGTTGGTAACATGACTACATTTTTCATCCATCCCCACAGACAAATACCTAAAATGGTAAAGTCTAGGATAGCCAATAAAAGTGACCCTAAAAGCAGACCGATTCATCTGTAGCCGTAATGAGAATTGGACACATACAGGTTGCTCAAAAAATAAAGGTCACGGATTTAAAGGTTGATAATACATCTCAACAATAAAAAAAGTTTACATAAACATATAACCGAAAGTGCCTAGTTTCAGAGCTATATCGATTTTAATATTTTATTTCTGTCATATGCAACTCATATTTTTAACATTGCAACAAAATCATAGTGGCCGTTACAATGGAAAACAATTGAAGACAGTCTTTTGTTTTTCCTTATTTGTCATAATTATTGTTTTTATTTATTACAAACACAATTTTATCATGAATAATTTCACTTTTACGAATTAGCAGATATGCATTTAACGTACGGTCGTGCTCACGGTGATTCGACAAAATAAACGTTTGTACGAGGATAATTTTCCAAATCGGAGGATATAAAATAGAAGATAAAGGAAAGAAAAATTACTGGATTTCAGTCAATATAAAATATATTTTCCGCCTCTTTTATTTTTTCTTTCCTTCATCACCTTTCCAGTCAAGAAGTTCTTGCAGCCATAAATAGAAGATTTTTCGGGTCAATGGATCGTCGCCTAAGAAAATTTGGGAACTTCAAGATTCATTCAGGTGACAGAGGAAGACCTAGAAGTGTTTTAACACCCCAGATGGAAGAAGATATTTTGAAAAGCGTATATCAAGATCCTTCTACAAGTACAAGAAGAATTTCTTCTGCATTACATGTTCATAACTCACAAGTATGGAATGTCTTACATGAGCAACAATTGCAACTCTATCATGTTCAGCAGGTTCACAATTTATTACCAACTGATTTACAACTTCGAGTAGAATATTGTAAATGGTTTTTACAACAATGTGCAATTACTCCTCACTTCATATCATTGGTGCTAATTATCGATAAAGCCGGGTTGGTAGAGGGGCTGCTATATGGTGGCCTCCAAGGTCACCTAATTTAAATCTCTGGATTTTTATTTTTGGGGCCATCTGAAAAGTTTAATTTATTTAGCACCAGTCAATAATATCGACGACTTACGTCAAAGAATTATAAATATTTTCCATTGTAAATGGGCACTATGATTTTATTGTAATGCTATAAGTATGAGTTGAATATGACAGAAATAAAATATTAAAATTGCTATAGCTCTGAAACTAGGCATTTCCAGATATATGTTTATAAGAACTTCTTTTTTTTGTTTTGAGATGTATTATCCACCCACATATCCGTGACTTCTATTTTTGAACACTTTGTATTTATATGAACTATTTATTTAAAATAATTCATACTACCATTTCCTAAAATATTCACTATTCCTTCAAAAACACCCTGTATTATACAGTATATGATGAGTTGACGTGAAGGTTTCTTAAATAGTGAAAATTTAAAACAAATTGTACATTTTCTTCACAAATGAATTTTATTGCAACTAGTGATGCCGCGAGACGAGAAACGGCGATAAACAATCCACTCTCGTCTCGTCATAATTTTTCTTGCCTTCTCTCGATCTCGACTCGAGAGTCTCGAATTTCTCGAATTTATAATGAACATTTGTAAATATATTAATATTACAAGCTACATGGATATCATAAAAGAGTACCACTGATTAAAACATTATTTTACTAAGTCTGGTGTTTAAGTGGTACGTAAAAAATAATAATATCATGGCTTAGTACCGGTTGCGACAATCTGCTTTGTTCCTAAATATTTATAATAATAATTATATATTCGTATAGAGCGTGCATTTGGAGCTGGCGTACATAGTATACCATAGGACTCACTTTTGTGCATTTTCTTTTACTAAAACCCAATAAATCTAGAATGAATAAATATGAATGTAAATGAAGCGTCAATTAAAATATTTCTTTATACCGATTAATATTTCACATATTTTTATTAGATATATTTTTATAATATAAATAAATCGAGATCTCGAATTTCTACTCTCGTCTCGAGTAAATCTCGAGGGCATTACTCTCGTCTCGTCTCGAAATATCGAGACAAGAATAAGATTAATCTCGTCTCGAAAATTCGACAAATTCGAGACGAGATCTCGCGGCATCACTAATTGCAACGATCGAAATAAAATTCATTTGGGAAGAAAATGTACAATTTGTTATAAATTTTCATTACTCTGATTATAATTAATACAGGTTCTGTAACATACTCGTACATCATTTCTTATGAAAAGAAAACAAGAATATGAAATAAATTTCTCGTGGGAATGAGGATCTATTGTTTTCATTTTCGAATAGTAATGCATGGAATCCTTTTCAGGAAATACTATTACGTGTGAAAAATTAGTTAATAAGTGTATAATACATGAATTAGAAAAGTGGATATCAAATTAATACTTACGTAATTTTTAATCTGCCTCATTTGAATATTTCTTAAAGCTATACTTCATAACCTTCTTCAAGACAAGGTTAGTGTCAAGGGTACCTCCTTATATGTCTGATTTTTTTCATTTGCTATTTTTAAATCCAGCAATCGATAGCGTAATTATAATTCAACATTGCAAATATAATTGAGAAACAAGAAAAATATGAGTTGAATTTTAATATGCCTCACCTTAAATAGTAAAAATGCCGGAATATAAATTATTACACATGTTAAATTCAAGTTTTTATTATCTTCCTTGACATATAAATGTAACGCATAAATAACTAACGTGTTATTAAATTCTTCATATGTGTACATATATCTAGTTACATATACAGATTAAATTGTTGACATGTGATACATTTTTTTTCACGAAGAAATTACATTATGCAGAGTGTAACATCTACTAAACCAACCACCGCTATTATTTTCTTTATTATTATACTTGTGTTACAAAAAAATACTATAGAACAAAGTTGTAAGAGACAAGTTACAATAAATAGTTATTTTTTATACAAGACGATAAAATTATATCTTATCGGCGAGAGGAAAGTTCAATTCACGAGCGATTTCGCGAGTCGATAATTTAATTTTATCGTCGTGTATAAAATTCTATTTTTTTCTGTTAAAGAAAAGAATAAAAAATACCAATTATATGTTATTATTAATTGAACACAATTTTAAAATCACAGTATGTATGCCGGTTGTTATGGATTTTGTACGTAAATAAATAAGAATTAATAGTTATTTATGTATTAAGAGCGTAAGGAGGCTGTTATGGCCTGCGGCGGGATTTTGAGCCCGAGGCGTAAGCCGAGGGATAAAAACACGTCAAAGGCCATAAAAGCAAGTTACGCTCGTGGTACATACAAAACTTTATGCACGGACAAAAATTTTCAAATTGATTGTTAGAAAAATTGTATCGAAAAGAATTTGTCCTCGTATATCCAGTATCTAGTGTTGCTATGAAAGCGGATAACAACAGTTTATTGTTTGTTTATTAGTTATGTCATTTGAGTTTTATTTTGTGTATCTCCGTGCTTTCCATATAAAAATCACAAAATTAATTTTCATTTTTCATTAAAAAATATAAAATTTTTCAATTTGTAATAAAAACTTTTCATGTTGCCTGTTTAAATTGTTTATATTGTAGGTTATAATTTGGTTTGACGTTTCATTATAGCCCGGCGGACTATAATGAAGCCCGCGGGCTATAAAATGACGATTATATCACAGAAATTCGTGTATAATTGTCAAATTATGATACGTCCGTGCATAAAGTATTTTATCTACCCTTGCTGTTAAAATGTTACTTTATCTATCCTTGCGGTTAAAGTGCTACTTTATTTACTATTTTGGGTAGATAAAAGCACAGTGTAACATCTGCTATAGAAAAAAAGTTCTATTTTACCTTCCGTCACGTTTAGGTAAGGAAGGTATTGTCTTTGGTCAAAAAATTCGGTGGTGAGTTTTTAATGAATAAGCACGTTTTAGGGTCCCTACAATACGAATTTACTATTTTTAAGATGATGTCTGTATGTCTGTGTGTGTGTGTCCGTGTGTGTGTGTATGTATGTCAGTGTGTGACAAATTTTTCTCCGACGATAACTCCAATACTATAATTCTAAAAATTATAATTGTTTCGTATTCCTCTTCTGTACATCCATATGAAGAGTTGATTAGATTTTGGTTATAATTGATCCACCGGAAGTACCCTTATTTGAAGTTTTTAACTGTTTTTCTTAAAAACACGAAGTTAAATATTATTTTTTGACATTTTGTTATTATATTTATTAAAGAAAATATTCTTCTCTATACGGTTTGATTATACATTTTCCTTCATATTCAATAGATGTAGATTTAAAGCATTATAAAGAAATTAATTTTCAAAAATTAGTCAGCTTTACTATTTATCATGGAAACAGCTGATGCTGATATATTAAAAAAATTCTAATTGACAGATGTCAGTTGCAAGTGCAAAACCAAATAAGGAAAGTGAAGGATCACAAAATAGTATGTCATAGTGCTCCTCGCAAGTGACACGCAGAGAAAGGCCAAAGAGAAGATGGAAGGACTGTATCGCAGAAGACTTGAGAAAGGACTGTGTGAAGAAGATGCGTTGAACAGGAATGAGTGGAAGAGAAGAGGGAACAGCAAACAGCGACCCCTAATAAAATAGGGGAAGCTGAAGAATAAGAAGAAGTGTCAAGTGCATTTTACTTAGTGTATGTTTATGTTATAATTTTATTGGATTTATAGAATATAAATAGTATGTGTTCGTGTTTGATTTTACATGATATTATATAGAATCTGTTTCAAGGACCTTTTGGTATGGGATTAGTACAAAATACATCGAATTGACGGAAGGTTTTGTGCTGGCCACAACAGATTTTTTCAATTGGTATTATACATACTTTCTATGCCTATAGTTTGCATAATAAAAATATTGAAAAAATATGATAGAAATTTAAATAAATTTTATTTTTATAATTTTTCAGTACGCTATATATGAAAACAATTGAGTTTAAATTTAAACGAAACAATTATTTATTCATAACTTTATAAATAGTGGTCTATCTGCAACAAAAGGAATTAAGCACTAAATTGACAGATATCAGTTTTTGTTTTTTATCTACAGCCTACTGTATATAATATTATAAATAAAAATTTATTTATTGGTGTGTGTGCGCATATGTGTGTGTGTGTGTGACAAATTTTTCTCCGACGGTAACTCAAATACTACAATTCTAAAAATTATAATTCTTTCGTATTCCTCCTCTTTACATCCATATGAAGAGCTGATTAGATTTTGGTTATAACTGATCCACCGGAAGTACCCTTATTTGAAGTTTTTAACAGTTTTTCTTAAAAAAACGCTGTTAAATATTATTTTTTGACATTTTATGTTGTATAAATTTTAAAGAAAATGTTCTTTTCTATACGGTTTGATTATACATTTTCTTCATATTCAACAGATGTGGAGTTGAAGAATTATAAAGATATTAACCAAAAATCAGTCAGCTTCACTATTTATCATGGAAACAGTTGATATATTAAAAAAATTATAATTGACAGATAGTGTCACCTGCAAAACCAAAGATGGAAAGTATATGTATGTCATAGTGTTCCTCGCAAGTGACATGCAGTTGCAGCCTCGCCGGGAGTAAGAGGAAGACTTGAGAAAGGAAGAACTGTGTGAAGAAGATGCGTTGGACAGGAATGAGTGGAAGAGAAATGTAAGAAACAGCGACCCCTAATAAAATAGGGAAAAGCTGAAGAAGAAAGAAGGATGTGTTAAGTTACGAAGTGTATGTTCATGTTATAATTTTATTGGATTTATAGAATCTTTTCCATGAAACTTTTGGTATGGGATTTGTACAAAATACAATGAATTGACGGAAGGTCTTGTGCTGGCCACAATAGATTTTTTTAAATATTTTTATTATATCATTGTATGAATATAAAACTAATGCATGGTTGAATATTTAGACATAACAGGCCGATTCTTAAAAAAGTCCTAATCCTCATTTTTGGATTAGTGAATTCTATTCTGGTCTGGTATTTAAAATTTAACCTTCAAAATATTATCAAAAAAGGTGGATAATAGGAACAGACTAGACTATATTTTAAGATATAAACTGTCAAAATTAGAATAGAATTCGCTAATCCAAAAAAGAGTATTAGCTTAAACATTCTCAAGAATCGAGCAGTAAGTGATTAAAGAAATTTTTACCCACTAGTTCTAGCAGAACGAAAGGAAATTTTGCAAAGATGAATAAAGTTAGTACTTGGATGCATAATACAGTGTGCCACTGTTTGAATGTCGAATGTATATGATCTTAGCATTTGCATAGTCGTAAATTACAACCAAATAAAAAATATTGTACATTATGGCGCTACGGCCACCATAAGGGCTTTAATTTTTAGTGCACCTAAGAGACTTTTCTCCGTGATCTGATTACGATTTTCTTTCTTGAGGTCCGTTTTCCCAGCGTAGTTAGTTGAATATGTGGGTCAAGCCTTGGCGACAACTAAAATCAGTGGCCTTTTTCAGCTGTATAAGGCAAAGGCTTGTGCGTGAGTCATGTGGTGGACTACTCGGCCCATGAAATCATAAATCTACACCATGCCAAAGCCACTTGCCATCGGCAACCTCTTTCTCACACCATATTCGGTGTAACAAAACAATGCCAAGAACACACAACACAATATAAAATGGGAAAAGAGATTTTTAAATATTACATAAGTATATCACATAACGCAACACTCGAATTGTATAATATTTGACCAGACATCCTATACAGTCTCGTGAGGATGTGAGGTAGGGAGCTAAAAAAATAGTGGAGAATGAATATGAATAAACATACACTGGCGAGCAAAAAATTGAGGTCAATTATTAATTATGATATATTTTTGGAATGTTTTGTTTTAAGCTCATGTTTGTAAATTGTAAATCATAGAAGGATCTTAAAAATTTATTTTTTGAGAAATATCATCTGTTTTCTTTTGTTATTTGTCATGTAATATCACTCTTTTTACAAATTTTATGAAATAGCATGCATTCGCGGTAATTGAAAATTCGCATTTCGGTGTCTCTTTTCGGTAGAGCATTGATTTCTGTTTGTAAAATCTATCAGTTACACGGTGTAGTACTCGTATTGTGTATTTAGCAGTTCACAATGCCTGTAAATCCTATTGCTGCGGCAAGAATTGTAGCGTTGATACAAGATGGCCGAGGACAACTTGAAACTGCAAGAATTGTTGGTCTGAGCCTTTGTGCTGTACAAAAGGTGTATGAGCGCTATGAGGAGACTGGCTTGATAACCAGAACACCAGAATCCGGGCGTAAAAGAATCACCAGCCGAAGAGATGACCGATTTTTGGTGTCCGCAAGTTTTGCGGAATAGGACAGCTTCTGCGGTTTTGCTACGAAATCAACTCCAATAAGTAAAGATGTAAATGTTAGTGAATGGACCGTTAGAAGAAGGCTTCATGATGCTGGATTGTCTTGTAGAAGGATGGCTACAGGTCCACCATTACAACGCCGGCATCGAATTGCAAGATTGGTTTTTGCCCGAAATCACGCGGCATGGAATGGTGAGGACTGGGGTAGGATACTTTTTCTGATGAGTCGCGTTTTTGCCTCAATGGATCAGACGGACGTGGACGAGTATGGAGAAGACCTGGAAAAAGATACACTCAAGTTTGTATTGACGAGCGACTTCCATTTGGCGGTGGGTCGGTTATGGTTTGGGCAGGAATCTCTTCACAAGCACGCACAAAGTTGGTTTTCATACAGAATGGCTCCCTGACAGCTCACAGGTATATTACGGAGGTTCTAGAAGACCATGCTATGCCTTTCTTGATCACTATGGGAGAGCGAAGCATTTTCATGCAAGATAATGCTAGACCTCACTTAGCCAGAGTTGTCAGAGAATATCTGGATGAAGTGGGAATTAGACGATTTGATTGGCCAGCCCTCAGTCCGGACATGAATCCCATCGAACATGTCTGGGATGAGTTGGGACGGCGTATCCGAAAGCATACACCAGCTCCAAGAACTGCCCAGGAGCTTAGAGCGTTGCTATTGCAGTAGTGGGATAATATTGACCAGAATATGATCCTTAACTTAATTCAAAGTATGCCTCGTCGAGTTCAAGCAGTAATTAACGCAAGAGGAGGAAATAGGCAATATTAGTACTAAGTTTTTTAAATTTTTTTCGTTCCACATAACTCCTAACAACAAAAAGTCAAACTACGTTTGAAATGTAAATTTATTGTTTTTTCATAATAAATTATAAAACCAAAAAATATGCTTTGCGTTTCAATATTGAATTATTAATTTAGCCTATAAAATACAGTATAATGGTTTTCAATTTACAAATATAAGCTTAAAACAGATAATTAGAAAAATACATAATAATTAATAATTGACCTCAATTTTTTGCTCGCCAGTGTAGTTTATGACTATAAGATCTGCTGTTTGATTTGACAAATCTCATAATTTTACTCTTGTCAGAAAATAATCTATATAATTAACATAAAAATAAAGTATAAAATGATTCAAAATTTGTATGTTGTTATAACATTCAAAATAATAATAATAATGTGCCAAAAGTTTAACGTCAAATAAAAACAAATGAAATATCACTAATTGAATGGCACTCTGAAATATGCTAAATTGTGAATTTTATTTTGTGTTTTCTTTTTTTTGGCCAAAAACATAACCTTGGAAATAGCTTGTATATTTTTTTTACCTTCCGTCACCCTTAGGTAAGGAAGGTATTGTCTTTGGTCAAAAAATTCGGTGGTGAGTTTTTAATGAATAAGCACGTTTTAAGATCCCTAGAATACGATATTACTAATTTTACATTGATGTCTGTATGTATGTATGTATGTATGTATGTATGTATGTATGTATGTATGTGTGTATGTGTGTGTGTGTGCGCGTGTGTGTGTGTATGTGTGTGTATGTGTGTGTGTGTGTGCGTGTGTGTGTGCGTGTGTGTGTATGTGTGTGTGTGTGCGTGTGTGTGTGTCTGTGTGTGTCTGTGTGTGTCCGTGTGTGTGTCCGTGTGTATGTGTGTGTGTGTGTGTGTGTGTGTGTGTGTGTGTGACAAATTTTTCTCCGACGATAACTCGCAAACTAAAATTCTAAAAATTATGATTTTTCCATATTCCTCTTCTTTACAACCATATGAAGGGCTGATTAGATTTTGGTTATAATTGGTCAACCGGAAGGACCCTTATTTGAAGTTTTTAACAGTTTTTCTGGGAAAACCGCAGTTAAATATCATTTTTTGACATTTTGTGATCATTAATATGAAAGAACATCTTATTCTCTATACAATTTGATTATATATTTGCCTTCATATTCAATAGATATAGAGTTATAGAGAGATTAAGAGAGGTTAACTTTCAAAAATCAGTTAGCTTTGCTAAAATTATGGAAACAGCACATATATATTTAAAAAAATCTAATTGACAGATGTCAGTGTCAAGTGCAAAACCAAAGTGGAAAGTATAGGATCAGAAAGTAACATAAGTGACAGAGTGTCCCTCGCATAAGTGACTTGCAGTTTCAATGCCGGGAGTACGAGGAAGGCCAAAGTGAAGATGGAAGGACTGTGTAGCAGAATATTTGAAAAAGGAAGAACTGTCTGAAGAAGATGCGTTGGATAGGAATGAGGAAGTGTGAAGTGCAATTTACAGAATATACATTCGTGTTATAATAATATTGGATTTATAGAATATTCCCAAAGCAACTTGCAATATGGAATTTGTAAAAAATAGTGTGTTCGTGTTACAATTTTACAGGATATATAGAATCTTTTCCAAGGAACTTTTGGTATCAGATTTGTACGAAATACATTGAATGGGGTCCTATACCATTTTTCTTTTATTTTTTTTCCTGTAAGAACAGGATAAAATAAGAACTTCAGTGCAAACGCGACTTAAAAAATTTACGTAATAAGCGAGATATGAATTTTTAAAGTTTAAGAATTTGTGCGTGACGTAGCAGATACTAACAAGTGATCGACAAACAATGGGACAAACTGTTAGTTATACTGGAAACAATTTTTTTCATGTTTGCATAGCTGAAATGTTTTTATATAAAAACTTATACGTTATATTTACGAAGAAATTATTATTAAGTATAAATAACATAAATAATAAGCATTTAACAAGGATTTCTTCCTAATAAATTACAGAACATTGAAACAGTTTGACAATATTATTACACAAAGTATGACGACGGATGGCGCTAATGTTTGCCTGTTTTGAAGTTTCAATATTAATTTAATTAATATTATTATTAATTTAATTCATATTACAAATTGATTTATTTATAAATACATGATTATTGGTAATATTACTAGATGTTATAATTAAACAAATTCATCAAACACAAAATTGTTAAATGTTTTGTTAGGTTATAGTACATCATGACATTTCATATTCTTTCAAAGGTGACCGCTACAGACGCGCGAATCTTCTTTTTAAAATCAGGCGACCAATCAAATTCTTAGTACCTAACACGTCATACCCAATTAGTAATCAGGTTCAATCGCTTGTAGTTTGTGACCTAGTTAATATTTAAAGAAATTTTTTTCACTAATACTCATTAATTTATGTATATTTTCGTCTTCTTATTTAAGATAGTTAAAATATGACTATGGTATAGGACCCTATTGACGGAAGGTTTTGTGCTGGCCACAACAGATTTTTTATTAATGCATCTTTATATGTCACTTTTTTACTTGATAAGCTTCTTTAGATAAAGTAAATTGCTAAATTTGACTCAATGTCATTAAACTGGTAGATGTATCAAGACAAATGAAAACGCCGTTACGATATATTTATTTATATTTTTTTATCTTAAGGGCAATAACATGCAGAAAATGTAAAGTGCATTGCGTAAAAAATACGAGTACTATTATTATCCCATTTATAATTTACCATGCCACAGAACACACCATAAACAGTATTTATCTTGTTTATGCTATTAAATTAATTGAAACAGGAAGGAAATGCACTGATTTCAGAAAAATTTAAATGTGTATTATGTACAACAGTCTGTTCAGTCACTGTTTCTTGTAGTAATGGAGCTACACTTTCTTTTGCATAGAGATTATTATTAGTTATTACGGAGGTGCCATTTCCAAAAATCAAAAGTCAAAAAATCTTTTACTAGAAGTAAATGAAATTAGTCTGTTAAGTACTTCCTCTGTTGAAGAGCCTCAATGTATTCGTACATAGAGCGGGTTCATTTTCACATTCGAGTAAGTTGACAATAATTATCAATTTTCAAACAATGACCTCTAAAGAAATTTTGAAAGAAAATACTGTTAGTACTTTGCATTGGTTTTCACAAAATTCGGACGTCAATTCAATTTAAAAAATCTGATGTGGCCAACACAAAACCTCCCGCTATTTAATTTTTATTAATTAAAATACATACTTACGTATTTACGAACGCTGCAAACTGTTCCATTGCAGAAAACTATTGCTTTATTTACTATTTTCTTTTTAAAATGTCACTATTATTAATTTGAAGTGATTAGTTTTTTGACAGTGACATTTACTGTCAGTTACATTCATTTGAAATATGAACTGTATGTAACAAAGGAATTGTGTTTATCTTAGGCTTCGGGACTGATAAAAAAAATATTTTTAAATTTATCTGTAAAATATATAGAAAAAGTATTAATGTATTCCTGTAGAAAATTCAATAATCTTTAATTTTCATGAGACATAAAATGCGAAAAAATGGCATTTAATTGTATTTTTTGAAGAAAAACCATTATGGGCTTCAGGTAAAGTGCCATTTCCTGTTATCCGATTTACACTAAAATCTAATGGCTTCTTTTCATATTAGAATAGGATAGAAATACAAGGTTTCAGAATTTTCTGAATGATATTATTTGAGTTAGAGCACTAACAAAATCCGTACACATACACACACACCCACACACACACCCACACACACACACACACACACACACACGCGCGCGCGCACACACACACACACACAAACATACATACATACATACAGATATCATAGTGAAAATGTTAAAATTGGATTCTAGGGACCTTAAAACGTGGTCATTTACTAAAATCTCGATATGTGATTTTTAGCACGATCCCTATACCTCCCTTACCAAGGGTAGCAGGAGGTAAAAATTAATGGGAAGAAACTGCAAAACGAAATAATCGCAAAGAAAACAATTTATTGAAGCAATTCAGAGAAGAAGATTGGAGCAACCAATTAAATCAGCAAATAATTTCATTAGAAGTGGTTCTGATACTTCAAAGTTTAGTTATATTATTTTTGGTGACTAATAACTATAGGTAGACTTGTCTACATACTTTCCGTTATTGGTGAATTGGTATACTTATTTATTTATACACAAAAAAATATGTTAATACATAGTATAAAATAAATAAACTAGAAATATAATTTTGAAAGCAATTGTGTTGTTATTTTATTGGTAAATATTTCCTATAATGTATACGCCTAATTAATATCAGCTAATATACTGAACTTACTGTACATGTTTAAAATTCAATATTTCATTGTACATATGGGAAACTGCTTTCAGTCTTTTACAATAAATTCATTTAAAAATCTCACAAATACTTCATTTCGGAGATATTTGCAAGAGAAGACGTACGTAACTAGCGCGGTGCAAATATTTTTAGTTTGAGATATGAGCCAATTTTAATTTTTATTGTACAGAATTCAATATCACAATATTTTCTTACGAAATATGCTATGCTCAAAATATTGGTGGAACCTATATACTACTTTTCTTCTGAACGTTAAAATATAATTAATTGGTTCTGCGTAAACTATTAGTCAAATCTGGAGAAAGTGTTTGCCATGTTACAAGTCCTGTTCCATCAATTTTCAACAAACTTTGTACCCTTTTTCAACCGAACTCACCGAGCCGCAGTGTTTTCCCACTGCCCTAGTGCCGGTTGAATTTCAGCTTATTCAATTCATTCTATACACAAGTTTCCTTTAACTATTCTAAATGTTCGAGATTCTTCCAATACATTGACGAGATTGGCGGAATTTCTGAAGGGTATATTATGAAATATATGTATAGTAAGCGCGTGTTTATTTGACCTGAAACTGTACATACTGTGGCTTATAAATGAATCTTCTTTTTTATACCAATTTAGACTTTGACGGACTATTTTCCTCGTTATAACAATAGCATATTACAATTACTATTATATCTCGACTTGTCCAAGTACCAATTTTATGTTTTCCGCATTCAAGGACAGTCTCAACTTAACGTGCGGCGGCTATATATAATTTTAAATAAATAAGTAATGATAACATAAGAAATATTAAATGTACTTCTCTGAAAAAGCCTTTTGTAATGTCTCTGGATTTTTGTCACTAACGTTTAGTCAATTACATACATTTTAATTTTCCAACTGGTTCCCATGGGCTCTTTGATTCATTATACAATGAATTATTTTATATATTTATAATTCTCTAAATCTAAATCTATAGAAGAAATAATAAAATTGTTCAATTTATTGGATAGAGAATTTTATATTCTTTAATATGTGTAATAACATAAATTTAATATTTAGAAGATTTTTTTTAAGAAACTACTACTTCTGATTGTCCAATTGTTACCAAACTCTTTCCTGCTCATCCCAGGAATGTCAGATTGAGGAAACCGTAGTTAAACAGGTCTTAAGTCATAGTTTTTGAGGAATCGTCCTTCCAAAATCCACACATACACACACTCTTATATTTATATATAAGAGATTGTCCTGACTTACTACATCCCTTGGGACTTCGTATACCAACTTATACCACAAGGGTAGTTGATCTTTTTTGTTTGGGATTTAGTAGAACTAATGCTGCCTTTAATTCTCCGTTAAATAGACTTCCATTTTTATACAATAAATATTTGTTGCACAACAACCAAATAGATATATTCAATAGTACTTTAACAAGCTACAAAAAACAAGTAACAGATGCAGTAAATTTCTTTAGTTAACTTAGTTTGTTAATCTCTGTAGTCTTAGTATATAATTTCTTTTTATGAATGTAATTTTTAACAATTTAATTTACTAATACATGAATAATTGTTAATCTCAATTGCTACATTTAAAAATGTATAATTTATGTAAATTAATTGAGCCATCCTGTTATTGGGACATTGTCCTGTTGAGACATCATCGTAAAAATGCTAAAATCGGATTGTAGGGACCTTAAATCGTGCTTATTCATTAAAATCTGGATATGCGAGTTTTAGCATGAATCTCTTAGCGAGAGGTAAATGTATCAATTTTGTGACGTTTTAAAAAAGTCCACCCATTCTGCCCCATTCTGTACTATAGCATCCGAGTGTTATAAATATGTACCTAGATGTATTTATTTTTTACGAAAAATCATACATCGTCTAGTATTTAGTTCAGTATAATGAAATTATAAAATAGATTCATATTTAATTATTATAAATGAAACTACTTGTAGTTATTCATACGTTATTTTACTACTTTATCATGAAAGTATTTCTGAAACGTAGCATTTACTAGTTTTGCATACATGAATTTGTTCAAGTTTGATATGCATTACATTCCTTTTACAGAAAGGGAAATAAACAAACTAACTTCAATAACTCTGTATTATGTACTTAATTTGTATTTTTTTTTTTTTAACTTTTCGGATATTGAACCCGCGACCCGTGTAACGTAAATTTAATGATTATTATACACACGAACGATGTCTAGACGAATGAACGAAATATAACAGTGATAGAGTTAAAGGGATGAGAACATAATCTTTCGTTGCTAAACAAACAGGTGAAAGCCATGGTTCATTGAAGAAAAAAGTTTTAATTACTAGTGTTAACTTGCATTTTATAATGTTTGTTTATTCTTGGAGAAACTTTTTCAGAAATGTAAATTATGTTATCAAGTTAATCACACGTGAACCAAATTGCTCCAATTAACCAACCAGAAGCGCTAATTACACCGTCAAGGATGATTGTGCAACGTAATTTTTCGCATCCAAGTAATTATATCAACTGTAATTGCAGTTGAATCCAATCGAATCGAACATAGTGACCTGAATTCCTTCGTACAGGTCCTTTCATCATCCGAAAAGGCAGACAGGTCTAAGCTTTCTGCCTCCCGCATAAAAGATAAACGCCCGACGTTCTAGATTTAAGAATGCGTAGTCTTGAGATGAGATATTCTGATTGGTATTGTAACTTGAAGGAATTTCACTTTTGATGGATGTGGATCATTTATTATAGTCGTGCATAGTCAATCGAACAAGTGAAAGAAGAATACATTAGTATCTGGTTTGGAAAAGGTTATCTAAATTCTTACAAACAAAGACCGGCGTATTGAGATATCTTGTTTGTTGAGTAAAAGGCGCCAAGCATTTTTTACTTTCGAATATTTTCAAAAGTGAAAATTATTTGAAATTGAAACTGATATATTCAAGTGATTAGTGCTAACTGGTACTAATCTTTTGGTGTTATCAGTCAAGGATTTATTTAAAGCGGATTGATTATTTAAATAATCTTAAATACGAGTTACCAATTATCAGTTTTAATTAATCTTTAAACTAGTGAAGTATGTAACTATCATTTAAAGTTATATAACCTTATAACTTTATTACCAACGGCCTTGTTACCGTGGGTTGTAAGGACGTATAGACATAGACAGTTGGTTGTTGGTAGATTCGTATGTTGCGGCAAGTTTAAGAAGGGAGTTGATACTGAAGCTCTCTCCAATAATAATCAATATTGTATATGCAGGGACAGCACAGAGGTTTAACATAAGAAAACGTTTTTCTTTTTTAATATTATCAGGTTTCGATTCCGCGAGCGATGCCAAAATTAATTAGAATGCCAGTAATGTTTGTCCGTATACATGGTAATCATTCACACCGTACGAATATGTCTTCATTACCGATATCTGTGTACAAAGCAGAATAACACACCCAAATGGATAATATGCCGTGATGATATATTAATTTTATTTTTATTTAAATATATCATCACGATTTATTACCTATTTATGAGTGTGTCAATCAGCTTCTATTCGCAATCTGAAAACATCGACTACAATTTATTTGGCTTGTGAATGAGTCCCATTTATAGCAATTTTAAATATTGATGGAGTGTTTTACTTGTAGTAATAACATATAATAATTATTTACTGGTAAGTAGGTAACAATGGGCTACTTGCGTGGTGTTGAAAATCCGATTTCTATTACTATATGTATATACGTAATGTTATGTTGAAAACATATATATAAAAATATAAATTTTATTTTAAAAAAAATATTTGTTTTTTAGTAGATTAAGAAAGAAAATTTTCTGTGACGTCACTATATTAAACTGTAGAAGGAAACCATGTTTAAAAATGTAACGTATAGATGGCATGGCGTGCGAGAAAGTTTTAATTTGAATTTGACATTTTTCTCTCTCTGGGTTCTCAAATATATTAATTATTTCACAAATAAACACATAGGTAGTTAGGTACATGTAATTTAAAATATCGATACCAAAAAGAAAAACTAAAATACTAACCTCCAAACTAATGTTAAAACGTCAAACAGGAGATCTACATTACCCGTACAAACAAAAGCTATGGCTTTACGAACACTAATTGGCGCGGCGTAATTCTACGTCATACATGGCAATAATCAAATTTAATTATTTTTTTCTGGCTTATTAATAAAAATCTTGTCAAAAGAAAAAATATGGGTAGCAAGTTGTTACCTGCTCTTCAAAAATATGAAATAAAAATAAAAGGTACGCAAGTAGCCCATTGTAAATATTCGGCTAAACGTCAATATAAGTAGCCACCTATAGCCCAGGCAAATTAGTCCAAATAAAGGCCGTGCTCCCCGAAAAATATTACAAAGCTGGAAATGATTTTAATCCACTCTGAGCATCCCAAATAAGAGTTATATAAGTTTGCGACAGTTTCTCAGGTGAGCTTAACTTTTGGGAGCCGAAAATCCACGAAATTTTGGAACTTTTTTTAGTTTTTCATTTTTAACTCGAAAACGGTGCATCCTATAGAAAATTATATTCTTTCTAAAATTAAAGAGCACAAAATTTCGCGTCTAATAAGCTCTTTTATTTCTAATTTGATTAAGGGGTTTAGCCATAATCGATCGTCAAATATCGGCAATTTTTACCAACTTGGCTGAAAAGTGGGTTCACACGCTTGTAACTCAAAAATGGCTATTTCATATTAAAAATGTCAAATAAAGTAAGTTGTAGAGTATCAATTGTTGGGCAAAGGAAGCTCCTAATTTTTATAATTCGCTCATTGCTACACACAGATACACGAAAAAATCGAAAGTATGCGTCGCGCTGAATTTACGCTAAGAGCTATTTTTGAAGTTAAACGACTTTTGAACCTCGAATCATCCACATTCGTCCAGTTTTTAAAGGTAAATTCAGAAAGGTCTACTTTTCAGGCGAATGAGAAATTATCATGCCCATATCAGCAAAAAAAGTTTTTTTTAAGGAAAAGTACTTCAATAACAAAAACGTTAATTAATTAATCAGTACTGAGTTTTTCAAGAGGTACTATTTCAATAAAATAATATCAAATTAGATTGAATTTAACAATCATATTATTGATGTACGTAATAACGATTATGCAAATTTAATTGATTAATAAATTTCCGAAAAATATCCCTATTACAATCATTTTTTTTTTTGTTACGATGTTCTTCTGCGTTTTGGAGAAGATGGTCTGTGGAAGGAAAAATCGGTCTCTAGGTCTTCGTCAGAGAAGGGATCCTGTTCAGTTTCTTTTTCAACTATGTCGATTTGTTCATCGTAAGGTGTAGCCTTAATTAACAATTTATCCTCAGTGAGGGAATTGCTGCATGTGTGTCCTTTGCAGAGGGCACATAGGAGCATTTGATGCTAGCTTTTCTGCAGGAATAAGCAGTTTGGCATCCTTTTGTGCAGGTGCAGGATATGGTATTTAGCAGTTCCTGGGGCGCTGGGGGTTTGGCTGTTGGAATTGGAACTAGACCGTATTTGGTGGTCTTCCATCCCCACTGCTGTGGATCAAGTATATTATTTTTCCATACATGCACCTGTAAATAGACCCCCGAGTATTGGTAAGCAGCCGCTTCAGTAGGAGGCAAACATGTCAAACTGAAATTATTTTTTGATAGTGCCCTCTGGAAGAGTTGTAGTCTTATTTCATTAAGCGATTTGTTGCTGCCATTCGTGAACAAGGACACGTTGCACTTCACTCCTGCCTCAACAACCTGATCAGGTGTGGCGTCAAGATCCATAAAAACCGACACTGTATTTTGAAAGCTCACGTTCTTTTGAAATATGTTTACAAATTTCGTATTGCCCTGCCTGAAAAATGCAGACGTGCTGTCACAGCCACTGAAGGCATGCAAAAACAACAAATATTTTTATCTTCTTCCGAGAGCATAGAATCGCTGGAACTGTAAATACAGGTATCTTATTTTCCTTCCAGGTTTAAAAGTAAATCATGGTAATTCAATATCGGCAGAAAAGAAAAAGAATTGCAAATCATAAGCATTTTGTTCTTCACAAAAGCTAGTATTTAAATGTTGTCGGATTCATTATTGTAATCAATATTCTTGAGCACCAAATACTAAATTAACATTAAAATTAATAAATACCACCAACTATGTGCTTCATTTACGCAACAATGGGGGATTACGGCTCAATCGAATTAAAGGAAAATAGTAAAAAAATACGAATGTATATGCTGAGTAACGAATATTAATAAAAAAATCTGATGTGGCCAACACAAAACCTCCCGCTATATAATTTTTATTAATTTAAATACCTACCTACCAACGTATTTACTAACGCTGCAAACTATTCCATTACAGAAACCTATTGCTTTATTTACTATTTTCTTTTTAAAATGTCACTATTATTAATTTGAAGTGATAAGTTTTCTGACAGTGACATTTACTGTCAGTTACATTCATTTGAAAAATGAACTGTGTAACAAAGAAATAGTTTTTATCTTAGGCTTCGCGACTAATAAAAAAAATTATTTATAAATTTATCTGTAAAATATATAGAAAAAGTATTGATGTATTCCTGTAGAAAATTCAATAATCTTTAATTTTCATAAGACATAAAATTCGAAAAAATGGTATTTAATGGTATTTTTTGAAGAAAAACCATTATAAGCTTCAAGTAAAGTACGATTTCTGTTTATCCGATTTACACCAAAATCTAATGGCTTCTATTCCTATTAGAACAGGGTAAAAATACAAAGTTTCAGAATTTTCTGAATAATTGTATTTGAGTTAGAGTGCAAACAAAATTCGTACACATACACACATACACACATACACACACACACACACACATACACACATACAGACATCATCGTAAAAATGTTAAAAATGGATTCTAGGGACCTTAAAACGTGGTCATTTACTAAAATCTCGATATGAGATTTTTAGCACGATCCCTATACCTCCCTTACCAAGGGTAGCGGGAGGTAAAAATGAAATGGTATAATTGAGATATTTCGGAAATAAAGGGTTTTTTGTTATAACGCTTCGACACTAATATGAAAATATTTTGATTGGCGACCGAGAAACCGCCTATACATGCATTACAAATAGCGTGTTAGGAGGTGGGATTACTACCAATGGAAGTTAAGAAATTCAAATTCGAAAGGAGGGGCTAACATTCCTGTACTACAGTTTCCAAACAGTTTTTATTTTAACATAAATTTCTTGCATTAAACTTAATAATTTAAGTAGACCTGTAATTAGAAAGTATGTATACTTATACAGTGTTATAATATTCATTTATTTTTATGTAAATATAAATAGCATATATTTTAAGAACATTTAGGTCCATGATGAAAACAGTTTGATATAAAAACACATAAATGTGACGTCACGTCAATCTTTTCAAAATTCGGGAGACCATAACTCGCTTATTAATAGGAATTTTTTCAATGGATTTTCATCAATAGTCTTAGTTTTCCTAATATTTTCAAATGAAATTATAAAAAAAAAATGGTGTAATCCCCCATTGATACTCTACAACTTACTTTATTTGACATTTTTAATATGAAGTAGCCATTTTTGAGTTACAGGCGTGTGAATATGAGCATAACCCACTTTTTAGCCAAGTTGGTAAAAATTGCCGATATTTGACGATCGATTATGGCTAAACCCCTCAATCAAATTAGAAATAAAGGAGCTTATTAGACGCGAAATTTTGTGCTCTTTAATTTTAGAAAGAATATAATTTTCTATAGGATACACCGTTTTCGAGTTAAAAACGAAAAACTAAAATAAGTTCAAAAATTTCGTGGTTTTTTGGCTCCCAATATTTAAGCTCACCGCAGAAACTGTCGCAAACTTATATAACTCTTATTTGGGATGCTCAGAGTAGATTAAAATCATTTCCAGCTTTGTAATATTTTTCGGGAAGCAAAAGTCTAATTTGCCTGGGCTACTATTATTACATTTCGACCCGTCCAAGTATGAATTTTAGGTACTGCGTATACAGGGTGTCTCAGGACGAGCTTACGCTATCTATATCTTAAATACTATTTAATATAATTTAACGAAATTTGGTATCTAGGGGTTATTCAACATGCCCGTTTTAACTAAAATATTTTCAAAGCAGTAGCACTTCCGGTTTGACGGGAAATTGACCTCAACTTTCTTATTTTAAATAGAATACGCTATATTTTATTTTACCATTGAATGCAGCGGAAAATTTTACATATGAAGCAATAAAAACATTTTACTCATGATCAACTACTTCCGGCGTTATTCAACTTTTTTTGATTTTTTGTCTGAAATCCGGCACATTTTCAAAACTCTGTATATCGGGAACGAGATCGAATTTTTATAATCTGAAAAAAGCCTTTTATAAAGGAGACTTTAAGCTACATTATCCATAGAAGAATCCTCGATTATTTATAAAAATGTGACGTGTACGTTACATCAAAATTACAGTTGGCAAACTTTAAAAAAAACAATTTTTTTAAATGGAACCCCCCTTTTTTATTACATACATGTGTACTACGACAAAAAATAAGGGTACTTTATGTAACATGTCCTATGTTGAAAGTTGATTTCAGTAAATTAGAAAAACATGTAATCTGGGTATAATTATTTTATTAATACGGATAAGTAAGCCATGGAAAAACATTGTTTGTTTTTACAAACTCATTACTTGATTTCTTAGATAATTTACCGTTGGATCAAAGGAATTTAATATGGTAACAGCATGATGGCGCTCCACCCCACAATAGCCATAGAATAAATACTTTTTTGGAAACAATTTTTGAAGATAGGTGGCTGGCAAATAATAGACCACATATGTGGCTTCCTCGTTCACCCGATTTAACTCCACTTGATTTTTTTGTTTGGGGTTACATTAAAAACGTCGTCTATCAAAAACCTTTAACTACTAAAGAAGATTGCCAACATAGGGTACAAACAGCATTTAATAACATGTCTCCTCGGATGATAAAAAATGCTACACAAGAAGAAGTATTGAATAGAGTAACAATGTGCTTACATATGAATGGAGGACAGTTTGAATATGTATTAAATTAATCATAGTTTTGTATCTAGAATTTATTTGTTTTTTCCATGGCTTACTTCCTTACTTATCCGTATTAATAAAATAATTATACCCAGATTACATGTTTTTCTAATTTACTGAAATTCTATCAACTTTCAATATAGGACATGTTACATAAAGTACCCTTATTTTTTGTCGTAGTACACATGTATGTAATAAAAAAGGGGAGGTTCCATTTAAAAAAATTGTCTTTTTTGAAGTTTGTCAACTGTAATTTTGGTGTAACGTACCCGTCACATTTTTATAAATAATCGAGGATTCTTCTATGGATAATGTAGCTTAAAGTTTCCTTTATAAAAGGCTTTTTTGAGATTATAAAAATTCGATCTCGTTCCCGATATACAGAGTTTTGAAAATGTGCCAGATTTCAGACAAAAAATCAAAAAAAGTTGAATAACGCCGGAAGTAGTTAATCATGAGTAAAATGTTTTTATTGCTTCATATGTAAAATTTTCCGCTGCATTCAATGGTAAAATAAAATATAGCGTATTCCATTTAAAATAAGAAAGTTGAGGTCAATTTCCGGTCAAACCGGAAGTGCTACTGATTTGAAAATATTTTAGTTAAAACGGGCATGTTGGATAACCCCTAGATACCAAATTTCGTTAAATTATATTAAATAGTATTTGAGATATAGATAGCGTAAGCTCGTCCTGAGACACCCTGTATAGATTTACCACTGACGGCGCTTACAAGACGTCACCCCGTACAGACAGGCTTTCAAAGTTGACATGGAGAGAATACCACACGGTTGTAAAGAAAACATATATTATATAACAATACATTGCAATTTGTTAAAATTAAAATTTTAGTGCTGAAAATTATTAAAATTGCGCTAACTTATAATATTTGCCTTTTCAATTTTCTTTCACAAACTTGCAATCGAACCCTCTACTTGTGTTTTCGTGTTTTCGACTGTATTCGGAAGCTAAGGGAAGGCGGAGCTAATGAAGTAAACTAAGCATTGCGACATCTATGTGCCTATTTTGGTACTAGAATTACGTATTAGTATTTCTTTCTTTACAACAAAACTACATAAGATATTTTAAAAAATGAAACAGAAATAGATTTCATAAATACATATTTATCCCGCTACAAGCTTACTTTTTTTAAAAAAATATTTATATTTTTTAAGTAAATTGAAGTTGAAAAATACCAAATATTGTTGTTATTACATAATTTTTTTCTTATTTGGCAAGATTTTTCTAAAAAAATAGATTTGTACCGAGTTGAATTAGTTCTTTATGATTCTAAATTTAAAATTTCAATCGTTAATTTATAATATTACTGCCAGAATCGTGGAAATCGGAGCCTTGTTTTTCACGCTGTTACGGCGGTAAGTGTATTACCTAACCCCTCTGATGTGACGCCCTTTTCTGTGACACGTGAGGTGGTCTGTGAGACGCATGTTACAAAATTGTGAATGAATTGAACCTTTTTTCTATGACAACAAACATTTTACATAAAAAATGAAACAAATAAAAATTTAACTTTCCAAGTATAAACCAACAAATAATTCACAATATGCTATAAACTCGGTCGAGTCGGTCAGACTGGGCGCCACCTCTGGGTTAACAAAAGACCAACTTTTTGTATCTCAAAAATTCTCTGGATATTTCGAGACTCTACAAAATAATATGATTTTCATTTATTTTTTATTACACAGCTGCCTAGAAATCGTAATACATAATTTACAATTTGTATAAGAATAAAGCACCTAATTCAAGATAGAAATTTATTTAGAAAAATTGTTTAGAATAGCATTCTTGATTTAGTTAAGATAATTCTATATATACGCAAGAGTTGCATAATGCACCCATCTTTTTCATATCACATATAGAAGTAAAAAAAACTTGTTATCCAGTTTTTATACATATTTTCACTTTTAAAAACCACCTGTTGACATATATGTACTATGAAATGACATTCACAGTGACAGTCGAGTACGTTCGACTCAAGAATTTTGGGAGCAGCAGTAGGTATGATTTATTTGTTACATGCACATTTCATTCATTATTATTAAATTAATAACAATGATAATTTTTATGTAGGTTATAAGAATCAGTGACGTAGAACCCATTCTAATCTATATTAACCTTCCTTCTTATCAGATGAAAATAATTATCAGCTTGACACATTTATCTGTAAATTTAATTGCGACAAGGTATTCAAATTACGTTGTTGGTTGTTCTAATTATGCAATGACTATTGTTATTACTTATCTGATCTTGACTCTTGACTTATCAGGGATAAACTTTATGATAATTCACTAAATATATCATTAAACTTTAGAGAGACAATGGCATATTAAGAAAGATATATTATTAAAAATGTGACATTTTTAAAATAAATTATAATACAACTAATTGTTTTGTTATAAATTTAAATAGATAAAATATAATACGGTAATTATTAGGAATTATATTGTTATTATTCCATAAAGTAGTTAATTTTATTTAAATTTCCAATATTTCGTTAGAAGTTTTGCAACTTCAGCAGGGAATAAAATAGTTTAACTGTATTAGTCATAGTCACTTGGCAAAAATCTAAGATTAGAAACATTCAACTGTTAAATTTTTTCACTAAGGGCCAGTTTTACAATCGATGGTTAACTTCGAGTTTACACTTAACTATAAGTTAACATACTCGTACCGTTTTTCAAATGTTGGTTAAGATTTAACTTGTAGTTTACTTTTACCAGAAGAATAGGTTGTAGTTAACTATAAGTTCTAATTTGACTAATACTTCCTAACCTTGTATTGTGACATTGCGAATTGTATGTGTATATTATTGTTTATTTGAAAATGAACGATTATGAAGTAAACGTATTTAGTGAAGATGAAGATGCACCAGTTCGACGTCCCAAAATAATCAGACAGAGACCAATTTTTTTGAAGAGTATGATCATTTGGATTTTTTCAATCGCTTTAGATTGTCAAAAAGGACTGTGGAAATGTTATTAGATGAAATTTAATTTATTTCGTTATCTTTAACAGCGAAGAATAAAAAGTATAGTTTAAAGATTGCTTTAAATTTAATATTACGTAGTTCATAGACAAAATATTGAAAATTTACGAAATAACCCTTTCCAGAGGCGCGCCAGTGCGCTGAAATATAATTTTGTACAAACGCGCCTTTTGCCCACGGTGCGGCACTTACTTTAACATTACGTTACTATTCAAATAGGTACTTACATTTGTTAGCTATATTAAATCCTTCACAACATAAATTAATAGTTTGAATTTTTGAAATCAAAATATGAATATATTCAAATTTTTGACAGATCATCAATGTTGCCAACATACTTTCGATAATGTCATTACCAACTTTGAGTTAACTTACAGTTTAGAAACTATCAATTAAAAAATGATTGAAAAACACTTCTTAAGTATACTCAAAGTTAACTTGCAAGTTAAGGTCAACTAACCATAAGTCATAACCATCGATTGTAAAACTGGGCCTAATTTACATGGTTTTTAATTTTTACAATTACACATACACTTATTATTCACAGTTACATGTTGGCCGAAAGAGTATCGAAAATTGTCGAAATGAATCGTCAAAAAACTAATTTATTGTTGCTGTCAGCTTTAATATTGCTTATTTAACTGGAATGTAAAATTTTAACTGAGATTAAGATTGGCCCTTAGTATAATACTAAGAATTTACGGACTAAAGATACCGGTATGTAATCCTAGAAAATTTTATTTCTTATTTTTAATGGTGTTTCTAATAATTAAGATGGAGCTAAAGTTATATTTAACTGAGCAATGGCATATGGTGTTACCAGGTGGTTACCCACGCAGGTACTAATCATACCCTTACTTAGCTTTACAGATCACATATATTAATCAACGTAATCATCGTGATAAAGCAACGGTAGCTTATATTAATTAATATTAGGATCTGTAGCAGAGTGCATTGTACGATGTTACTGGTTATGGCACTGACAACTCGAGATCAAATCCCATTATTCATAAAATATTTTCTGTATAATAATGATACTTACGCACTATTCACCACGCCAGCTATAATTGTCATTTATCGAAATCTGGTGAAAGCAGATTAGTCAGTATGGCACACCCATCAAATAGATAAAAAGTTGATGTATAGATATGAGTATATGTATTTCCTTATTTATTTTTTAAGATGAATATATTAAGTTCTGAACGGCTAGATTAAGGTTAAGTTTGATTTGTTTAGCTTAGTATTACTAAAAGATAATTCTGCAGATTACTCGAAGCTGACATTAAAATTTCTTAAAGTTGTAGAAATGTAATACTTTCTACAATACAAAGCATGTTTCAGGGATGTGGAAATCTATTATTTGAAAACCAAAGAAAAGCAGCTGCGCAATAGACGGGGAACGAGAACAAGAACACTTCCAACCACACTTTTTAGCTGTCAAATAATATTTTCATATAAAAATTAATGTTTTAAACAAATTTTGAGTATAAATAAATGACAAATGATTCTACAAATTTTAGCCTGTTTAATCACCAAATAAATTTTTTGATGTATTAATAAAATCTCCTTTACCATTCTTGTGTTCGTTCCCGAAGTATTGTACAGCCGGCTTTAATTTACTTTTTAATTCATTCCAAGTGCTAAAAAAAATCACACCTAAAAATTAAATTATATTACGTTAACTTTATTTATATTTATTTTTAATAATTCCGACGAACCAACTTGGTGGTTGCATCAACAATGATTAACGGTGATTAGGGACGAAATTATTAGCGGTGTTTTAGCGCTTGTTATTATGAATTAATTTAGAGAAAAATATTTCAAACAACAGTTATAGAAAACTTAATTAGACCCAACTTTTTACCTTCCGTCACCTTTAGGTAAGAAAGGTATTGTCTTTGGTCAAAAAATTCGGTGGTGAATTTTTAATGAATAAGCACGTTTTAAGGTCCCTACAATACGATTTTACTGGTTTTACTATGATGTCTGTGTGTGTGTGTGTGTGTGTGTGTGTGTGTGTGTGTGTGTGTGTGTGCGTGCGTGCGTGCGCGTGTGCGTGTGTGTGTGTGTGCAATCAAAAAGCCTAACTATGTCCGGCTTTATCCGGACGCCTGGCAACGCTAATTATGAACAAGCACAAGGGAATCATTAACCATTTTTACCTCCCGCTACCCTAGGTAAGGAAGGTGAGATTTTAGTGAATAAGCACTTTTTGATGTCCCCAGAATCAAATTTTAACATTTTTACAATGATGTCTGTAGCTATGTATGTGTGTGTGCGTCTCTCTCTCTCTCTCTCTCTCTCTCTCTCTCTCTCTCTGTGTGTGTGTGTGTGTGTGTGTGTGTGTGTGTGTGTGTGTGTGTGTGTGTGTGTGTGTGTGCCTTACAACCATACGAAGAGCTCATTAGATTTTGGTTATAATTTGTCAACCGGAAGTACCCTTATTTGAAGTTCTTAACAGTTTTTCTTGAAAAAATTCAGTTAAATATCATTTTTCGACATTTTGTGATTATAAATATGAAAGAATATCTTATTCTCTATACGATTTGATTATACCCTTTCCTTTATATTCAATAGATAGAGTTATAGAGAGATTAAGAGAAATTAACTTTCAAAAACCAGTCAGCTTTGCTAAAATTATGAAAACAGCAGATATATTCAAAAAATTCTAATTGACAGGTGTCAGTGTCAAGTGCAAAACCAAAGTGAAAGTATATGATCTGAAAGTGATTTAAGTGACAAAGTGTCCCTCGGAAGTGGCTTGCCATTGCGGCCTCGCCTCAAGATAGGAACTTGTAATGCCGGGAGTACGAGAAAGGCCAAACAGAAGATAGAAGGACTGTGTAGCAGAAGATTTGAGAGAGGAAGAACTGTGTCAAGAAGATGCGTTGGACAGGAATGAGTAGGAGAGAAGAGTAAGAAACAGCAAGTGCAAATTATATAATATTATTATATAATATAGGTACATTTTATTGGATTTTTAGAATCTTTCCAAAGGTACTTTCGGCATGGCATTTGTGAAAAATAGTGTGTTCGTGTTACAATTTTACAGGATATATAGAATCGTTTTCAAGGAACTTTTGGTATGGGATTTGTACAAAATCGAATTGACGGAAGGTTTTGTGCTGGCCACAACAGATTTTTTTTATTAAAGTATTTTTCTCTAAAATATCCTTAACCGATTGACAGTGCTAAAACGCTGCTAATCATCTCCTCCATAAACACACTTACTCACATGTTCATGCTACCACCCAATGTATCTAATGCACACGTTACATAACAATGGGTGCCCATCTAAGTATTAATTATTCTTACCCCATATAAATATCAAAACAGTTCTACATTAACTATAGTGATAAGACTACTACCATTTCATATCAATTAAAATTAGTTTGTTAATTAGTTGAGATTTATAGAAGTGTATGTAGGTACACGAACATAACTGATGATGACCAGAGCTTATCGGAGGTAGGTCTTATGCGTAAGCGAATAATAGTAATATAAAAGTATATATAAAAAATCTGTTGTGGCCAGCACAAGACCTCTCCCCATTTCCATATTAGGCTATTTAAGTATTGAATTGCACTTCCCTTTCGAACCGTCGTTTTATAACAAAAAAATACAGAACTTTACCCAAATACTGTTTCTTATTGTATTTAACATGTCCTCTGCACACATATAATTCTAATTATACATATCTATTTTTCATTGTATGAGGAAATTTCTAAATGTCAGAGATTCTTCCAATTCATTAACCAGATTGGCGGTATTTCTGATGAATATAAGCATTTTACCTATAATTTCAAATATTTAATTAATAAAATAATAAGAAAGATTAAATATAATTCCCAGAAAAAGCTATCAGAATGTCACTAAAACTGTTGATTTTTGACACTGACATGTCAACTGGTTTCCTTAGTGCCTTAGCCTCTGCGATTAGATTACTCTATATATTATAGTGTCTTTATCTCTAAATCTATACAAGACATAATAAAATTTTTAAGTGTATTAGATGGAGAATTTTATGTTCTTCAATATTTAATAACAAAAATTTCCAAAAAATTATATTTAGAAGAATTTTTCTCAGAAACTACTACTTCCGGTAGTTCAATTGCTACCAAAACCTTTTCAGCTCTTCCCAGGAATGACAGATTTAGGAATCCATAGTTAAACAATTCTTAAGTCTTATGGTTTTTGAAGAATCGTGTCTGCAACATCCAGACATACACACATCCACACACACACACACACACACACACACACACACACACACACACAGACATCATTTTAAAAATGTTATAATCGGATTCTAGGGACCTTAAATCGTGCTTATTCACTGAAATCTGGATATGCGAATTTTAGCATGAATCCAATACCTCTCTTAGCGAGAGGTAAAAAGGCCCAATTTTCCCCAGCCGCAAAAAAATTTAATTCCACTCGTTTTTTTTCCCTACTTATTATTTAAATTGCCGAATATGGACTTTAAATTAATGATTATTGAGCTGCAGTTAAACAAACTAATTTAAAATATATTTTCAAAGGATCTACTTTTATTGCGAGTTCTCATTAATTGCTTATTTACAATTCTTTTAATCCCTAGCTATGAAATTAACCATGTTGTATTCTTGCTGAACCGAATTATCAAAATGAAACTGCATAGAAATCAGAACATTTCATTCTTCTCGCTATTTCTTGTCTTGCGTCTCACAAAACCCTTTAAAATCGCTATTTTACGCTGTATCAAACCGTTTTTAAACCATTAACCATTTCTCTTAAGCTTTAGAGTTTTTATCCGTTGATAACACTTTCCTAGGACAAAAAGCGGTGTGAAGAACAGTTGCACATCGGTCGGTGTTCAGCTGTCACGTGATGCAGGTGGCGCCGCACTGTGTCGCTGGTGCACTCGTGCGGCAAGCGACACTTCCGGTTCGCGTAAACGGTTACATGTTACAGATGGGGGAGTGTAACAGATGCAAGTGAAACTTTATATTTTGTAGGGTATAATTTAGGAGAAAAGAGGTAAAAGTTGTGGGTGGGAATAAAAGTAAAATTAATAGTGGGTTATTATGAGAAAGGATTTTTATTGTTATTAGAATATTGTATGAAGAATGAAAACAATATATAACACGCCCTTTACGCATATTTTATCGGAATAAGATTTTATACCTAATGTCTTAAACAAATCGGCATCGCGGATGAAAAGTGATAACTCAATAGTTTTTCAGGAAAACGTATTGTAAAACTTAATTATTTAAAACTTTCTTATTATGCATGCTACAGAAAATTGATGTAGATCTTTATGGGCCAAGTTGCACAGTCCGCAGTGACAAAGTGTGTTCGGAAGAAAACAAAGGAAAGTGAAACCACTGCTATCTACAGGCTACCATAACAAGTAGGTATATGACGATTTTCTTGTGAAAAGTGTGGTCGGCAATATTTTTCCGTGCATACCTCAAAATTCAAGTTTTTCGGGCTGTCATTTTTTTACCTTCCTTCACCTTTAGGTAAGGAAGGTATTGTCTTTGGTCAAAAAATTCGGTGGTGAGTTTTTAATGAATAAGCACGTTTTAGGGTCCCTACAATACGAATTTACTAGTGTGTGTGTGCGTGTGTGTGTATGTGTGTGTATGTGTGTGTATGTGTGTGTGTATGTGTATGTGTGTGTGTGTGTGTGTGACAAATTTTTCTCCGACGATAACTCCAATACTACAATTCTAAAAATTATAATTCTTTCGTATTCCTCTTCTGTACATCCATATGAAGAGTTGATTAGATTTTGGTTATAATTGATCCACCGGAAGTACCCTTATTTGAAGTTTTTAACAGTTTTTCTTAAAAAAATGCAGTTAAATATTATTTTTACCTCTCGCTAAGAGAGGTATTGGATTCATGCTAAAATTCGCATATCCAGATTTTATTGAATAAGCACGATTTAAGGTTCCTAGAATCCGATTATAACATTTTTAAAATTATGTCTGTGTGTGTGTGTGTGTGTGGATGTGTGTATGTGTGTATGTGTGTATGTGTGTATGTCTGGATGTTGTAGCCACGATTTCTCAAAAACTATAAGACTTAAAAAATATTTAACTGCAGTTTCCTCAATCTGACATTCCTGGGAAGAGCTGAAAAGGTTTTGGTAACAATTGAACAACCGGAAGTAGTAGTTTCTTAGAAAAATTCTTCTAAATATAAATTTTTGGGAGTTTTTTTTTATTAAATATTGAAGAACATAAAATTCTCCATCTAATACACTTAAAAAATTTATTATATCTTGTATAGATTTAGAGATAAAGACACTATAATTTATAGTGTAAACTAATCGCAGAGGCCAAGGCACTAAGGAAACCAGTTGACAAATTTCTAATGTTTATAACATGACACATGTCATTGTCAAATATCAACATTTTTAGTGACATTCTGATAGCTTTTTCTGGGAAGTATATTTAATTTTTCTTATTGTTTTATTAATTAAATATTTGAAATTATAGGTAAAATTGTGGTAAAATGCATATATTCATCAGAAATACCGCCAATCTGGTTAATGAATTGGATCAATCCCTGACATGAAAATGATATAAAATAGATATAATTAGAATTATATGTGTGCAGAAGACATGTTAAATACAATAAAAAACAATATTTGGGAAAAGTTCTGTAATATTTTGTTATAAAACGACGGTTCGAAAGCGAAGTGCAATACAATAACATAATGAATGGTTTTCTTTCCAATGGTAAAACTTTTTTCTAAAGGACCCATACAAAAATTATAACTTTAACATTATTATAACTAGAAAGTCAACAGTGATAAAAAATTGAGCATCGTCATTCTAAAGAGCATAAAAAAAGTACTAAAAAAGAGCAAACCAAATTCCAATATTATTTCACACTTTTAAAACTTGTCTGAAATAATAAAAACTGCAAAATTTGAATTTTGGCCTATATGTAGTGATAGTTACCTATGCATTTTAGATAAACTAAAATGGCTCCAAAATGGGACAATTTTTGTCGTTTTGTCTAATTTAATCGACTTCGTATATGTTATAGTTCTCTCTTGTTGGACACGTTATCCTGCATACTCAGTATACTTTTCTTTAATATTATTGGATATGGATAAATACATACATAATTCTTAATAGAATATATTAGAATATGGAAAATAGGGTACAAAATTGAGTAAATATTCATAAATTTAGAGAGATAAAATTAAATCCAAGGTGCTTTCTACAGGATATCTTTGTCTATTTCTGTTTGGAAAGTAAAGATTTCTCGAATGAACTTATTAGTGTTACATAGAAATAAATATTATTACATGCCTATTCTGTAAAACATTCGCTTAACGAATCGTTATCGTAACGATAATAATTGTTATGAAAATCGTTATTTGTATTTTACCAAAATCGTTATTTTTGTATTCTGTAAGATCGATCGTTCAAACATTATCGTTGAACTTAATTGATAACGAAATCGTTATAATTTTTTTGCGATTGGTACTATTGTTTACTCAATTCACTATTAAAACTGACATTTAAATTTCATTTTGAAAATTGTTGGTGAAGATTTATATTATTATTTCATTTTATTAATGGCTATTTATTATTATTCTCTATTATATTAGATATGGATAAGTAAACGAGGGCCTCAAAAACTACAAAAGAACAATATGCTATTATGCAGACCTTCTTGCAAGTAATGTCCAAATCAGATTGAAGAAGCATATGCTGAATTGGCTAGGGGATTAAATGCACTCAGTAAAATAAATCATATGTAAAAGTATGATTAATGTAGAGCACTTTTAGGAGATTTGGTTAGTTATCATTGTATTTGCTTCTAGGAATGGCAACAGTTCAGTAAAATCTTTTGCGGCAACTCGTGATAATCTAAATAATTTTCTAAATTTTCCTGTGGGATAGTAAAAGGATCACTTTTATCTCTGAAAGCCCTATGAATTTTTCGAAGATTTTTCCTGTTAAATATATATTATAAAATTGGAATATAATCTGACATATTTTTAAAATATATAATTACCTTTCATTATTTTGTTCGAAAAAGTGAAGATTAATAATAATTCGGGATCACCATTCATTATAATGGCAATTAATATTTCAAGAATATTGAAATGTGATTGAAGTGCAATAAATTGTTAACATAACGATAAGTTTTTTCTTGTCGTTAAAAAATAACGATTTTACGAAAATCGTTATCATCTTGTCGTTATGAACAATTGAATTTTTGCTTACACAATACCACTTTAACGATTATCGTTATTTTAACGATATAACGATTCGATATGTTATAACGATAGCTTACAGAATAGCCCTGTTAATATGTAAATGATACATATAAATATATAAACTACATGAAAAAGTTCTAAGAGTATAGTCCGGGACACGAAATATGAACGGTGGAAAATATGTTACCACAAATCACTGTCTAATATAAGTACTCAATTTAAATCCACTCGAAATACAATTAATTTACTTTCCGCATACCTAATATAACATATAACAGTTGCCCAATAAGTTTTAAAGCTACACAGCCTTTCTTATATTGACAGTTGATCTGTGCAATTGCTGTTCATTTCAGTTCCTGTATTGTTTACACTCTGATCATAAGCGTACACATATGAGTTAGAAGCACAAAGTTACTGCATTATTTATTATTTAACGGCGTCTATGGAATATCACGATATGAGCATTTCTTTCCCTTACCTCAGTTCAAGATTGGTGTCGCGCACTATATGTGTACATACATAATATGCCAAGCCCATGTTGTAGAAAATGTTATAATGCCATAAAATTCCAACGTGATTGAAATATAAAGCCAAAATTGAAAATGGTTTCACGTATAAGAATTAAGAAGTTAGAAAATAGTACAAGTAGGTAATAAATATTGACTAACGTAGACGTATTATTTCGTAAGTGTAAGTATTTAGCACGTATATAATCGAAATGGATAAGAATAATAACACAAAAAAGGTGTATATCGATGGCTTAAGTGCAAAACGTCGTATCCCGAATAATCACATTTATTCAGGACAAACAAAAAACATTCTGGTTTTAAAAGAACTTTCTTTATCAAATATGAATATGTGGAGCTGCGTGAAGTTGTAAATTAATTAATAATAAAATGTAACATTTTCTTCACAAATTATTTATTGACACAAAATGTACATTTCGATGATGATTGCTTGGAAATCGAAATGTACATTTGGTGTAAATAAATAAAAGTTGAAGAAAAGGTTAGATTTTATTATTTATTCACTTTCTGTAAATCAGCATTTCATTATTTTATGATTACAATGAATCGTTTGTAACATTTTTCAAAATCATATTGAATTTAATTTTAACACAATGTCAAACTGTGGCTTACGACGTTTTACATATCAAATAGGGCATTCTGTTAATACGACATTATGTTTTAGAGCGTAAAATGAATTTTTAAGGCGGCTGTGGCTGCTTAACCCAATGCTTCGATTGGCGCCAAAATCGAATTTTTGAATATTTGGTGGGTTAAGACGTTTTGCACTTAAGCCATCGATATATAATTCTTGTTTTCTGTGGAATACTACATATTTTGAAATATTTTTAAACCGAAAATACATAACATAATGTACTTAGATCATCCTGAAATGAAACGCTTAAAATATTTCAGTATTTGCTGATCTTCTGGGCTATCGAATTTAACACGTTTCGGTACTTAACCAACTATCTCTCCATATTATTTGCTCATTATACTTGGAAATTATTGTGTAACAAATGAATTCTGGATATATAAACTTACAAGAAAGTAAATCCTTCTCCCATAAATCTTTCATCATATTTTACTGCGTAGAATAACGTTTGCAGTGTAGTTAAATATAATTTTTTGACATTTTATATTATTATAATATGAAAGAATAATATATTGGCTATACGGTTTGATTATTAATTTTCCTTCATATTCAACAGATATAGAGTTGAAGAATTATAAAGAGATTAACGGCCCGATTCTGTACAAAACTATAACTCTTACGGATCTGTAAATCTGTAAATAATGAACAAAATCGCAACGAAACTAGCCACTCTTATGTATAATTTTATATTAATGATCAAAACTAGATGTGTTTTTGTCAGTTTTTTACAGATTTACAGATCTGTAAGACTTAAAGATTTGTTCAGAATTGCCCTATAACTTTCATAAATCAGCCAACTATACTATAACCATGGAAACTACTGATATATTCAAATAATTCTAATTGACAGATGTCAGTGTCAAGTACAATTTACATAGTGTATATTCGCGTTATAATTTTATTGGATTTATTGAATCTTATCCAAGGAACTTTCGGTATGGAGTTTGTAGAAAATAATATGTTCCTGTTACAATTTTACTGGGATATATAAGAATCTTTCCAAGGTACTTTTGGTATGGGATTTGTATAAAATACATAGAATTCATAAATATAATTGTTATTTGGCCTGAAGTTCTCTACGTGTCACATCAGCTAGAAATTTGTTTAACTACAGAAACGCATGTATTTTCTCACTATTTTTACCTCTCGCCTCGCTAAGAGATTCATGCTAAAAATAGCATATCCAGATTTTATTGAATAAACACGTTTAAGGTCACTAGAATCCGATTTTAATTTTTTTTTACAACGATGTCTATGTGTTTGTGTGTATACCTATGTGTGCGTATGTTATGTTGGGGGGACGGTTTCTCAAATTCTATATAAGACTAAAAACTAATTTAACTACGTATTCCTTTATCTGACATTAATAAGAAGAGCTGAAAAGGTTTTGGTAACAATTGGACAACCGGAAGTAGTAGTTTCTTTAAAAATTTATTTTTCGGTAATTTATGTTATTACAAATATTAAAGAATATAAAATAGATTTAGGGCCGGTTTTTCAATCGCTTGTTAAAGTGTTTGTTAACTACCTAGCAGATTAAATTTATCCATCAGATAAACTCCATGGTAATGAAAATGCGTTTTTCAATACGAATTTATCTATTCGGTAAATAACAGTCGTATTTGGTTGTCAACTTTAAGGTTGGCAATCATTATAATCTGATATTTGCTATGTTCGTAAGGAATCACATGTCATTTTGAACATATTCCCATACATTTCGTTTCGAATGTGATTCACAGTTGCAGTTGTTGACAGTACTGAATCTGTGGTGTTCAAGCAAATTTAAAGTTTGCTTTAGTTTGTAGCAATATGTGGTAAGAATACATGAACTGAAGATTGGAAAAACTATTTTACTACTGACTGTTATATCATTATGGATTTTATTTTATTACATATATGTATCTTTCGGGCTTCAAGCATCAAGCAGTTGTAAATTTGTACTGTGATTTTGCCTACAAATGTACACATATGTTCTGTTTCTTAAAAAATATACTGTCTCATTGGTCATTAATTAGAAAAGGTAGCGAATTTCAGTATTTTATAAGAGCAGATTTGGTTCATGTCTTCTTGGCAATTCTCAGTTTCGAAGTGATCAATACAACATTGCGTTATACACTCTATTTTTAACACTACACAATATATTTTATATAATTTATTAGGATTAAACAATAACTTTGCTGTATATTGACGCAACATTGTTGTTATCAACGTTTTGCTTGTTATTAATTCTTCTCATTCTTGTAATCAAAATGAATTATTATAAAGTGGAAATCATTTTCATTGTATTATGAATTTAATGAAATTTATACATTTTTTAATAAGCCGTAAAAAGTACTCTGCCACATTCGTTGGTATACAAGACATTTTTAGAACAAATGTTTATACCATTGGAAATATCAGTATTCTCTGAATACATAGCAGTATTTTTTTGCTAAATTTGAACCTTTCAAAATATTTATCCTCACTAGAAGTCAACGAGATCTAGTCGACGTCTTTCAATATGCAGTTTTCGATTCACTACCATTATATAACAAACGAAATCTTCCAATTTTTCCTTGTCTTTATTATCAAAAAACACATTTACATACGTCTATTTTATACATATTTCTACAATTTTCTACGAATATTATTTAGCTGTCAATGTCAATATGTCAGAACAGCTGAATTTATCCTACTGGTAAAATTTTATCGGTAGGTCAAAGTGTCTGTTACGTTATCCTCTTGTTTACGTAGGATTTATCCTGTTGGTAACGCTAACATGACATTGAAAAACTGAAATAGGTGTTTACCATGAGGATAAACTTTACAGAGACTTAACAGACACTTGCCAGGACATTGAAAAACCGGTCCTTAGAGATAAAGAATCATAAATATATAACTCCATGGAAACCAGTTGAGAAATTAAAATGTTTGTAATTGACAGATAAATGTCAGTGTCAAAAATATTACTGAAGACATTTTCTGGAAAGTACATTTAATATTTATTTTACTATTAATTAAATATTTAAAATTATAGATACCTACATATATAACATATACGCATTAAAAATACCGTCAATGAATTTGACAAATCTCGAATATTTAGAAGAGTAGGAGGAAACTTATTTATAGAATAAATTAAAAAATATATTAATAATAAAGCAATTAGAATTTTTTGTGTGTACCAGAAATGTTAAATACAATATGTACTTATATATACTCGTATAGCCTAAAATGGAAGTTGCGAGAGGTCTTGTGCTGGCCACAACAGATTTTCGTGTGAAGAAAAATGTCATTTTTAAATGCAATTTTTTTCATTATTAAAGATCGAGTTCAGGAAAAAATAAAAAAAAAACGGCTCTATTATTATTCATTAATTACATCAACCTCTAACGATTAAAGTTCAAAATGAAAAATCGTGCACGAGCTCATACATAAAATGAGTAGATTCTTTTCATTGAGTAATTGTATATACCCATTTATTGTATCGGAAAGATGCTTACAATCTATAATTTCTTCTGAACTCAATAAGATATTGCAATATTTTCTAGTTAATAGCTGTGAGATGTATTAGAAATTAATCAATAAATTATTAAGTGAGTGCTAGCTACTAAGTTGCTGCTCGTATGATGTGTAAAAGTGAATTTATCTGTCGGTTTCTAATCTGCGGTGACATTCTGTCTACTTTCGCTTTTTCTGTGACTGCACGTCTCTCTGTAGATATTTTTCTCGGAATGCAGTTTTTGCCCAAGTACGAGTTGGTGCTATATTCACTATAATATAAAAATTTTGATTAGAAGAATGTAATAAATAAATAATATCCACTGGCCGTAAAATAGGAAATGTAATAATGAGAAATATAATATCTAATCATTTATCGCCTCGGTTTGCATCACTGACTTATTCACATAGATTACAAAATAAGGAAATTTTTTGATTCTTACATAAAATTTCATAAACTTGGACCATAACAGAAATACAAGCTTGCAAAATTAATGGTATATTTTTAATTATATATCACTATGTTTATTATTCACAATAATTCAAGCGAATCAAAATCATTAGTTGCATATATCTTGCAGAAGCTTGACAACTATAGTTAATTTTACATAACAAGATGATTTCGATGTGCCAATATACAGTGCTTGACAGGAATTTACATAAAAAAATTGAAAGTATTCGTATAAAATGCTTTGGTTATGAAGTATCTACTGGTGTTACGGTGTTAGTAGTGTTTTATATAATCCACCACTCTGAAACGATTAAAGATGTCACAAGGCAATTGGAAAATTTGAATTCAGTAAGAAATTCTCTTTCATATCCTTGTATTACACAATTTTTACCGATGTACGGTTCGTGAATTACTAACAACTTAAACTCAAAATTCCTGTAATACTTTAAACATCTACATACCGGCTCTTTTTTAATTTTTTGTCCATTTCGACACGATTAAAATAAAATAATATTACGTATTTAAAACTTGTGGAAGTGGTTGATGACAAAATGAGGAATAAGGCGATTTGTAAATACATATTTAACACGTTGACTGTCCCAATAAGAATTTTTTTCGGGCCCACCACGTCCAACTGCTTTTTTGTAGTATTTTTATTTTTTCTGTATAGAATATCATATTTTACCTAATAAAAATAAAAAAAAAACAAAAATTAACTATTGCTTTGTTCGTGTTCGTATATGACTCATGGGCGTATGAGGAACTTTTACCTTATAATGAAAATTATTAATTTATTGTTCTCTGTATTTTCTATAGTTGTATATTATGTTGTATTATACGAATAATATCTAAATTTCGAAATAACTGTGCCTTGTATACATAAATAATAAATATTTTATGAAATAACTGTGTCTTTTAAGCATTATATGAGAGCCCTAAAAAACTTACACCTCACGTAGTCCTATGAATCACATATGATACAGCCGAGAAAAAGAAGGTCAGTCTGTACTTCCCTTAGACGTACATACACCATACAGTACCGGGAATGCAACGTGCAACACACAAGAACAATTAGTGTACGGATAGGCAAATGAATCATAATTATGTGTTTCAGGGACGTGTATGGAAAACTTGTTATGAATCATGTGACCCCTGTGGTGCACTCTCCACGCCAGCAATGAGTGCCCGTGAGGTGACGCCTGGTAAGCGCCCGCACGGTACAAATATGTCATCATCATTACCGATATCTGCGATAAAGCAGATTGTGGCACACTCAGAAATGGGTAATATGCCGTGATGATATATATTTTTTTTTTATATTGTTATGAATCATATGTGTCTCATAGGACAGTCAACGTGTTAAAATATTAGACAAATTTCATGTAAGTTAGTAACTCGCGAGTCGCTGAGTTGTAAAAGCTATTAGATTAAGTATTAAATACATAATATTGTATATTTCATAAATTATTGTTTGATATATACATATATATTTTAAAGTAACTCTATGACCGTCCATCCTAAGTATAAAATGTACGAATACTTTTTTGTACAAAAAATGGCAAGCTTCAATTTTGCTCACTTAAAAAAATTCGATGCGGAGTACTGCTTTCGAGAAAATGGCCAAAAACTAAAATACGCCGCCATTTTTCCAAATTTGCTTTTGATATATTAAGCAGCGCATTTTTCTGTACAGAATTCCGTTAAAAAAGCTTTTATTGCAATATTTTTGATGTTGGTAGCATTTTTTCAGTAGATTCCTTGGAGTAGTTATTTATTAAACTTGTTAAGTTTTGTTACTTAATTTTGGAGTACCCATATAATCTCATTATAATAAAGTTGATAATGCAAAAAAGTGGTTTTTGTAAGAAATAAGTAAATAGGTTATAATTATTACCGATTTTTGTGCTATTTTTATGGTGACATTTTTATGTTTCAATTCGTTTCTTATAGCTAAAAAATATGTTGTGGCCAGCACAAAACCTTCCGTCAATTCGATGTATTTTGTACAAATCCGATACCAAAAGTTCCTTGAGAAAGATTCTACAGTGAGTATTTCTTAACGTGAAACATTGGGTTTGTCATATCCATGGTTACGACTTGATATTTGATTGACAACAATGTATCTGCCCGCTCCAATTAAAATAAACATAGAGAAAACCACTCGAGAGCACTAAACATATTTCGGGCAGAAGGTGCACAGAGTATTTTTTCTACATCTAAATTTAATTTTTAGAAAACAGGTATAATTATTTAAACAAAATTAACCTCTAATGAAATGAGTTATGATTTGACATTTAATTGACTGCAATATATTTGTCTGCATCGACCTTTAAACTAATAGACACCGTACGAGCAAAACGCTTGTCCCGCTATAACGGTGCAGACACAGTATCTCTATCCTTCAACAGTACGGAAGTTAAGAAAACGTAGCAAAATAAAAAAATTTATTTGTCCCTAACTTGTTATACTTGGTGCATAATCGCTAAGAGTATAGATTTAATTTTTTGTGCATAATTAAATTCATTATATATTTTTAATACAATATATTACATACATATTATATTATAGGGGACAAGTAATAATTTATAAGAACTTACATATGAAATGACACAGCTGAACCGCGTACGTACTGCTGACTGCACGAAATACACCGTTTCCCCATTATTTTGTCGCATACACACCTCACAACACATATACGTATTGACAGAAATAATTGTAAATGTTCTCCAAAAAAGTAAATAATACACAGTCACGAAACGTCAAATGTAGATTTTGACAACTATTTAGTGATAGAGAGCGATGTATAGAGGTTTACATGTGGCTGAAAAAGATGAACAATGAGTACGAACGCATGCGCAGTATACTTTAACTGAGAACTTCCGTACTGTTGAAAGAATATATATTTCTATCCTTTTATGTTGCAGCATTATTCTAACAATAAAAAAATAGGAGACACCTGGTCCATTAGTTTAAAGGTCGATGTTTGTCTGTCTCATTTAAAATGACACATGGGGAATGAATTTGACAGAAGTATTATATTTAAATATTGTAAGAAATTTAGCCGAGTCAGAAAACCACTCGGGCACAAGATGCACACTATATTTATTCTACAACTAATTTTAATTTAGAATGCAAGTATAATATATGACAAACCCAATGTTTCACGTTAAAAAATACTCACGGTATATATCCTGTAAAATTGTAACACACTATTTTTTACAAATTCCATATCGCAAGTTCCGTTGAAAGATTCTATAAATCCAATAAAATTATAACACGAACGTACTTTATGTAAATTGTAATTCACACTTCCTCATTCCTATCCAACGCATCTTCTTCATACAGTTCTTCCGCTCTTCCTCTCTCAAATCTTCTGCTACACGGTCCTTCCATCTTCTCTTTGGCCTTCCTCGTACTCCCGACACTGCAAGTCACTTGCGAGGGACACTCTGTCACTTATATTACTTTCTGATCCTATACTTTCCACTTTGGTGTTGCACTTGACATTGTCAATTAGAATTTTTTGAATATATCTACTGTTTCCATAATTTTAGCAAAGCTGACTGATTTTTGAAAATAATTCTCTCATCTGTCTGTAACTCTATATCTATTGAATATGAAGGAAAATGTATAATCAAACCGTATAGAGAATAAGATTTTTTTCATTTTGATAATCACAAAATCTTATCTTACCTAAAGGTGACGGAAGGTAAAAACAAAATATAAGAAATATAAACATAAATAAAATTTTCATTTTATCCGTACATATCTTTCTAGAACAATTTATATTGAATTTGAGTAATTTGACGTCTTTATTTTAGTTTGGATTTATATGTAAGAGAAAACAAGTTTTGAAAATGAAAAATAATTTAGATATCTAGGTATGTGAAAAAAAGAACAATTGCTGATGTCATGGGTTGCTTTGATGCATAATTAAATTACACCACGTGGGAAGATGTCAAAAGATTTTGTTACAGAAATTGATTGCTTCCATATTAAAACTATATAAATTATAAAACTGTCTCATAAATTTATCGATTGATATCACCTATGACTCATAATTATAAGTCATTTTATATTAATAACAGCTGAAATATTCTGTGAGAATACAATCAAATTTTTCTATGACAGTAAAAGTACTTCCTCTCGATTTCATCTTGAACGGAAATCGAAAATTAATTGAAAAGAATAAGAATTTTTGAATGCATTTTCACTCTGTATAAGATCCCATTGAAAAGAAAGTAATGCATTTAAATACAGAATACATTCACTTGTTAACAAAAAACAATCATCATATACTGGAGATGGAAAAAACGTACACTTCATTTTACTTTACTCTAAGTAGTAATTAATTTTAGTTTAACAAAAAGATTTGCGGATAAGAACTGAGTGCAGAAAATTGTTATAATTAAAAAGAAAAAGTGAATTAACAAGATTTACTTGTTTTAGAGAAACGGGAATTAATGTTTATATATGTATATAAATAAAATCTAAATTTTAAGACACATATTTAAATTTTTTTTTTGTGGAAATTCTACTTTTTCTGTATTCCAAGTTTATTGGAGGCATTATTTTTTGAATGAAATAGCTTTGTTTGTACGTTTTAATTTGTCAAAATCAACCTTTTTTGTCACGCTAGAATGATTGACAATAAGGAAATCAGGTAGGCCGTGAAAACAAAATTTGCAACATCATTTTAAACACTTACAGCCCGATTCTCAAAAAAGTTTGTTATTCCTCATTTTTGGATTAGTGAATTCTACTCTCTTTTGGTATTTTAAATTTAACATTCAAAATATTATCAAAAAATGTAGATACTAGAATATATTAGACTATATTTTAAGCTATAAACTTTGAAAATTAGAGTAGAATTCGATAATCAAAAAATAAGGATTAGATTAAACTTTTTCGAGAATCGAGCTGGTACTTATCTGTCATTTGAAATGTTGCGAACTTAAGGTAGTTACTATAGTTAATAAGAATTTGCAAATTTAGCGTGTTTAAAAATTTAAAGCACTCGTTGCTCGGCAACCCATGACAAATGAAACCTTGTTACTAAACAACCGTTTTCCAAACTTAAAACTAACAACTAAACATCAATTTTACGCACTATCGTAGATATAATAGAATATTACATTGCGAGAGTTGTAATAAACTTTTTACGCGCGAATGGAAGAATTACTCACGAACCATCAGGCGAGTGTGTAATCCGTGAGCACGTAATTGCTTTACAACTCGAGCGGTGTACTATACATTTTCTTCGACCATAATTTTACTGAAATTTATGAAATAGGGGTTTCCAGCTCAATCGAATTAAAGGAAAATAGTAAAAAAATACGAATTATATGCTGAATAACGAATATTAATAAAAAAATGATATGGTATAATTGAGATATTTCGGAAATAAGGGGTTTTTTGTTATAGCGTTTCGACACTAATATGAAATCCATATATAATATTTTGATTGGCGAACGAAAGACCGCCTATACATGCATAACAAATAGAGTGTTAGGAGGTGGGGGTTACTACCAATGGAAGTTAAGAAATTCAAATTCGAAAGGAGGGGCTAACATTCCTGTACTGCAGTTTTCAAACAGTTTTTATTTTAACATAAATTTCTTGCATTAAACTTAATAATTTAAATACACCTGTATAATTATAAAGTATGTAGACTTATACAGTGTTATAATATTCATTTATTTTATGTAAATATAACTTAAAATAGCATATATTTCAAGAACATTTAGGTCCATGATGAAAACAGTTTGATAAAACAACACATAAGCGTGACGTCACGTCATTTTTTTCAAAATTCGGGAGACCATAACTCGCTTATTAATAGGAAATTTTTCGCCGAATTTTCATCAATAGTCTTAGTTTTCCTAATATTTTCAGATGAAATTATATAATAAAATGGTGGAATCCCCCATTGTATTTGATTTTATTTTTACACAAAGAGGTTATGTCCACATTATGACAGTTAATTGTCTGTTAAATGCTAAATTAATTCTTTTGCTGATAATGTTGCCAACATGATTCTAGGAATAAATGAAAATTCCCCTACTAACTGTTATGTAACACTCTGCTTAATAAGGCATTTACTTGTTTGACAGATAGTGCGTAAAAGGTAATTTACTGATATGGGAGTAGAAAAAAATTTAAAGTATCGTTGAAAGTGAAAATATTAAATTAAAGGTCATTTTCAAATAATAATTTAAAATTTGACAGCTTTAAGGCTGAAATTAAATTGATGGTTTTTCGTTTAACAATTTTAGCAGTTTTTAAGAACAGAAAGTAATATGATAACTTGGACAGATTTTAAGTTTCCCAGAAATTAGTTTGAAAGTATTCCATAATAATCCAAAAAATTACTGTGTATCGCCTTTTCTGTTTTATGTCTAACAATTGTCATTTCAACATGTAATTTTATTGTAGATAATCTTATGAATGTAGAAAACTTTTGGCGTTCCAACGCTTCCGAAACGTCCCAAAAATATAATGATTTTATAAAAATTTATGTTGTCAATTTTTTTCCCCACCTCGAGAAGGCGGTACACAGTAAATTTTTGGAATATTGTTACTACGAGGTACTGAAACTACAAAATTATTCCATAATAATGGTTGGGAGCTTTTAAGATGATATTATTGTTGAGATGAACTACTTTGAACATGTATATGTATTTAAAACAAAATTCTCAAAAATATTAACCATGTGTCTTGTACTCAATAATTCTGGCGTATAACCCTTGAAATTTGTTCTTATACAAATAAATCTTTATATTGCACTAAACATCTTAATATTGTTTGCAATAAATTATTAGTAATATTTTCTTCAAGTAGGTTACACGGAATTTAAATATATTATTATTAATATTTATGAATTTGTTTTTAGGCATATCTTTAGCGATAATATATTTTAGATTAGACGGCAGTTATTTATTGACATATCTATCAAAACTATTTAGATATGAAAAGGAACTATCAAAACGTTTATGACGATTTTTTAGATTATATTTAAGATCAAAGATTGATAACTTTTGTAAAGTGTGGCTTATGTTTAGATAGTACATCTTTGCGACTGGGTGAGTTTTTACTTTGTAGTTTGCCGTGTGAAAAGTAGTCTGGTTAATGAACATGAAACGTTAGTCGTTGCAAGAATGCCTGTTGGCTCTCCGTTCCTCGTTCTTGTTCCCAGAGATTCAAATACATTAGAAAGTTAGATCGTAATCCAACACTTTACACTTACAGGTTACAGGACTATAATGCACACAATCGAAACAAAAAATATAACAAATCTTCAAAGAAAATCTAATGTGACCAACACATTACATTTCGTAATTTCAAGTGACACTAGAGACAAGAGAGTTTTTGTGTAGGGTTTTTTTCCGAAACTCGCATAGATGTTAACTCCTAGGCTGCTTAGCAATATCGTATTTGTGTCTTGTACGTGAAATTTATAATTCCCAGTTGCACCAACAGTGCTTAAATTTTAAACGACCCTTAAACAAAATAATGTATACCGAAATTTTGACGGAAATGCATAATAATTCATTTGACAGTTCATTTCGATAAAACATTGTCAATTTTTAGGAACGTTTAAAATTTGAGTTACATTGGTGCAACCGGCTCCGGCCACACGAGATTTTGAGTAGAACACGAGAATAAAGAATATTTGCATAGCGTTTTCTCGAAAGTTTTATACGTTAATGACTTGGTTGTTTAGCAATATTGTACTTGTGATTTGTCGAAAATAGCGTTGGTTTACATAGAAAAATAATTTCTATCAACTAATTGGTCTATTTGCATACCTAATTTCCAATACTGAATAAATTGTTAGCTGTCAACTGGCAGTTGTTAAATAAAAACGACAGAAATAAAGCACACATACATTTTTCCAGATAAAACATATAGTAAAGTAATGTAATATTAACAAAGTTAGGATTGTTTGGATTCACGAATTTAAATAATTTTTGAATGCAAGTAGTGCCATCTGCTGAAAATTAAACGCTGTATAGACGTCAATTATAAACAAAGCGAAACAGTTTTTTTTGATTTCTTGAAAAAGCAGAAACTACACAATTAATAAAACTTGATATATTTTTTATATTTATTAAATACCTATATATATATATACACGGAAAAAAATTGTGCTGAAAAATTTACTACAATGTTGTATTAACTTTTTTGTTAAATTTATTACCACAATTTTACAGAAAAAATAATTATTTATATTAAATTTAACTATTTTACTTTTTATATATTACCAAAAAATTGTAGCACCAACAATGTAGTAAAATTTAATAAAAAGGTATTATTAATTACATTTATTTTAGTAAAATTTAAAACAATTGAAACTAAAATTTTCAATTACAAAAATGGTTAAAATTGTTCACATTTTTTGTAAAATCTTCTAAAATAAAATTAATAAATTAAATTACTGTAGTACAAATTGCTACAAGTGAAGAACATTATATTCTACTAAATACTAAATTTTACCACAATTTGTAGAACTTTTTACCATAACCATAAGATACGTTTTGCCGCCTTGCGCACTGCGCAGTGACAACACGCGTCATGTATCACGTAGGTACTCATGTTTGTCGAATGCCGTATGGCATATTTGTATATTCTGCTGTTCATGTTACAACAATTTCGTGAAGGTTTATTTCATAGTCAGTGTAATAAATGTAAAGTACAGTAAAATGGAACCACTAGTGAGATATATTATTGAAGAATAAGAAATTTCGTGAAGGTTTTTTTTCATAGTCAGTGTAATAATTGTATACAGTAAAAAAGACCAGTGTGAAATATAATTGACGAATAAGATATTGTGTATATACAATAATTTGTATTAATGTTTTGTATTAATAAAATTTATTATATAAATGTAGAACATTTTTACTTAAATATTACTACAAATAATATTAAATACTGAAAGAAAAGTATAAAAATTGCTACAGCAGAATAAGATTATCTACTACATATATATGGAAATTATAAAATTTTTGTAGTAGTTATATTTATAAAAATATTAAATTTTAATATCAGATATAAAAATTTATAAAATATAATGTATCATTACTTACTACAATATTTTAGAACTTAATACTACAATAATAATTACATTTTAATTTTAATGCAATATTAACTACTACAAAAAAATTAATACAATAATTTTCAAATTTTTACTACAATAAATAGCTATCCCTATTTGTACCACAAATTGTAGTTAAGGATTTTACAATTGTTATAAAAATACCTACATTTTTTTTTCTGTGTACTTAGTTTCAAAATAATCTTTTATTTATAAAGATTGTACAATGTACATTTCCAGATTTTATCTCATCTTCAGGCACAAAATTAATGATATAAATATAAACAAATAACAAAAGCATGAAACAATTTACAAATTAAAACATAACAAAATTGAAAATTTATTAAAATGTTACTAAAATTTTGAAAAAATATTAGGATCTAATAGTGGAGAATTGTTTATATCCAAAATTTCATTCATTAGATTTTCTTTGTTATGTAATGATTTTTTTATTTCGACAGCTTCTAAACAATTTAGTTTGTTACATTTATTTTCTATATGGCGTATTTTAAATTTTGAATTGAACAAAAATGTTCATTGTTAAATAAATGTTTTGCCAAATTTGAATTTTCGATTTTATCATATTTAAATGTTCATTGAATCTTTAACTTGAAATTTTGCCCTGTTTGAGCAATATATTTATAGTGACAATTGTTACAAGTACAATTTCGTAAACACCCGATATTTCTAATTTGTCAAAATTTTCAATTTTATTATTAACAAAAATAGATTTCAAATTATTTTTTACATAATAAGCTGGATAAATGTTATTTAATTTTCATATTTTTCCAATTTTTAAAATTTCTATGCCTTCTTTGTCTTATAAACTACTCTTTTATTATAAAAATCGCGCTAGATCAATAAATAAAGTTTTTATAATTCCTACACTTGAAGTAGTAATAACATGTTACATTTATAAGTTAGGTACCCACGTAATATTTTCCAATATAGCTAACAATAAGTTCAATATTACATGAAAACCTATTGAAATATGTATGTATGTATCGCAATTTATAATACAAAATCCATTTCGCATATATTTATAATTGTGTGGTTATGCATTATGAACCATAAAAAAATAAATTGTTATATTGCAAAATAGCTGATTATGTACGTAATTGTTTATTGTGTATAGAACTGCTTTCAATAGAGAATAATAATGTATTCACAAACATTGATTAGAAAATAAAATGTATTTAGATTTTACAATACATGAGTTATTGATTTCAGAAGTTAAATAAAACATAAAACAAGAATACGATCAGTATCTATAGTATATTTTAACTCATTCATTAAGCACAATGCGTTATTATTTAACGAGCAGAAAAACTCTGAATATAATGCTGCACCGTAATCAGCATTTTAATATAGATTTTCTAATTTATATTTGCGTTGTCATTCAAATTCTTTGTATGGCTGTAGAACAACAGTTTAATAGTATTGCTCGAGGATTTGCTATAGCTATATTCTCTTTGATCAAAATCTCAGTTCGTCTCAGCTTACTTCAGATATACACTCTAAATTGTTGATTTTTTTGTCCTAACTGAACTAAGTGGTACTAAGTTGTATATTCCTCCTTGATGCTACATCGCCAACCAAATAAGCTCAAAATGATCCAAGCCATTCTATTCACTATTCTATAGAAAGGGTAATAATAATCTATACAGCTGGTTATGATTTACGTCAAAATATTTTTACAATTTATATTTTATAAAATATTATAACGAATGCGAATGTCGGGAAGTCAAATCTTATGTGGTGTAATAAGTCTCACGAAAATAAAATACCGATTGAAGTACATATCCATAAAATTTTACAAATTTAGCGAAGAAGGCATAAGGAATAAATACAACATATGTCTGCTGTTAATATGAAAACTCATTTAGGTTTACGTTTACATATTTTCTTACTATAAAGATATCGGATGATTGAAATTGAAACAATGAATTATATAAATTTGTTTTATAACTTATTTTAATATTGAACAAGGTACAAGGCAAGTTCCTGAAAAAATTTAAAATCTGTACGTTAAAATAGCAAATAATCTTAAAATTGTACAATACAAAAAATGAAATAGAACATATTTTATTTATAATATAATACATCTGTTCATTATAGATTTTGTGAATGTAATATTATTGAACGGGTGGAAATCCATATGGTCAGTATTTTTCGTATATTTTCCTTTTTCAGCCACTACCACTACTTCCATTTAGAGCTTCGTTTTTAGGATATTCGCCATCTAATATAACAGAAAGATATGCTCACATCGTTCAGCTGCTTTAACTCGCAATTTCCGTTTGTGGTGCTTGATGCATATTGTAATATCAAACTAATTTTATAGAATATAATTTAAAAATAAATATAATAGAATGGTTTACACATATCACACTTCACATATAGTGCGGTGTTGTCATTGCAGTGTCGGACTGTTTATATAACATAACCTATAAAATAAATAATACTTTAATTCTCATAATTTTTCGATTTCAAATAAATTTTAATATGCACCTCGGCAATGAAGCTTCTTTTAATCACTCGGCCGTATGGGCCTTGGTGAATAAATTCCACATTCACATTCGTGATAAAAAATAGAACTCTAGTGCCTTGATAAGTAAATAACAATTTTTTGTCACAGTAGCTTGGCTGATATTTTGACGTTTTTTTTTTCTATTTTCAATTAAACACATCTTATACAGCACTTTAAATAATTTCTGCATTCATTTCTATATATTTACTACCATGTATAACATTCACATACAATATATAATAAGCTAAAACCCTAAATAAACATATCAATTTTATGTCTTATTGTCAAAATTGATACTTATTAAGAATGTCAAAGTAGTTGCTAGAGGCGCTAATATCCACACCGCATGTCTGTGTACTAGTATTATAAAGATATTGCATGACATTGTCAGAAATGTTAGAATACGATAGACTTTAATCTGTATTTTAATGCACACTGTATGATTCGGCGCATTTTTATTTGCATTAGGTATGAGTATATTCATATATAGTTCCGCAACTATTTTGTTAAGCACAGGAGCGAAAGTATTACGCATTATTGATTTATCCTAGTTCAAATGGACCACGAAAATGTAATCAGCAATTCTAATATTATGGTAAACAGCCGGTCAACTCATCGAATGTGACCAAATGCATGCTATTTTGAATTTTTTCTGGCTAACATAAGATTCCTCAGTCCTGTTCACCTGATACCTGATATTAATACGAGTATGCAAAGTCTTAGCTCTTTAATATGCTCGGCTACTGCACCTATTTTGTGATTATAACGTTCAATTAAAATTTAATGTATCTCTTGCCAAACGGCTTTAAAGTAGTAGTAAATAGTAAAATAAAATTCAAGAGCTACTCTAGGTTCAGAATGGTTAAATTATAAGGTATAAACGTATCAACTGTATTTCTTAATGTAATTTTTAAAATAGTGCTTGTTTCCGTAGTAGTACATAATTTTATATACAACTCAAGTAAGAAAAAAAATGTCACTATTCAGATTATTTTTTGTTCGAAATAACCCATAAAAACTACATAAATTACAACTTGTCATATATTCTTCAGTACTTACTAAATTCTTTTTATTCATAAATACATTTTCTGCAATACAAATGTTTGGTCTGACTGATCGGAGTGAGTTTACGATCGTATCAGATTAACCCAATTGACGTTATAACGCTTCAGATTACATTGGATCAATCCGATCGACTTTCCGAAAACGCCTAATGTAAATAAAACCAGATATGTCACCATCAGTATCAGTAAGTCAAAACTTTGGAAATAAAATATATCGCGTATTTATAATTAGATTTTTTTCTTTAAAAAAATGAAGGTGATGCTTCTGCTTTAGAGTCACAATAATATTCCTTTTTCATTAATTAATGGTAGATTAATGACAAAAGTTTGAAATTAGAAAACTTGTTAGCATTACCGCTGTATGCTGTGTTACCGAAACATCAAGTTTTATAATTTCTTATATAAATGGTTACTACCATAAACACAGTACCACTAGTATTTGATGTGAACATGAATTAAGAGTATGATTTTGTCCCGAGGTCTTGTTGCATTAATATTTCAGTTTGAACCTTGCTATCAACCAGTGTTCTGTATAACATTTAAATACATCAGCCAAATTTCATTGAACCTTCTACTTGTATAAATTACTGGCAAATCCTTTGGCGAATTTATTCTAGTGGAAGAAGTATCTAGTTGTTTATGGGTCTACAGGATGTCCACACCTTTTCTGTCTGTCAATTTGACTCCCGTGGAATTTTAATACGAACTATTGCCCTGATCTGTCATAGCACGCGACATTGAAGGATTATTCATAGCTGAGTTATTGATGACGTAGTCTAGAACTCTAGAACACCTTGAACTCAGATGAGTCAGGGAGAAATGCTGCCCTTTCAAATTCTAACACATAATAAAAGAAAGTATTTTAATTGAAGACTAAGATGAGATGGTAAATATTTTAATAGCGAGAGAATGCTCGTTCAAATAAAACAACGACTTCTGAAGTATGAAACTCAATTTGTTTATTAGTGCACTCTCGCTCGATAACTACATACGTCCATGAAGTGAAGTTTGGTGAATGTCCTTCACATAACTTATTGAATTATACTTACATTTATATACGTTTCTTGATATCATTCATTCATAAGTTACTGCTACAATAAAAATTTTGAATTATAAGGAGTAATCTTCTTCTTCTTCTTCATAGATCCTTTATACCTTAATATTCGTCCCTCCCATATGTCGGAACGATTTATCACACTACTAACTTATTCTTTACCAGGACCGGCTTCATAAGGAGTAATCAAGATTCAAAATACATACAATCTGTTCACTTATCACTGGTTTGATTTTAATTCACAGATCAGTAAAGTTTTGCATAATATCGCTTGCCAATCAGAAAATTGATTCCTATTAATGTTTACCATTACTCTGTCCTGGAACGGAACAATATGGCTATAGTCAGAAATATTGACTGTTGCTTTATATTTTATAATATGGGATACAAAACAGGCCATAATTTGCGCCGCTCGTTTAGAATGAAGGCATGCATCACCTGGTACTTACTTCTAGCTGTTCTGAGTGTTCTGTTTAGTAAAATAATCTTACTATTGCTTGAACATAAATGCTATTTTTGTTTGAAATTCTCATAAGAAATTATTTCAAACAAAAATAGCATTTATGTTAAAAGAACAGTAAAATTATTTTTTGCCCTCCTGAAGTGTAATGGGAACTTTACAATTGTATACACAGCAAGTCTAACCTACATTTTACGCTTACTGTGTTGTAACTTGTCTAACTATGCGGTGAAATAATCAAAATACAGTGGACGTTTATGGGCATTTAGAAAAGAAATCATCTTTACTATAATAAAGTTCATGTAAAAAAGTACTATCTACGTAAGTTATTTTTTTACTTTAACATTTCCTATATTTAAAACTAATTTATATAAACCAAAATCACGGCAGCGACATCTGTCATTATTGTAAAAATTCGCCGTTACCGACATAGTCACCGATCGATATACCTGTCAAATACGCGAGGCGAACATTGCTGAAATGTCAAATAAACGACACCTACCTATTATTTATTACGAAGAAAACATGAGCAAATAAATATATTATTATCAGTCATAAACAACGTCTATTATTACAAATAAATTTTCGCTAGAAGAAGTACTCTAATGAAGGTAAGTAAAATCAAATTTGGAAATTGACAACCCCAGTATTTTAAACTAACCCTTTTCAGAAGTACAACCTATCTCATTAAAAAAAAGTGATTTTCATTATCGTCGGACAAAAAATTTGATACAATTCTCGTGCGTGAAGTTTTTTACAGCGCTCCAGCTAATAAGGCACTCGCCTTAAGGGCTCGTGCCATAAACAGAGCTGTCGCGCTGTAAAATACAACTTACACGCACTCGAATGTAAAATTATTATTATATTTTACTATACAGAGCATATCGTCGGATTTCTGGTAAAAAGACTTAACCGCCAAAAAATGATAAAATGAGTTATGCACATAAACGGATACGTCTCTTCACGACGCATGCTCTAAACACAATATCTGAGCGCCAAAAAATTTATGTTAGAAGGTAATCCATTCTAAAGTTTCGTAAACGCCATCTGACACTATTTGATGCGCACAGAAATTTTATACGAAATGTCTTAAACGCCATTCTGTGTTAATGTAATGGGAGATGTTAACGAGTTGTGTTCCACAAAAGTTAATTTATTTTGATATTATTTATTAATCTGGTGTTCACAACTATATAAATATAAAAATTTAGGTATTAAGCTATATTGAACAAAAAAAAAAACATTTTTATTAAATATTTCATGATATAATGCTTCAAAATGTTGCGAAAGTATGTTGAAAAATGTATAAAATATTAATCTCATCGATATAACACAATATCTTGTTAAATAAATCAATATTGTAAATAAAAACAAGTTTTTCCTGTTTATCTCAAAACTAGTCAAATGGCGGTTAAGTCTTTTTACCAGAAATCCGACGATATCTTCATTCCAACAGAGCGGCGCAAATAATGACTAGTTGGCATCAAATGTTTATAATGCAAGCAGTGAGCGATATGCCGCTTTGTCATAATTACGATATTTATAGTTTTATTGCAGAATCCAACAGAGTTAATTTTTCTGTCTACAGTGTGTCTCATTTAGAAGTGCCACCATTGGGATCTCGAGAACTATAAGAGATACAATGTCGGTTAAATGGAACTTTTTGTGCGCCTTTGGGAGGACATCTCAGATGTGCTTTTGTTTTTCCAAAAATTCTCATAGGGCACTAGATAATGACGAAAAACTGATTATGGTTGATTTTTTTCTTTTTCAAATAACTTCTAAACTATTGGTAATTGAGAAAAACGTTTCAAATATAAAAGATAGATATTTTTATTAAGTAACCAGTGGCGTACGAAACAAATTTTTATATCCGTAAATTTTCGAGATATAATACAAACTTATATTTTTTTAAATGGAACCCATATCTGATTTTAGTCTCAAAAAATTAACTATTTTTTTCTCTTTTCAATTTTGTAAGAGTTATTATGTTTTATATTTGTTTTGCCTTCAAAATTATTATTTTTTTCCTTATTTTGTATTAAATTTACAATTATTTTGAAAATATTGGTAGATTTCTATTTAGAAATACTCTTTGTATTTAAATAATTTATTTCGTTAGAAAAATTTGCTCAAAACTCGTATCAAATTAATTTTTATAATATTTTGTATCAGGTCGCCCTTGGCACATTATAGTGTAATTTGTAATTATGAGTCTAGAATAAAAATATTAAGTAATAAAGGCATAAAATAAATTATATCGATCAAATACAATATAATTAATAAAAATAATATTTTTTTTTTGAGAAATAATAAGAAAATTCACAAAAATAAAGAAAAAAATAAAATTTTAGGAGCAAAACAAATATAAAACATAATAACCCTTACATCATTGAAAAGAGAAAAAAATAATTATTTTTTTGAGACTAAAATAAGATATTGGTTCCATTTAAAAAAATATAAGTTTGTGTTATATCTCGAAAATTTACGGATATAAAAAATTATTTCGTACGCCACTGGTTAGTTAATAAAAATATCTATCTTTTATATTTGACACTTTTTTCTCAATTATTAATAGTTTAGAAGTTATTTGAAAAAGAAAAAATCAACAATATTCAGTTTTTCGTCATTATCTAGTGCCCTGTGAGAATTTTTGGAAAAACAAAAGCACATGACCTCCCAAACGCGCACAAAAAGTTCCATTTAACCGTCATCGTATCTCTTATAGTTCTCAAGATCCCAATGGTGGCACTTCTAAATGGGACACACTGTATACAATCATATTAATCTTTGAAACATTCTGACATGCACCAAAAAGTTAAAAAGCTAAATTATTTTAACAATAATTTAAAAAATGTTAAATTATTTTAACAATAATTTAAAAAATGTTTATTCAAATTTAACAAAAAAAAAAAAAAAACATTAGGTATTTTATTACATACATTATGTACTCGTATGTATAAAATATCACGCTATAACGATTTGTAACATGCATCCCAATATCATTGATACTAAAGGAAATTATCAAGTTAGGTTTGGTTTGGGGAATTGTTGTCGGGACTTAACGACGAAAATATAAATAAACATTCATTCATGTTTTGACTTACAATGAGTAAAAATTTAGTGCGAATTCGAATTCAATAAATTATCGTTATTTATATTATTTATACAATTTATTTAATCAAGTATTTTTACAACTTTTAACGTCCCCAGTCGTTACAGTAGTGGTAGCACGCACTTTAGAATTCTATCATAGAAAGCAGGCGAATACGATTATACTTTTACGAATCTTAGTAGCACGCACTTTAGAATTCTATATTCGCTTTTTGATTCGGAAATTATTGGATTTTATACTATTAAAATAAAAAATATTATGACAGTTGTATATAATAAATGTATAAATTATATATAAATTGGCTTTGAATAGAACTGTGGCAAAATAATGACGTTACATTGACACTTTCGCCTCAAGTCGAACGCTTGCAAGCGAATATTTTGAGACACGCATGCTATCAAATTTTCGCTTCGATGCGAAAAGCGAAAACAAATGCCTCTTTTGATAGAATTCTAAAGTGCGTGCTACCACCACAGGTTCATCTTCTATTTCAGTGACTATATCATTCATAACCCAATAAGAATACGTGATTTTCCTTAGTTATTACGTATTACAGCGGTTATTATTGCGTAACCATGATGAACGAAAGAACGAATATACAAAGGTTCGTATATTCGTTCACCATGGTTACTTATAGGTGCGTTTTGTTATCTTGTTTTAGGTACTATGAACTGTCAAAGTCATTTTAAAATCTATGTACGATGCGTATAAGTACACGGTAAAAAATTACATTGATATTCCGGACAAAATTTAGTTAGCTGTATTTTTTTTGTTATTTCAACAATATTTTTTTGCCGTGTATATCAAAAACTTTGTATTTTGAGTTTCCAAAAATAAACCATTTTTGTTGTGTATAAAAAGTATTATTTGCTGTAAAATGTTAGTCATGGTAGCAATTAATATTAGTAGTATTAAGCAGTCATTTTGTTACTTTGTTCAGATTACAAAATCATTTTGTAACAATTAAAAATATTTAATCTGTTACTGGGACAAATTTTATTATTTTTTTTCCTGTGACATTATATTTTGTAAAGATTACAAATTCTTCTTCCCGCCATATACTTTGTACAGGTAACTAAAACTTTTGTGTAGACAGGGTATTCCCCTGTTATACAACATAATTCACTGTTCGTGTTATACTATATTATACGTCGTGCCGCAATTGCTTGCGCTGTTAAGTTTTGCCTGTCGAAAATTGTGTTTTAAAAGTGCTTGTTTCTTGTGCCCGTCAATATAAATGGATGATTTTGTAAAAGATATTTTAAAACCATGGCAATTAGAGTGTCTTATTGAGAAATTTGAAGGTATATATCGATTACTGATAAATCTATATAATTTAAGTGACTATGGTTTCATAAGTTATTTTTTGATATAATATTTGTTACATGTATATAGATTATAATTATAAACAAATAAAATTAATATAATACACATGTATTTAATTTTTACCTTGCTACCTCATTAGTGCATTTGTATATCTATCAAAATTAATTAGTTTCCAAAATAAATCCATAGTTATTAATGGTAACTTATTTTATTTGTTCGCATAACAAATTTATATTTCTTAATAGTAACTTAATTTATTTGTTCGTATAACAAATTTATACTTCTTAATGGTAACTTATTTTATTTGTTCGCATAACAAATATCTTTTGTTATATATAATAAAACTGTATTTGATGCCACAACAATTTTTTACCAGCAAATTTACCTAGATAACTGTAACAAATATATTTGCTGGTCCTATATTGACAAAAAAAATTTGCTGCTGGACTCATTTTTGGTAATCACAACAAAGTTTTTATTTACCGTATACGATCTTTTTCCTTCTAGTACATAAATAAATCCGTAGTTTGAATTTGAAAAGAAAAATCATGGTTTGTGTGTTTTATGTAGACATCTGAAATGACACTGATATCTTCGAGTGCACCGAAACGAATAATTGAACTCACCTCGTGTTTACTGTTTACTATTTAACACCTTTTCTAATTTCTGTTTTATTCATGATATAGTCTACCTGCATACAACTCGACAATCGAAAATTCTTGAAATACTCGACGTATTACCTACAGGAAATACGTTTCGTATAATCGAGAATTTTCAATCGTCTTGTATAATATATAACAATTTTATTTATAAAGCAGCATTGCAGTTTATTTTTCTGTTCCATAAGAAATATGTACTACCTACTGCAGTCTGTAATTTTCATTGTCCATTATTCTTGTTTATCAAACAATAAACGTAAGCTACAATTGCTAATTGCAAGGCGTATTCAAATAGAATTTTTATATTATGAATAGCATTATATTTATTGATGAAATAAACTTTTATCGCTGCAATAAACTATTCTTGTTGACGTATGCACCTATTTTTATTTGCAGTGAACGTAGCTTAATTGCTTGACAGGATATTGTAATCAACTTGAAATTATCGTTTCTAAAGAGAGAAATAATACGCAAGGACAACATTTTTTTGTTTGATTTCCGTTTTTCGAGGTTAACTAAAATATTTTGGGTATTTGCAAATGTGTTTGTGTTTCGGCTCCGTGTTCTTGTAGTTATAATGTAACAGTTTATGAGAAATTTACGCTTCAAATAATGAATTAAATATTTAGTTAACATATTTACACATTCATAAATCTTACATGGTGGTTATTACATCAAAAACTGTAAAGTAAGATATTTATAGCTAGTTTAGTAAAGAAAACAGTAACAATTAACATATGCTTATAAGATTTTTTATTCTTTCAATACTTGTAGTATTAAAATTAAAGATACGTTAAAAATGGTGAAGACCTACTGATCCAGTAGCCGATTTTATTGTCTACTGATCCATTTCTATCAGTTACTCTCAATAGGTAGGTATGGTTTATTCACAGCGGGGGTCATGTAAGTACAATATTTGCTTTTAAGTATTTTTTACGGATCAAGATATATGAAATAAATAATAATGATTAAGAATATAACAATTTTATTTACGCTAATCCTTTAATTTGATAGTTAATTGGAATTTATTACATTAACGTGTGAATTGACTTTTTACCTTCCGTCACCTTTAGGTAAGGAAGGAATTGTCTTGTGTCAAAAAATTCGGTGGTGAGTTTTTAATGAATAAGCACGTTTTAGGCTCCCTACAAAACGAATTTACTATTTTTAAGATGATGTCTGTATGTGTGTGTCCGTGTGTGATAAATTTTTCTCCGACGATAACTCCAATACTATAATTCTAAAAATTATAATTCTTTCGTATTCCTCTTCTGTACATCCATATGAAGAGTTGATTAGATTTTGGTTATAATTGATCCACCGGACGTACCCTTATTTGAAGTTTTTAACAGTTTTTCAAAAACGCAGTTAAATATTATTTTTTGACATTTTGTTATTATATTTATTAAAGAAAATACTCTTCTCTATATGGTTTGATTATTCATTTTCCTTCATATTTTATAGCTGTAGAGTTAAAGCATTATAAAAAAATTAATTTTCAAAAATTAGTCAGTGTCATAGTGGTCCTCTCAAGTGAAATGCAGTGAAAGGCTAAAGAGAAGATGGAAGTACTGTGTCGCAGAAGACTTGACAAAGGAAGGACTGTGTGAAGAAGATGCGTTGGAAAGGAATGAGTGGAAGAGAAGAGGAAACAGCGACCCCTAATAAAATAGGGGAAAGCTGAAGCAGAAAGTAAAATGTGTCAAGTGCATTTTACTTAGTGTATGTTTATGTCATAATTTTATTGGATTTATAGAACCTTTTCAAATGAACTTTTGGTATGAAATTTGTAAAAAATAGCATGTGTTCGATTTTACATGATATTATATAGAAACTGTTCCACGGTCCTTTTGGTATGGGATTTGTGCAAAATACATCGAATGACGGAAGATCTTGTGCTGGCCACAACAGATTTTTTTAATGGAGACAATAGGACAGCAAGCAGAAATAAAATTCCTGCATAAATTCATGAAGATTTGCCAAATACTTTGAGAATATCTTGTCCTTCATACACAATGTTAAAAACGTGGGCAGCTGAATTTAAACGTGGGAAAGAAAGCAATGAAGATGATCCTAGCAGCAAAAAGCTTGCAACTGTTACAAGTGAAGAAAACATTAATTTGATTGGTCATGGCAGATCGGCGCTTCAAGGTTCAAGAAATAGGAGAAGCAATGGCCATCTTCTATGAACGGGTTCAGAACAGTTTGATCAATGAATTAGGAATAATAAAAATTTCTGCGGGATAGGTCTTCCGGTTTCTGATGAGTTCATTTCCAGACGTCGTCTGTTATGAAACTTCCTGACATGTTTAAGAAAGTGTTTATTACTGCCGATGAGATATGGGTGTATCATTATCAGCCTGAAAGAAAGCAACAGTCGATACAGTATAGGCGTTCACCACCTCCCACAAAAGTCAATGCACACGTGAATTAAAAAAAAAATCTGTTGTGGCCAGCACAAAACCTTCCGTCAGTTCGATGTATTTTGTACAAATCCCATACCAAAAGGTCCTTGGAACAGATTCTATATAATATCATGTAAAATCAAACACGAACACATACTATTTCTATTCTATAAATCCAATAAAATTATAACATAAACATACACTAAGTAAAATGCACTTGACACTTCTTCTTATTCTTCAGCTTCCCCTATTTTATTAGAGGTAGCTTTTCTTCCGCTCATTCCTGTCCAACACATCTTCTTGACACAGGCATTCGTTTCAGTCTTCTGCGATACAGTCCTTCCATCTTCTCTTTGGCCTTTCTCTGCGTGTCACTTGCGAGGAGCACTATGACATACCAATTTTGTGATCCTACACTTTCCATATTTGGTTTTGCACTTGCAACTGACATCTGTCAATTAGAATTTTTTTAATATATCAGCATCAGCTGTTTCCATGATAAATAGCAAAGTTGACTAATTTTTGAAAATTAATTTCTTTATAATACTTTAAATCTACATATATTGAATATGAAGGAAAATGTATAATCAAACTGTATAGAGTAGAATATTTTCTTTAATATATATAATAACAAAATGTCAAAAAACAATATTTAACTGCGTTTTTTTAAGAAAAACTGTTAAAAACTTCAAATAAGGGTACTTCCGGTGGATCAATTATAACCAAAATCTAATCGACTCTTCATATGGTTGTACAGAAGAGGAATACGAAAGAATTATAATTTTTAGAATTGTAGTATTGGAGTTATCGTCGGAGAAAAATTTGTCACACACGGACACACACACACACGGACACACACACACACACACACACTCACACATACATACATACATACATACATACATACATACATACATACATGCATACATACAGACATCATCTTAAAAATAGTAAATTCGTATTGTACGGACCCTAAAACGTGCTTATTCATTAAAAACTCACCACCGAATTTTTTGGCCAAAGACAATACCTTCCTTACCTAAAGGTGACGGAAGGTAAAAATCAATAGAATCTCAAATTACCGGATTAACGTAAAAGGTAAATTTTACTAGTTCGCGTCAAATATGTGCTATTACACATGCGCTTTTAATTTAAGTTCTCCTAAAACTCAATTTTTCAATCAGGATCTTGATTTTGTAACTTTAAATTTTACTGGATTTCAAATTCTACTAGCATTTAATTTTCCCTTCCGTTCCTCCAGACGTCATGTCATCACACAAACGAAAGAAATTCAATGAAAAATTTAGTTGTTCCAGACCATTAAAATCTTACAAAATCGAAGCCCAGTACTTTTCGGCCAATGACAAGTAACAAGAAAAGGAAGTTAACAACCGTATATTTGTCAGATGAAATTGAAGACGATCACTATTAGCTATGATTTTTAGTATATTGTAGGCAGGGGAGTTTTACCACCTGCTCAATTAAAACTTCATCTTCCTCGAAAAACTCCCTTCTTCGTGTCACGTTGCTCTTACAATACACATAATGTACTCCTCACAACCAAACTACGTACTTATCACTCTCAGACGCGTTTTGCTATTCGTCTATGCTGCTCAAAAAGCAGTGATTGCTTCTGATGTGAATTGTCTCTAGTCTCTATTTAAATATATGGAAAACAGTACTTTGACGCGTACAACCGCGCGTGTTTCTAAACGAGCGTCTGACGCGGACTTGCAAAACTGGCTTTTAAAACTTCTCAGAGATACTAACGCCAGTACACATAACCTCACCAAAAATACTTATGCGTTTAGAGCTATAGCTGGCGAGGGTTAAGATGAGACTGATCTAGTGTGCGCTGCTGCGCTGAACCTACTTGAATGGATCGAACTGTAGTAAAAAGCCTATTACCTATTTACTAGTAAGTATTATATGCTATTATTGCGAAAAAATACTCCGTCAACATTTAAAACTGGTATAAAAGGGAAAGGTTCATTCACAACCCAAAAATGTCTGTAGTTTTCAGATTGGCCAGCATGCGCGGTATCAGTGTCAACTAAACCCGCGTCAGCTATACTTTCGTTGAGTTAAGCCTCATTCCCAGCTACTTCGCTAATGCATAATGGATAGTTAGTAATACACAAACACAAGCGTAATTCAGTGCTTAGTAGGACGTTTTTAGACCATTCCCAGCAAATGTTTCAATTCGTAAATCGACAGTAACGTCACCTAAGAGATATAAATTGTAATGTTAAAAATTTCCTAGAACATCGATTATAATTTGTTTATGAATTTAGGGACACGTGGAACTATTCTTTTTAATTCTGTTTTCGACTGAAATTCATCAAATTGTGTTTGACATTCATTCTTGTATCATTGAAAAATAAGATTTCATCATTCATTCTCAATCAAAAAACGTTTTCTATTTATTGGGTGAGCCCACCACCGGTGATTGCAAGGCTTTTTACTTGTGTTTATTTTGCAACTATTAAAGAAACTTCATACAATATCTGATTTTCAGTATCCATTTCAAATACACCAGTTCTCGTCAAGTATAAAGTGACATATCGAATTAAAAACTAGGACAAATATATGTCTCTATCTCTTAATTACACTTATGTACTATGCACAAAGCTTGGACCTTGCAAACTTTAGAGGTTGTGCATTACGTTTATGCACAACGCAATACAGTAGTGTTGTAAAGCCATAAGCTATGTGCGTATTAGTTTTTGCATATTATATTTGATACATCGTATTTTATTTAATTACTTATTTTGCTTTACTAATTGCTGATTTTTGCATTATTAGAAACCCGTGGATGAATGCTATCATCCATATCCTGTTATTCTCGATTTTATCATGTATCATGATGCCCCTGTAAAATTGAGTATCAGCACCTTTAAGGCTCAAGGATTGGTCTAAATTGACGTCACCTCATTTTAAGGTCTACTACTGAGACGGATTTGCCGTCAGAGTTCAAAGTTAACAATCGAGAGAGCATTGTCAAAAGGGTTAACATTCGGACTTTAAATAGAACTCTCTGGGAGTTTCAGTCGTGTTTCAAATTTGATATCTATTCGTGTGACTAAAAGCACGGATAACAAGATAAATCAAAGGCACATTTTGTATTTTGCGTAATCTTTATTTCGGCAAATAAAACATGTATTGAAAGATACCAAGGTGTTTTAAGTACGGAAAAGAACCTTTTAAAAATAAAATGTTAAACTATTGCGGCAAGTCAACCACGCAACCGTAGTATACCTCGTCCAGATTTCATTTGAACAAATGACTGTTAAATCCTCTGTGTTAATCCTAATCTTTGCTACTGTGAATATTTTTACGTTTCACGCAAATATAGTTTCTTCTCAAAATACATTATATGTTTATGAAAGTTGAAAATTGCTTGTAACTATTTAAAAGGGGAAAAGTTTTATTGGGATATTGGGGTATAACTCAATACAATCCTGTACCTCGTGCATATTTACATTTTGGCACTACCAGTTGCTCAATTCAGTAATGAGCGTTCATTGTTAAAGCAAGCATAACATCTTGGATAAGAATTTTACAGGCCAACTATGGTTCTCTGGAACCTCAATAAAACTTTTCCCCTTATAAATAGTTACAAGCAATTTTCAACTTTCATAGACATATAATGTAATTTGAGAAGAAACTATATTTGCGTGAAACGTAAAAATATTCACAGTAGCAAAGATTAGGATTAACACAGAGGATTTAAAAGTCATTTGTTCAAATGAAATCTGGACGAGGTATACCACTACCCTTAAATGCTTTTGTGTTGTACCGACGCACAAGCTTTTATACATTACGCACTAGCTAAAAGCGAACTTTTCAATACACCCTCGCATTTTACTGCCGCGCAAATATAATGGTTATACGCAGTCGATGAATTTGAAAATGAAATGATAAAACCGGGGTCGAACACAAAGATTCATACTCTAGTGGCGCTCGAACCGATTACGTTTGAAGTAAAAAGCGTCACGGGTTTCATTGCGCTGCCTAGGTAAACAATTAATAATATATAAATATCACCACTCTTTTATCTCCTGTGTTCTGTGAATATGAAAGGTATTATAATTCACTTACTTAAACCTCAATATAAAAACAGTCTTTTATAGAGACAGGCTGTATATTATTAACTTTTACTATGAAATGCAAGAAAATTATTACGGAAAAACATCGACTTCCTCTATTACATTTCAAAAAATATACAGGGATTTAAATCATTAAATTCATCTATAATAATTATACTCCTATTATAACAGATGTGTTCTCTTTAAATAACAATCGCACTACCGCTAGCTTATAATTTATAATTGTCGCCTATGTGATTGTACAGTTTAGAGAGTAATTTATTTTTTAATCCAATAATTAGTTCTCTACTAAATGTTTTCAATCTTATGTGAATGTTCCTTTCCACGATTAGCTGAGAGAGTAAGGTTTCATCGTGTTATCAGTTCAGTTCGCAGTACTGTTAGGAATTCACAATTCACCTGTGGAGCTGCAGAGCCGAGCGTTTAACTTGCTTCCTGCCTCTTACTAAAGCTGTAAAGCCCATGGGCAGGTATAGGTAAGATATAGTGTATGCGCGGCAGTCTGAACATAAGACATGATTAATATTTATAGTTTTAAGAACGGTTACATTTTGAAGACTGAGTTTAGAAGATATTATAATAACAAGAAATGGCTTAAAACTTGGAAGAATAATATATTGGAGATATTTTTATGTAATCTACCTAATCATGAAAATTGCAGTTTCTACAGATGTTTTGAGCACAAAAAAATGTACAAATGAAACAGTGTTACACTCTTAAAGTTCATGAAAGACCAAATTTATCAATCAAAATATAATTGCCATGGGGAAGATGAGCAGTCATATTTTAAAGAAAACTTTGAAAAAATCTTGTCTTTCAAACACAATGATAAAAAATCTGTTGTGGCCAGCACAAGACTTTCCGTCAATTCGATGTATTTTGTACAAATCCTTGGAACAGATTCTATATAATATCATGTAAAATCGAACACGAACACATACTATTTTTTACAAATTCCATACCAAAAATTCATTTGAAAAGGTTCTATAAATCCAATAAAATTATAACATAAACGTACACTAAGTAAAATGCACTTGACACTTCCTGCATTTATTCTTCAGCTTTCCCCTATTTTATTACGGGTCGCTGTTTCCTCTTCTCTTCCACTCATTCCTGCCCAACGCATCTTCTTCACACATTCCTTCCTTTCTCAAGTCTTCTGCGATACAGTCCTTCCATCTTCTCTTTGGCCTTTCTCTGCACGTCACTTGCGAGGAACACTATGACATACCAATTTTAGATCCTATACTTTCCATATTTGGTTTTGCACTTGCAACTGACATCTGTCAATTAATTTTTTTTTAAATTATCAGCTGTTTCCATGATGAATAGCAAAGCTGACTAATTTTTCAAAATTAATTTCTTTATAGCGCTTTAAATCTACATCTATTGATTATGAAGGAAAATGTATAATCAAACCATATAGAGAAGAGTATTTTCTTTAATATGTATAATAACAAAACGTCAAAAAATAACATTTAACTGCGTTTTTTTTGGGAAAAACTGTTAAAAACTTCAAATAAGGGTACTTCCGGTGGATTAATTATAACCAAAATCTAATCAACTCTTCATATGGTTGTACAGAAGAGGAATATGAAAGAATGATAATTTTTAGAATTGTAGTATTGGAGTTATCGTCGGAGAAAAATTTGTCACACACGGACACGGACACACACACACACACACACACACGCGCGCATACATACATACATACATACATACATACATACATACATACATACAGACAGACATCATCTTAAAAATGGTATATTCGTATTGTAGGGACCTTAAAACGTGCTTATTCATTAAAAACTCACCACCGAATTTTTTGACCAAAGACAATACCTTCCTTACCTAAAGGTGACGGGAGGTAAAAAGTGGGCAGTTGAATTCAAACGTGGAAGGAATGCATTGTAAATGATCGTAATGGAAGGTCTGCAACTGTTACCAGTTAAGAAAAATGTAAATTTTATTCAGGATATGGGTATAATCATGGCAGATCTACGAGTCAAGGTTCGATAAATGGCAGTGATTGTGAGCATTCCTGTGAACGTGTTCAAACATGCTTAGGTACGTACTAATGAGATAGGAATGACAAAAATTTCTGGGAGGTGGGTCCTCTGACTCTGACGGTCGATAAGAAACATACTCCAACTTGCTACTCCTTTATGAAGCTGATTTTGATTGATATGTTTATGGAAAGATTTGATAGTACATTATGAGACATGGGTTCACTACTATCAACCTAAATCAAAGGAACAGTAGCAACAGTGGAAGCATAGTCGTTCACGATCTTCCAAAAAATTAATTCTGGGGCCGTCCGTTGGTAAAGTTATGGCTTCTGTTTTTAGATCACCAAGAAAATATTGAATTATCTCCTAAAGGATCAAACTTGTACAAATCAATACTACTGGAACTTAATACATTAACTTTGTGAATAAATATAAGGAAAGCGACCTAGAATGCTAATAAAAGGTGTGCTTTTCTATCAGGATGACGCTCCTGTGCACATATCAACAGTTTCGATAATTGAAATTATGGCATTATTGCGTCATCGATAAACATGTGGAGACTTGAAAGGGGAAACATTAAACAACGATGTAAAAAAAATAATTATTAATAAACTTCTTCTAACTTAGGTCGCGAATTTTACAATACTCCCACGTAGAGTAATAGCTGTCAATATCAGAAAAAAAATTCATGCCAAAAATAATTGTTAAAACGCTTTGTATAAAGAAGAAAGCTATGTCTAGAAATGTATACAAGATCTGTTGATACGGAATGAGTATATCACCATGAATGTTACGTCAGTAGGCTCCAAGTACTTGTTTATGGTTTTAGTAGAAGTAGAGTTCTTAATCCGTAAGACAAGCTTTGATTATACCATGTAACCATGGCGGCAGTAGTATGCTTCAAGTGCCCGAATTCAGCACTCCTCACTAGTGTAGTGATCGTCTCTAGTAACTATGGAAACTGCTTGCATCTTTCTCGTATTAATGTATCAATGCATATGTCTCCCTTTACTTTGTTATTTTCGGAGAACCTTCATTACTTAATGAAGAGTGAAGAATTCTACCCAATGTATTCAATTTGCATATTTAAATGGTTGGTATATTTTGAATGGAATTCGAGAATTTGAATGCGTACGTCTAACATAAATACTTTTCAACTGATTCCCTTAAGCCATAAACGCCAAGCTATAGAAATGACAATAACTACTGACATTTAAGCAATAAAGACAAGAAAACTTAATTTGTATGCTTGTCTAGCAGCACTGCCCTAGAGCTCTTGCGGTGGTCTTTGAAGTACTAAATCTAGGTCTATGGCATTTTGATGTTTGAAAGATGATCACAAGTTTTGTTTTTGAACAATTTATAAATCTTTGTTCATACATACGTAAAATGAACCTTTCTCAATTTTAGGCCATAAAATTCAAGTTGACATCTCTAACTTTCTCGATATTAAGTTTTTAATCAAATATTAGGCCATCTTGAACAAATCAGAAATACAACAAACCAGTTTAGAATAGCATATTGAACAACGACTCAAATTTTACTAATAAAACTAAATATATACATAATTTGAACTTTTCAGCATTTCTAAGTGAATTGAAGATATTAATTGTTTTTATATGAGTAAAACATACACACATATTGTCTAACTAAATATACCAAAAAAGCTCAAGCGCTATAGGCGTTCAATAATATCTTCCTTTACAGTTTAATAAATTATTAATTGTGTAATAAGTAAATTATTTTTTTGTAGTAACAACCTCGGAAGTGACATTTGACACACGCTATAGACAACCGGAAACGTCACTTTCCCGATGCACTGCACCAGAAAGAGTGTCTTCCCGCACTAAACATGTAAATAACTACATTACTACTCGCAGACATTTCTTTTTAATTCACACTCTTCTTTTACCTCGCTTATGAGTTATTTTTTCCGAATTTTTCTATTTATAAGGGAAGATGTAAGAAAAGATTCTGCATTTAGCAGAACAAGCGCTAAATACAAAAATAATTTATTGACGGGATTGGCGGTATTTCTTACCGATATATGTACTATTAATATATATAACTACCTACCATTTTAAATATTTAATTAATAACTCATTAAGCAATATTAAATGTACTTCCCAGAAAAAACTTTTGGTAATGCCAGTAAAACTGTTGATTTTTGACACTAACATTTATCTGTCAATTACAAACATTTGAATTGGACTGTGCGATTTTTTGAAACAGATTATTCTATATCTAAAAAAGATTTATTAAAAAATTTGTGTACAGATGGAGAATTTTATGTTCTTCAATATTTGTAATAACTAAAATTTTCATTAAATTATATTTCAAAGATTTTTTTACGAAACTACTTCTTCCGGTTGTTCAAATATTATCAAAACCATTTCAGTTCTTCCCATTAATGTCAGATTAGGGAATTCGTAGTTTAAACAGGTCTTAAGTTTTATAGTTTTAGAGGAATCGCCCCTCCAACATTCACACATCCACACGCACACATATCGATACACACACACAATCATTGTAAAAATTTTATAATCGGATTCTACGGACCTTAAAACGTGGTTATTCACTAAAATCGGGATGCGCGATTTTTAGCATGAATCGAATACCAGTGTTAAATAAAATGCCAAAATTATAATTCATTTCCATTACATACTTGGTTCTTCTTTAATTTTTCTGGATTATATTTATAATTGAATCGTAAATGAAACACAATAGGGACTTGTTCCATAACTCTTGTTACTTGATTTTTAAGGTGTACGCAATTTTTTTGTAAGCTATAGGTATAATAATTCTCGGCCTTCAATCTATTCCTGTAGTCGCTCTGTAGCTCATACTTTTGATCAGACTTCGTATTTTCCTATTTATTTATCCTGGAAGAAACTACCGTTCAAGAGTTGCATGTTTTTATTCTAATCTAGGCAAAAATCTAGAAAAACACTTAGTCTAAACATATTCCTAACAGTATCCTGATACTGGTACTTGTATTTCTGCTGGTTATCTATGGTTATATATGGCATATAAGTCATATAAGATGGCGTCTAAAGATGTGCAGTGTATTAATTCTACGGTGAACAAATGTAAAAAATGCAAACAAACTGCAGTTAGCGGAGCTAAGTGTGTGACGTGTGGTGTTGTTTCGCATAATAGTTGCGTAAAATTATTAAAAAGTGTCAAAATAATCGACGATACTAAAATAAATTGTTGTGCCGTGGATGACCCAGAGGACCTTGAAAATTCTTTTTCAAGTGCAACGGATGTCAACCTTAGTGCATTATCAATCGAAATTAAATATTTAAAAGAGATAATTAACAATAAAGATGTTATTATAAAAAATCAAAACGACTTAATTCTGTCTCTTAAGCAGCAAATAAATTTATTGAATAAAAATTTAAATAATAAAAGACCATCTCCGCCATCTAACAGTAATCAATTGAACGATAATCCGAAACCAGCTAAACAAATTATTGTTTCTAACGTCCCAGCGGACAAACTTGAACCAAATGCTGTCAAAGATGATAAACAAACGATTAATGAAAATGTGCATGTGATACATAAAAATAAAGCAAGTTCCGGTGCAAACAATGTTACTAACAATCCACAGGATGATATTAACACTTTTTCAAAGCAGTCGGTCCCTTCAAAAAGGATTAAAAGACGGCCTTCTACACCGATTGTGATTGGCAACCAGGATGCCAGTATTCCAACATCTTTAAAAGCTTCTGATTCACAACCTGCCCTTCTTCATGTCTTCAAACTACATCCCGATACTACAATTAAACAGTTACAGGATCATTTACTGCCATACTTCCCCGAGGTTACCTGCGAAAAATTGAATTCTAAATACCCATCTTTTTATTCGTCGTTTAAAGTGACTGTGAGTCAATCTAACCTGACAAAAGCTATGGATCCATCCCTGTGGCCTACTGGAACTCATTTAAATAAGTTTTTTCAGAGACGGGCCCCTCAAAAATTAGTATAGCAAAAAATGCTCCGAACAGAATAAGTATTGATGATGAATCCAGAAACTATAATTTTAATTACTTAATTTTAAATTGCCAAGCTTTATCTTATGACAAAGTGAATCTAATTTTCACTGATTATGTAAATAAATATCAGTCATTAAAATTTCTCTGTCTCACCGAGACTTGGAGTAAGACTGAGGAAATTGATACTTTTCATTTTATTAACTACACTTGTTGCTCTAATTACTGTAGATCTTTTTATAAGGGTGGAGGTGTGGGAATCTGGTGCCACGACAGCTTATATAAAGATATTATAATAATTGATATTTCTATTTTTTGTGTAGAAAAAGATTTTGAGGCCTGTGCTGTCTTATGGAAACCAGACTCTCGCAACCCAACTCTCATTATCAATATTTATAGATCTCCAAGTTGTAACTACAAAATTTTGTGTGATAAGTTATCTCAGGTGTTAGATTTTGTGTTTAAGTTAAATTATGATCTAATTATCTGTGGAGACTTTAACATGGATCCTGTGAGAGATTCTGTAGAATATAAATGTTTAAATGATATCGTATCAACTTATGGCTTATTTAATAAGGTTATTGATCCAACAAGAGGTGTCTATAAATTAGATCACTGTTTTACTAATATTAAAAGCTGTATTGCTGTAGTGCAAGATAATTGTATCTCAGATCATAGAACCGTTATTTTAAAAACAAATAGTAACCTTCACACAAACCGTCCTATTTGTCATAAAAGAATTTTTAGTAACACCAACATAAACAGTTTTCGCAATCAATTAATTACAGAAACATGGTATGATGTTTATTCCAAAACCTCTACAGATGAAGCTTATGATTGTTTTTTTGATATATTTTTATTTCATTTTAATAATAATTTTCCGCTTAAGAAAATATCAAACAATAGTAATAAAAAAAACTGGGTTAACTTAAATATTATTAATTCCAGCATTAATCTAAAATCTCTTTTTCAGCTTAAGAGCAATTTCCCAGAATTTATTCCTATGTACAAAAAAGCTAAAAGGGAACACTCTATTCTTATTGCAACAACTAAAAAGAATTTTTATCAGGAGAAAATATTAAAGTCGGACAACATAACAAAGAGTGCCTGGAATATTATCAACTCTAAAAGTAAAAGTAAAGTTGATTTTGTAAACAAGATTAATTATAATAATGAACTGATTGATGATCCAAATCATATTGTGAATATTTTTAATAACCATTTCGAGGAAGCACCCTTAAATATTCTAAATCGCATCCCGGTGGTCAATACAGATCCGAATAATCTGAAAACAGGGCATAATGTATCTAGTAGTTGTTTCTTAAATCCTTTTAATGAAACCGAATTATTTGAGATTATCAGAAATAAACTTAAAAATAAAAATTCCAGTGGACCTGACAATGTTCCGAATTCCGTTATTCGTGGTGTCGCTGATATTATAGCAAATCCTCTTACATATGTCATAAATATTTCTTTTCAGAACGGATCTTTTCCGCAAAACTTGAAATTAAATAAAATAATCCCGGTTCATAAAAAAGGTGACAAGACTTGTGTCGATAATTATAGGCCCATAGCTCTAACTTCAGGGTTCTCTAAGATTTTTGAATATTGTTTTTTGAAAAGGTTTGTACATTTTCTAGATCAAAATTGTATTCTTAACAGTAGACAATTTGGTTTTAGAACTAACAACTGTACTATAGATGCTTTACATTGCTTCTTTAAAAGTATTATCTTAAATCTAGATAAGGGAGAATATCCTATAGGTATTTTTTGTGATTTCAGTAAAGCTTTCGACTGTGTTGACCATCGTCGCTTACTTGATAAGCTGGAATGCGTGGGTATTCGAGGTGTTGCTTTGAAATGGATTTCCTCCTTTTTATTAAACAGACATCAGTTTGTTTCACTCAATTATAAGGACAACTTATCTACTACCAGGACTGCAAAATCGGCTTTAGCACATATTAATGTTGGTGTACCACAGGGAACAGTACTTGCACCTATACTTTTTTTAATTTATATAAATGACCTTTGTACAGCTCTTTCTGATGATTGCACCCCCATTTTATACGCGGATGACACTACTCTTGTCATCTCAGACCCAAATGTAGAAACTTTGATTGATAAATGCAATCAAAATTTGCAGTCACTAATTTCATGGTGCCAAGAAAATAAATTATTTTTAAACCAAAATAAAACTAAAATTATTCATTTTCATTTACTTCCCAGTAAAAAACAACAAATTATGTTACATTTTCAAGAAAATCTTAAGAGCAATGATGATTCAGCACGTCTTCTGGGCATGTTATTCACTGAAAATTTAAACTGGAAGCCTCATTGTGATGAACTTGTGGCTAAATTGAACGCTACATGTTTTCAGGTTCGTCATTTAAGAGAATTCTTAAATAACAAACAACTTTTGATTTTTTATTTTGCCTGTGTTGAGTCCCGTATAAGGTACGGTATTTGTTTCTGGGGCGCTTCAAATCCAGCTAATAATGGTTTTGTTGCTCAAAAGCGAATTATTCGCTCTATAATGGGTATGAGTCATAGCTCATCATGTAGATCTACTTTCAAACAATTAAATATATTGACAGTAATTTGCATTTATATTCTTGAAATATGTATTTTTATTCATAAGAATAAAACATCTTTTACCATGATTTCTGATTTGCATGAGTATAATACTCGCCACAATAACAACTTTTACGTTCCTACGTCTCGTTTAAACGTTACTAAAAATTCTCCACACAGAATGGGATTGGAAATTTTTAATAAGCTGCCTGATTCATTGAAAACTGAAAATAATTTTAATAAATTTAAAAAATCTTTAATATCGTTTCTACTGCAACACAGTTTTTATAACTTAAATGAATTTTTTGCTCTGTAGCTTACTATGTTTTATTTTATTTCTTATTATATTTATCTATGTCTGACTTTTTCTATACACTTGTAATTGTGTCTACAGAAATAAAAAATTATTATTATTATTATTATTATTATTAGATACTTGGTGAAGATCAGGTTCAGAGCTGGTTATCTGAAACTCGTTCTGCAGCGGTATGCAATGCTTAGCACCTGTAGAGTTATAATAATAAAACAGATATATGATTATGCGTTTTCATGCTAGAGGAAACGGTATGCATGAATCGCTATGCTATAGAATGTTATCTACACGCTGCATTCTAGAACGAGGTGATTTATAGTAATACTCTATGGTTATTTGTTACTTAGAAGCAAACAGAGAAGATAGAATCATTGTAATACAATGTTATTGTAAGAGAAACTGCAATAAACAAATATATTCTCAGTTCTTTTATTTATAATATTATAAGTAGTAATTCTCTTCTTACAGTGATATACATAGAATATATTTTATCCCTTTACAAGTTATTGGTTATTGTATAAACATGTTCATTATACACAATAATGCCATAGATCTAGACTTCTAGGTTCCAGATACCTATATGATATTTATCAGGTTTCATCTCATCCTCATGGAAAATTTAAAATAGCTATTTTTAGTACAAATGAGTAAAGTATGTCTTTTTTTCACGCGTCCGGAAACTGGCCGCCGAGCGGAAGCGAGTGTGCCAATTAGACAAGCGAAAAAATCTGACGTGGCCAACACAAAACCTCCCGCTATTTAATTTTTATTAATTTAAATACACACATACGTTTTTAGTAATGCTGCAAACTATATTATGTTCCATTGCATATAACTATTGCGTTATTTACTATTTTCTTTTTAAAATATCACTATTATTAATTTGAAGTGATTATTTTTTTGACAGTGATATTTACCTGTCAGTTACATTCATTTGAAATATGAACTGTGTAACAAAGGAATTGTGTTTATCTTAGGTTTCGAGATTTATAAGGAAAATTTTTAAATTTGTCTGTAAAATATATAGAAAAAATATTAACGTATTCCTGTAGAAAATTCAGTAATCTTTAATTTTGATAATGACATAGAAAGCGAAAAAATGGCATTAATGGTATTTTTTGAAGAAAACCCATTATGAGCTTCAGATAAAGTGCAATTTCCGGTTATCCGATTTACACCAAAATCTAAAGGTTTCTTTCCATATTAAAATAGGGTAGAAATACAAGATTTCAGAATTTTCTGAATGATAGTATTTGAGTTAGAGCGTCAACAAAATTCATACACATACACACACATACACACACACATACACACACACACACACACACATATACAGACATCATCGGAAAAATGTTAAAATTGGATTCTAGAGACCTTAAAACGTGGTCATTTACTAAAATCTCGATATGTGATTTTTAGCACGATCCCTATACCTCTCTTATCAAGGGTAGCGGGAGGTAAAAAGACATGCTCACATGTGCTAAACATGATTTTTCCACAATCTTGAAATATAATCTAAAAACCGAAACATTGTACTTTTTTATTATTGAAAAACTTAACAGTACATAATGTTTATAACTGAATTTAATGTAAAGTTAACTACAAAAAATTATTGCTCCTTCATGCAGAATGATAGATAAGTGTACAATTTGTAACTCCATCAAAATTTATGACACCTGACATAGATTATTATTAAAGGCTTCTGTATTTTGCTCAGTTGTGAAGAAAATTATTTTTACTTTACTCACTATTTGAAGTTGAATAATAATGAATTTTGCTAACGATTGTGGAAAACATAAATTGTTGTCCCAAACTTAACGGTTACCATATATCGTTTGTTTTATAGAGCAATAATTTATTTCTTCTCTCTCCTCTTTTTCAAATATTGATAAAAGGAGTTAAACTGATGTCATCTATGCTGACTTCCAAAAAGCATTTGATAAAATAGACCGTCAGACTATTACACAAATTAAGTAATCTAGGGTTTAATGTAAACTTAATTCAATTACAATAAGCACGTTTTAGGGTCCCCAGAATACGATTTTACTAGTTTTACGATGTGTGTATGTGTATGTGTGTGTGTGTGTGTGTGTGTCTGTGTGTGTGTGTGTGTGTGCCTGTGTGTGTGCCTGTGTGTGTGTGTGTGTGTGTGCCTGTGTGTGTGTGTGTGTGTGCCCGTGTGTATGTGTGTGTGTATGTGTCAGGGTTGTTGTAATTTTGCCCGACCCAAAAAAACCCACCCGGGTTTTTTTAAAAAAACCCATCTAAAAAACCCAAAAAAACACATCTAAAAACCCACTTTTATGAAATCATATTTTATTAATTAAATCTGGTATATACTTATATGGTACACACATATATGTACATAAATTTTTGTCACCGGCAACATTTTACAATCAATTTCATTTTGTGTACTTCGCGTATGATCATTTTTAATATATTTTTCATTGCTCTGCTTTGCACAGTGTTTCTTTTATATTTGAACAACTTCAATCCTGGTGTCAGCATTTTAATTATTTTTTAAGTTGTGTATTAAACATACTATTAGTTGTGACACTTGGATCTTATTCTTGTACACACTTGCATTGCACTATTGCACAGACTTGCAACTATTAATATTAATTCGTAACTTGTACGCATGTACACTTTCTAGTTAATTTACTGTTTATTACATTACAGTCTTAAAAAAAATATATTAATAATATTAATATCTATTATCTATTACGCCGACTTGTGTATGTGTATTAAGATACTTTATAAAACTAAAGTTAAGAATGATACATACTATATTTCGATGTTTGCCAATAAAACCCGCTTTTATTCAGTAGAACCCGGATTTTTTATAAATAACCCGGGTTTTTTTCAACCCTGGTATGTCTGTTGTGTGTGTGTGTGTGTGTGTGTGTGTGTGTGTGTGTGTGTGTGTGTGTGTGTATGTATGTGTGTGTGTATGTATGTATGTGTGTGTGTATGTATGTGTGTGTGTATGTATGTGTGTGTATGTATGTGTGTTTGTGTCCGTGTGTTTGTGTGTATGTATGTATGTATGTGTCAAATTTTTCTTTGACGTTAACTCCAATATATTCTCAAAATTATGATTCTTTCATATTCCTCTTCTTTAGATGCATATGAAAAGCTGATTAGATTTTGGTTATAATTGGTCAACTGGAAGTACCCTTATTTGAAGTTATTAACAGTTTTTCTTGAAAAAAACGCAGTTAAATAATTTTTCGACATTTTATGTGATTATCAATACGAAAGAATAACTTATTTTCTATACGGTTTGATTATACATTTTCCTTCATATTCAATAGATGTAGAGTTATAGAATTATAAAGAGATTAACTTTCAAAAATCAGTCAGCTTTGCTATTTATCAAGGAAACAGCTGATATATTCTAAATGACAGATGTCAGTGTCAAGTGCATAACCAAAGATGGAAAATATAGGATCAGGAAGTGGTATAAGTCATAGTGTTTCTCGTAAGAGACTTGCAGTTGCAACCTCGCCTCAAGTTTGGAACTTTCAATGCCGGAAGTACAAGGAAGATAAAATGGAAGGACTGTGTAGCAGAAGATTTGAGAGAGGAAGAACTGTGTGAAGAAGACGCGTTGGACAGGAATGAGTAGAAGAGAAGAGTAAGAAAGAGCAATACCTAATAAAGTAGGGAAACGCTGAAAAAGGAGGAAGTGTCAAGTGCAATTTACATAATGTACGTTCGTGTTATAATTTTATTGGATTTATAGAATCTTTTCAAAGGAACTTTCGGTATGGAATTTGTAAAAAATAGTGTGTTCGTAATATAATTTTACAGGATATATACAATCTTTTTCAAGGAACTTTTGGTATGGGATTTGTACAAAGTACATCGCATTGACGGAAGGTTTTGTGCTGGCCACAACAGATTTTCTAATTTGTAACAATGGCCAAAGACTTATTTGATTGTGCGAGTCCATATCAATTTCGAAATATACACAATGCAAACAGATATGCGAATTTAAATTTTTTGCAGTCCGACCCTAAGGGTCAAGTAGTCCTACACCCAGCTGTGTCCGGTCTACCACAGGCTAAGTAAGTCAAAGATATAACGGTAGAATTTTGTACAAACTATAAAAGAGTATGAATTAAGAGAAGTCTTAGGACAACAATTTTCCCACAGTTAGTAGAATCGTAAACTTCATCCTCTTTGATGATTATATTCTAGTTAGTGATGTGTGGTGAGGAAGTTACGGGCGTGGTAGAGTCCACTAAATCTTCCTCTATTGTTCTACAGATTTTGTGATCCGCTACATGGCTATCGTACTCGTGAGAAAGAGAAACTTTGTACTGTACTAAACCCTAAACGATCGCATCACCGGTTCGTTCGTTCGTTTCATTAGCTATTCACCTAGACTAGTCACTAGTCACTAGTCCGCAGGTCACTGAACTATTTTGTGTGCATGAGTGTTGACATTTCCGCTGCGATGCGCACTTTTTTCGCTTAACAGCAGCAGCAGTTGGGAAATTGGAAAGAAATATTTTTTTATACTTTCAAATTAATCGATTTGTCGATAATTTATTAATACGAAGACTTTCCATGAAAATATTTTTTACTTAACACACTTTCAAAACGTTTAAAAACATTAAAATAGATTAAAAACATTTTATAAATGTGTGTGGGAATTAATCTCTATTAATCTGTATACCAACAAGACAGTATCAGGAGAAAACTTAGGAAAGTATTATATTAGTAGAATACTTATGTCAGCTGGTAACCGTTCTAGGTTGTAAAATTAACTTTATGATATTATAAAGGAAATTGTTTTAAGACATTCTATTAATAATAAAGGAGAGAAATAAATAATGTTTGTCCGTATTCATAAACCACTTTTCTTGAAAGATGTTCTCTTATATGAGTATTTAAAATTAAAGATATAGTATGTTTGAAAATGTATGTATGTATGTATGTATGTATTTTATTATTTTTATAAGAATGTATTTTAATGAAGTTTTTTTACCTTCCGTCACCTTTAGGTAAGGAAGGTATTGTCTTTGGTCATAAAATTCGTTGGTGAGTTTTTAATGAATAAGCACGTTTTAGGGTCCCTAGAATACGAATTTGCTATTTTTAAGATGATGTCTGTATGTGTGTGTCCGTGTGTGACAAATTTGTCTCCGACGATAACTCCAATACTACAATTCTAAAAATTATAATTCTTTCGTATTCCTCTTCTTTACATCCATATGAAGAGCTGCTTAGATTTTGGTTATAATTGATCCACCGGAAGTACCCCTATTTGAAGTTTTTAACAGTTTTTCTTGAAAACACGCATTTAAATATCATTTTTCGACATTTTGTGATTATCAGTATGAAAGAATATCTTATTCTCTATACGGTTTGATTATACATTTTCCTTCATATTCAATAGTTACAGAGACATTAAGAGATATTAACTTTAAAAAATTTATTCTACGTAGTGCTCGAAATACCAGTGGATCCAAAAGAACACCCGCCCACCCGTATTTCAGTGCATACGGGTCGGAACCGATTCTTCACCCATAAGACCATATTACCCGTAAGAACCGCACCCATATTACCCGTAAGAACCATATCACCCGTAAGACGTATTATTACGTTGTTATCTGTTTAAATAATCATATCATTGAAAAATAATTTTATTTAATTAAGTTAATTTATTTCATTAAACACTTCACATAGGTAATACAATTAGTTTTAAAGATAAGTTAGTAATTTGTACAATAATAAGACATGTAAAACATATCTCGATTTATAAGACAGATACCATTATGGGTAATATGGGTCCGTTGTTCTTACGGGTAATATGGGTCTGTGGTTCTTATGGGTCTTACGGGTCTTATGAGTGAAAAATCCCATATAACTAAATACCCAGTTAGAAGTCCTAGCCCTAATTCTATGTTTTTTTTTTCTTTTAGTTCGTACCTCTTCCACTATAAACATTTACGTCAAAATGACATGAGAAATGCAATTCTCACTTTGGTAATTTTAGGTTATAATTCTGTTAACTGACAGTTAACTCATACATTTGTGTTGGTTAAGTCAACCAGTAGTTAACTAAAGGTATTTAATAAAACCAAAAACTGTAAAACACATTCTAATTTCTATTAGTTAACATTATGATTTAACCAGTGGTTGAAATACCGGAGCGGACCTTAGTGAAAATATCTACTTTCTGAATTATATAACTTCTGTATACATATAATTTATTGTGTTATTAATAATTGTGAATGTATACAAGTTCTAAAATAAGTATGAGTAGTATATAGCAAATGATATTTTATGTTATCATTCCATTTGTAAAATATTCTGATAAATGTAGAGGGCATGATTTTGCTGTGAACCTCTTTGTTTGCTGGTGCTGCAGTGCAAGTGGCATTGGCCTCACAACACAGCACCGGTTGCTACAGCGGTTTGTGGCCCTCACAGCCTCTAGAGAGGTACTCACACCACACTCAGAATCACAGAGTAACGCACCGCACAACAGATTGCGGATATACGAACTTTAAAGTTGATCATCGAGCAGATATTTTGCAAGACCAAATAATATTAATAATAGGGAATACTGTTGAATTTGAAAAATTTCAAACATGAATATTTTGTTACATTTTGTGATAGGGGAAATATTTCAAGAACCCTAAACTCCCATTTGAACAGTCCTATTATTTCTCAAATACAGTGGTGGGGATTCTTGGATAATTAAAGCTTCTTAAGACGATAATTTCTTTACTATATAGATGTTGTTATGTTATAATGGCAACGACGTTTCGGCCATGATTATGGACATTTTCAAAGTCAAACAGTATGAAGTAATTCTTAAATTGAAGAATATCGACGGATGATGAATAAATATAAAGGATAATAAATTAATATACTCCTTTTTTACAAACGTTTCGGTTTTTATTAAACCATCCGAAGTGCTATATTAACAAAACGAAAAAATAATCGATGCAATATACATACCTATATTACCAACATATGCCAAATAGGCTATTCCACGATATTTTTTTTATTTTTTTATCTTGAACTATATAAGTATGTAAGACAATATGTGAAAGTCCGAGTTTAAAATTCCTCCAAATAAGAGAGATATTAAAGTATGAATTTTAAATTTCATTTGTGACGTAAGTAATGTGGGTATACCAGAAGTAAACAAACAGTGGTTCACAGACTTACAAAAAAATATTGAGCAACTTACAAAATAATATATACTTGAATTGTAATATTATATTTTACTATTAGAGAAAGAAAATATATTATTGCAATTAATTTATTTTACTTTTTTTCTTATTTTACAAAAACATTTTGACATTCTCGAAGTTGGTAGCGCATGGCGCTAGTATCGTAAAGTTTTACAGGTGGAACTGTAATAATTATTTTGCATACAGGTACCAAACACTTTTTCTTTTCACGCCTACTTGTCATTTCACAAATATACTGTTCTTTAAAATAATCACAATAAAACATAACACCACTCTTACTCACGATTTCAATCAAATTTCAAATGAATGCAGCAGATAGACCAACATGCGAAGACAAGAAAATCACCCGAACAGCGAACAGCATCCGAACATATCCGACACACCCGAATAATTATACTCTTAGTTGAAGCGAAGTGAGAGCGGAGATTCATATAGTACGAGTTCAAACTTGAATCCTATTTGCTTAAACTCGCGTGCACATGTCCTATGTCATCAAAAGTAAAACTCCCAGTATTTTTTAGAGGGAATAATTAAATAAAAAAATAGTTTGGTATTTTCCGTATCGTTTACCTGTTATCTTTCATATTTTTGATATACTTTTACTCTTTTCGATTACGGTGGAATAGCCTATTACATATACAATAAAATTGTAAGTGCTTATCATCAGGAACTTATATTACATATAAATTAAAGATTTTAAATACATTTTTGTGCCAAAATTAAAAATCTGTTGTGGCCAGCACAATACTTCTCGCCATTTCCATTTTACGTTACACACCTCCTGGTTTGAAAAAGGGTAAGTACAGTACATATTAATTTAAAAACAATAAAAGTAAATTTTTGCAGTTCGACATTCATAGAAAGGGAATTTATTATAGTATCAAGAAACATTTAGTGTGAAATGAATAATACCATAAAATATATAAGCATACCCAGTAGAGTAAAAAAGCCATAGAAATCCATGTATTATGTAATTCAGCAATAAAATTCAAACAATCGTCTCTTTGAAACATCTTTTGTTACTGATGTTACATTTCCTTAGTTCTTGTGCAAATTGTACCTGTACTTTGTTTTGTGTCTTATGCAGATATTAAAATCACCAGCGATTAGCATACCATCGTGCTTGGCCGATCCTCCAGCTCTACGATATTTACAATACAAGCAGCAAATAGTGCATGAAACTGATGCATTTAGTTTTTACACCGGATGTTACTCAAATAAAACCAAACAGGAAAAACTCATCAAAGATATAATGCATGCTCTAATAGGGAGATTCAATCGACTCTAAACACTCTAACACAATTAATTAGAATGTATTATACAGCAATAATATAATTCAACTGCGTTGTAAAAACGTTCATTTTGGTCAAAGGTTTTTATTACCGATATAGTGGAGTCAGTAAATAAATTGACAGTTAGATTTTCATACTTACCGACAGGGTATTTCTAGAATAAACAATGGGGTCCTCCAATATTTTTTTTTCCTCTCGCTAAGAGAGGTATTGGATTCATGCTAAAATTCGCATATCCAGATTTCAGTGAATAAGCACGATTTAAGGTCCCTAGAATCCGATTATAACATTTTTAAAATGATGTCTGTGTGTGTGTGTGTGTGGATGTACGTATGTGTGTGTGTGTGTATGGCTGGATGTTGGACGGACGATTCCTCAAAAACTATAAGACATAAGACCTGTTTAACTATGAATTCCTCAATCTGACATTCGTGGGAAGAGCTGAAAAGGTTTTGGTAACAATTGAACAACCGGAAGTAGTAGTTTTTAAAAGAAATTCTTCCAAATATTAATTTTTTTAAATTTTTGATATTACTAATTTTGAAGAACAAAATTCTACACCTGATACATTTAAATTTTTTATTATATCTTCTATAAATTTAGAGATAAAAACGCTATAATATATAGAATATCGGGATATAACAAGTCGAGTAGGCGAAACTACACTAAGGAAACCACTTGACAAATTCAAATGTTTATAACATAATTTGTAAATGACAGATTTCAGTATCAAAAATCAACAGTTTTAGTCACATTTTGATAGCTTTTGCTGGGAAGTTCATTTAATCTTTCTTATTTTTTATTAATTACATATTTGAAATTATAGGTCCATCAGAAATACCGCCAATCTGGTTAATGAATTGGAAGAATCTGTGACATTTAGAAACTTCCTCATACAATGAAAAATAGATATAATTAGAATTATATGTGTGCAGAAGACATGTTAAATACAATAAAAGACAATATTTAGGTAATGTTCTGTAATATTTTGTTATAAAACGACGGTTCGATAGCAAAGTACAATACAATACTTATATAGCCTAATATGGAAATGGCGAGAGGTCTTGTGCTGGCCACAACAGATTTTTTATATTAAACTTTATAATGAAACCGATCTGTAGTTTTTAGAAAGTCTTTATTCTTTTTCGTTAAGCCGTAATATTTTTTTTTAATGATCTATGACATAAATATAAAAATAATATTATTCTCAAACACTGGAGTTCCCCAATAATTACCGTCACATAAACTGATCTTTTTCAGCTCTTATAAAAATAGGTACAGGGTGTCTACTTGAAATCCATTAGGAAATACAATGTTAATTTTTTTTTTTGCTGTAGTTACCTATTCATTTTAGAAAAAATGTTTCAAATAAAGGTTGTAGATACTAAGTCTAAATCACAATTCAAATTTTATTTTGCACGTTTTGTAACCTATTAAATCGAATTTGACATTTAAATGTTGCTTATTTGTAGTATTGACACAAAATGGCAAATAAATGCATAATGTTTGAACTGTCAGAATAATTCCAATGAATTACTTGCAGCTTTTATTAATAATAAAAACACGTTCTAATTATAAACCAAAACACAAGAAATAGTAATATAATCATTAAGAAATCTCGCTTTAGAACATAATTAAAATTAATTAATATCTAACCTAATAAACTAATTTTTCCACCACATCAGTTTTAAGGTCTATAACTTATAGCCGAGACAGACGATAAAAATTAATGGTCATTAACAGTTAGTTATAGTATGCGTACCTTAAAGTGATACTGTTGACAGATGTCAAAATTGCGTCTATTAATAAACCAGAAAATATTGACTGTAGTAAGCACGTGCTACTTATTGTTTTGTACTGTACGAGTACAATACAATAATTGGAACGTGCTTACTACATTCAATATTTTTTGGTTTGTTAATAGACGCAATTTTGACATCTATCAACAGTATCACCTTAAGGTACGCATACTATAACTAACCGTTAATGATCATTAATTTTTGTCGTCTGTCTCGGCTATTAGAGTTCTATAAATAGTTGCGAATAAAATGATATGTTTTATTGTATTTTAGTTATAGCAATGAAATATGAAACAATTATCATAATATTTTCTTACAAAATTTAATATATTTTTTTTAACAGAAAATATTCGAGTACTTGTGTCTTGTCTCAAATACGGACCAAAACGATATTTTATATTATACTGTTAAAAAGTAAACGTATTTTTAATAAATATTACCTACCTCGAATATTACTTTTCAAATCATTCACAATTCCAAACACAGTAAAAGAAGCACTAAAACTAACGGAAGTTGCTAAAAGATCGAAAAATTAATAGCATTCCTCAAAGAAACACGACTATGTAACATACTAATGAAATATAAATTTCACAAAATACAAGAACTACTGTACCGGATGTTAATGACCTATGTAGTATGTAGTTGAAATATCCAATAAATACCATAAAAAAATTTATTGAGAAATCTCTTACTGATTCACCACATTTTTTACTTTCACGAAAATGTTATTAAATAGAATTTCTAAAAACGAAATTATACAACATATCTATCATCTCCCATCCGTTCTCCTCTCTCACATCTCTATTCCAAATTCCTATTATACTTCAAGTGTTCTGCTATCGTATTTTTGAAATCTTGAATCTATTGTCAAGAAAATGAATGCAGAAAATAATGAAACAATGAAAGTAACCATATATCACTTGTTTGAATGCAGAATGGTGACCGGCAAACAATAATTATCGTTAAACTTTGTATTTTTACCTCCCGCTACCCTTGGTAAGGGAGATAGGGATCGAGCTAATAATCACATATCGAGATTTTAGTATATGACCAAGTGTTAAGGTCCCTAGAATCCAATTTTAACATTTTCACGATGATGTCAGTGTGAGTGTATGTGTATATTATATATGTGTGTGTATATATGTATGTGTATGTATGTGTGTGTGTGTATGTGTGTGTGTATGTGTATGGATTTTGTCCACGCTCTAACTCAAATACTATCATTCAGAAAATTCTGAAACCTTGTATTTCTAATATGGAAAGAAACCATTAGATTTTGGTGTAAATCGGATCCCTAGAAACGGCTCTTTACTTGAAGCTCACAATGGGTTTTCTTCAAAAAAATACCATTAAATGCCATTTCTTCGCATTTTATGTCATTATGAAAATTAAAAATTATTGCTTTTTCTACAGGTATACATTAATAGTTTTTCTATATATTTTACAGATAAATTTAAAAAATAATGAATTTTATAAATCCCGAAGCCTAGGATAAACACAATTCCTTTCTTACACAGTTCATATTTCAAATGTATGAACTGACAGGTAAATGTGTCAAAAAACTAATCACTTCAAATTAATAATGGTGACATGTTAAAAAGAAAATAGTAAACAAAGCAATAGTTAATGCAATGGAATATAGTTTGCAACATTAGTAAATACATAGGAATATATTTAAATTAATAAAAATGAAATAGCGGGAGGTTTTGTGTTGGCCACATCAGATTTTTTTGTTCAAGTTTCATGGCTATATTTGGTGATTTTCAATATTTTCATGCCTAATTTCTACTGCTGGATTGTAGGAAGGTATTGTCTTTGGTCAAAAAATTCGGTGGTGAGTTTTTAATGAATAAGCACGTTTTAGGGTCCCTACAATACGAATTTACTATTTTTGAGATGATGTATGTATGTGTGTGTGTGTGTGTGTGTCCGTGTGTGTGTATGTATGTCCGTGTGTGACAAATTTTTCTCCGACGATAACTCCAATACTACAATTCTAAAAATTATAATTCTTTCGTATTCCTCTTCTGTACATCCATATGAAGAGTTGATTAGATTTTGGTTATAATCGATCCACCGGAAGTACCCTTTTTTGAAGTTTTTAACAGTTTTTCTTAAAAAAACGCAGTTAAATATTACTTTTTGACATTTTGTTATTATATATATTAAAGAAAATACTCTTCTCTATACGGTTTAATTATACATTTTCCTTCATATTCAATAGATGTAAATTAAAAGCATTATAAAGAAATTAATTTTCAAAAATTAGTCTCCTTTGCAATTTATTATGGCATAATTATTCAAAAAAAAATTAATTGACAGATGTCAGTTGCAAGTGCAAAACCAAATATGAAAAGTATAGGATCTAAAATTGGTATGTCATATTGTTACTCGCAAGTGACATGCAGAGAAAGGCCAAAGAGAAGATGGAAGGACATTACTTAGTGTAGTTTATGTTATAATTTTATTGCATTTAAAGAATCTTTTCAAATGAACTTTTAGTATGGAATTTGTAAAAAAAAGTATGTGTTCGTGTTCGATTTTACATGATATTATATAGAATTTGTTCCAAGGACCTTTTGGTATGGGATTTGTACAAAATACATCGAACTGACGGAAGGTCTTGTGCTGGCCACAACAGATTTTTTTTATTAATTCCGATGCAGAATTTTGTGCTCTACAATTTTTATCTAAAATAATTAGGGAAGCAGGAAATTTCGAAAGTATGATTTTACATGATGGCACGCCAAACAAAAACTACGAACAGATGGAAATGAAACGATATAAAAGGTATGTTGAATGATATAGGCAGCAAAATCGTGCCAGTAGCAATCAAAACTTGAATCATAATGTAGGTAATATTTTATTATATCTAACAAATAATACATAGTTAATTCACGAGAGCGAGAAAATTTCTCTTGGTTCGGCTCGAAAATTAACCTCTTCCCACCAATACCAAAAGAATGATTTGTCTCTGTTTGTAAATTACTTCCAAATTATCTCGCTCTCGTAAATGGCATATTGCATGTGAATAATGTGTTAAATTAACTAAATGTCAAAATGGACAAATGAATTGTATTTGGGTATAAACAAAGTTGAGAACTAGCCAATCAGAAGCAAATGTACTAGAAAAATATTAAATTTACTCTCTTTTTAATTTAAAAACGAACTATAATTGTGTTTCATTTACCGAAGATTATGCATGGTATTTATAATACAAATTGGAAAGCTGAATCTAAATCTAACATTTATGTGCTTTTGATTATTACAAATTTCTTTTAGAAAATGAACTCCTCGATGAAGATGAAGTAATTAGATAACAAAATTGGGCTAATGGAAGAAAAACTTTAATTACGGGGTATTTTATATAGCGGCCGTAGTTAATGTACGAAAGTAATCACTAATCACTGTTATTGTAGCTCAAATTGAATAGAAAAAGGCGACAACATTTTATGATAATTTGCACGTATACAAAAATTCAATGCGTCATTTTCACGTGATTTTATTACGAAAAGTACAAAACAATACCTATTGTAAATCTTTAAAACTTCTACTTTGCATTGTTTCTATACGATATCGCACACATATCTTTATAAAAATAAATATATTATTAAAATGTTTATTTATATTTTAGCTATGAAGTGGTTATCATCCGATACCTCAAATTTATTTATTTATTAGTATTTTTCTTTATTTTCATCTGTAGAATCCAGAATCCAGCGCCTGGTAATGTCTGACTCAGCCAAAGTTTTTGATGTGAACTCTGCTAAAGTTAAAGTATTTTTTGGAGCTTGACCAACAAAAATTGCAATACCATATTAATGCTTGCTTGAAGTAACTCAATTAGCGCCATTTTTAATCTGTTGCCTGTTGAAAACTGATAGAAAATGTGGAAACATATACCGGTGCCACTAAAATTGACGCCATAAAACTGGCGCCAATAATCTTTGCATGTGGAAACCTAGGTTTAGTAACGGTATTACACCTTCTTCAAATTTTTAACAATTTGTTTTCTCATAAACAAATTATTAATCGATTTAAAAAATACGAGTATTTTTTGTCTAGTTTTAGTACCATAAATATTTAGTCACATACCCCATGACAATTTTAAAATAATAATGTTTTAAAACTAAAATTCACTAATTCAACCAAGTGTATTGCATTTGATATTACAAATTACGATTAATACATAATATTATTAAACATCAAACGTTTTCCGCGAGGTTTCAGTCTTTTCACTCGCATTTTCGTTATTTGGATCTAAATTTGGTTATAGTTCTTCAATTTATGTAATATCATATATAAAATACATGCACAAAACAAAGAAACACTCATTGCATTGTTGTCAAATGATTTTAAGTGACCACATTGGCGGGGACACTAGCGCGGCGTCGGTAATTTTTTCATGCACTTACGGGTCACTGTTTCAATCAATCAAGAAACAATGAAAAAAAAATTGCTTGTTAAACAAGAAAAGCCGACATCCAAACGCCCCGCGGTTTATGAACAATGCGTATTTATTTACTACTGTTAGTACCTACTGTTAAATAAATTAATATGATCATATTCTTCAAAATCTTAATATTACACGATTTTTAAATATCGTTTCAATTGTGCGCACAAGAGAAATAAAAGGAGAAGATTGTATGATGCTATATAAGTTTGACGATATGTGATAGCAGATAGATATGCGCAACTAAAGATTCATACTCGTACATAAATTGAACAATATTTTGCCCGAACTATTTAACAAAGTGATCAAAACAGTGGCGGATTATCCATTAGGCGCACGCCTCGGGCCTCACCTGAACAGGGGCCTCAAAAAGTCAACATAGTACAGTACAAAATAACTATACGTATTCAATTTTTATCACATATAAAAATATTTAAATATTCCTACTGTTACTAATACAAAGCAAACTGATACAGATTATTGCCATTCACCGTTTTCTAATTTATTTCTATTTCTAAAATAAGGATAGAAGAATATTTCTATAGATTTTTGACAATATCTCGTGTCAAATTGACATTTAATTAAATACTTTCAAATTGATATACATTTTTTTGTTCATAGCCTACACCAAGTTAGGATTATTTTTGAACACACTGTACTTATAAGTCAATTAAATGAATAAAAACTTTTTTTGGAATATATTGGAAAAAATGTTTTGGACAAATGTTGTAGTAGATAGTTTAAAGATTTTATAAATGTTTTACTTTCGCAAATCGATGGAGTGCTTATCAAAAAATCATGTTTTGAAATTTTTGATCGATCGCCATTTTGTCATTTGAAAAAATTAAAAATAATTTAAATGCCAAATGTTTTAGAGAGCCTAAAGGTAAATTTGAAAGAAAAAAGATTCAATAGTCTTTAAAATAAGGGAGTTATGACGATTTTTCGAAAAACAAAAGAACTGCAATAACTACGAACCGTGGCACCAAATCAAAAATTGGAACTAAGAAAAGTTGTTTGTTTTAATGAGTTCTACCTACCATTTTCGGGTGTAGAGACTTAGTATTAACACCCTCTATAGTAATACTTATGTATAGTATTTTTCAATTGTGCTTTTTCACTACAATCATTTACGCTTTAAAGTTTATTTAAAAAAAAATTGGTTTTAAAAATGTAGATCTTTGCGAATAGTAATGGTTTTTGACTTGTTTTAATTTGGTCAAATATATTTATTTGAATCAATTTTCAAAATTATTATAAACATTTTGAGTTAATTAGTTTGGTACTGTATCAGATTTTTATACAAAAATAAAAAATGTCGAAAGGCCTCAAAAAATATTGCGCCTCGGGCCACAAAATGTCTTAACCCGCCACTGGATCAAAAAGAAATACAATTCTGGGGATATTTTTATTCCACAGTTTACACAACACCAGGTGAAGGCGGCAATGCTATTTGACATATCATTTTAAAAATAAATACAAATAGATTATGTGAGAGATAAGGCCTGACAGCTAATAGGATTTTGAGAGATTGAAATGCTTATGGGTAATGCAAAAAAGTAAAAGTACGTAGGTAAGGAAAACAACAACCATTTTAATAAAAAATTGTAAATATACCCAAATTTAGATTTTCAAATATCGCTGTCAACAACGGGATATAAATTTTTGTATCAGTGTTACCAATTTCAAGTAATGTTTTGTTATAGCTAACTGAAGCAGTTTTTTTAACACTGTACTATTCTATAATAAATAGCAATTAATTTATTGATTCTTGCAATAATAACAATATTACTTTTATAAAATTTACTTAAGTACATTCATGTTATAATATTTTCAAAGATCCCGCGGTAAAGTCTTGCAAAACATCAATCCGGCCCTAGCCATAATAGTTATATTATATCTAGTAATTTCATTCATGTTCAGTTTGTCATCACCACTTAATCATATTCTTTAAATTACATGTTTGCGTTATATAATAATCACTACAAAACAATAAAAACTCTAATTTAAATCAATTATTGTACACGCGAATCCCCGAATTATATAACAATATCACCATCACGTATTCTGAGAATCTACAACTTCCTATTCATTTGAGTCCCACTCGCATTCGTTTTATGAATGAACGTAAGGAAGGCTAAAACCTGAGAATCCCACACAACCCGCGACAATGATAATTAACGTTGAAATAAAATTTTACCAGCAACCTGTCTGCTTCCCTGATTGTTGTGTTACTTGCCGGTAATTTTGCAAGAATTCGACTGGATTTCACTTTCAACCCAACACGTAGTGCGTAACGAAGAAGATATGTGGAAGAATTATGTAATTACCAACCGAGTTACCAACAAAAGTCATCATTAAAAAAGCCAGTGAGATAGACAAACACACATTGAGTGAGTACGATTTTTTGGATGAGTAGCCTTCAAGATTAAGATTATACGATGTTACAAATAATTTGTTTGAAATTATTTAATTTTGTATGATTTTCCGCCCTTGAATTAAATTCATGTAATATATTGATTAATCCATAAGATTTTGTAATTTTCATAGACCTAATAAAGGTTAAATTAATGATAGAAACTTAGATAATAGATAAATAAACAAAATCAAACCATATCCATCACGTTTCTTTAGTAGCAAAGTAAATATTCACTTAAAAAATTACTATTTCAGAATAAGATACATACCTACCTTAAATAGTATTCATACAAGAACATACAGTTCACGGATTTAACAAATGTTTCCTAAATTTTAAGCGATACACAAAAAAAACTGCAGCTCGTGATTTTGATAGCAATTATCAAAATATAGCCATTAGTGTCCTAATTAAAACATCTACAAAACTACAACTTTGGTTAAATGGGAATCCATTTCCGTATATCTTTGTTTTCTGAACAATTGTTGGGCTTCTAGGCACCGGTGAATAACTTATTTTCGATTTTATAAATAACATTTAAACTACCAATAATCGAGAAAAGTTTCAAGTAAAAAAAATATATATATTTTCAAGTCCCGTGGCGTACAAGAATAATATTTATGTTATGATGCTTGATTTCTGAGTGAAATACATCACAAACTTATAATTTTGTAAGGACCAATCTTACAATTTCTGGTTAAAATTTTAAAAGCTAGTTAAGTAAACAAAACTGAAACGAAATGAATCTTCAAAGGGCAATTTTATTATTGCTGTCATTAATCCGATTTAATATTGTTTAACTATCTGGAAGTTAAAAATTTAACTGGGGATTGTAAGACTAGCCCTAAATAAAATTAATTTAATTTTTTACTTAAAGTGTTGTATTTTAATAGCTATTTGTAAAAAAAATCTACTACCGTCTCGCGATGAATAAGTGTAAAAATCGAGGTAAAAATGTTACTGCTAATATTTAAAACAAATAAGCTATTTGTTCCAATAAAAAATAATACTTTTCCCAACTGAAATACTTTTCCACAATGAGGTAACATAATACTTTCCCTAACTCACATGAATGTAAAAAAAAATCATTTCCAAGCGGTAGTACAAAAATTTATTTTTACTATAACCGTGCGCAAAGTGCATACTTTACGCACTCTTTACAATATGTAAAGTTTTACTTTTCAAGCACTTGTGCGTGAAAAGTAAATGCGTTGCGAGACAACTGCACATTCGGGTAATTTACTTGTCAACTAACACTAACAATACATGAAGATGCCTGTACCCTCATACTCAGTATTATGAGAAATAGCACTAACATTTCGGTTGTAGGAAAAATATCGTATGCAACTCATGTGCAAATGGTATTTTCTTTTATCTCGTACTCGACCAAAAACGTACTACTTCACACACTTGTAACATAAATAACTATTTTGTGTACTCATCGAAAAGAACGTTTTTTTTTTTTCTAGATAAAAGTAGTAGTGCTACTTAAAAAAATCTGATGTGGCCAACACATGACCTCCCGCCAATTCCATGTTTAAAATAGCAGTGAGTTTTAAGTAAAGTATCATTACCGGTTAATCGTTTGTAAATAAAATCTAATTTGTTGTCCAATAAATAGAAAAGTCTGTAATACGAAATTTTGGATTGTTTTATTGTTTTTTCTCAAAAATTTGTTAGAGCTCCAAATTAAGTACTACATCCGATTTATCATATATGGTTAAAATCTAATATGTTGTTTCAAATTATATATGAGTTTTAAATACCAAATTTGAGAAGTTTTGGATCATATTTTAATAGGCTTTAAGGAAAAATCGTCACACATGTACATTCTTATAAAAATCAGCATCATCTTCTAGGTGCTCTAAAACGCAATCTTTGTAAATTCTTCGCCGTACATAATCCATTTCGTAAATGTGTAGTTGTAAATTAATATTAATTTATAGTGCTGCAAAAATAGCAATTAGCAAATTTAAATCAGATCATCCTGTTCATCTAACATTTATGTATGATGGAAAATATATTATTTTTACAAACCTTAATAAAATATTTTACTATTATATTCTCATTAACACGGTTTTATTATTAATTTTAATATAATTACTGCCTGTCAGTGACATTTGTTTAAATATGTCAAACCTGTCATTAAAATTATGATTTTGTTTGACGCACAGGCTAGCTGATATATGGAAATAAATTATATTATATATTCATATTTAAAGTTATTTAGAGTTATTTACTAAATGTTATTATCGTAGAATTGAAGATTAAACCATTATATTCCATTTTAATTAGTAAAAATTGCTAAAAAATTATATTCAATGAATTTTTTACAAGAAAAACTGTTAAAAGCTTGTATAAATGATACTTCCGGTTATCCGATATACACTAAAAACTAATGAGCTCTTCCCATATTAGTATAGAATGAGTATACAAAATTTCAAATTTTTCTGATTGATAGTATTTGAGTAATCGTGTCCACATGATCCACACACACACACAGACACACACACAGACACACACACAGACACACACACAGACACACACACATACATACCTACAGACATCATTGTAAAAATGTTAAAATCGGATTCTGGGGACATCAAAACGTGCTTATTATATAAAATCTCTGTATGCTATTTTTAGCACGATCCCTATACCTCCCTTACCTAGGGTAGCGGGAGGTAAAAAAATTAGCAATACTTTTCTACATAGCAGCGATCGAACGTTACTCATTCAAACATCAAAAATTGTTTATTTGCTCGTCGTTTTAATGTTTTGTTATCATGTTAAGAACACATGTATCTTACATAGCTTCCATTAACATGTACACGAAAAAATAGCATGTTCAACGAGAAAGAAACTTTAGCACTTTTCTTATTAATCAATCTACTATTTACATCAATATTTCTTTACTTTTTTGTTATTAATATTGTATACTTAAATTAATGGTTTATATTTTTATTTTACTTAATACATGATTTGATTTTGAACGCCTATTTACATACACTACGAGTGTGATAAGAGATAAGAGCCTACAATCTATGTTGGCAGGCTTGTTGATATATTGACAACATATATTTTTGCCTTCCGTCACCTTTAGGTAAGGAAGGTATTGTCTTTGGTCAAAAAAATCTTTGGTGAGTTTTTAATGAATAAGCACGTTTTAGGGCCCCTAGAATACGAATTTACTATTTTTAAGATGATGTCTGTATGTGTGTGTGTGTGTGTGTGTGTGTGTGTGTCCGTGTGTGACAAATTTTTCTCCGACGATAACTCCAATACCACAATTCTAAAAATTATAATTCTTTCGTATTCCTCTTCTTTACATCCATATGAAGAGCTGATTAGATTTTGGTTATAATTGATCCACCGGAAGTACCCTTATTTGAAGTTTTTAACAGTTTTTCTTGAAAAAACGCAGTTAAATATTATTTTTCGACATTTTGTGATTATCAATATGAAAGAATATCTTATTCTCTATACGGTTTGATTACACAGTTTCGTTCATATTCAATAGATATAGAGTTATAGAGACATTAAGAGAGATTAACTTTCAAAAATTAGTCAGCTTTGTTAAAATTATGGAAACAACATATATTCAGAAAAATTTAATTGACAGATGTCAGTGTCAAATGAAAAACCAAAGTTGAAAGTATAGGGTCAGAAAGTTATATGTGAATGTGATAGAGTGTCCCTCCAAAGAGAAGAAGATGGAAGGACTGTGTAGCAGAAGATTTGAGAGAGGAAGAATTGTATGAAGAAGATGCGTTGGACAGGAATGATTAAAAGAGAAGAGTTAGAAACAGCGACCCCTAATAAAATAGGGAAAGGAACTTTCGGTATAGAATTTATAAAAAATAGTGTGTTCGTGTTACAATTTTATAGGATATACAGAATCTTTTTCAAGGAACTTTTGGTATGGGATATATACAAAATACACCGAATTGACGGAAGTTTTTGTGCTGGCCACAACAGATTTTTTTTTTAAATTCAGTATGTAGAAAAATTAGATTGATGCTACAATTAAAGGTACACCAAATTCCTGTATATTCCTTTCAAACACTGTTATAAGAGTTAACAGTTTTTCAGTCACCGTTCAATTCTTATTAAACAAATTGTAGTATGCAAATTTTATACCGGTGTCTACTTGTTGTAGGTATAGTTTGTAAAATGCACGTTGACTACTCCATATCACCATGTATTTGTATTTGTTTAAGCGATTTGCAAGGGTAATAGAACAGAAAGGTAGGTATTTCACATTTTTTTCCAATTATCAAATTTAAAACAGTAAGCACTCAGGTATTAAAATTCATATTCATATTTTGTTGTTTACAAATGCATACTTGAAACAAGAATGATGTGAAATAAAGTGTTGCAAAATTTGTATAAACGAAATACATTAAAAGATTTTAACTGTATATTTCCCGGTATCTACTGTGAATTTAGTAATCCGCTCCTGGCTCTCTCCGGTAAGGAAATATCCCGGGGTGATGAGTTGGACAAGCTTAAGAAGTCGAAGTCAATGTGCATTTATCTTGACACAAACTATGACTAACTCTAAAATAATGCTTGAGAGACTATAATGTTTACATAAAGATTTTTATTCAGATGATCTGTAGTATCGACCCTTGAAATAATGAAGAACTATTTGTTAAAATCATGTATGTATAGTTCATTTATTTCCTTTGCAAAGCTTGGGGCAAGAATTTCTCCAATTTTAGTTACAATTATATTTGTTTTTATTTTTGTAGGTTCCTCTTCCAAACTTACAGATTCAATATTATGCTGTATTTTAAAAAGGTATATTTGCGTTTCATAACTCCTATGTGGAATTTAAAACGAAAATTCCACCTGTTTCTTAAATAACTTTACAGACAATTCAACAATGGATAATGGATCTACTTCCTGCAGTTTATGTTGTTCTTGATCCACTCGGCCTCACTTGTATTTTTCGATTAAAAAATATATAAAATATTTTTTATGCGAAATATCTATAAACATTATTTGTATTTTAATCTTTCAAAGATTATTTTTATTGTTTTATGAAAAATATTTTCAAAGACCTTGAACAAAACTTTAAAATACCTATTTTAAATTTTCTTGACTTTTATGACCATTTTACCTGTCTTAAGTAATAGTTCTTGGAAAATCATTTCAGAAATATGTCGTAACCTTTACCTGCTTCATCATAATAACTATTCGCAAAGTCTTTTGTGTAGAAATATCTATTCCCTTGTACTGTTATTACCTTGATTTATAATACAACAAAAATTATTATAAATTACAATTAAAAACAATAAATTTCATCCATATAAATATCTGCAATTTTATTCGAATACATATATGAATATTTAATTGTGACAGGTATTAAACACAAAATATCACAACAGTTTTATCATAAAATCATTAATCTTTATCATAATTTTGCAAATACCTACATAATGAAAAAAAAAACACCTGTCAAGGTACAAATTCATAAAATATAACACAAGTTTTGTAAAATGTAACTTAAAATTTATAATATATTTTACCATAATAAAAATAAGATCATGAACAATAAATATCATGCATTATAAATAAAATACAAGTCAAATTTTATTCAAATTGCAAAGTTTACTTTGAAAATTAAATTATTTTCAAAATTAAAATTGTTAACTCACCATTACAAATCCCTCAACAATAATTTTATCCTCCCTATATCCGCGGGATTCGAACTAAGAACCAGTGATAAAGTTTTCTCACACACAACTGTTCGCAAGACAAGCAAACACAACACTCAAACAGGTACAACAACTAACTAAACTAACCAACACTGTAAAGTCAGTTGGCTTCGCGGCGAACAGTTGAATACCTGCCCCACTACAGGTGGGGAGATAAGCCAATATGAGAAAAAATGTATAAGCGACACTTTGATATTATTATTGAATGTTGATAATAATATGTTTGTTTATATTTATTGTAACTAGTATTGTTTCAAGTTTTGCAATATATGTATTTGTTATTGTAATATTTATTTGTGTTGTATATTTATAAAGTGTATTACATAAAAAAATATTAAACAATATACATAAATTAATATACACTAACGATATTTATAAATGAACCTGTTCGTAAGTTTGTGGCAGTTGTAGATGAAAGGGCTTCCATATTTACTTCAGCCGTAATTTATGTTGCCATTTAAACATACGTGTTGTAACAATCATCATCAATGTTGTGACAGCCCTTGCTGACTTTTGCCTGCGCAAACATCGAAGAAACTTGACTCTTCACCGATTCGTACCACAAAATTATAAGTCCCTAATCTGTTCAACAACCGTTGATTACTATTGTAATGTATGCAGCAACTCGATACTTCTGTGCGAGCAGCACTACTTATATTTTTAATAGACTGGTCATATTGTTGCAGCCGGTGTTGTGGTTAAAAGTATTAAAATATTACACTTATATAAAAAAGTTATATAACTTTTATTATCTATAATTATTAATAGGTAGACTGTACTGTTTTTTAATTGGAAAAATACTACCTTTCTGAAAGATATTTTAATGTATTGTTTTTTGTTATAAAATATTTATTGTGTAACTCGCAACGTGCTGCTTTTGTAAACTTTTATCAAGGTAATAAAAATATATTACCTGCTATTATTCTGACTACATGTAAGGTGATTATGATAAATAAAATGTATCAATTTATATGTTATATTAGAGTTTTATTTTATGTAAAAGGAAATGAATAAAATGAGCTGAAAAACAAGACATTTTTTGTGGACAATAAAACAACCTTTTAGTTTATGTTTTGTTTTATTGTAGCATTGAGATTTAATGAAATTAATTTGAACATTCGCAGCTCGAAATTGGCGTCTAAACATTTTTTCTATATTTCTCACAATAGGCGAGATATAAAGTTTTTTGAAAATGAGCGAAATACAAGTTTTAGCCTGTACCTCAAAAACAAAAGACGATAAAAAAATCGTTGGTGACTATTAATTTTATTTAAAAAAATATTTTTTTTACCACTGAAGTATATATTGATTGGAATGCCCATACGTACTGTTAGTGGCAAGTGGAGGAATCGGCAAATATCGGGACAATTCGTGAGTTGAATATTACTTCGTTTGCTTCTTTTATACTTTGTTTTTTTTTTTTAACTAGGAGGAGTAAACGTGTAGTGTTTTGGCGCTGTCAATTATTTATGGATTATTTTAGAGCAAAAATTTCAAATAACAAGTTATAGAAAAAATAATTGTACGCAAGTTTTATTTGAAGTATTTTTCTCTAAAATAATCTATAAACAAATGACAGCGCCAAAACACTGCACATTTACTCCTCCTAGTTAAAAAACAGAATATATTATGGACGTTTAGTAAACATTGCGCAGGTTTTAAATAAAATGAAAATTTATTAAGAGTAATAGGGAGACTAGCATCTATTCGATGTATTAACTTATCTTACCAAACATACGATGTATGTTAGGTGTAGAAGAGCGCGTGCGTCTGTACATCAAAAGAGAGAGATAGACAAAAATAACATATAATATGTAGTGCGCAGAGATTGTTTGCGCATTGAGGAGACCAATAATTGGCACATTGAATAATGACGTCACAGTACAATAAAAATGTAAAAGGTCCATAGTGTATGTATTGGAGACAAACAGCGAATTCGGCCCGTGATATATACCGAATTCTATATGTTTATGCCACATTGTCTACCTGTTAGGCATTGCCAGTTACATATTCATATAGATGTTGATTTCTTTTTTTTTTAATAATAAAAAAAAAAAACTACAACAATACCTAATAGGTAATAATGATAGAATTCTCGGGGTACCCAGTGATTTTCATTATTTTAATATTTTGCAATTAAAATGTATTGAAAATGAAATTAAAATGGTTAGTACATGAATCAATCTTAACACTAGTATATGTGCGATGAGATAAATTATTACATCGGGTAGACGCTATTACAGGGAGCAGTGCCTACAACTACTCGGCTATGTTCGGTTCGACACGAACGGACCAACCTTTGTCATTCATGGGGCTTCAAGTCATACATAAAGTCGAAAAAATGGACCCTGTCGGCGACAGCAATAAAACTATAAATATCGTAATTATGACAAAGTGGCATATCGCTTACTGTTTGCTTTATAATAATTCTAATAATACTTATACCTGCCCTGGGTGCTGTGTATATTAAAATAATCTTTCTATTCCTATATTACAAATGCCAGTTTTGTTTGAAATAATTTTTGGAACTACTGTTTTCATTCTCATAAGATATTATTTCAAACAAAAATAGCATTTATGTTAAAAAGGAACAGTAAGATTATTTTACTATAAAGAGCATGTCTTCATTTCAACAGAGCGGCGCAAATAATAGTCCGTTGACACCGGACACCCAATGTTACAATGTAAGAAGTGAGCGATATGCCGCTTTGTCAATTCGATATTTATAGTTTTATTGTTGGGCCAGACAGAGCAAATTTTCTTGACTGGTAGAGTATGCGGGCTCTAGTCATTATATTTTTCAGTGGTATTTACAAACTGATTTATTCAATCATTAATATTACCCGAAATTTTTAAAAATAAAATTAGAAAATGAGGCATTCTGTTTATAACATTCTAATATTGTATGCAATAAATTTTGGCTGTCAGCGGTGCTGTGGACATTGGTCATAGAAAATTAACTGAAACTACAATATAGTTTTAAAATTATTTATTATCTCTTTAAAACATCAATAAACGTCTCCCTAGGGATTTGTACATTGGCTACTGATTTCATTTTTCGTTTTCCTTCAGCCTGCCTCGCTAATAATTTCATTCTTCTAGTTACATCTCCTCCATACTGTAAATTATTTACAATACAACTCATATATTCAACAAAAGATATACTTTAGTTATTTTTTGACTCACAAGTTTTGCAGTAACATCTTTCCTAAATGGTTTTAAAGTTTCTCTTGCTACAATCTGCGATCCTACAGCGGCTTGGATTGCAATTTGAATTAATTGCCTTGGAATCATCTCTTTTAGTTTTAAAACCATCCTACGACCAGTAGTTTTAGCTTTAGAAGTATGAACAACGTTACTTAGTTCATCTACTATAACTCCATTTAATAAAATGCTCAACTAAAATGAAAATATATACACATTTGTTTCCAAATTTCTATTTTCTTTCATGTTTATTACTTTTACAATACTGCTAGGATAAAATCCATTATCTTCATAATCAAAACTAGCATAGCCCGATGTAATAGATTTTAGAGTATCATGGAAATCTAAAACTATTTCACAGAGAGGTAGATCGTATTGTAACATTACTCTATCGTTATCTATATTTGTAGATACGCGTTGCACGCCTCGTCTTTCTATACAGAGAGATATTACTGGGCCTAGATAATCACTGGGAGTTATAATTGTTCCTAAAAAAAAAATCATTTTTTACAAGATTCCTTAATTTCTTTCTACCAAAAGATCTACATTTTAAAGTGAAACATATTTGGATATGTTCTCTTGTTTATGAAGAAAATGTAGCTGCTGCACAACTGCTAGTGTTCCTGAACGTGAAAATTATTTCGTTTTTATTTGTGGAAAAATCAAAAGTATCCATTTTTTCACTGACAGTGGAAACATTATTTTAAGGGTTTAATGATTTCTTTTTATATTTTGCGTTCATAATGAACTCATTACGAAACCCAATTACGTATTTTTTGTTTTAGGAAGTTGGTACTAAATGACATTAACTCACTAACTTTAATGTTCAAACATCATAAATTAGAATTGACATGAACTTTCAAATAATTGAATAAGTGTCAATACAATGTTACACACTACAATATTACACATACAGATTTCCCTAAATCAACTTGGTTTAATATAGCAATTTTTTAAAAATAGTATATAAAAGGCGCGTGCGAAAAAAACGTATAAATAAACTAGTTCTTTAATATACATTTTTTTATTTTAATCGTTATTTAATTATTGAGTAATACAAGCATAAAGTGACATTTATTTATTTTATCACCATATCGAAAATTTGCCGAGTTACAATTTTTCTATCGAAGGCCATATTAAATTATTGCAGAATTTTTTGCAAGTCGATTTAATAATTTTAACAATAATTCACACAATAGGGTATTATCTCATTATTTTTTTTCTTAAAGAACAGGTACATCTAAGAGTACCTGTGAAAACCCGAGTTAAAAATTCCGTTTAATAAGCGAGATATTAATTTTTAAAGTTTGATTTTGTTGTGTCACGTTATAGTGACGTACTAGTTGTCAGTACCAGTGGTGTACAATCAGTGGTTCTTAGCTTTTTGAGAAGGTGTTGACCAAGTATTGAAAAAGGCAGGAATTAAAATATATTTCATTACAATCTTACATACTATTTCCAAAAAACTGAAGAAAATTATAAGATAATTAATCTACGTAATTGATTACATATTTTTCACTGTACTAGGAAAACATTTTGACATTGTTCTCAACTATTAGTGGCGCTTGTGCGGTGTGTTACCACATTTAAACATGGAGTAGGGATTTCAACTGATCTTCCATTGATAGTACAACTCAACAACTAGTCCGTCATCAAAGTTTCAATGCTTTATATCTTTTGCAACAATCAATTTATGAGTTTTTTTGTTTTATTCCTCTTGTTTACCTACCAACTTTAATATTTTTAATAACTTTTTAATATTTGCAATCATGAGAGAATATCCTATTACTTTTTTTTCTTTTTCAGCATCCTTTTAAGGGTGTCATCTACAATGTTGAAGACAATTGACAATTAGATTTCCTTGATATTTCTCCGGCCAAATTAAATCATTTTTTTGCCTATTATGTAAAAGAAAGATTAAGTGTAATTTAAATATTCTCACATTTATAACACAATAAGATTTCCAATAAGAATTAGTATCCTGCCCGCAATATATTTTTAAATTTCGTATGTGGCCTGCTTTTCAAAAAGGTTGGTAATCCCTGCACTAGTCATCTTGAACTTGAATGAGGTGCGGGAGGCCACGTGACTTTGACAAATGCTTGTGGGGCCCAACATGGTTGCCAAGAATATGGCTTGTGTACGTTGCCTGTGTTGCCAAACAAATTTGAGTGTAAAATTAATAAATAAAATTGTAAAGCTAGTTATTATTAATGAATATCATGTTGTTTTACTTTTTAACACATAAACTTAATTTTTAAAATATACAAGACGTTCAACTTTCATCTGATTGTTTTCTTCAAATTTAGTGCGCTAAGAAATCTTTGTATCGTAGATGGCAGCACAAGTCGCATAATTTTTAAAAAATATTTTAAAAATTAAGTTTATGTGTTAAAAAGTAAAACAACATGATATTCATTAATAATAACTAGCTTTACAATTTTATTTATTAATTTTACACTCAAATTTATTTGGCAACTCAGGCAACGTACACAAGCCGTATTCTTGGCAACCATGTTGGGCCCGACAAGCACTTGTCAAAGTCACGTGGCCTCCCGCACCTCATAAGAATTTGGTACCTACTCCTCCATGGTAGGAAAATGAGTATATGTTTATGACAACTTTTTACTTAAAAATGTTTGACGAATAAGTTGTTTAAGTATTCACTTTCTTTCGCAGGACACCTTACCAACTTAAGTCAAAGTAATAATTTAGATAACTTACCTATAACCATTGGTTCATAATATTCCTCGACCAACATTGAATTCGGTAATAACGCTGGATTTGTTATATACACTTCATCTGAACCAAATTTATTTACATGTTTCGTTGGTTTTAATTTAACTTTGTATGTAACTGACGGCGCAGTTAAAATAGGTTCAGCCGAATATTCCTGTTGTAACCTTTGACAGAATACTTCCAAATGTAGTAAACCTAAAAATCCTAATCGCCAGCCTTGTCCTAAAGCAGGACTACAAAGAAAATCAGACCTAAAGAAAGAATAGAAAAAAAAATCCTACCTAGAGTCTATAGCAACAGTGACTGCAGGATCATTTAAAACAAGTTTTTCTATAGCGTTGCGCAAAGCAACATGTTGGGATTGATCCATAGGATAAACTCCTGCAAATACCATGGGTTTAGCAGGGGTAAATCCTGCTAAAGGCTCGACGGGCTTATCCGTTAAGCAAAAAGTATCTCCTATGTGAGCTTCTTTGCTGCTTCTCATGTTACAGCCGACTAAACCGATTTGACCTGCCACCCTAGAAATATTATGTCAGCAATCTTCAAGTTATTAAAATAAATACTGAAGTAAGAGAGTATGTTTTGTAATTAAAATTAATGGGCGCCACATAAATTATTTATCGTCTTTTATTTTTGAGTAACAGAATAATGCCCATATTCATAAACATTCCTAAAGTTTCAAAACGGCTCGTTATAATTTTTGGCACATAGAATCAAACTTGACAAACAAAATTTTGATTTTTCTCTCAATGTCGACTGTTTTTATTGGGTAAATATTATAACGAACCGTTTAAATTTTTTACGAGTGTTTATGAATACGGGCATAAAACTTGTTTTTTGCTAATTGTTGGTTGTGGGCTTACAATGTGCAGAATGCAGATCCCATTGCGCATATCTTCTATCTCTTTAAATTCAAAAGGTCTATATAGTGTGACGTAGAAACAAAAATATTTTAATTAAAGTAAAAGTAATTGGTAAGGGCCCGATATTTTCATCTCCATTTACAGTCTGTTAAGTCAGTCAAAAGAGAAACATAGCATTGATATTAAAAAGTTGTAAAAATTATATGTTTCAATTTTTCGATGCCACATCGTTCTTATAACCGACAATTAAGTTCGTCGGCAGTTTAACCAGAAACAAAAATACTGACCCTAAGAATAATTTTACAACTTATTTAATAGATGAGGTAATAAAAATTTCTGGATTGCAGTCACAAAAATTTTATTTTAAATTCTCGGGTCGACCGATTTCGAGCTCCACATGAGCCTTCCTCAGGAGATGAGAATTAAGAAAATTTTAGATACATGGCAAAAAAATGAAAACGTAAGTGCAACATAAAGCACATTGATTTCGTCAAAAGATAAAAAATAAATAAAATAAATTATATAAAACTTTTATAAAAACTAAGAACAAATGTTCTACGTGAACCACACCCATGGAACTACTTAAGTGCTTAAGTAGTTCCATAATTTATTTTATTTATTTTTTTATCTTTTGACGAAATCCATGTGCTTTATGTTGCACTTACGTTTTCATTTTTTTGCCATGTATCTAAAATTTTCTTAATTCTCATCTCCTGAGGAAGGCTCATGTGGAGCTCGAAACCGGTCGACCCGGGAATTTAAAATAAAATTTTGTGACTGCAATCCAGAAATTTTTATTACCTCATCAATATATCCAGTCAAGGAACTTTTTCTATCATTATTTAATAGAATGATATGATGATTGTTTGATGTACAGTTTTCGCACTAAAGACAGTATTAAATATGAAAAAAAATTTTAAAAATATTTTCTTACAGTTTCTTGACGTTTACTTCTTGTGGTCTCAGAACTGACAAAGTTTTCACTTCGAAACTTTTTTTCGTGTGACAAGACGACACACTGTCTCCAATTTGTATCGTCCCATCGTGTACGTATATTAAATTCAATGCCCCTCTGTACTTATCATACCAACTATCGTACAAAAGGGCTCGAAAATGACCATCCCTATTTACTTTTGGTGGAGGTAGTCTATCTATTATTGCTTCAAGAACTAAGTGTACGTTTATTCCTTTTTTAGCTGAAATCTATATAAAATATAAAAATGTAAAATAAGAGACATTTGGTTATATTACTTTTAGAACTTCAGAAGGTTCTATGTCAAATAAAGATTTAAGCTGTCCGCAAACTTTTTCGGGGTTTGCATTTTTCAAGTCAATTTTATTTATAACTGGGACGATTACTAAATCTTTACCAAAAGCTAGGTAAAAATTAGCCACAGTTTGAGCTTGGACTCCGTCATTCGCATCTACAAGAAGAACTACACCTTGGCAAGCTGATAATGAGCGAGATACCTAAAAAAATGTATTATGTATAAAGGTGTTTCCTTTAAAACAACCAGTGTTTTTTTGGGCGAACTAATGATTTTAGAGCAAAAGTGATCAAGAATAAAGGGCTAATACAACAGTAATAGCAAATCGAAAATTCAACCAGTCGTCGATAGAACAAAATTATGTTTTTAAATGCATATATTTTTAGCAGGGATGGAATCATAAAAAATATGGTTTGGGTTTCGGTGGTCGTGGAAATAAAATTTCGGTTTTTATACAACAATTGGTTTCGGTGTACCGGTTTTACTAAAAGGGTTTCGGTTTTGCAAAAGTAATTCACGAGTACTTATATTTTTATTTTATTTGTGATTCTTGTAATTCATATAACCTACCTGGTAGCGCTCGAAATCTGTTACATAGGCATTTCTCATAGGAAACTGGAATATTTTGAATATTTGCTTCCCATTAAAACTGATTCTTATAAAACTTTGCAGACGTGTTTGATGTTTGTGGACACCTTTTGCACCATTTAATAATTAATTGCTTAAAATTAACAAGAAATAAAGAAAATTAAAAAATGTTGTGGCAAACGTAAATAATTATTGTCTTCCATACAGAAAGTTTGTCAAAACAGCGCTCATAGTACGATGGTAATGTTTTTGACTTTTATGTGAAAGGTGGTGGGTTCATATATAAAAAACAAAAAAAAAATTAAAAAAAATATTGAAGTTCGGTAGATTCGAACCCTCTTATTGTGATTATTTAATTTAAAGTACTAATATTTACAAGTGACTTATGAAATGTATTCTGTTTTGCAGGAACAAATAAAATGGGTAACCCCTATTTATACTTTTTTATACATATTTAAAAATGCAAATTTACATTAATAATATAAATAAATAAAAAAGGGTTTCGGTTCGGGTTTTGTATCTGTTTCGAATTTCGGTACAGAATTCATTCTCAATTTTTTCCAGTTTTTCTTCGGATAATGATTCCGGTATCGGTTAGCATCACTGATTTTTAGTCCATTAGATAGAGATTTTTTCTGATTTCATTGACGTTAATGTTGTATAGGGTTGTATAACAATTATTTCGAGAAAAATGTTTTACATAACTTATTTCAATATTGTAAGATTATTTCTAATTTTTAATACCATTTTTCTCGAAATAATTGTTGCACAACTCTACGCAATATTGCTCAAATCAGAAAAAAAATTGCTAGCTAATGGACTTAAAAAAATATATAGGGTATCATTTAAAAAACATAACTTTGTTCTACAGTTTGAGAACCTCTGATTGAATTTTCGGTTCGTTATTACTGATAAATTACTCCCTGCCTTGATAATTTTTTGTATATACATTTTTGCCTAAAGTAATTCGTTAGCCCAAAAACGCACTGGTTGATTTAAAGGAAACATCCTGTATACGTTGTTCTTTTAAATGTTTCATGTTTGTACCTCATTAGAAAAATCTACATGTCCCGGTGTATCAATTAAATTCAATAAATAATCTTCTCCCTTATAATTGTATATCAAGGAGGCGCTTTGGGCTTTAACAGTAATTCCTCTCTCTCTTTCAACCTGTAGTTTATCAAGTACTTGAGCATTTCCAGCATCTTTCGTTATAGTACCTGTTATTTCTAATAATCTATCAGCCAACGTACTTTTACCATGATCGACATGAGCTATTATACTAAAATTCCTTATATTTTCTACTGGAAATTCTGCAAAATTGTACTCAACTTTTGTACAATATCCACATTTCGTACATTCCCTAAAATAACTACAAGACATAAAATATAAAAGTAAGGTTAGAAAGCAGACGACGTAAAGAAAACAGCATAAATTTTATCTGTGAAACGTACCTCTGAAAAATATAATATTTATATCTCAGGTTTGTTCTTGTAAATTGTTTAAACGTTCTAGATAAAAACATTTTTTGTTCATAAACTCATAATTGAGAAAAATTTAACACGTTTATTTTGACGTTTAACTAACCTAACAAATATGTCATTTTGATTTTTTCTTGTATTTTAGGTAAAATTATGCAATTATGGCTGCATTTAGGATTTTAAATAGTTTTCGAACTATTACAACCAATAACATACCACCATGTTTCAAATTAGCAAATGTGTATTCTCAACAAAAATTCTTTTCTTTCAATAATCAGCCCGAAAATAAAGAAGGGGAGAAGAAAAGAAAAACTACGCCAATTCCAAAAATTACTCTCGTCTCTCCTGATGAAAGTATTCAAATTGTTTCCATTGAGGAAGCCAAGAAAATATCAAAGCGTAGAGACTTAAAACTAGTGAAAATAATTGACATTGATACAAAAACACAAAGACCGGTTTATAAGTTGATGACTGGGGCAGAATACCACGCAGAAGACTTAAAACAAAGAGAAATAAAGAAAGAAAAAAAGAATGAAAGCGCAATAAAGGGAGAAAAATTATTATTAATTAATTCTAAAATTAGTGAACATGATTTAGAATCTAGGATAAAAAATATTTTAAAATGGATAAACAAGAAATATGAAGTCAGGGTTGTGATAAGTGGAGATGCAACGAATATGGACTCTTGCGTAAGTAAAAAAAAATATATTAACACGTTGAATGCGGCATAAGTCCCCGGAGACCGATCCAGTGATTCATTCCTGTGCAGCAATTATTGTCGTAAACTTCACTTCCGTGCTGATTTCCATCCCATTTTTTATGAAACTACTCGCTGTCAAATGAGTATGGACTGATACTCAATTTTTTTCTCTTTTCCGCACCTTGTTCCTTGCAATGCGGTATTGCTGCTTCTTCATAGCAGCATTTTCAACATGACCAGTAAATTGGCAACAGTGTAGAAATCTCCAGTCCATACTCATTTCACGGTAAGATTGATTTTTATGTAGATTTCAAGATACTTTATTTAAAAATCGGTCCCCGGCGACCAGTACCGTATCTAACAAAATTTTATGATCAGTCTCCAGAGACCTAATGCACAGAAATGGTAACAGCATTTTCTACCACAGTCAATGCGTTAAATAAAACAAACTATCAGGATTAATTTAAGGATATAAAATTTCAAGATAATAATTATAAACTTTATTGCAGGAAAAAGTTTACAATACCATTGAAGAGAAAGTAAAAGTTGATAGTAGAGTTCTTCAAAAACGTACAAAAGGCAGTGAATTAAAATTCCAAATATTGCCTCCGAAAGCTCCAAAGAAAGCAGAGAACCCCTTATGACTATCTATGGAAGTAGGAGCAACAGTTTCAATTATATGTTTGCTTTTGTCTTTAAAGTACTATTTTTTGTCTAAATGGTATAAAAGGAAACAAGATTAATATTTGTTATAAAGGCTACGATTTTCTTTACCATATTTACACTCATTATTGTCTTACAATAATTTTATGTACACTTTTCAGTACGATTATAACTTGTTTTTATCTATTTTATATAAAACTATTAAGATTTATTTACGAACTACAAATTACAACTATTTCACATTCGTTTTAATGCTCAGGTCATTCTAATCAAATATATCACTATTCTAAATACTTAATATGTAAATATTGCAAACTACATGTTGCATTTTGTTTTGTACATTTTCAAATATCATACATGATTCAGAAAAGACACTTTAATATACAATGTGTCCAATTTACAACTGCCACCACTGGTATCTCAAGAACTATAACTATGTCGGTTAAATGGAACTTTTTGTGCACCATTAGAGGGCCATCGCAGATGTACTTTTGTTTTACTATAAATTTGATGATGAAAAACTGAGTTTTGATGATTTTTTTCTTTTTCAAAAATAACTTCTAAACTATTACTATTAGGAAACGAGAGAAATGTGCCATGTAAAGAAGTTGGGACGTACGAAATAAATTTTTATATCTGTAAATTTTCGAGATATATAACATAAACTTATATATTTTAAATGGAACTCATATAGCCTCAGTCTCAAAAAAAATCATTATTTTTTCTCTTCTCAATAATGTAAATATTTTGTTTTGTTATATTTTATTTTCAATTTTCTCCATATTTTATATTAATTTTAGTATTTTTTTGGAAATATAGGCAGGATTTCTTTTTAGAAAATTTTATTTTATTTACATAATTTATTTTGTAAGAAAATTTTGCCTAAAAATCAAATTAATTTTGTGATATTTTATATCAAGTCGCCTTTGACATGTTATAGTGTAATTTGTAAGTATGAATTTAAAACGAAAATATTGAACAAGATAGCCATAAAATTAATTATATCAATAGAATAAAATTTAATTACTATAAGCAATAAAGTTTTTTTTTTTGTGAAATATGTAGCTACAAAATTCGGGAAAAATAACGTGAAAAATTAAATTTTGGAAGTAAAACAAATACGAAATATAACAAACCTTACATCATTGAAAAGAGAAAAAAAGCTTTTTAAAAAACAATTTGTGTTACATCTCGAAAATTTAAGGGTATAAAAATTTATTTTGTACGCCACGGTTTAGGTAATAAAAAAAATCTAACTTCTTTATTTAAAACATTTAGATCTAGACTACTAATAGTTTAGAAGTTATTTGAAAAATAAAAAAATCAACAAAGTTTAGTTTTTTTTTTAAAGGCGCATAAAAAGTTTCGTTTGACTAAAATCATCTTTTGTAGTTTTCGAAATCACAATGGTGAAAGTTCTAAATGGGACACACTGGTTTTAACTTATTTTTACTAATTTTCTACTGCTATATTCGAACACAGGTCGCCAAAATAATCTGTAATGGGGTCCTATACCATTTTTCTTTTATTTTTTTTCCTGTAAGAACAGGATAAAATAAGAACTTCAGTGCAAACGCGACTTAAAAATTTTACGTAATAAGCGAGATATGAATTTTTAAAGTTTAAGAATTTGGGCGTGACGTAGCGGGTACTAACGAGTGATCGACAAACAATGGGACAAACTGTTAGTTATACTAGAAACAATTTTTTTCATGTTTGCATAGCTGAAATGTTTTTATATAAAAACTTATACGTTATATTTACGAAGAAATTATTATTAAGTATAAATAACATAAATAATAAGCATTTAACAAGGATTGAAACAGTTTGACAATATTATTACACAAAGTATGACGACGGATGGCGCTAATGTTTGCCTGTTTTGAAGTTTCAATATTAATTTAATTAATTTATTATTAATTTAATTCATATTACAAATTGATTTATTTATAAATATATGATTATTGTTAATATTACTAGATATTATAATTAAACAAATTCATCAAACACAAAATTGTTAAACGTTTTGTTAGGTTATAGAACATAATGACATTTCATATTCTTTCAAAGGTGACCGCTACAGACGCGCGAATCTTCTTTTTAAAATCAGGCGACCAATCAAATTCTTAGTACCTAACACGTCATACCCAATTAGTAATCAGGTTCAATCGCTTGTAGTTTGTGACCTAGTTAATATTTAAAGAAAATTTTTTCACTAATACTCATTAATTTATGTATATTTTCGTCTTTTTATTTAAGATAGTTAAAATATGACTATGGTATAGGACCCTATTTAGTGCAACGATTTTAAAATAAGTGTCTTTTTTTCTAAACCATTTGTAGAATATAGTTTATAGTCCTATTAATATTTATAAAATGTTTTCTGATCATAAGCCTCATTCACAACTCTTAACATAGTCACTGTTTTTGTCGTTTGTCATAACCTTGAAAAGTTTGACATACGTAATAACGGGCGCATTCAGCAGACATGTGGTCGCTGAATATGTTCACTATTTTTCTGCTGCATACACTGGAGCCGAATTCAGCACCCTTCGTTAGTCTAATGATCGTCTCTATAACCATGGAAATAGCTTGCATCTTTTTCATACTAGTATATTGTTGTTGTTCTAATTTAAATGTTTCATATAGTGCAAAACAAAACACAATTTTGCACTCATGGATCATAATTACAAGGACCTACTAACTGAAGAATTTACAAAATCGCTTCAACAGAGTAAATTACGACATTATGGGAGAAAAATGGAGAGGGAAATCTGATAAATTTCAATCTACAGTAGATTTCAAAGTTACAAAATCAGACCCCTGTGCAGTAAAACAAAATAACATTTATTTACATGTAAAGCACTGAAAATATATTATTTGTTTTCATATATTAACTACAACTTATTGTCAAATCATTAAAATTTTCTTACATTGCAATTTTTTAATTTGTGTATTATGCGTTTTGTTTTCATAGTTTGGCAAAAAAATATAAAATAACTCAATACACACTAAAAACTTCAATATGAAAACTGCCAAACTATTGAAAACAAATCTCTTAACCTCTGAACACGCTACCAAAACAAACTTCAGGGTTGCGTTCCAAACAGAGTACGGAATTACTCAAAATCGTTTCAAAACTAAAAACCTTAGTCTCAGAGGGGGCTTGACATTAATGTTGTAATTATAATTAGTTTTGTTAATTTTTAAAATTTAATTTCAATTTTTTACTACAACAAAACTCATTCTTCCAAAACACACTACACTCTTAAATTACGGTACTCTTGAATTTGGAAAGCTGCCCAGCTCTCTGACCTTCGATGTGATAGTTTCTCCCCAAGTTCTGATTGGCTAATAGGCTATTCCACGACATTTAAAATTTTTTTTTTTTCTTGGAGTACATAAAAATATGACATGTGAAAGTTCGAGTTAAAAATTCCTCCAAATAAGCGAGATATTAAGGTCCGAATTTTACATGTGTTATGTGACGTAGGTAATGTGGATATACCAGAAGTAAACAAACAGTGGTTCACAAGCCACGAAAAAATGTTAAACAAATTACAAAATAATGTATATTTAAATTGTAATATTTATAATTCATCATTAGAGACATAAAATAAATTATTGTATTTATTTGTTTTTCTCATTTGATAAAAACAAAGAAATTAGAACGTTACCTGAACAGCAACCAAACAGATCCGACACACCCGAAGAAGTATATTCTTAGTTAAGGCGGGGCTTCTCGGAGTTCATACTTGGATACTATTTGCTTAAACACTCATGCACATGTCCTACATCATCAAAAGCAAAACTCCCCGTGTTTTCTAGAAGGAATAATTTATAATAAAAGAAATACCTTTATCCTTTAACTATTATCATTCATATTTTCAATAGACTTTTACTATTTTTGATTACGGTGGAATAGCCTATTCGCTTCGTCACATGAGTGTCCGCAAGCTATTGTAATTGGTTATACAGGCAGGTGAACAAACATAAAACTAAAACAATGGTCGCGTTCAGCAGCACCTAGCAGCTATCTAGCTGCTAGCTAGCGCTAGATAGCAGCGGTCGTGGTAATTCGACCGCTAGTACTCCCATTCATATACATCTGTCGGTAGGACGTTGCCATTTGTGTAAAATAATAACATAAAATGAATAATAACAATTGCTCTTCTGAAAGGAAAATTTAGAAGACTTAAATATTTAGATATGAGCCGTTTGGACATGGTTTCATATTCATATTGTATTATTTCATTTGAATTTACTAGCGCCATATTTCCTATTTTTGACAGTTATAGCAGTACGCTAGGCCATCTAGCGCATTTTGTTTTCGCTAGCCCGCCAGACTAGCAGCTAGAATCTAGCGGTCAGTCAGCGGACCGTTCAACGAGGTTCGCTAGGTTAGCGAGCTAGCAGCTAGGTGCGGCTGAACGCGACCAATGTTTGTGTTAAGAGCTGTAAGTGGTCCAATACTATTTGACAAAAACAAAAACATTGGTCGCGCTCGGTACCTCTCATTGCTGGCATTGAAGTTAACACAAGAATGGACGAATGTAATACACACTTACACAATTGCAATTTGCACGAGCGCATCTAGCGGCAAAGCATAGAACTAAAGGTTGCTATGGTTACCATTTCCAAACAAAGACCTGTCATCAGCCATAGACCTCTACACTCCAGCCATCGTTTTAGTTGAATAATCAAAAGTTGCCCCACGCATATCTTGTTGTTTTAAACTCATTTTTATTGAACACAACGAACAAATCACAAAGAATTATGTTAACACTGAATAACAGATGCAAACATAATGAGAGATAGAATCTGGAAGCCGGACGTAAGACAATGAGGGGAGGTTTGTTTGGAAGCATGATGTTCTACCTCTCTACCACTCGGTAATCATCAACGGTGCTCATCGCTGCCGAGCCGAGGTGCTGAACGCGCTCAATGACTATGTTAAGAGCTGTTAATGAGGCTATACATTGCTGATTCTTTTAAATGACCCTTATTTTCGGCGACTGTTCCTCCCTAAATTTCCCAATTGACAACATACTAGCTATATTCTTATTGACACGGGAAGACATGACAAGGTCTAGTTTCTCGTCTCAACATACAAGGTTTCCCACCAGCTCTAGCGTGCCGAAGAATATTCCTTGTGCGTTGCTGTATTCCTGAACCACAGTCCGTATTGCATGGCGACCAGTTACTCCACCTGGACATTTTGCAGTCTTGGGACGAGTCGCCGCCTCCTGGTGGGCCCCATGTTGGATTTAGCTCGTTGCTAGTATCCCTATCTGTGGAGATTTTTTTTTTCTTAATAGCTATTTATGTATCAAGGTACTGAAGTTCTACTTTTTATCATGAATATGGAATTTAGTTGCCCATGCCGTAGGGTCGAGGAAAATAAACCATATGAGTGACAAAAAGAAACTTCAGTGCCGAGGTGCATATTAAATTTTATTTGAAATCGCAAATTTGAGAAAATACAAGAAATATTTATTTTTACAGGTTATATTATATACAGGGTGTTCCGCGACTCGACCAACAAACTTATACCATATATTCCGGGGGTCATTACGATCAAAAAATGTTATGACCTATTCGCGATGCAAGTTTAGACGTCAGCGCCGCTAGTGAACTTGCTTGGAGGGTATTGACATCTGTCAATATCTTGTTTACTTTGTAATATTTTTGCGTAATTTCTCTTATATTTGTGTTATTGTTATTAATTTAAGTGTTTTGCGATAAGGATATACAATACTTTTGTATATAAGCATCGTTTTCATCTTTCTAGTATTGATATTGGAACTTTTATAGTAGGTAATACTTACAAGGTTATGTAATAATTTCATTGTGATATTTTTATATAATTTCAGTTTCACTGAATATTCAATAACATCGTAGTTGTAATTATAAACCTATGTTTATATAAAAATTAAAAAATAAAGCGAAATTACACAAAAATATGACAAAGTAAACACGAGATTGACAGATCTCAACACCCACCAAAGAAGTTCACTATTTAGCCACTAGCGGCGCTGACGTCTAAACTGGCATCGCGAATAGGTGAATAGGGTAGTTGCGCATTTTCCAATTTATTTCTTTTCTGAAAGAATTGTTCAAGTTATTCACTTTAATACATATTTTATGTCTGAGAACTGTATATTTTTCAAAATATAATTTTTTAAAACAAAATTCTTATTTCAAATTTTCCCGTGGTGACATGTTTTATAATACCAATCACAGTCTTTCTTGCCCTAGCGGTACACTCTCGGTTGTACACTATGTACACAATACTACCATTTTTATTTGAAACGATTTATATGTTTGAGAGAAGCACTATTTCAAAAGAAATTATTCATTTTCACACAAATTCATTAGTTTCATTACCTTGTTTTAAATCTGCTGATATAGAAAAGAATATGATTTTAACAGTGTTTTAACACGTAAAACAGGTTATGTCACTAAAAATGACATGTACATTCACTGAGTGTGCAGCCACCTGGTGGCGAAATTATGAAGTTGTCTATATAAGAATTAAATATCTGGTATTCAAGTAAATAATGAGAGCTGTCAGTGGGATTTTGATGCAATAGCTCTCTGCGATTCAGCAATGAAATGTGCATGTGAGCAAGTAAGCGCTAGTACAAAATTTGTCTACAATGGATGCATTGCACAGTAATTGCCCTATGATGTCTAAAGTCACTAGATATATAAAGTACCGCAATTCATTGTACCAATGTGTTAGAGAGAGAAGAACGTTTTTTAGACACAATATGGCGGAATCAGGCCAATCAGGGTCACATCAGGATCTAGTTGTAGTTGGCTGTGCCTATAAAAGTCACTATTTCTGGGGACTTTAGCGTCAATCCTGTCATCATGTCAAACGATCTGAAGAAAATTAACCTTAATTGTATTTATTTTTTATTTTCTTTATAATTTTGATCAGTTATGTTTTGTACTTATATGTACGCATATTATAAAAATTATGAACATAAAATCAATATTAATTACTTGCCTTCATAGATTTATTTCACTGCCGATTATTATTTTTGTAATAACGCACTCGTTTCAAGATAATCCATTTTAAATTTGGCGCCGAAGCTCGACACAATATGGCGGCCAATTGCGGTACTTTATATATCTAGTGACTTTAATGATGTCATATTGAGTCTGTCATCTAGCGATATTTTTGTAAAGCTTTGTAGAGATGATGCTCTGTTGCCACATAATAGATATATAATTAAATCAGATTGTATTAATTAAAAATTATTCTAATAATGTCAAAACAAATAAATTATTGCAATTTTGAATTTAAATATAATATATCCAATAAAGAAAAATGAATTTTGTGTCAAAATTAAGTTTTAAACAATAGTAAAATTTAATGATAAACGCAACTGGCAACAAGGGATTAACTGTCATGTAATGAACGTGCTTAGTTTTGTTGAAATGTTTTAAGTACTAAAAATATCTCAAAAATATGGAACAAATAGAAGTAAAATGTGTTAAGGAACACAAATTATTTCGAAAATATTGTTCCGTAGCTCCTTGTAATGAGTCATGCCAATTATTATCGTATCATAGATTTCCGAAGAACCCAGAAATGAGAAAAAAGTTGTTAATATCATTAAAAATTAATACAGAAGTAAAGTAATTCGCATTTGTCTGCTGTAAACATTTTAAGGAATCTGATTTCATACCAAGCTTTTTGAATTTAAAACGGACAACTATTTCATTTTATCATCTCTATGCGCAGAAAAACAACTGCGCATTGAAAACATCTCATTTTTTACTATCTCTCTCACTTTGTGCAATGCATCCATTGCACATTCTGGTATCAAATCTGATAACCAACAGCGCTCATAAGAAGTATAACCTTAATTCTTCTTTTAAATTATTAATGGACCATAAATTATAATTATTTTCCATAATGTGTATTTACCCACAGAGAACGCACACTGAAAATACTGTCGGATGACTCACTACTGTCACTGTCAAATTTTGACAATTTGATTTTATTGTTAAGGATTTACGGTTGCAATAAAAGTGTTGCAAAATTATTGTTTATTATGTTTCTTATGTATTTTTATCTGATTATTTTTGCATCAAAATATTCGTAATAACCGTCATTATTTTCCCCGCTTTAAATCATTCAAATCGCTTTTACTGGAGTGCTGCCATCTGCGATAGCTTTGCCTGACAGCCCCCATTATAAAATATACGTACTATTAAATAATACTTTTGTATCTGTTATTTTTCTTTTAGAATTATGCTGCAAATATTTGTATGATACAATAATATAATTCAACTTCTTCGCTTTGTCGTGGTATTCTAATAAGCTTCTATGAGTCATACAGACTTGGTCGAACTATATAATTATTAAAAGTCTACGTCACAAGAATTCCACCGCGAACTTTATTTACGGAAATTATGAATGAAAAGTTTTATATTTTCTAATAATTTTTACATTAATATGTTTAGAATTAGTTTATATTTCATAATTAATAGGAAAAAATAACATTTATTTTTTTCGCAACTACCCTATTCCTCTTAGTTTCGGAGATATCGAATGAATTAAAAAAAAAAAATTATAATTGAGTTAGCCTTGACGAATTAACGTATGTTTGACAAATGAATGATTTTTGTGCTGTCTTATTAATTTAAGCTATTATTCCGCATTTTACTAATGCAGAATATGCGGAAAAGGTTTTCGTGTATAATTTTTCCAATGGAGGTGGACGTGCTGTAGCTGCGGAGTACCACAGGCGATACCCAGATCGTATTGTTCCACACCACACAACATTTTCAAACTTTTTCGTTGCTTGAGAGAGACAGGATTTTTCCCACGGCGTCGTATAGAAAGAGATGGAGGTTCTCATTTTGAACGGTTGCTCTGTAATTTTTTGTTAATTAGCTATCCATTGATGAATATATTTTCTTTTATCATTTTTTTTTTAATTCCTTCGATATCTTCGAAACAAAGAGGAATTCACCTATAGGTCACATAACATTTTTTGATCGTAATGACCCTCGGAATATATGGTATAAGTTTGTCGGTCGAGTCGCGGAACACCTGTATAAAACTTACCACAAGGCATATGGCATCGCTTAATTTTGATGAGTTTCTTGGGACACGCTTTTCCACCATTCATCGCATGTTCCTGCGAAAGAAATATATCAAAACAAGATAAAAAAGTTAATTTTTTTTTTTCAAAACATACCACTATATCTCGATGTCTTTTCTTAAAGCCCTTCGAACAAGGTTCTGTACCATTGCAATGAGTCCACTTTGTCCAACGAGACACCTTGCAATCTACCATGGGAGCGATTGTGACGAATTTAATATCTGGTTCCGATGAGTAGTTCTCCAAAACTAATGATCGTCCGATTTTGATTTCCGACATTGGGTCTGGAGTTGCTGAAGAATGAATATTTTGTTAGCATGAGGAGGAGTTATTATTTACTATATCGGATATGCACCAATTTGATAAATTTGTAACACGAATAATACTAAAACGGGTAAATTAACCGGTTGATAAAATATGTTCGTTACAAAATATATTTTTAATCATTTTAATGTAAAAAAATAGTTACATTACAATTTAAAAAGTTAGAGGTGCAAAATGTACTTTAATTTTAAGAAACGGTTTAAGAAAGTGGTTTTAATTTGTTTTGGTTAATAGTTACCAGTTTTGTAGTAATTCGAAATATCGTTTCGATTATTAATCTGGTTTTAAATTTAAATATCGATTAGCCCTATTTAAAAGGGAAACGTTTTAATAACTTTTTTACTAAATTTTATTTACTCTTCTTACATAATATATAATTAACGAGTTTCACTAAGATACGGCATCCTGCAAGTACTTATATTTATTAAAAATAATTAAGAAAAAAATGAAAACGACAAAATTTTACACTGCTTGTGTGTATTCGAGGTTTCATTTCAGGTATTTGATTAAAGGGACAGATATAAGACAAACTAGGACTGGGCAGATGGGTTACGCTTGAGACCGCTATCTGTAATAGGGCTGTTGCAAGAATTTTGATATGACTTCTAAGTATTAAATTTTAAAAGATATTGTTCTTTAAAGAGCCTCAAATTTAAAAATATCACGAAATATCCTTTAGATATTTTACAATTAATTTTTGAAATTTGGATAAAATTTTGAATAAGTCACGTGATCTGAAACAGAATGTGACGTCAGAACACATACATCATCAGCGGTTCTAATTGGTCCGTTTATAATGTAAAAATTTTTGTGTTTGGTGTCAAGTTTATTGTCAAAGTTGTCAAACAAATGTCAAATTTTTAAGATTGGTTCAAGTTGTATAATATGTAGGTAATAAAAAGTTCAAAATAAAATGAGTAATTTACGATATTGTATTGTGCCTTCTTACAAAAATACTGTTAGGAACAAACCTACTATAGAGTTTATAAATTTGTCAAAAGATGCGATGGAAAGAAAATTGTGGCTAGAAGCAATAGGTTGAAGAGCTGATAATGTCAGAAAAATAGTGTTTTCATGTTTGTGAAGATCATTTCATCTTTCATCCACCTTCAAGATAACAGTATATTTTTGTTGCTTCACTTTATGTTCAGGGCAAACTTTACATCTACTATACAGATATTTTTTCTCGACATAGATCTGCATATCCTATAGCAAATTCAATGTAAGAATCATAACCAGAACCTTAAAGTAAAATATATTATCAATTTATATAGTAAATCCAGTTCTTATATTTTATTTTATCTCAGATCTTTAACACCCCTTATTTCGGTAATAATAAAACAATCATTCTCTGATATAAATTCAGCCACCATCCAGCTACTGACCTTCGGTAAATTGTCCGACTTAGCTTGAGTGTAATTATTATTCATTTACAATGAGCAATGTCGGCGTCAAATGTCAAATTAAAAGATTTTTTATTAACATGTGACAAACTGTAAGCCTACGTTTATTTATGTAAATAATATGAATAAACCTAGGTGATGGAAAAACTATTTTCTTATTGGCTATTAATGATGTAATGTATGTGCTTCTACGTCACAGGAGTGGGGGATAGTTTTTCAGGAAGCCAATCTTTTTATTTAATTATTTCCACAAATAACAGCAAATTATTAAAATAAAAATTATTACTAAGAAAATCATTGCATAAACTTCCATTTAAAATAGTTTTTGAAAAATGTGAAACAGGCTCATTATGAAAAGAAATAATAAATTCAAACTCAATTTTATTATTATACCATCCAATATAAGAAGGTGTAACGGTTGCATATTAATGTTTGAGTCTTTTTTATAGTACCTATGTTAAAGAATAATTTTATCAAATTGGTACAAATTCGGTGTAATATATTTGTGTTTTCTTGTTATGGCATCTCGCCGTGTTAGTAAAAGTTAGTACCACAATCTGCACCTATGTTAGCATCATCTTGTAGCTGTAGATTGTAATTCAACACCCCCGACACAGAAACTCCTAGTTCCTTCTTCCTCACTGTTCTGTTTGCAATTAGTTCTTCTATAAATATTAGTTACTTAGTGTAGAGTTAGTAAATTGTTAGATATTAGTTACTTTTAAAATGTCCGCAGACCTTTTCACAATATTCCCTCGTTTCAAAGTTGTTTCTATTCCCTGAACAACCTGTGTAACTAAATACTTCGCATTTTACTCTCACGTGGTCAAAGAACCATCGAGGGATGTTGGCTCGACAAGGGCCGATATCTTTCGGCATTCTACAGATATCTAGGAGCAGGGTTTGTTAGTAGGATTAGTCAAAAAGCTTTTAACAAAACAGCTCTAACAGCAAGTTTTTTTAAACTTACACATATAATTGAATTAACCGAAAAAGAAAATATGTATGTTCACTAGTAATATCACTATTGACAACTGTAGAGAATCGATATGACATCTGGTGACTAAATTTTGAACTAGTGCATGACGGTAGGTGCGAGCAAATACAACATAATGTTAGCATACATTTTTTAAAAGTATTTCTTTTATACGAAAATGAATGTTGTAAAACACGGTAAAAGCAATATTATGTGTTGTGTATACGGATGTCATTCGCTTATGAGTAGGGAAACTCATTTAAGTTTCTACATTTTTCCAAAAATATGTAAAAATAAAGTGAGTATAACCACAAATGCAGGTATTCAACAAACATTGGAGCTTGTAAGTATGTTTTACGTTCTACATACATACATACATAAAATCACGCGTTTCCCACTTAGTGGGTTAGCAAAAACCCGAAAATAATAAGAAAAGGGATGAAAGCAAGAACGTTCTGGAAAACAAATTTCCAAGTATAAGAGAGTATGTTCGAGACATTTCAAAGACATTGACTTTATTCTTCCAGGTAATATTATTAATAATTATATTTGAAACATATTTATGATTATTTAAATTTTTGGAAATTCCTTCTCAACGGAGAAATTAAAAAAAAGTGCTGTACCATCTTTGTGACGACAGAGCACTTTTTTAAAGACAGAGTGATGTTATATTTATAATTTCTCGATAACTATCGGTAATTCGACATAATATAATGTGATTCGCATTCAGAACTTCTTCGCGTTTACAAGATTAATATTTTAAATAAAGTAGTAAATGAATATTATATACAATCATACCTTCAACAATAATCCTAGAATGATGAGTAGCATTTAGAAAGACAAATATCTGAACAATACTTAGCTTCATTTTGAAGAAACACAAGCAAAATTGTATCATATGACAGAGACAGATTGTACACCTACCGTCATGCATCCGCCATATTGAAAGTGCTTGCAGCGCCTCTATCGGTCATTTCAGTTGAGAATAGTAAAAAAAAAATTGACTGTCAGGTTCAGCAACAAAACTATAAATATCGTGATTATGACACAGCGGCATATTGCTCACTGCTTGCATTATAACATTGGATACCAAACGGGCCATTTTTCACAATTTCTTAAAAAAATGAAAACTAGTTCCAAAAATTATTTCAAACAAAAATAGCATTTATGTTAAAGGAACAGTAAGATTATTTACTATACAGAGCACCCAGACCAAGTAGAAGTACAATGCAATGCATATCTTTATTTCAACAGAGCGGCGGAAATAATGGCCTGATTGGCATTCAATAATGCAAGCAGTGAGCGATATGCCCCTTTGTTATAATTACAATATTTATAGTTTTATTGCTGGACCGGACAGAGTCAATTTTACCAACTTTAATAATTCTTACATTAATATACTTTATCTCAAAATGGGCTGGAACAATAAATCAGTACGTCAAACATATTTCAGTGGTGCGTATTATTAATTAAGGGAAAGTCAAAAAGACTGAATTCGATAGAGATCTATCATTTTAGTTCTCAATTAATTTTTCGAGATCAGTTAGTCACTTTACATTGAAATAAATATAAATTTTGGTAATGTACTTTTATTTTCAGATAATATATAAATCCCTTTGGAAACTTCTCTCTATACACCTAAGCTAGTATTCAAAAGGGATTATAAATGTTTATTGAGATCTTTGTATTGTTAGAGAAGTAAATTTTGTTCTTGGTACAAAGCGAGTGATATGAGCACCCTAGGAACATTGTAATTTCTCTGGTGGCTTTTTTGCGGCATCCCTGACAAAAATCCAATACTTACTATCCGCGGTAACCACCGTCAATAGGTGGCAGCATTGTCATCTTCGTAGTGGGGAAAACATTGTATTTTGTACATTGATGGTATAGGAGTAATTTCGAATTTTTGATTTAGATCTTTTAATTTGCGTGAAATAATTAATTAAAATAAGATGTTTATCTCACTCGGAGATATCTACATATATTTAAATGGTGCAGTAAGGCCAATAGTGGAAGAAGAAGCAACATTTAAAGATAAAGTAGTTAGTAGAAAAGTTTGTAAGGTAACATTGAAAATATCTAATATTTTAGCTGGTCATATAATAATGTGTGGTTTCCAATTTAATAAAAAAAACAATGTGGAAATTCACGGTGTTTGTTTACAAACATTTAATTTAAAAGGGATGTGTACGTGCAGCTGTAAAGCAGGACAAGGTGCTAAGTGCAAACATATTGTTGCACTTATATTGTATTTGGAAAGATACTTTTAATTTATTGGTTTTAAAATCATTATTTATTATATAACTGCATCCATGTATGGTTCTAGGAGATCCAAAAAATTTCTTCTCTAACGATTGTTTCATCAGAAATTCTGCCATCAAAAGCAGAATTTACGAAACATATAACGCCTGCCGGTGTAACTCCAATTAGATATTTTAAAGTATGTCTCTTTTATAATTAAAATATGATCTTAACCTGCAACTCAAACACTTTGATTTCTGAATATCAATTTCAGTGCACTCAAACACTACTCCAACATTTCTGATTTGTTAAAAAATATTTCGGAATATTTAAAATGTGTTGGTTCTCTTATCAGGTATGAAAATAATTGGTTTTAAAATTATATAAAGTATTTCTAGCATTTCCCAAAAATATATTCTAGCAGTTGAATATGGTAAATTATAAATAACACGTTATTACCTTAAGTGTATTATTCGTCTTTAATTTAAAAAGAAATATTTTTTTTAGTAGGACAGGCATTCTTTTTCAAAAGAAATCTTTTATTTGGATTTTTTCCTGTAAATATTTTTTATATTATTAAAAATATATATTGAAACAGTTATATGATGATAATAATTGATAATAATCCGAAGGCAGAAAATGAACAGAACACACATTCATATCGTGTCACTTTCTTTCCTATTTTTAATGCAATTTCCCATTTTTTTTCGCATTTCTTTGGTCTTCGGGAAGCAGTGCATGACATGCACTAACGTACATATTGCTTACATTTGCTAGACATTTCTCTCACTTTTGCTTGGTTCTTATGCTAGTACAATTCACATGCCACAATGTTTTCCCCACGACTCGCATTTTTAATTTCGTCACCAGATGTCAGATACTTTGTTGGCTCTCATCATCCAGTCAAGCGATTTACGCCATAAATACAATGGGCTGAATTCAGCACTCTTCTTTAACTAAAGAAGCTTCTCTAAAAATAACAAAATAGAGAGAAACATATGCATCGATGCATTAATAAGAGAAAGATAAAAGTTGTTTCCATGGTTACTAGAGACGATCACTACTATAGTGAAGAGTGCTGAATTCGACCCAATATCACTAGAAATAATGACGTCATGAGTTAATAAGTTAATCTTGGCCCATGGCCATAGCCTGTATTATAGAGGTATCCTAACTTAAATAATTTCCTGTATATTTTTTAAACCACCTTTTCCTTTAATCATAAATATTAAAATTTGAAGTGTTTTCCATTTCAATTAAACGAGATATAATTTTTTTAAATTACTGTAAATTTATAAGTTTTTGAAACATTGATGCTAGTTTTTTTTTTTTTTTTTTTTTTGGAAATTATAATAGCACGTTAAAATAATAGATGAAAAAATCTGTTGTGGCCAGCATTTCCATTTTATGTTATATACGAAAGTATTGTAATGCACTTCGCTATCAAACCGTCGTTTTATAACAAAAAATTACAGAATTTTACCCAAATATTGTTTTTTATTGTATTTAAATGTCTTCTTCACACATACAATTCTTATTATATCTATTTTTCATTGTATAAGGAAGATTCTTCCATTACATTAACAAGATTGGCGGTATTTCTAATGGATATATGCATGTTACCTATAATTTTAAATATTTAATTAATAAAACAATAAGGAAGATTAAATGTACTTCCCACAAAACGCTTTCAGAATGTAACTAAAACTTTTGATTTTTGACACTGACATGTCATTTACAAATTACGTTATAAACATTTGAATTTGTCAACTGGTTTCCTTAGTGTATTTTAGCCTACTCGACTTATTACATCTCGTTATTCTATATATTATAGAAGATATAATAAAAATTTTAAATGTAGCAGATGTAGAATTTTATGTTCTTCAATATTAGTTATATCAAAAAATAATATTTAGAAGAATTTTTTTTAGAAACTACTGCTTCCGGTTGTCCAATTGTTACTAAAACCTTTTCAGCTCTTCCCATGAATGTCAGATTGAGGAATTCATAGTTAAACTGGTCTTATGTCTTATAGTTTTTGATTAATCGTCCCTCCAACATATATATATATATATATATATATATATATATATATATATATATATATATATACACAGACATCATCGTAAAAATGTTAAAATCAGTTTATATGGACCTTAAATCGTGCTTATTCACTTAAATCTGGATATGTGATTTTTAGCATGAATCCAATACCTACTTCTCTTAGCGAGAGGTAAAAATAATATTTGAATTCATTTCACGAGAAATATAGGTTATTTACAATATATAACATCAAATAAAAGTATTCCGGGGATACAATCAAGTTTGTTAGGGCTGTTTTGTTTATAAATATGTACTTAGTAATACTTATTTCTGATACCATGATGATAAGTTATTTCAGAGAGACTATTTTCGGCCACCCAAGATGAAATGGAGAAAAAGAAACAAAAAACTTTCTCTTTATTTTTTAAAATTTACTTGCGACGTTTCAAAGGTCCAAAAACCCCCATCTTCAGCAGTTATATTATTAGGCAAGGTTTGCATTTTTTTTGACTTTATATGGTAAGTCGTGTTGCCTCACAAAACCTCATAAATCGTGTCAAGAAGGTCTTCACCTCCATCCTTGTTTTCTTAGAGATTAAGGCATAAGATGTCATTGAACAAGTGAAAGTAAAAAACTTTAGTACTTTCACTTTTTCAATAACATATTATGCCTTAATCCCTCATAAAACAAGGATGGAGGTGAAGACCTTCTTGACACGATTTTACGAGGTTTTGTAAGGCAACACGACTTACCATATAAAGTCAAAAAAATGTAAACGTTTCCTAATAATGTAACTGTTGCGATGGGAGGTTTTGGACCTGCGAAACGTCCAGGTAAATTCTAAAAAAATCTGTTGTGGCCAGCACAAGACCTTCCGTCAATTCGATGTATTTTGTACAAATCCCATACCAAAAGGTCCTTGGAACAGATTCTATATAATATCATGTAAAATCGAACACGAACACATATTATTTTTTACAAATTCCACTCCAAATGTTCATTTGAAAAGGTTCTATAAATCCAATAAAATTATAACATAAACTACACTATAAGTAATGTCCTTCCATCTTCTCTTTGGCCTTTCTCTGCATGTCACTTGCGAGTAACACTATGGCATACAATTTTAGATCCTATGATCCTATACTTTTCATATTTGGTTTTGCACTTGCAACTGACATCTGTCAATCAAATTTTTTTGAATAATTATGTCAGCTGTTTCCATGATAAATAGTAAAGCTGACTAATTTTTGAAAATTAATTTCTTTATAATGTTTTAAATTTACATCTATTGAATATGAAGGAAAATGTATAATCAAACCGTATAGAGAAGAGTATTTTCTTTAATATATATAATAACAAAATGTCAAGAAATAATATTTAACTGGGTTTTTTTAAGAAAAACTTCAAATAAGGGTACTTCCGGTGTATCAATTATAACCAAAATCTAATCAACTATTCATATGGATGTACAGAAGAGGAATACGAAAGAATTATAATTTTTAGAATTGTAGTATTGGAGTTATCGTCAGAGAAAATTTTGTCACACACGGACACACATACACACACGCACACACACACATACAAACATACAAACAGACATTTAATTGACAGTTGTCAGTTACAAGTGCAAAACCAAATATGGAAAGTATAGGATCTAAAATTGATATGTCATAGTGTTCCTCGCAAGTGACTTGCAGAGAAAGGCCAAAGAGAAAAGGAAGGACTGTGTGAAGAAGATGCCTTGGACAGGAATGAGTGGAAGAGAAGAGGAAACAGGGACCCCTAATAAAATAAGGGATTTATAGAACCTTTTCAAATGAACTTTTGGTATGGAATTTTAAAAAAATAGTATGTGTTCGTGTTCGATTTTACATATTATACAGAATCTGTTCCAAGGACCTTTTGGTATGGGATTTGTGCAAAATACATCGAATTGACGGAAGGTCTTGTGCTGGCCACAACAGATTTTTTCTACATCACCTTGGGTAGGCAAAAATAGTCTCTCTGAAATATAAATATGTACCTAAGTAGAAATTTAAAAAGTATATGATTACCTTCAGCAGAAGTCGATGAAATATCACAAGTCGGTATTTCAGCTTCACATTCCACGACTTGTTTATCTCTTTCATCTTCACATGGATCTGATTCATCTTCCTCTTCATTATCATTGGTAGATTCATCATCATAATCAATTTCAGTGTTGACCGGATCTCTGGTCCTCATTTTGTATCCATTTCCACACGTGGCTGAACAGGGTGACCAGTCACTCCACGGTCTGTTTGGACAATCTCTAATTTCCATGTTGTCTATCTTTTCTTCATTATCTTCACCTTGACAGAGACCAAAAACTCCATCGCAGGGTTCGGTATCTATGAGTTTAGGAGGGTTGCGAAGGCCTATAGTGCAGTGTTTGGTAGCGTTTCTAGTATGGTATCGTCGGTCCCGAGTACGGCTGCCTTTGCCGCAGGTGACGCTGCAAGATGACCATTCGGACCAGTCGCTTAAAGCGCATTCAGGGTCGTTGACGCGGTCGCTGTTGCGGTCAGGGCAAATGCGCATAGGGCCCCAGCAAGTAGCGCGGGCAGTCAGATGTTTGTTGCAAACATATTTGGAGGACTCATGGACATACTGCCGCTGACGGTATTTCACACCAAGACCGCAAGTTGCAGCACAAGGAGAATATTCTGACCATTCGGTTACGTCGCAGTTGTCGGGCTGCTCTGGAGATTCTGAACAAAAAAAAATGTAAATTAAATAAGAAAAATGATAGGAACAAAATATACAATACATACAGGGTGTCTCAATAAGCTTGCTCACTATTGGTAACTTTTTTATTTGAAGAGATACGAGGTTGGTTAAATTAGCAAAATTGTGCCATTTTATATTAGAAAATTGGTCATGTAGACAAAATAAAAATTGTGTCAGCGGTTCCCAAAATTTGGGACAGAATATATATTTTTTAAATGGAACTATATATTTTTTATTATCGTATTAGAAAGAGTAATTTTTTCTCTTTCCAATAAGGTAATGTTGTTTATGTACAATTTTTTCAAATAAACGAGTTATTTACGTTTAAAGATAAATATTATCTTTTATTAGTTTTGGTCAAGTAAACTATGGAAACAATTGCCTTTTATAAAATTATTATTTTATTAATTTATTTTACAGTAATAACAAAACAAAGAAAATATTCAAATTGAAAGCCATTATTTCTTTCGCACATTTAAACTTTTTGGAAAGAGAGCCGACCGTTCTACGTAACTGGTGTCTAGATATAACTTTCCATATAGCACGATCATATCTAACTTTTCTTCATTTGTAAAGTTATTAAACATTATTAAACACAGAGAACTTTACGGGAGAAATTATTAAACGTCAAAAAACAAAGAATCAATTGTTTCCATGGCTTACTTGACTAAAAAACTAATAAAATAGTTTACAAAATTTAAATTTTTAACCGTAAATAACTCGTTTATTTGAAAAAATTGTACATAAACAACATTACCTTATTGGAAAGAGAAAAAAATACTCTTTCCAATAACATAATAAAAAATATATGGTTCCATTTAAAAAATATATATATTGTCCCAAATTTTGAGAACTGCTGACACAAATTTTATTTTGTCTACATGACCAATTTTCTAATATAAAATAGCATAATTTTGCTCATTTAACCAACCTCGTACCTCTTCAAATAAAAAAGTTACCAATAGTGAGCAAGCTTATTGAGACAGCCTGTATACCCGTATAGTAGAATGAAAAAATGAGTACAATGATTGCAAAAAAATGAGCCGGTAGATGCGAAACATAATTTTTTTCAAATTCGCTCCGATACACCGATATACACAAGTAAAGCGGTGAGCGTGTAGTATAGAGGAAACGACGCCGATACACCGACACACAAGTTATGTGGCGAGCGTGGAGCGCCGAGTCGAGGTGGCGAGGTGGAGAGAATCGACAAATCACGAGGCTGGCCAAATGGTATGTCGCGTCGTGCCATAAGAGCCGTTCTTACCCCGGTATAGGCGCGCCATTAGATGTTTCACATCGAAATTACTGAGTGACAAATGCAAAAAGTCCGTAGTTTTTACTCAGTGAGTGCAGTTTGGGACTACGATTACGTTTCGTGTCGCATTTACAAGTGTAATAAATAACTTTTTTGCATGTAATATAAATAAATAAATAAAAAAATAAAAAAAATAAATATATCATCACGGCACATAGATTTCGGTATACAGATTTCGGTAATGATGAAATATTTGTACCGTGCGGGCACTTACCAGACGTCACCTCACTGGTACTCATTGCTAACATGGGAAGTGCACCACAGGGGTCAACTTTGTGTAATTTAAAATTTGAAATATTTGGCGTCGGTCAAGATTGAACCCGGGTCCACAGATTCGCGACCAGACACTTACACAGAACACAGCCACTCGTTTTTCGTTCATTTCGAAAATATCTCATATCTGATTTATGGTAGTTAGAAAAAAATTATTCTAGTAAATTTTGAATGAAATATTAATAATTCTCGAGATATAACACAAACTTTTGATTTTTTAAATGGCAACGTATGTTGAAAATCTTTTTGCTTATTTTATAAGCTTTTCTATGATATATAATAAGTCTACATTCTTTTTTACACATGAATAAAAGATGAATTATTAATTTTTTCGGGAGAAAAAAATTAAAATTATTAAGAAACCAATGAAAAAAAAAAAACTGTTACAGTTCATCATTTGATTATTTTGATTCCATATCTATTAATTATGTTCTCAAAATTATTCTAAACCAATTATTTTCATATAAGTTAGATTATTATTTATCAACGACATAGATGGCTTTAACACAATTCGAAGTAAAGAAATTGAAAATATGAGTAAAATTGAAACAAATAATACTAGAAATAAACAAATGATGAACCGTAAAAGATTTTTTCATTTGTTTCTTAATAATTTTACAATTTTTTCACCGCTAAAAATTCATAATTCATCTTTTATTCACGTGTAAAACAAGAGGATGTAGACTTGTTATAAATCATTGAAAAGCTTATAAAATAAGAAAAAAGATGATACTATTTTCAACATAGGTTGTCATTTAAAAAATCAAAAGTTTGTGTTATATTTCCAAAATTATTAAGATTTTAAAATATCGAATTATGCCATTTTATTCTGCCTAAAAATGATATAAAATTTGTTAAAATAATTTTTCTCCAACTTAATAAATAAGATATGAGATATTTTCGAAATGAGTGAAAAACGAGTTTTATTTTACCTGTTGTTCAGAATCAAAAGATCGAAAATTCCTATGATGACTATTAAACTTTTCTCAAAAAGTTGACCCTGAAATGTGCAAACGATTTTGCTTTATCATTAATATTATCCGAGATACCTCAAAACAACATCGAAAATAAGACACCTGTAAATGTATATTACATAATATTTTGTAGTTGATTCAAATTGGTGTGAAGCACCTATCAGTGAATAACAAATTACATTAAATGTATTTCTATTTACATATTTTGAATATAGAATATTTTTCCATACCTCCAGGTTCGACGTCGTCACAGGGCTTCTCATACAACCTTTGCCGGGACAAATACAACCTGGCGAGCGGTTTCATTTGCTCTCCTGTTGGGTCATAAAACGGAGACCTTGGGTCATTCGGACTATTGGATTTAATCCTCCGAATAGGATTCCTAGGAGTAGATGGTGAATCCGGCGACTGAAATCAAATCAATCTCGCTTTAAATCGTATAAAAACGAAAGTGCTATCAATAAAAACTTCTTTGGTAGTCAAACTTACAATGTATGTCCATCCGTCATCGGTGCCCGCATCCCAAGGGTATAAATTCAATTCCTTGGATTCGATCCACGAACAGTTCTGCAAACATAATTCCAGGCTCGAAACTCCGACGAACCAGTCAGGAGAGGGGTCGATCATTGACACCAGTGACATCAGGTGGTGTTGGTTGTCCACTCGGAACACCGCGAAAGTTTTGCCAGTAACATTGGGGTAGCTTATGCCACGAGCTTTTATTATTGTACGAATGTGATCACTCTACAATAAAATTAAAAGAAAAAAGTTACAACAGAATATATTTATGTATACAGGGTGTTCCATTTAAGTGCTCCACTATTGCTATCTCGAGAACCGTAAGATTGGCGAAGTCGGTTAAATTAGCAAACAATTTCTATATTATAAGACTATTAAAATGAGCATTACAAAATTATTTTTATCCAGTGGTTCTCAAAATACAGAATTCAACTTTTTAATTTTAAATGAGAACCTATTTTTTTATTCGCCTATTCGATTCAGCATTTTTTTCTGAATACAACGATATTAAATGTTTACACCCTTACATAACGAAAAAAACGAGAAAAATGCAAAAGAAAAATTATTATTTTCATATTTATTTCTAAATGTAATCAGTGTCATGACAAAAACAATTGAATATTTTGTTTTGTATCACATGTCGAAGTAGTTTGTATATGAATTTTCTTGTTTTTTTTTTGTGTTAAAATGAATTTTACACACGAAGAAAAAATTATTCAGCATTTAAAAATGCAATTTCTTATATTATTTCCCACATAGACGGCCGAATTTTAAGAAAAGTAAGAAGTAATATGTTCAGAAGGCTGGAATTATGTACAGTAAAATTTTTAAAAGAAGTCCGATCAAGGCCATCTACGTATTGTATCTATGAATTAAGATTTTATGCTGTCAAATTTAGTAGTGTCGTTTACATAGTTTTTATGAGGTACATAAGATATTATGTACCCTCATAAAAACTAAGTAAAAGACACTACTAAATTTGACAGCACAAAATCTTAATTCATAGATACAATTCGTAGATGGCCTTGATCGGACTTCTTTCAAAAATTTTACTGTATAAATCAGCACGGCAATAATTCTGAACAATTTTTTTTAAAGTATCTAAATCGCCCAAAGAATGATGAAAACAAAATATTCAATTGTTTTTGTCATGGCACTCTGATTATATGTAAAAAATAAATATGAAAATAATAATTTTTCTTTTGCATTTTTCTTGTTTTTCCCTCCCGCTACCCTTGGTAAGGGAGGTATAGGGATCGTGCTAAAAATCACATATCGAGATTTTAGTAAATGACCACGATTTAAGGTCCCTAGTATCTAATTTTAATATTTTCACGATGACGTCTGTATGTGTGTATATATACAGGGTGTAAATTTTAAAACGGGTCATCGGGCTATTACATAGAAAAACAGTTTTTTAGACGGCAAAAGTTTCTATATTAATTTATTGAAAAAGGAATTAGTGCATATTATAAAGAAAATAATTACGAATTTTTTAATACAAAACACATTATATTTCTGTTTCATATACAGCCAGAAAATAAATTTTAAAATTTGTACAATTACGAAAGAATATCATTAGCCATGAAACTGGCAATAACAAAACATTGTCATTTTTTACTAACATGACAGAGGACAATTAAATATTAAAGTTATTAATTTAAACACTAGGATATTTATTTAAGAAACAATCATTATTTATTGTAACAGGTATTTATAAATTAAAGATGATCTACATGGAAATAAGTTATAAGAAACGAGAAAAACAGTAAACTACAAGGAAACAATTAAAACCATTTAATAATTTGTAATTTTTCTTCATGAGACAAATTATCCATGATTTCTCCTGAATAAGACGGAAATAATAATAATTTAACAAATAATGTGCAACAAACGCTTATTAATGACAGTCTTAAGTCAACAATTGTTTTGTTTTGTTTCTGTCAGTTTCACTGTTAATGATTTTTTCTTAATTGTGCAAATTTTTAAATTTATTTTCTGGCTTTATATGAAACAGAAATGTAATGTGTTTGGTATTAAAAAATTTGTAATTTGTTTCTTTATAATATGCACTAATTCTTTTTTCAATAAATTAATATAGAAACTTTTGGCGTATAAAAATCTGTTTTTCTATGTTATAGCCCTATGACTCGTTTTAAAATTTACACCCTCTATGTGTGTGTGTGTTTGTATGTGTATGTCTTCGCTCTAACTCAAATACTATCATTCAGAAGATTCCGAAACCTTGTATTTCTACCCTGTTCTAATACGAAAAGAAGCCTTTAGTTTTTGGTGTAAATCGGATAAACGGAAATGGCACTTTACTTGAAGCTCATAATGGTTTTTCTTCAAAAAATACCATTAAATGCCATTTTTTTCGCATTTTATATCATTATAGATTATTGAATTTTGTAGAGGTATACATTAATACTTTTTATATATATTTTACAGATACATAAATTTAAATTTAATTTCTTTTTTAATCCCGAAGCCTAAGATAAACAAAATTCCTTTGTTACACAGTTTATTTTTCAAATGAATGTAACTGACAGGTAAACGTCATTGTCAAAAAAATAATCACTTCAAATTAATAATATTGTAGTGACATATTAAATAATAAAGAAAATCGTAAAAATAGCAATATGCAACTGAACATAATATAGTTTGCAGCATTAGTAAATATGTAGGTATGTATTTAAATTAATAAAAATTAAATAGCGGGAGGTTTTTTCGTTTTGTAAGGGTGTAAACATTTTATATCGTTGTATTCAGAAAAAAATGCTGAATCGAATAGGCGAATAAAAAAAGAAGATTCTCATTTAAAATTAAAAAGTTGAATTCTGTATTTTGAGAACCAGTGGTTGAAAATAATTTTTGTAGTGTTTGCTAATTTAACCGACTTCGTATCTCTTATGGTTCTCGAGATAGCAATAGTGTAAATGGAACATTCTGTATACATATTTCATTGGGTAATATAATAAATAAATAAATAAATAAACCACATTTTACAGGAGATGTTTTCGAAGTTTTTTTTCAAATTCATTTGAAACATCCGTAATCGATTTTTTCTTCTATTGATGTTTCAATTTGAAAATGAAAAAAACATTGAGGTTTTTTATTGCGAGAAAATGGAATGTCATGCAAGATTACGGGATTTGGCAAATTATGGCACAAATTTTTAGGGATAATCAATAAACACGTCCTGAACAGCTTAAAAAAATATAAGTTTGTATTATTGTATCTGAAAAATTTACGGATATAAATTTTTGGTCTTATGCCACTGGTTAGGTAATAAAAATATCTAACATTTATGTTTGAAATATTTTTCTTGTTTACTAATAGTATACAAGTTATTTGAAAAAGAAAAAAAATCAAAATGTAGCTATTCGTCATTATCTAATGCCCTATGAGCATTTTTAGAAAAACATCTGAGATGACCCTCCAAAGGCGCAAAAAAGTTCCATTTAACCGTCAGTGTATCTTTTATAGTTTTCGACATCTCAACGGTGGCAGTTCTAAATGGGACACAATATAATAAATAAATAAATACATAAATAAATAAATAAATATATCATCACGGCATATTACCCATTTCTGAGTGTGCCACAATCTGCTTTATCGCAGATATCGGTAATGATGATGACATATTTGTACCGTGCGGGCGCTTACCAGGCGTCACCTCACGGGCACTCATTGCTGGCGTGGAGAGTGCACCATAGGGGTCACTTTTGTGCCATTTAAAATTCGAAATATTTAGCGTCGGTCGGGGTCCCGTGGGACGCAATATATAGTATTTCTATTTTGAGCAAAATGTTTCAACTGATATTTTTTATTAATTTGATTAAAACTGACTACAAAACGAATCTTTCGTCGCATTTTTATCAATTTTGGTTGTTTTAATTAAATTAGAATTAAAAAGAGATATTTGTAACAAGTTTACGGGAAATTAGTAATACTGAAACGAATATAAGTTTTCTTAAACTCGCTGCGCTCGTTTTGGATTTTCCATAATATTTTAGAATCACGTTTTCCGCCTGTGTCGCAAACAAGATTTATTCTGCAATGAACATTGAAAATTTATAGGTATTGTAAGTAGTTCAATTTTGGTTATATTGCATATTACAATTATTTTTTTTTATAGCTATGGTATGATATGAAGCAAGTGTCACTATGAAGAATATGAGCAAGCATTGGTGAACTGTGAACTATGCACGACAATGGGCGAGTAATTACAAAAACAATTTATTTTTTTATAGATATAACAAGATGCATTATTTAATTAATTTGTATTCTTCGTGAATATTTATCTTTTTCAAAAATACTTTTTATGTTTAATATTTTATTGTAGGTATATTGCTTTACTTTATTTAATATTTGTTAATTAATGTTTAATATTATAGAGTATAAATAAAACTTTAGAATTAGATTATTTGTTTTTCCTAGTAATTCCCTACCATCATTTTTGTTTATAACATAAAATGACGTTTAAACGTCTTAAAATGACGCCTAAACAACGTCTTAAAATGACGTCGCCACCACGTCTTAAAATGACGTCGACTTGACGTCTAAACAACGTTTTAATATGACGTCGAAAAAACGTATAAAAATGATGTTGAAACAATGTCTAAAAATGACGTCGCACAGCTCCACACTCAGACGTCGTCAGGACGTCTATATGACGGTATTTCAGACGTCATAGTGACGTCGATTTTAGATCATTTGTGTTACTTGGGATATTGATTTATTCTACTAGTAATTTATTTATAAATTTTGAAAAATATTATTTTCACATCGACACAAAATTAGTGTTGAGAATATTTTATACTCAATTTTTAAAGTAACACTTCATTTTTTATTGTTTAAATGATTTCTACATTAAAAATCTGATCTGGCCAACACAATACCTTCCGCTATTTAATTTTTATTAATTTAAATACATACCTACGTATTTACTAATGTTGCAAACTATATTATGTTCCTTTGCATATAACTATTGCTTTATTTACTATTTTCTTTTTAAAATGTCAATGAAGTAATTAGTTTCTTGACAGTGACATTTATCTGTCAGTGACATACATTTGAAATATGAACTGTGTAACAAAGCAATTATGTTTATCAAAGGATCTGGGATTTACAAAAAATATTATTTTTCAAATTTACCTGTAACATATATAGAAAAAGTGTAGAAAATTCAATAATCTTTAATTTTTATGACATAAAATGCATTTAAATATATTTTTTGTAGAAAAAACATGAGATTCAAGTAAAGAGCCATTTTAGGTTGTCGTTTGTTGTTTTTTTTTTATATATTAGAATAGGGTCAAAATGCAAGTTTTCAGAGTTTTCTGAAAGATAATATTTCAGTTAGAGCGTTGACAAAATCCCTACAAACACACATGTACACACACACACTCACACACACACACTCACACACACACACTCACAGGGACACACACACAGATGCACACACACACACACACTCACAGGTACACACACAGATGCACACACACACACACACACACACACACATACACATATACAGACATCAACGTGAAATTGTTAAAATTGGATTCTAGGGACATTAAAAAGTGGTCATTAGGGCTGCGCGATATTCAAATTTCAATATCGATATTCGATAACAAAATGATATCGATATTTTCCGATATATCGATTTTGCGATAATTATCGATATTTATCGAAGACTATCGATAATTATAAGTAAAATCGATAAATATCGACATTAATCGATTAATATCGATATTAATCGATAAATATCGATATTAATCGATAAATATCGAAATTAATCGATAAATATCGATATTAATCGATAATTATCGATATTTATCGATATATATCGATAATTATCGATAAATATCGACATTAATCGATAAATATCGATATTAATCGATAATTATCGATATCAAGACAAAAAAAATATTTATTTTTTTATAATTTCTTTATTCTGTGATAAAAAAAAATAATTCAGCGTGTTCTGCGGTAAGTGATGCTCGATGATCTGTTATAATATTGCCGCTCTTACTATACTGAAAATAACCTCTACTAACCATATGTCACAATGAATTGACTAAACGGTCATGGCTCATGACAGCACAAAAATACATACTCAACCCATTGTTATTCAACGGGCCTTCAGTTCAAAGTACGCTGTTATTGCTACATAGAATATGCACTACAACTTGTATGTTTTGTTTGTGTTGTTTTATATGGAGAAAAATTATTTTTCAATATTTCGATATTTATCGATATTAATCGATAATTATCGATGTTTATCGATAATTATCGATAATAATCGATATTTCGATATTAATCAATATTTCGATATTTATCGATAATTATCGATGTTTATCGATATTTATCGATAGTTATCGATAATTATCGATGTTTATCGATATCTTCGATATTTATCGATAGTTATCGATAATTATCGACATTTATCGATAAATATCGAAATATCGATTTATCGATAAATAATTTTTATAATATCGCAAGCCGATATTTTTAAAAATATCGATAATTATCGATATATCGATATTTTTCCCAGCCCTAGTGGTCATTTACTGAAATCTCGATATATGATTTTTAGCACGATCCCTTACCAAGGGTAAGGAGGTAAAAATAAGGGGTTTTATGAAGTATGTTCTACTCGACGTTGAAAGTTAAAAGATTTTTAGTAAGGAAGGAAATTATATAAATTGCATTGTGTTTATATTATGTGATAAGAATATGTCCATATCAATTCATAAATAGTGATAGCAAAATCTTGCATCTAATATAAGGCTTTAGCAGTATAGCATTATATTGTTAAACTTTAGTTAAATGGGTCACCGGCGTGAAATATATCGTCTTTATTGTCTGGTTCACCCTTGGATAGTTTGTTAGTTAGTTGTTAGGGTGTACAACCACATGGTCTTTAATTAAAGATTGTAGTAGTTTAACATGACCGTGTAAAGTTGAAGGATACTCATGCTACCGCTGTTTAACTAGCTTAACTTTCGTTTCGACCAACCTATTATTCTCATCATTTCACTAAGCTTTGTATGAACATATAGTGAGAAACAAGTTGGAGGCATATTGTTGTAATAATATTAACTTAATTAGGTACTTAATAAAGATTTAGATAACAATTAACATTAATATAACTGCCTTGCATGTGAACTTAAAATTATAGTTTCTAGTATTATGTACAAATAATTATAAATATTAGCTGCTTATTGTTAATATTCTTCTAAACTCGGAGTTTTCTTCTAATAAACTATATGATCTTGAAACTGGAAAGTATAAATATCGTACAAATAGTAATTTTCTGTCTAAATATACTTATAATATTATAAATTCTTGAACATACAGGTTGACACTGAAAAACGGGCGATTCAAAATAACTTTTACCTCCCGCTACCATTGGTAAGGAAGGTATAGGGATCGTGCTAAAAATCACATATCGAGATTTTAGTAAATGACCAAGTTTTAAGGTCCCTAGAATCCAATATTAACATTTTCACGATGATGTCTGTATGTGTGTATGTGTGTGTGTATGTATGTGTGTGTATGTGTGTATGTATGTATGTATGCATGTATGTATGTGTGTATGTGTAGGGATTTTGTCGTCGCTCTAACTCAAATACTATAAAATTCTGAAACTTTGTATTTCTATCCTATTCTAATATGAAAAGAAACCATTAGATTTTGGTGTAAATCGGATAACCGGAAATGGCACTTTACCTGAAGCTCATAATGGTTTTTCTTCAAAAAATATAATTAAATGCCATTTTTTCGCATTTTATGTCTTATAAAAATTAAAGATTATTGAATTTTCTACAGGAATACATTAATACTTTTTCTATATATTTTGCAGATAAATAATTTTTTTATTAGTCCCGAAGCCTAAGATAAACACAGTTCATATTTGAAATGAATGTAACTGACAGTAAATGTCACTGTCAAAAAACTAATCACTTCAAATTAATAATAGTGACATTTTAAAAAGAAAATAGTAAATAAAACAATAGTTTTATGCAATGGAACAGTTTGCAGCGTTAGTAAATACGTAAGTATGTATTTAAATTAATAAAAATAGGCTAGGAATGTGTGGCGAAGGATGATTGTTGCGTAACTATTATTGTGGTCCGGATGCGGTTATTCGCTACCGAAAAACGGTCACTTTAATATGTTCTTATGTATGAATGCTATGATGATTGTGGACAAGGCGAAAGAAGAATGTTAAAGAGTGAAGTGAGTCAGCTGAGCTCTTACTCTTATCTCTTTTCTTATTGTTACTATTGTTTCCGGGTTTTTGCTAACCCACTAAGTGGGAAACGCGTGATTTTACGTATGTATGTAAAAATTAAATAGCGGGAGGTTTTGTGTTGGCCACATCAGATTTTTTTTTGTTAATATTGGACACTTCCGAAGAGAGCCGAACATCAGGATTTCCTGCAATATTTGGGGCGGTTGATATCAACATAGTTTATATAAATTTTGTAGACGACTCAATTTTATGATACATATAGGGCCGAATTAACATATTTTCGGGCCTGAGGTGCTAACAATTTTTGGGCCCCTAGAATAAAACATGACCCCAAAAATATAATTTATTTTCTAAATTAAACAGAAAAACAATTACAACAGAAATAAACTCATAAAGAAAATAAAATACAACTCTAAAAAATAAAAACTCGACAAAATGGTGCCGGAGCCGGGCCCCTAGCAGGCCCGGACCCTGAGGTGCGCGCTTCATGCGCCTATTGGTTAATCCGGTACTGGATACATATACTTTTAAATATATAGTAGTAAGTTATTATAGGGACACTAATAAAAAATTAAACCATATTAACACGTGGTAAATTGAGTAAATAGCACATGTTAAATTTTTGGAAGAAATAGGCACAGAACATTATTATTTTAGTTAGGTGTTTTAATTTAGCCAAACCTACATTTAAAGTAAATATTGAAACAGTCTTACCTTTCCTTTTAATTCACTTTCTAACATTCTGGTATTTCCGTTTTCTGCGACTTGTCTCAGACCTTCACTAGCAAATTCACCATAATTCCAAAATGTGTAGTTTCTGGTATGACTTGCTCCAATTACATCACTGAATCTGTTGATATTAATAAAATTATATCATAAAAATAATATAGAAAACAATAATTACACAAATATTCTTTAGTAATATGATCGTTGCATGTTTTTCGAAAATTATTTAAAATGGTTAATATATTTTAGTTTAGTCTTTCTCATCGACCTTTAAACTAATGGACCAAGTGTCTCCTATTCTTTTATTGTTAGAATAATGCTCCAACATAAAAGGATAGAAATATACATTCTGTCTTTCAACAATACGGAAGTTCCCAGTTAAAGTATACTGCGCATACGTTCGTACTCATTGTACATCTTTTTCAGACATATGTAAACCTCTATACATCGCTCTCTATCACTAAATAGTTGTCTAAATCTACATTTGACGTTTCGTGACTGCGTATTATTTACTTATTATTTACAATTATTTCTGTCAATATGTAAGTAAATATATGTGTTGTGAGGTGTGTGTGAGACAAAATAATGGGGAAACGGTGTATTTCGTGCAGTCAGCAGTACGTACGCGGTTCAGCTGTGTCATTTCATATGTAAGTTCTTATTAATTATTACTTGTCCCCTATAATATACATATGTATAGAAAGATTATATTAAAAATATATAATAAAACGAATTATGCAATAACAAGTAGGGACAAATCAAATTTTTTATTTTGCCGCGTTTTCTTAACTTCCGTACTGTTGAAGGATAGAGATACTGTGTCTGCACCGTTATGGCGGGACAAGCGTTTTGCTCGTATGCTGCGTCTATTAGTTTAAAGGTCGATGGTCTTTTTACATAATAATAAAGCTGAAAGTAATAAATATAAATTGTGTGACATAAGAATACAAGGAAATGACGTAAAGAATTCACCTGATTTGGCAATGTGCGACTTTTGGCTATTTTTTTTAGACATTTAAAATTTACGGAGTATACGGTTTTCGTTTTAAAAAGAGACTGATGCTGCAATTTATTATTATTTTGAAAACATTACAAAAAAAGATTGGTTGGGAATTTTTAAGAAGTGATAGAAAAGATTGGTGAAGTGTATTATTGTGGAATGGAACAACATACTTTGAACTTAATTAAAATTAATTTTAAAAAAATTATGAACCATGTGCTTTATTCTCAATAATTTTAGCATGACCTTATCTGCGTTAAAAAAAAAACTAACTCGGAGTAGGCTATGAACAAAGAAACGTATGCCTTAATTTGAAAGTATTTAATTAAATGTCAATTTGATACGAAATATTGTCTTAAGAAATCAATGCTTTTATTCTTCATTCTTATTTTAGAAATGGAAATTAGAAAACGGCAAAAGGCAATATTCTATTTCCTTCTTTATTATTTTTTCTTCTTAAAATGATACAGGATGTCTCTTAAATAGGGGGACATGGCTTAACCACAGATTCCTGAGGCTAAAATAAGACGATTTAAACAAACTTGCTTCTACCGGAAAGTGTACCATTTAGCCAGAATTCTGCTTCAAATTTCTTCGAAAAAAAAATTAATTTTGCTTATAACAACTCAACGCTTTATACGATTTTGATGAAATTTGGTATGACACTTCATATTGTTATGTGATACTTGTTATTATTAGTGAACCACTAGTGTATGTAACTTAGGTGTCCCAACATTGATTAGTCCTTAACTTTTTAATGGACACGCCGATAACGTGAAATTATTTTTTTTCAGAAAGATACATTCAACAGTAAATTTTTCTCTCTCTGTTTAATTTGTGATATCTGTTATGGTTCAGACAGAAAAAAATAAAACCTGAGTGACTGCATCGTGAATTTTTTAAAAATAAATTTAATCTAGCAGTCTATCCAAATGTCAAACAATTAATTTTTAATGACAGTAACGAGTTGTCAATCTTCTCAATTTGTTTAGGAGTAAGCTAACATATTTATTCGTGTTATTTATAATAAAGTTAGTAAAATACTATTAGGCCGAACGAATTTCTAATGACAGTAACAATTGTTTATGGGTTGTCAAAAAATTCCTTCGCAATATTGAGAAACTAGTAACATCTGTTTGTTCGGCCTAATAGTATTTTACTAATATTATTATAAATAACACGATTAAATATGTTAGTTAACTCCTAAACAAGTTGAGAAGATTGACAACTCGTTACTGTCATTAAAAATTAATTGTTTGACATTTGGATAGACTGCTAGATTAAATTTATTTTTAAAAAATTCACGATGCAGTCACTCAGGTTTTATTTTTCAATTAATCAATGTTGGGACACCTACTTTTCATACACTAGTGGTTCACTAATATTAACAAGTGCCATCTTAAAAGATGACTTATAATCATATAAACTGTCATACCAAATTTCATCCAAATCGAATAAAGCGTCCGGTTATTATAAGCAAAATAATTTTTTTTTCGAAGCACTTTGAAGCAGAATTCTGGTACACTTTCCGGTAGAAGCAAGTTTGGTTAAATCGTCTTATTTTAGCCTCAGGAATCTGTGGTTAAGCCATGTCCCCCTATTTAAGACACATCCTGTATTTCAAGAACAATTTTAACAAGTTGACTTCTGAATTGAACAATGTAGTTTATTTTAACCCACTGTATAATACTTTAAAAAAATAATTGAACTATAAACAAAAATATTTCTTTTCTCACCTTGTCACCCATCCATTTGAGGGAAAGTCTTTCGGATGAGTGTTCCTTGACCAAAGTCCTTCAAAAGTGACTTCGTATTTAGCTTCATCACAAGCACAACATCTACTGAGTACTGGTGGTTGAGAATCATTTGACTCGGTGATTTCTTCGCATAATATTTTTGTTAAATCTCCTTCATCCATGTACCACATGTCTCGGGATTCTACGACAGTAGCACGAAAAGCTACACATCCGGAACCAGAAGGCGGAGCTTCCCACAGCACCTACAAGAGAAAAAAGTTTAAGAAATATGTCAGGAATGAATGAAGGAATATGATGAAAATGTGGAAATTGCATAAAAATTGTTATGATGTGTGTATTTCTATCAAATAAACAGAGGTGTAATTATTTTCAAAAAGTAATTAAGTACAATTACTAATTACTCGGACCAAAAACTAATTACATCAAAAATAATTACTAGGTACTGTGAAAAAATAATTTTAAGTGCCTTTTCCATGATTTTACTTAAAAACTATATTCATTATTACATTATTAAAAAATCAATATTCCACTGTCATATACAATACAACAAAAATAAAATATAAGAATTTGAACTTGACGTTGCTGTTTTCTGCACTTCCAAATTACAACTAACGTAGAAACCATTTAACCAACCTCGTAGCTCGTATACATAGTTTCAGAGATCTCAATGGTACCCATTCAATTTGGGACATTTTGTATACGCTATAAGCCGTTCACTCGTCATTCTTTCCACGTTCTCACGTACAATACAATGAAGTCTATAATAAAATGTATGGTTTGGAAATATGTAGTTATTTATTTATTTATTTAAAGTTCAGGCTGTGTAACAGGACAAGTCTCAATAACAATACAGCACAGTATAAACAAATATAACAAAATTCCATCAGACAAACATACAGTGGAAATTTATAAAGAATAGCAAAATACATAAATGTGTAAAATAGTTATTTTTTATGAACGACTTAAATAACTAAGGTAGTCTCAATATCTTGTGAATCACTGGTCAAAAAATATGCTTATTAAAATAGTTTTGTAAAATAGAAATTGTTTGCTAATTTAACCGACTACGTAGCTCTTATAGTTCTTGAGATAACATTAGCAATTATTGTCTATACAAGAAAAGATACCTATTGGCTTGCGATGTATTTTTACTTGCTTGTACGAAGTAAAGGAAGTATTGTAATCGCGAAAATTTCGGTTTCCAGATTTCAACGGAAATATCCATTTTAACTAATTTCGTCGTGACTTCTGTACGTATGTATGTATCTCGCATAACTGAAAAACGGGAAGCCGTAGCAAGTTAAAATTTTGTATTTAGGATTGTTATAACATCTAGTTGTGCACCTCCCTTTTTGGTCATTACATAATTTTCGAAAGTGGTACTTTACTTGAAGCCTATAATAGATTTTAATGAAAAACTATATTAAAATATAATCCGAAACTTTTCAAATTTGGTATATAATACTTTTATATCAATGGGAATAACATAATAGATTTTGGTTAAAATAGTCTAACTGGAAGTAATACTTTACTTGAAGCTGTTATCAGTTTTTCTTGAAAAAAAATGGTGTTATTTTGATTTTAATAATAAATGCTTCAAATACAAGTTTTAGAGAATTGAATTCTGCGTCGAAAACAACAAGTATGATTAAATTAGCTCTTTGTATAAGCGAGATATGTAAATTTAAAAATTATGTACTTTTTGGTTTCTGTAATTGTTTGCTACGAATTAGGCCAAAAAATAACAAAAAAATAAAGGGTGAGATTCAGTGGGTTGTATTAGAGTGTTTTAAGCTAAAACAGTCCTTTGTCAAAAATATTTTGGCAACTTTGTAATACCTGCCAGAAAAAAGTGAGAGACCAAAGGATCAAATAACAAAAAAAATATTATTAACAGAAGTAAGAAAAAAAGAAGAAATCTCAAAACTGATCAAAACGGGGGTTGAGATATTTTAAAATTCATTAACATTCAGGTATGAAATATCTGACACATAAAATTTGACATATTTCTAATCTAATTTTGCAATAATGAGTTTCCTTTTACACTTTCCATTTACAATAATACTTCCTCATTTGACTAAAGGATATCTGTATTACTTTTCCCTGTGGTAAAATTTCTAAATCACAATTGAAACTCATTGATACATGTGGAAAATATTACAATGTTGCCATATACTTAATACAAGATTTAATACAGACCTTAATACAACCCACTGAATTCCACCCATTGAATTTAAAGTCAATGTCAAAGTAACAGGCGTACAAGGAAGTCATATGGTGTCCACATCAGATATTTTGTATACTTATAGCATATACGTACATGCTTACATACATATATCCATACCTACATATTATACAAAATGATAATACCATTATTCTTATTCTTATTTTATGCAAAAACTTTAGAATTTAGATCATCTTTTATGTTTAATAAGGATAATTATTATTATATTATGAAGTACAATAAATGTTTACAATCATTAAATTTTGAAATTTTATTTCAAATTACACCCTAATTTTATTTTATTTGTGTAGTTTATAAATTTGCATAAATGAATGCATCATGAAGGGATAATTACAAAAATACTCGTATTAAAAATATGGTAAAATCCGTAATAATAACTTCATTTTCATTTACGTTTACATACATTTAAAATATGAAATTTTGTTTATGCAACATTTGCAATGCGATATTTGAATAATATGGGAATGAAGCAATAAACCAAATAAAAGAAAGACATTTTACGCCGAACTCAGTATTTACGTACCAAAACATTGTTGCAATTTTATTATTTCAAAATTTTTTAAAATTTACATATGTACCTATTCAGATTCAGATTCATCGAATCCAAACAATGACCAATCTAAATGTATGTAGGGTAACCATATTTTCAATTTGGATTTAAATTTAAAGGTATGTATTTGAAACGGTTCACGTTTCACCAATAGACTAATGATTATTATATTCAAAATTTCAAATTACAATTTAATCTAATAAATGAATAAATTAGGAAAACATACTTAAATTTGCAATAATAAGGCAACAACTGGCTAGACAAATAAGAATAAAATACACAAAACAATTATATAGTATCCATTATTTTTTTACTGATATGTATAGTGGTTGTGTTGAGACTTATGACGAACAGTTAACAAAGAATTTATAATAATTAAATTACAGTATTTTTTACCTCTCGCTAAGAGAGGTATTGGATTCATGCTAAAATTCGCATATCCAGATTTCAGTGAATAAGCACGATTTAAGGTCCCTAGAATCCGATTATAACATTTTTAAAATGGTGTCTGTGTGTGTGTGTGTGTGTGTGTGTGTGTGTGTGTGTGTGCGCGGATGTGTGTATGTGTGTATGTCTGGATGTTGTAGACACGATTCCTCAAAAACCATAAGACTTAATAATTGTTTAACTATGGATTCCTCAATCTGACATTCCTGGGAAGAGCTGAAAAGGTTTTGGTAACAATTGAACAACCGGAAGTAGTAGTTTCTGAGAAAAATTTTTCTAAATATAATTTTTTGGAAATTTTTGTTATTAAATATTGAAGAACCTAAAGTTCTTCATCTAATACACTTAAAATTTTTATTATATCTTGTATAGATTTAGAGATAAAGACACTATAATATATAGAGTAATTTTATCGCAGAGGCTAAGGCACTAAGGAAACCAGTTGACAAATTCCAATGTTTATAACATAGTTTTTAAATGACACATGTCAGTGTCAAAAATCAACAGTTTTAGTGACATTCTGATAGCTTTCTCTAGGAAGTATATTTAATCTTTCTTATTGTTTTATTAATTAAATATTTGAAATTATGGGTAAAATGCATATATATAAAAATACCGCCAATCTTGCTAATGAATTGGAAGAATCTCTGACATTTAGAAACTTCCTCATACAATGAAAAGTAGATATAATTAGAATTATATGTGTGCAGAAGACGTTAAATACAATAAAAAACAGTATTTGGGTAAAGTTCTGTATGTTTTTGTTATAAAACGACGGTTCGAAAGGGAAGTGCAATTCAATACTAATATAGCCTAATATGGAAATGGCGAGAGGTCTTGTGCTGGTCACAACAGATTTTTTTAAAGAAGTTCGACCAAGGTCATCTACGAAACATTTTTTATGAGTACATAAGATATTATTATTTTAGTATGATAAAAAAATATATTACATTAAAAGCATTCAAAACTCAAAAGCCGGTTTTACAAACATAAAAGTTATGAATTAGTTTTGTTTTGTGTAAGATATTCTTGACAGCTCGAGAGGTCATTTTTTATCTTTTGATATTGACTGATCCCACAGAATACTATTTAATATTAAGATTGCTCGTCTACCTTGCATATTTATATCTTTAATTTCTACTATGACGTTTGCAATGAGTACAACTCCAAATCCAGTTGACAGCTGACTGAAACGAATTGTTACATATTTTTCGCAATAGGCTATTCCACAGTAATCAAAAATAGTAAAAGTTTATTGAAAATAAGAATGATAATAGTTAAAGGATAAGGAAAACCATATTTCTTTTATTATAAATTATTCCTTCTAGAAGACACGGGGAGTTTTGCTTTTGATGATGCAGAACATGTGCACGAGTGTTTGAGCAAATAGGATCTAAGTATGACCTCCGATTTTGAGAAGCCCCGCCCTAACTAAGAATATACTTCTTCGGGTGTGTCGGATTTGTTCGGTTGCTGTTCGGGTGACGTTCTAATTTCTTTATTTTTATAAAATGAGAAAAAAAGTGAAATAAATTAAGTGAAATAATTTATTTTATGTCTCTAATAATGAATTATAATATTACAATTTAACTATACATTATTTTGTAATTTGTTTAATAATTTTTCGTGGTTTGTGAACCACTGTTTGTTTACTTCTGGTATATCCATATTACCTACGTCACAAAGCAGATTTAAAATTCGGACCTTAATATCTCGCTTATTTGGAGGAATTTTTAACTCGGACTTTCACATGTGGTCTTATATTTTTATGTATTTCAAGAAAAAAAATTAATAAAAATGTCGTGGAATAGCCTATTGTAAACTTGTTTCGCTTTTAGACCAATCAGACAGGTTGAATCGTAAGCCTTATTTTACTCCTAACTCTATTCTTATCTGGAATACATATCAATCAAATGGTAAGTTCATTAGCAAAAGTAAAATAAAATATTAGGTTTGTTCCAGCCTCTCACTGCTGATAGTTTGTGACTGTCAGACACATGCGCATTACCAAAATACTGTTCCAGGCGTACCACTGACAAGTTTGCAACTACTAGTTAGATGTTTCAACGCATATTGTTGGACTGTCACAATCACAAACTAGTTGCTGACAGTCAGACAGTCTAAACAGTCAGAACTTTTTCTGCTGACTAGAAGTCGGAGCCTGCGCATTTAATACAAATTCAGTGTTTGTTTCTTTACGTCAATGTAAGATGATTTTGTACTTTTTAGTTTTAGATGTTTTAGAATTAAGGCTCATTCACAAAACTGAAATTATACTTAGTAATTATAATTATATTTAAAAAATGTGTTGTGCCTGTGTCATACTTAAAAGTACATAACTTACTGTCCCCTGATAAGCAAGTAATACAATTATTTGTGGTTTTAATACAATTCTTTCAATAATTTTATATTATTCATATACATATTGAGCAAATTATGATAAATTTGACATGACGTGACATATACATGTAATTTTTCTGTTAAATTTGATTGTCCCACTTATATTTATAATTATAAATTATAATTAAAAGTAAAATTAACGAAGTTTGCACAAAATCCATATTTTAAGTTATTATACAGTGTGTCCCATTTAGAGGTGCCACCATTGGGATCTCCAGAACTATAAGATATACGATGTCGGTTAAATGGAACTTTTTGTGCGCCTTTGGGAGGCCATCTCAGATGTGATTTTATTTTTCCAAAAAATTTCATAGGGCACTAGATAATGACGAAAAACTGAATATTGTTGATTTTTTTTTTTTCAAATAACTGCTAAACTATCAGTAATTGAGAAAAACGTTTCAAATATAAAAGATAGATATTTTTATTATCTAACCAGTGGCGTACGAAATAAATTTTTATATCCGTAAATTTTTGAGATATAACACAAACTTATATTTTTTTAAATGGAACCCATATCTGATTTCAGTCTCAAAAAAATCATTATTTTTTTTCTCTTTTCAATGAGGTAAGGATTATTATGCTTTATATTTGTTTTGTTCGTAAAATTTATTTTTTCTCTTTATTTTCATAAATTTTCTTATTATTTCGCAAAAAAACATTATTATTTTTATAAATTATATTGTATTTGATCGATATATTTTATTTTATGCCTTTATTACTTAATATTTTTATTCTAGACTCATAATTACAAATCAAAATATTATAAAAATTAGTTTGATACGAGTTTTGAACAAAATTTTCTAACGAAATAAATTATTTAAATACAAGGAGTATTTCTAAATAGAAATCTACCAATATTTTCAAAATAATTATAAATTTAATACAAAATAAGGAAAAAATAATAATTTTGAAGGCAAAACAAACATAAAACATAATAACCCTTACATCATTGAAAAGAGAAAAAAATAATGATTTTTTTGAGACTGAAATCAGATATGGGTTCCATTTAAAAATATATAAGTTTGTGTTATATCTCGAAAATTTACGGATATAAAAATTTATTTCGTACGCCACTGGTTAGATAATAAAAATATCTATCTTTTATATTTGAAACGTTTTTCTCAATTACTGATAGTTTAGCAGTTATTTGAAAAAGAAAAAATCAACAATATTCAGTTTTTCCTTATTATCTAGTGCCCTATGAGAATTTTTGGTAAAACAAAAGTACATCTGAGATGGCCTCCCAAAAGCGCACAAAAAGTTCCATTTAACCGACATCATATCTCTTATAGTTCTCGAGATCTCAATGGTGGCACTTCTAAATGGGACACACTGTATATGTTTATTTTTAAGGTTAGTTATCTGTCAGATCACTGCAGATCACTAGTTTGTGCGTTCCAACCATCGCAGGTTTCCAACTTGTCAGCAACAAGTTTATCTTCACGCATGCGCATTAAAAAATTCTGTTGTGGCCAGCACAAGACCTTCCGTCAATTCGATGTATTTTGTACAAATCCCATACCAAAAGGTCCTTGGAACAGATTCTATATAATATCATGTAAAATCGAACACGAACACATACTATTTTTTACAAATTCCATACCAAAAGTTCATTTGAAAAGGTTCTATAAATTCAATAAAATTATCACATAAACACACACTAAGTAAAATGCACTTGACACTTCCTTCATTTCTTCTTCAGCTTTCCCCTATTTTATTAAAGGTCGCTGTTTTCTCTTCTCTTCCACTCATTCCTGTCCAACGCATCTTCTTCACATAGTCCTTTCTTTCTCAAGTCTTCTGCGATACAGTCTTTCCATCTTCTCTTTGGCCTTTCTCTGCATGTCACTTGCGAGGAACCTATGACATACCAATTTTAGATCCTTTACTTTCTATATTTGGTTTTGCACTTGCAACTGACATCTGTCAATTAAAATTTTTTAAATATACCTATCAGCTGTTTACATGATAAATAGCAAAGCTGACTAATTTTTGAAAATTAATTCCTTTATAACGCTTTAAATATACATGTATTGAATATGAAGGAAAATGTATAATCAAACCGTATAGAGAGGAGTATTTTCTTTAATATGTATAATAACAAAAAGTCAAAAAATAATATTTAACTGCGTTTTTTTAAGAAAAACTGTTAAAAACTTCAAATAAGGGTACTTCCGGTGGATCAATTATAACCAAAATCTAATCAACTCTTCATATGGTTGTACAGAATAGGAATACGAAAGAATTATAATTTTTAGAATTGTAGTATTGGAGTTATTGTCGGAGAAAAATTTGTCACACACGGACACACATACACACACACACACACGGACACACACACACACACACACGGGCACACACACACACACACACACACACACACACGGACACACACATACAGACATCATCTTACAAATTGTATATTCGTATTGTAGGGACCCTAAAACGTGCTTATTCATTAAAAACTCACCACCGAATTATTTGACCAAAGATAATACCTTCCTTACCTAAAGGTGACGGAAGGTAAAAATCAGAAACATGTTGCAAACTTGTCCAAAATTACCGGCTATAACAAAGCTATTATGTCAAAAATAAGATACAGACATAGTGTCAGTGACACTGACAGAAAATTACATTCTTCGTACGGTTATGAATCAGGGTAATACGAGGGTGGATCCCTATGCTGCACCCCTGACCTCCTTACAATATAACTACAGTGGCATTATATTTTTTTATTTTTCAACATAATCTCCCTCTACACTAATGCACTTTGTCCTTCGGTGCTCCAACATCTCAACAGCCTCATGGAAAAATGTTTGTCCTCTGCAAACCACCTCTCTACAGCTTGCATCAGTTCATCATTACTGGAAATTCTACGTAAGTTTTGTTTTAATTTGGGGAAGAGCCTGTAATCACTGGGGGCGAGATCTGGTGAATATGGAGGGTGCTCCACTAATTCAAAGCCTGCTTGGTGTATAGCAGCCATGCAATACAAGATGTAGGTATGGCTGGTAGCATTATCCTGATGGAACAGCACACCGTTCCTTAATTTCCTCGGCGTTTCTCTTTAAGAGCGTCTCGCAATTTAGAAATCAATTGTGCATAATAGGCCCCTGTAATGCGCTGCCCCTTTTGCAAATAGTCAGTCAGGATGGTTCCTTGAACATCCCAGAACACAGACAGCAAAACCTTTCCAGCAGCACGACTTTGAATTTGCGTGGAGGAGGAGAACCGCGATGTTTTCACTCTTTACTTTGCGCTTTGGTCTCGGGATCATAGTGGTGCACCCATTATTCGTCCGTGGTTTCATACCGACTAAGAAAGTTCTCTTTGTTTGCTTGGTACCTTTCCAAAAGTCGCTCACAAGTCAATACCCTATTTCTTTTTTGATCAATGGTTAACATTCGGGGCACCTATCTTGCACTCATCTTTTTCATATCTAATTCTTTAGTCAGTATGTGGTACACCACATGATATGATAAGCCAGTATCTTCCACAATGTCCCTGATGCTTACTCGTCGGTCTTGCAGTACGATATCGTGTACCTTTTTAATGTTTTTGTCTGTTGTTACCGTTATGAGAGGACCACCTGCATAAAGGATGTTCTTCCGCATTAAAATCTCGATATCAGCGTTTGACTGTCATACGAAACTGCAGACTTCCCAATAGTTGCCACAATGTCTTCATGAATTTGAGTTGGCGTCATGCCCTTTTTCTGGAGGTATTTTATTACGGCTCTTTGTTCTACTGGATCCATTTTTAAATAAACACGACACACAGTTCAAAAATTAGCCACAGCACAACAAAGATTTCAAATATAAAGTTGATATTTTGTAGATATGATCTACAAATGTCAGATAACTAATTGTCAAAAACATTAATCATGCAATCACTTAGAAATAGGTCAGGGGCGGAACATAGGGATCCACCCTCGTGTATCAGAATTAATAAATAAACACACGTTACAGGGAGAATATTGTTAACAACGAGCATCGTTTTAAAATGGAATGTCCTAACAGTCGAAACAAAGAAAGGCAATCATGTTATAACCATCTTTATCATTGCAAATGAGAGAGAAAAATGTCTGCCAATTTTTTAATTCGTTCGTTATGCATATACCCTTGGTCGCAGTGGCGTATCAAGGTATTTTGGCGCCAGATGCCCTTGAATTTTTTGCGCCCCCCCCTCCTCCTTTTTTTTGGTAAGCATGAATGAAAAAAAATTTTTGAATTGCTCTAGTAAGAAACCAATAATTATAACAAGTAATTAAATATAACAATTGACATAAAAAAGTAATAACCAATGATTCGAAAAAGGACAATCATACGCGGGCAGATGGGGACTTTTTTTTTATTAGTAAAATTCAGCAAACATTGAAACTAAATTTTTATTTTTAATTAAAATAATGTAATGACAAAAATATAATTAAAATTAAAATAATTTTTCTTGTTTTGGCACTGGCAAAAATATTAAGTGTCGTCAAAATGAATTTCATTTAAAAGAGTTTTTTCAATGCACATAACCAAAGCGTTTAGTTTTGAGTGGGATACTGTAAACCTGCAGGAATCCTTCGCTCTCTTCAGTGCTGAAAAGGATCTCTAGCCAGTATAGTTAGTCAAGCAAACACCCGTAATAAAATTACAATGTTAGGAAAAATATTCTCAATGTTCCTGTCTTTTAATAGTTTCAAAAATTTATATTTAAAAAAAATGTATTTTTTTTCAATTCCTGACATAATTTTGCGCCCCATATAATTTTGCGCCAGAAGCCCGGGCTTCTCAGGCTTCTGCGATAATATGCCACTGCTTGGTCGGATTCTTTCAGAATTTTTGCTGTACATAATTAAACTATTTTTGTCTTAATACATATATGGGGTAAGATATGTTGAATGATCGCAAAGATTACATCCAATTTTCGTAATTAGAATAAAGAATAAATAAAATATGTTAATGTTGTGTAGACCAAGTAGTGATGTTACATCAGCGTACGTAAATAAATGATAACGACGCTTGGTAATCAGAGTATACACAGTTTGATCAAAAAATAACAATAACTTAACTTTGTTTCAAAAAGCAATAATTTATTCATCAATATTAATGGTGTCCTTTACAAAGTATTCCCCATCAGATATACTGCACTTATGCTAATGTTGTTCCAATATGCAAAACCTTCTGAAATACACCTATATTACATATTAAAATGCACTATGAAATGTGTTGTGGTATAGCGCGTAGCCTTTAGCTCCTTTGGCGGTTTTGCCTTTATCTCTATGTCACAAAACGTTGTCTTTTTCAACTTTGGCAAGAGGAAAAAGTCGCAGGGGTTATCCATGAAGTAACTGAATAAATATAAGTATATTTTTTTCAGTAAAACTGATACATAGCAATACGGTTGCACGAATTAAGAAAACCACAGTTAAAGCTGCACTATGGTTGTGGTTACAGTAACGAGAAATGCAAATGTTCTTACAAATGGCCACACCGGAAATATGATAGGGATGCACATTTTTTTAAAAATATTAATCGATTCATCGGATTAACAGAATCAATGTAGAAAAAATAGCGGATCAAAAATATCGATATTTGAAAACATCGTTATTTATAAAATAATACGAACTGAATTTGGACTCTTGAAAATAAGAATGAATCGTTTCCTTTTTAGTTTATTTCGTTGCTGAGTTAAAATTAGTTCTGCCTTCTAAAATAGATTCTCCAAGGACATCAATATAACCGTACTAAGATATTTTCGAGTTAGTTTCACCAAAGTAGAGTAGATGTCAAATAAATCGTGACGAGACGTATAAAGCTGATTGTTGAAAGTACAGCACTATTAATATTTCGTTTAATTTGAGAAATGCAATAATGTTTTAGCGGAAATAAGTACAACTAGATTTAAATCTAGCATAGGGAATCGGTACTTTAATCATTTTTTCAGATTGTAAATAAAATTAGCTTCATAACATTATCAAAATATTATAGTTTTACTTCAACATTTGCAAAATTGTGACCATTTATTTTTAAAATATATATTAATTAAATTCCATTCAAAATAAAACATAGCAGCAATAACAATTTTATTACCCTCAAACAAAAGAAGTATTTACCTACATTAGTTTTGTTAGTTACGGTACAAATATGTCATCGTCATTACCGAAATGTGTGTACAAATCAGACTGGAACACTCAGAAATGGGTAATATGTCGTGATGATATATTTATTTATGTATTTGTTATAATAATTATGGCTCAAGTACCTTAACACAAATGAAGAAATGGTTCATAAGGTTTTAATATTAGGAGAATGCCAAAGAAATTCTGTTAGAGCACTTCAACTTTTAGAGAGAGTAATCCTCATTTTTCTTTGTTTTAAGGTAATAAAATTGTTTTCATAGCTTGCTATTTTAATTTGCATGGAATGTTATTAATACATATTTTAAAAATAAATGGTCGCCATTTTGGAATGGATGAAGTAGAACTATGATATTTTGGTATCGTTGTGAAGCTAATTTTATTTACAATCTGAAAAAGTATCGAATCCCTACGCTAGATTGAAATCTAGTAGTAATCATTTTCGCTAAAATATTAACATTTTATTGCATCTCTCAAAATAAACGAAATATTAATAGTGCTGTACTTTCAACGATCACCTGTATACGTCTCGTTACGTTTTATTTGACGTCTACCCCAGTTTGGTGAAAATAATTCCAAAATATCTTAGTGCCGTGGTTATATTGGTGTTCTTGGATAGGCTGTTTTCGAAGGCAGAACTAATTTCAATTGATGAATTAATGATGTTTTATTTGTTTTTGTTTGGCACTAAACTTTTGACACATTATTACTATTATTATTATTATTATTATTATTATTATTATTATTATTATTATCTTTATTCATTTTTAAGTCACAAAAGTTATGTACAACGACCTCTTAAGAGGTAAGTATATACAAAATATGAAATTAAATATTTACATTTTATAATACATAATAATAATATAAAAGAATCCTTGAGGGACCGGTCTTCTTGGTAGTTGAATTATCCAAGCGTACTTTGTTGATCGTATTTCATATTATTACTTCGTTTTGGATTTGTTAATCATTATTTAGTACACTTCTTATTATTCCGCATGTTTCAATTATTGCAATCTTTTGTAGAGTTATATAGATTTTAGGTGGTAGTTTTATTTTTAGTAATTCTTGATGAAGATGTTTTGAATTTCACCTGTGGATCCGATGACTACTGGAATTATTTCTACGTAGTTAATATGCCATAAATTTTTAATTTATCTTGCTAGATCTTGATATTTTGTTATTTTTTTATTTTTAGTGGTTTCTGTATTAGTTACATATGGAATTGCGATATCAATGAGGTACACTTTACTTTCTAGCGTATTTTCATATACAATATCTGGCCTATTATGGTTTGTATATCTGTCAGTTACTACTGTTCTATTCCAGTAAAGCTTACCTTCATTTGTATCTATAACGTTATCCGGCTGATATCTATTCGCGAGTGAAGAAAAGGAGGAGCTTAGCGCGTGACGTAACAATATGGCCGGTTTAAGGTAGATGCTTCATTTCCCGCAACTGTATTTCCTATACACTACGGCGTTTGAAATACAAAGTAATATTAATATTATAGTTAATATTAAATAAAAATAATGTTTCTAGTATGAATAACATTTTGAATTTTGCGAACTAGTCCGTTTCATATAAAAATTATGTTCAGCATTTTCTCGAATTTTGAAATTACATGATTCGAGTCTTGTTTTCTTGAATCTACATAGTACTGCATTATTAGTCTTTGGTAGATTAATGGAGAGATAAGTATTATTATTTCATTGTCATCTTTGTGCAGGCAGGTCTACAAGTTTAGATTTCATTACGAAGTATTTTAATAAAGACACTAAGTAATTATTATCTTGTAGTTATACCTGGCAAAATATAATCTTGCTTTACAAAATGCAAGGAGCACGCATATTTTTACTCGGTTCCTTTCCCATTTTTAAAAGATGAATGCATAACTTTCGTCTACCAACTATTTCAAATTGGCAAATTTCTCTAATACATTTTTCTATAGAATTTAGATTTTTTTTTTCGGGAAATTATGGAAATTATTTCTGGATTTCTGCGTGCGAATGACGTACATAGGTTAAACGCAACAAAAACGTGTTAAAGTTTTAGATTTTGTTATTATACTTTATTTCACTTAAGAATAGCGTTGGTTTAGTTAGGGATATATAAATTCTACCCTTTGATTGGTCAGAATATAAACCTATTTCACAGAAACGAAACAAATATCACCTGTCAGTTGTCAAATAAAATCTACAGAATTAAGTGATGTTTAACCATATTTTGTTGCAATTTTAGATTTTGACATTTTTACACATAAATATATTTATTATTGACAAAGCTTGGTTTCACAAATTTAAATTATTTATTTAATGCATGTAAAAACGGTCGGCTCTTAAGAGCAATCTACTATTTTCTTACGTAAAATGAAGTATAGCCTACAAATTTCACTCCACTTGTGATTTATTTGTTAAATAAGTGACAGAAACGATACGTTTGCCGCTACCTCGGCTAGGACTTATTACCATGCACTAGTTCATATTTTCGCCGCTAGACGTCATATTGCTCTGTTTCACTAGCGAATAATAAGGAACTGTAACTCTTGTTGGTTCCAGTGCAATAGCTAGGTGTTGGTGGATGAGTTTCGCTACATCTACATTATTGTGCCGAATCGTATATCCTTCCCATGCTAATATTTTACAACCACTTATTATGTGTTCTATCGTCTCCTCCGTACTGTGACACATTCTACATTTATCTGAAGGTATTGTATTTTCTTTTATTATAAATTTTCTATAATTTCTTGTGGAAATTACTCTGTCTTGTATGGCGAATAAGAAACCTTCAGTTTCAGAAAAAATATTTGAGTGTTTTAGCCAGGCTTGTGTAACAGGTAAATCTATTTCATCCCTATTTATATTTGCAATATATGTACCATGCGTAGCCTTGAATTTAAATTTTTCAATTTTTTGGTTATTGGATATAGTTTATTTTTTAAGATCTTATTACATGCTTTAATTATGTATGATTTTCAATGTTATAATAATATACCTGTCTTGCATCATTTTATATTTTCTTTTTGTGTTTCATTACAAGACTAAAATTATGAGATTTGCTTGGGTTGGCATAGCTACTAAATTTGTTCGCACTATTGCTGTCTATGTAAATCCGAAATGCCGTAGAAGTCACTTTCCATTTAAAAAATAAAATAACTTTTTAAATTATAATCAATATACAACTTCTTTTATTATTATTTACTCAAGCGTTTTCTCGAGAATTTATGCAATCGTTCATGAACAAATACAGAAAAAAGAAGAACAAAGAAAATTAAACTTTCGAAAGAAAATATCTTTGTTCACAGGCTGATCATGTCCGGTGGACTACATTTCCACTTAAAAAGTTTCATCAATAACCAAAAGTAGGGGATTAGGAGTACTAAATATTGGAGTCCCGAAAATTTAAACGTCTTCATTCAAAACCAGTTTTTAAATATATAATTTGATACAAAGTCACATCAGAATAAAATATAATATAATTGAATATTTTTGTTCTTTTACTCTTGAATATAGATAATAAATAAAGCTATTTGCAAATACAGCATGTACAGTAAGCACAATAAAAAATGGGATAGGTATAGCGTGTGTAGAAATATATCGGAACGACCCTCACAGCAGGTATCTGAAACTTGATTTATGGGGGGTCAATGTACAGGGTGTCTCATTTTCGATGTTTTTTTTAGGGTATCTCGGGAAATATTAACGATAGAGCAAAATCGTTTGCATATTCCAGCGTCAACTTTTGGAGAAAAGTTTAATAGTCACCACAGTAATTTTCGATCTTCTTTTGTTTCTGAGCTACAGGCAAAAACTAGTTGCTTTGTGTATTTATGAGATATTTTCGAAATGGGTGAAAAACAAGTTTTTGCCTGTAGCTTAGAAACAAAAGAAGATCGAAAATTCCTGTGGTGACTATTAAACTTTTCTCAAAAAGTTGACAGTGGAATGTGCAAACGATTTTGCTCTATCATTAATATTTCCCGAGATACCCTAAAAAACATCGAAAATGAGACACCTGTACAGATGAAGACAGAGTAGTATTTTTTTTACCTTCCGCTACCCTTGGTAAGGGAGGTATAGGGATCGTGCTAAAAATCTCATATCGAGATTTTAGTAAATGACCACGTTTTAAGGTCCCTAGAATCCATTTTTAACATTTTCACGATGATGTCTGTATGTATGTATGTATGTATGTATGTATGTATGTATGTATGTGTGTGTGTATGTGTGTATGTGTGTATGTATGTGTATGGATTTTGTCTTCGCTATAACTCAAATACTATCATTCAGAAAATTCTGAAACCTTGTATTTCTACCCTATTCTAATTAGTGTAAATCGGATAACCGGAAATGGCACTTTACCTAAAGCTCATAGTGGTTTTTCTTCAAAAAATACCATTAAATGCCATTTTTTCGAATTTTATGTGTAATGAAAATTAAAGATTATTGAGTTTTCTACAGGAATACATTAATACTTTTTCTATATATTTTACAGATAAATTTAAAAATAATTTTTTTTATTAGTCGCGAAGCCTAATAGCCGAGACAGACGACAAACATTAATGATCATTAACGGTTAGATATAGTATGCTCATGTGAACTTGAGACTATTGACAGATATCAAAATTGCGTCTATTAACAAACCAGAAAATATTGACTGTATAGTTAGTACGTGTTACTTATTGTTTTGTACTGTATGAATACAATACAATAAGTAGCACGAGTTTACTACATTCAATATTTTCTAGTTTGTTAATTGACGCAATTTTGACATATGTCAAAGTCAAAGTCTCAAGTTCACATGCGCATACTATATCTAACCGTTAATGATAATTAATTTTTGTCGTCTGTCTCTGCTATAAGATAAAAACTATTCCTTTGTTACACAGTTCATTTTTCAAATGAATGTAACTGACAGTAAATGTCACTGCCAGAAAACTTATCACTTCAAATTAATAATAGTGATATTTTAAAAAGAAAACAGTAAATAAAGCAATAGTTTTTTTGCAAATGAACAGTTTGCAGTGTTAGTAAATACGTAGGTAGGTATGTATTTAAATTAATAAAAATTAAATAGCGGGAGGTTTTGTGTTGGCCACATCAGATTTTTTTTTAGTAAATAGGTATAGAAAGCACATCTAAGTTGGCCCCTGAACGGTGCATCACATGTCCCACAATGTCCGGAATCCAAATGATAGCCTGCGATATCCGGACATCTTGTTTGTATAGGATATAGATAGTAAAGAAGTCGCCGATACTTGATGAAATTGACCTAGAATTTTGATTTTTACCTTCTTGGATTAGCATTTAATTAATTTATGCTTTACATGAGAAAATAATAAACACGGCCAAGTTTTTGTAATAAATTTTAATAGAGAATTTAGTAAAAGCAATAAACATCTAATTTAAGTTAAAAGGTTAGAATAGATGAATCATCAGAGTATGTTTGAATAAATCATTATCGTGCCTGATTATTAGTTAAGGTGGCGAGTAACAAGTATTTAAAGCTCAAATTTATATGCCTTCGGTGCTTGTAGTCCAGTCATTTGGTAGAAAAATAAGGGTTTATTCCACAAAAGGTCGGCTATTTTTGATTTTTAGATATATTATATATATAGAGGTCCTAATAAAAAAAGTTTTCCCCCTCGGGGGCCTTCGGGAAGCACCGCCAACTTGGGAAAAAAGGCGCAAAAAACGTTTTTTTCTAAATATCTCTTCACCTATTTGCATTAGGACAAAATAGTTATTTTTCAATTTATTTACACTAAAATTTCCTACAACTTTCATCTAATACATTTTTTTCTATAACCAATAGTTAGCGAGCTACAGAGCTTCAAACAGAGCTAATTTTTGAAAATTGCCCTAATGCTTCATTTAGATCATATTATATTATATTTTTTTAAATATTTTTTTTAAAATTACTTATTATTATTATTCATTAATTATTAGTATTTAACTACTATACATACATATTACTCATTGTTTATTGTTTTATAGTCCAGGAAATTTATGATTTTACCTCAAAGTAATTACAAGAAAAGCTTTTAAACGGAATCCTATCCAGAAAATACGCTGAATAACATATAAAAAATTTCCGGAAATCGGAGCACGGGAACCTCCAGCCAATTGAGAAAAATGGCGGCATATTTATGTTTTTGGGCATTTGCTCAAAACAATTATGAAATATATTGAAATTACTTAAAAAACAAACAATATTACATATTTAATACATAGTCTAATAGATTTCACTATTTATAACAGTTTACATTCGTAGTTGCATCGAAAGAAGTAAATTATTGATGCCTTTTTTTATAATAATTGTCAATGTTTTCCTGCATTTTTTTTATTTTTTTAATCCACCACTCTGATCTTATTAAAGATACGATAACGCGGTTTGAAAATTTAAATTCAGCAAGAAATTCTCTTTAACATAAAGTATTACACATTTTCCGATGAGCAATTTGCGAGTTACTAACAAATTAAACTCACATGAAGTCCTTTAAAATTTTAAACATCTGAAAATCGACTCATTACTCAATTTCTCATCAACCACATTGACCCATATTAAATACTTAATATTATTTATCTTTAATCGTTTCCAAATTTTGAATGAGAAATTGAGAAATGAGCCCATTTCAGATGTTTAAAATTTCATGTGACTCGCAAATTGCTCATCGGAAAAAAATGTGTAATACTTGATATGGAAGAGAATTTCATGCTGAATTTAAATTTTCAAACCGCGTTATCGTATCTTTAACAAGGTTAGAGTGGTGGATGAAAAAATTAAAAATTGCAGGAAAACATTGACAATTATTATAAAAAAGGCATCAATAATTTACTTCTTTCGATGCCACTACGAATGTAAACTGTTATAAATAGTGAAACCTATTAGACTATGTATTAAATATGTAATATTGTTTGTTTTTTAAGTAATTTCAATATCTTTCAAAAAGGTTTTGAGCAAATGGCCAAAAACATACACATGCCGCCATTTTTCCCAATTGGCGGGAGGATGTCGTGCTCCGATTTCCGGAAAACATTGACAATTATTTTAAAAAAGGCATCAATAATTTACTTCTTTCGATGCCACTACGAATGTAAACTGTTATAAATAGTGAAACCTATTAGACTATGTATTAAATATGTAATATTGTTTGTTTTTTAAGTAATTTCAATATCTTTCAAAAATATTTTGAGCAAATGGCCAAAAACATTAACATGCCGCCATTTTTCCCAATTGGCGGGAGGATGTCGTGCTCCGATTTCCGGAATTTTTTTAAATGTTATTAAGCGCATTTTTTGAATAGGATTCCGTTTAAAAGCTTTTCTTGTAATTACTTTGAGGTAAAATTATAAATTTTCTGGAATATAAAATGTCTTTAGAATGAAAATAAAACAATAAACAATAACAATTATGTATGTATTGGTTATAGAAAAAAATATATTAAATGAAAGTTGTAGAAAATTTTAATGTCAACAAATTGAAAACTGACTATTTTTGCCCTAATGCAAATAGGTGAAGAGATATTTAGAAAAAATCGTTTTTTTGCGCCTTTTTTCTCAAGTTGGCGGTGCTTCCCGAAGGCCCCCGAGGGGAAAAACTTGCATTTTTTGTTAGGACCTCTAAATATATAATATATCCAAAAATCAAAAATACCCGACCTTTTGCAAGGTAAAGCTACCTTATGATTGGACTATTGGTTAAAAATAAAAATCTGATGTGGCCAACCTCCCGCTATTTAATTTGTATTAATTTAAATACATACCTTCGTGTTTACTAATGCTGCAAACTATATTATGTTCTTTTATTTATTATTGCTTTATTTACTATTTTCTTTTTAAAATGTCACCATTATTAATTTGAAGTGATTAGTTTTTGGACTGTGACATTTATCTATCAGTTAAATACATTTGAAATATGAACTGTGTAACAAAGGAATTGTGTTTATCAAAGGCTCTGGGATTTAAAAAAGGATATTTTTTTAAATTTACCTGTAAAATATATAAAAAAAATATTAATATACACACAAAATGTGATCATTTACTAAAATTTCGATATGTGATTTTTAGCACGATCCCTATACCTTCCTTACCAAGGTTAGTGGGACTTTTATGCCAAGCGCTGTCAATATTTGACATCAAATACTTATCTGTTTTACAGCACGTATGAAGAATCGAACCTGAATTATTTGAATTCATGGACGAACACATACAGTATTTGCTAGGTGAGAGAATTAGGGATATTTGTGCGAACATCTCTTGGTCGGTAATGTATTCTGCACCATTTGCTGGTGTAATATAACTCCACTTCCGCGAGTTCTGTTACCCAGCCTCCGAGCCATCATACAATGGGCCTTGATCAATGCAGGAGCAGAACTCAGCTGGTGTGACACAAGGAAATTATTTAGGAAATAATTTGAATGACACATCATCGCAGGTGGCGCCGTGAGTTATGGTCTTTCCTTTCGATTACGAAGGATGTGACACAGATAATTACAAACATTATCTACACCCACATCTACACAGGAATCCAACATCACATTCAATCTAGACTAGAGTGCCTCGAACCCTCGAAGACGATGTTATATATGAAGGAAACATCAGCACAAAATTACAAATCGTTATTTGTCTGTTAAGTTTCTGGTAAATCGGCTCCTATAATTTGAAATAGATATGATATTTGTGGTTGAGTGCTGTAAATGACAGGCTGTGATTCGAGTTCTGACAAGCCAAAAATTAATCCGCATGAAATAATAAAAAGTGGTCCACACAATATCTTCCCTCAGTTGTACAGGGTGTTATGTAAGTAACGTGCCATACGTTACCACTTAATAAACAAGATTCTAATTTACCGTAATCTATAATAATTTCTTTTCTTGCTTGTTTTAATAGGGCTGTTATAAGAATTTTTATATGACATCTAAATACTAAATTTTAAAAGATATTGTTCTTTAAAGAGCTTCAAATTTGACAAAATCACGAAATACCCTTAAATATGTTAGAATTAAATGTTGAAATTTGTGTAATATTTTGAGAAAGTCACATGATCTGAAACACAATGTGACGTCACAGTACATACAGTTCAACATATGATAAACTATCGCCTATTTTTATTTATATAAATCACGTAAACTGTTCTATTGGCTATGAATGACATGCTGTATGTACTCCGACGTGGGGGTTGTTTTCCATGACTATATCTGGCACCAACCTTTTTATTTAATTATTTACGAAAATAACAATAAATTACTTTTTACCTTCCGTCACCTTTAGGTAAGGAAGGTATTGTCTTTGGTCAAAAAAATCGTTGGTGAGTTTTTAATGAATAAGCACGTTTTAGGGTCCCTAGAATACGAATTTGCTATTTTTAAGATGATGTCTGTGTGTGTGTGTGTGTGTGTGTGTGTGTGTGTGTGTCCGTGTGTGACAAATTTTTCTCCGACGATAACTCCAATACTATAATTCTAAAAATTGTAATTCTTTCGTATTCCTCTTCTTTACATCCATGTGAAGAGCTGATTAGATTTTGGTTATATTTGAAGTTTTTCTTGAAAAAACGCAGTTAAATATCATTTTTCGACATTTTGTGATTATCAATATAAAAGAATATCTTATTCTCTATACGGTTTGATTATACATTTTCCTTCATATTCAATAGTTATAGAGTTTTAGAGACATTAAGAGATATTTACTTTCAAAAATTAGTCAGCTTTGCTAAAATTATGGAAACAGCAGAGATATTCAAAAAAATTTAATTGACAGATGTCAGTGTCAAATGCAAAACCAAAGTTATATGTGAATGTGATAGAGTGTCCCTCGCAAGTGACTTGCAGTTGCGCCTCGCCTCAAGATTTGAATTTTCAATGCCGGAAGTACGAGAAAGGCCAAAGAGAAGATGGAAGGACTGTGTAGCAGAAGATTTGAGAGAGGAACAATTGCGTGAAGAAGATGTGTTCGACAGGAATGAGTTAAAGAGAAGAGTAAGAAACAGCGACCCCTAATAAAATAGGGAAAGGAACTTTCGGTATAAAATTTGTAAAAAATAGTGTGTTCGGGTTACAATTTTACAGGATATACAGAATCTTTTTCAAGGAACTTTAGGTATGGGATATATACAAAATACATCGAATTGACGGAAGGTTTTGTGCTGGCCACAACAGATTTTTTTTTCTTATTACTATGAAAAATATTGCATAAACTTTCATTTAAAATAGTTTTTAAAAAATGTGGAACCGGCTCATTGTAAAAGCACTTGAAGTTGGACCAATAACAACACTTGTCAATTTTGAATGTTTGAAGTCAATAAACAAGGTTGTAACGTATCGTAATCTGCAATAATTTCTTTTCTAATGAGCTTGTTGTAATTGTAAAAGCACTTCAAGATGGACCAATAGCAATTATTTGTTTGAATAAAGAATTATTTAAAAATCAAAATAGAGAAATTGATAACAACATTTGCCAATTTTGAATCTTGAAGTCAGAGGTGGAACATGTATAAAGACACTTTTTATTAATGGCGGCTGTTTTGGCGCACTTCTTCGTAAACCAACTGCATGTCGGCGTATTCTTCATTTTACTCGCCGTCAAATACAAATGGACTGATGCTTAATGTTTTCCCTTCTCCCCACCCTATCCTTTGCCCTGCGGTGTTGCCTCTTCTTCATAACTTCATATTTATTTGACGGCAAGTATAGTGAATGTAACACGCATTTCTAAATATCTAACTCTAACGTCACTTATTGCAAGTTCAACGACAACCAATAAACATTGTTCCTTTTTTTTTGGAACAATTTGATTTTTAGATTTTAATTTATAAAGAAGCAGGTTCGTATTTGGTCAACTTTACAGTCCTACATCTTCCAATTCATTGACGGGATTGGCGTTTTTTTCTAAGGGTACTATTACTATTAATATGCATACCTACCTACAATTTTAAATATTCAGTTAATAATTCAATAAAAAATGTTAAATGTACTTCTCAGAAACTATATCTTTAAATCTATAGACGATATAATAAATATTTTAAGTGTTTTAGATGGAGAATTTTATGTTTTGCAATATTTGTAACAACAAAAATTTTCAATTTTTTAGATTTTTTAAGAAACTACAACTTCCAGTTGTCCAATTGTCCAGCTCTTACCATTAATGTCAGATTGAGGAATACGTAGTTAAATAGACCTTAAGTATTATAGTTTTTGAGTAATCGTGTTTCCTCCAACACCCAGACACGCACAAACACACATACACACACACATCCACACACCCACATGTCCACACATACCCACATACACACACACACATACACACACACACACACAGGCATCATCGTAAAAATGTTGTAATAGGATTCTAGTGGCCTTAAAACCTGCTTATTCACTAAAATCTGGATATACGATTTTTGGCATGAATCCAATATCTCTCTCTTAGCGAGAGGTAAAGAGGAATATAACAAAATTGTATCATTCACATATACGCACACCCACACAAATAGTAAAATCGTAGGTATACTATGAACCCTAAAACGTGCTCATTACTCATCATCAAATTTTTTTAACTAAAAATATCTTCCTTCCATGTAGGTGACGGAACATAAAAATCTGTTGTGGCCAGCACAAGACTTCTCGCCATTTCCATATTAGGCTATATAAGTATTGTATTGTACTTTGCTATCGAACCGTCGTTTAATAACAAAATATTACAGAACTTTACCCAAATATTTTCTTTTATTGTATTTAAAATGTCTTCTGCACACATATAATTCTAATTATATCTATTTTTCATTGTATGAGGAAGTTTCTAAATGTCACAGATTCTTCCAATTCATTAACCAGATTGGCGGTATTTCTAATGGATATATGCAGGTTACCTATAATTTTAAATATTTAATTAATAAAACCATAAGAAAGATTAAATGTACTTTCCAAAAAAAAAGCTTTCAGAATGTAACAAAAACTTTTGATTTTTGACACTGACATCTGTCATTTACAAATTGTTATAACTATTTGAATTTGTCAACTGGTTTCCTTAGTGTAGTTTAGCCTACTCGACTTCTTACATCCCGTTATTCTGTATATTATAGCGTCTTTATTTCTAAATTTATAGAAGATATAATAAAAATTTTAAATGTATCAGGTGTAGATTTTGTTCTTCAAAATTAGTAATATCAAAAATTTTCAAAAATTAATATTTGAAAGAATTTCTTTTAAAAACTACTACTTCCGGTTGTTCAATTGCTACCAAAACCTTTTCAGCTCTTCCCAGGAATGTCAGATTGAGGAAGTCATAGTTAAACTGGTCTTATGTCTTATAGTTTTTGAGAAATCGTCCGTTCAACATCTAGTCATACACACACACACACACATACACATCCACACACACACACACACACACACACACACACACACACACACACACACACACACAGACATCATTGTAAAAATGATTCTAGTGACCTTGAAACGTGCTTATTCATTTAAATCTGGCTGTGTGATTTTTAGCATGATTCCAATACCTCTCTTAGCGAGAGGTAAAAAGGTATTGATTTTTTTGCAGAAATGGAGTCTATTACAAGAATATTGCAATGTAGTCGTAACATATCCAAAAATATAGAAGAAATACTTTTAATTCACAATTTTATTAAACTATATTTCATTTGCGATCTTTTTTATCATCTCTCTAATAAAAAGTAGCAGGAGTAAAATAGTTATTTTCATAACAAGTTATGAAAAATACCAAATATCATGCGAGTGTTAATTGACGCACGACGCGTAGCGGAGTGCAAGTCAATACACACGAGCTAAGATATTTGTATTTCATACAAGTTATGAACATTATTTTTTAGACGAGCTTAAATAAATTTTACTTTTTTTTACAAAACTGAAATTTAGGTTCAAACATACGGACAGCTGACAAATGAATAATGTATACATATAGCCAGAAAAAAATGACATAGTAACCTAGCAACCGTGTCAACTATTACGATATGAAATATATCGTAACACTAATGTGATAAGTTCAACTTTCAGTGTTAGGATACTACGTTGATATGTCATACTTATGACAATGGTCGTCTAAAAATATAAATAATATATCCATTTGTGTTATTGTTACATTTTTAAGGTTTAGCCAAAAATTCAATTCAATGTTGAAAAATCTTCATTTTAAATAAAAAGAAAAAATCTATTGTGGCCAGCGCAAGACCTCTCGCCAATTCCATTTCATGTTATATAAGTATTGTATTGCACTTCGGTATCGAACTGTCGTTTTGTAACAAAAAAAATACAGAACTTTACCCAAATATTGTTTTTTATTGTATTATATCTATTTTTAATTGTATGAGGAAGTTCCTAAATGTCAGAGATTCTTCCAATTCATTAACAAGATTGGCGGTATTTCTAATGGATATATGCAGGTTACCTATAATTTTAAATATTTAATTAATAAAACCATAATAATAATAATAATAATAATAATAATAATAGCCCTTTATTTAGCAAATTCCTATTACATTCCTACTATATTTTCAAGTGTTTTTTAGATTATTTTACATTACATTTTTTATGACATTTAAGTAATTTACACAAATACGAATTTACTCAACCCTATTTTGGGCGAAGGCCTCCCCCATATCTTGCCATTCTTTTCGGTTCAAAGCACTCCTCGTCCATGTAGGTCCTGCGTGTTTTTTAATTTCATCTTGCCATCTCTTGAATTGTCTTCCTCTTTTTCGCTTTTTATCTAGTGGTATCCACAGTGTAGCTTCTTTTGTCCATCTTTCATCTTTTGTTCTTATTATGTGTCCTGCCCAGTTCCATTTTAATTTTTTAATAGTATTTGTTACATCAATAACATTTGTTTTACTCCTGATCTCTGTGTTATGTAATCTATCTTTTAAACTTACACCTAGCAGACTTCTCTCCATTCTTCTTTGTGTCGTTGCAATTTTCTTCAATTGAGCTTGTGTTGTACTCCAGGTTTGGCATCCATACGTTAGTGTTGGTAGCACACATGTATCTAGCACTTTCTTTTTCAGTTCAACCGGAAATTCTCCTTTAAAAATTTCTTTTAAGGACCAGTACTTTTTCCAAGCTAGCGATATTCTGCGATTTATTTCTTCGGTTTGTCTGTTATTAAATGAGATTGTTTGTCCCAAATAAATGTAGTGTTCGACATATTCTAAGTTTGAGTCTTTTACGTTAATATTTATTTTCTCTCTATTTGACATTACTTTAGTTTTAAGTAGATTCATAATTAGTCCGACTTTTCTGCTTTCTTCATCTAAATCTTTTAACATGGTATTTAAACTTTCCGCTGTTTCCGATATAAGGAGAATGTCATCTGCAAATTTTAGACTTGAAAGATATTTTCCATTAATTTTTAAACCCTTTTCCTCCCAGTTTAGTTTTTTAAATATTGATTCTAAAGTGCAAGAGAATAGAGTTGGAGATAGAGGATCACCTTGACGTACTCCTCTAGCTATTTTAAATATTTCTCCTGGGTTTTCCAGAACAATTTTTGCACTACTCTCTTCATAGATATTTTTTATTAGTCTTATATATTTATCTTCGATTCCGGCTTGATGAAGAGATTCTATTATATATGGATGCTCGATACTGTCAAAGGCTTTTTGGTAATCTATGAAAGCAATATATAATGGTATATTATATTCTTTTGCTTTCTCTATTATTTGATTTACAGTTTGTAGATGGTCTATAGTAGAGAAGCCACTTCTAAATAAAACCATAAGAAAGATTAAATGTACTTTCCAAAAAAAACAGCTTTCAGAATGTAACTAAAACTTTTGATTTTTGACACTGACATCTGTCATTTACAAATTATGTTATAAATATTTGAATTTGTCAACTGGTTTCCTTAGTGTAGTTTAGCCTACTCGACTTCTTACATGCCGTTATTCTGTATATTATAGCGTCTTTATTTCTAAATTTATAGAAGATATAATAAAATTTTTAAATGTATCAGATGTAGAATTTTATGTTCTACAATATTAGTAATATCTGTTTACACATAAATGTTAGACAGTTTCTTTTTCTAAAAACGAATAATAATGCAAATATCATCATGCATCTTGCGTAGATTGCAGTAATTTTATATTTCTGTTTCTGGCAAAAAGAAAGAATTAGAATTACAAAATTAAGTTTCAGTAAAGTGAGTATATTTTTCCAATATTACATTTCTTCTCGGTGTTTGAGTTATCAAACTTTCGTCTAATTTGTTTTCAAGTGGCAGAAAGTGGAGCATATCCTATATTTGCAGAACGAACTATATTGAAAGGAAAGGACCCGTCCTTATTGTATTTTTCGTTTTCGTTAGTTTCATTTTCCACTGAATGGAAAACCTACTTTTGCCTTGTCGAAATGGCTTAGAAATTTGTTGAGAAGTACTAGAAAATTCACTGGAGAATATACAAGATTTCACTTGGACTCGCATAGCATGAGTTTTATTCGTTTTACGTGAACAACATGAATTTTTATTCCTGTGTTTTATTTCTAGGGCTTTTCATTTCTTTATCCATAGCATAATAAGCAGGAATTGCACCTGTTACAGGACTGCAGAAATTATATTTGTGTTTAATTATTTAACTTTTATTTGAAGTAAATATAACAGTTTTTTATCACTATTTCTGCATTTAATAAGTAAATAGTGATTTCATTTATATTACGTATTTTATTTACAATGATAAGATCAAGAGAAAACATATTTGGACAGTGGTTTACATATGAGGAGCAACATTTCAAAAAGAATAATATCCACTTAAAAAATATTAAGAAAAATAACATTTTTTATTACGAGTACATAAAAATAGATAAAAGAACAGATGTTTGGGATAGGTTTTCTTCAACAGTAACTTTAGGTAATAGAATATTCAAAATGTTCTTTATCTGTTTTTATGTAATAAAAAATGTTATTTTTTTCAATTTTTTTTAAAGTGGATATTATTCCTTTTGAAATGCTCCTCATATGTTTATATTATTATAAAACTTAAAGATTAATGAATTTTCTGCAAGTATTGTAACAAGATGAGGGTGGAGCAATAACAAGCACATCATTTCATTATAAACTCTTCTAAATTATAGTTTCATTATCAATATTTCAACTTTGTTATCTTTGTAAGTCAAAACTCTGTTTAGAAATAATTATATTATTTCCCATATATTTCTCTGTTTAGTCTAGATGTCAACCGCTCATCTTTCACCCCTCGCACCCCTAAGATATGCTCGGCTGAAGATGTTTAGCGTTTGTTTTAGGTAGTTTTAGGTAAAGATTCAAAGTGGAAACTCATTGGCTGGTAGTGCGAGCTCGGTTTTAACTAAAACACTGTTTTAAGAAATGCCAAATTTCATTATTTAATAACAAAAATGAATAATAACAAATTTATCAAAATATGATTTTTAAGCAGAACACAGTATGTATTCAAACAAATATTTTTTAAGAAATCATTCTTTAAACATCAGGATGAAATTAAATATTGAAATTTGAATTTGGCATTTCTTAAAACAGCGTTTTAGTTAAAACCGAGCTCGCACTACCAGCCATAGAGTCTCTGGTTAAGAACATGATACAGAGTTTTAGATTAATTTAGCCTAGAGATGCATCGGCGTCTTTAGGTTGTAGATATGTTTAGATTTATTTAATTATGTGCAGTTTAAATAAAAATTAATAAGATAGTTTAAATGTAAATGTGTAAATAAATATTAGTATAAAGAAATATATATAACATGTACTAGGCCGCCCTAGTGTTAACTTTCTTACACTAACATGTTTTATGAGAAACGGGCAGCTTCTGGCAGGCTTTTAAGAACTAGTGCTCATGTTTCTGACCTGACTCGCGAGGTGGTGTAGAAAGTGCAGACTAGGAGTGGGGGTAACTAAATGTTGTTCGGTAGACATTTTAATTCTATCCTATCTACACGTCTGTTTATTAACCTAAAATTTTACACATTGAGAAATTAAAATAATGGATTCAGATATAGTATATTCTCTTTATTTTGTTATATAAAGAATTAATTAATATTTTTGTTTCTGAATCTGATGAAGAATCAAGTAATGATTGATCTTCGTCAGAATCGTTTATTAGTTCAAACACTATGCTCTTTAAAATAGACATTTCTGCAGTCACTTCTTTGCAGCTTTATGATATGACTGTGTTTATAAACAACCTAATAGCCGAGACAGACGACAAAAATTAATGATCATTAACGGTTACATATAGTAGTCGCACGTGAACTTGAGACTATTGACAGATGTCAAAATTGCGTGTATTAATAAACCAGAAAATATTGAATGTGGTAAGCTTGTGCTACTTGTTGTATTGTACTTGTGCAGTACAAAACAATAAGTAACACGTGCTTACTACAGTAAATATTTTCTGGTTTGTTAATAGGCATAATTTTGACATCTGTCAATAGTCTCAAGTTCGCGTGCGCATACTATATGTAACCGTTAATGATCATTAATTTTTGTCGTCTGTCTCGGCTATAACCTTTTACACCCTTGGCTACGCTTGGTTTGATTACTCACAGCTGAGCAAACTTGCCCAAATATACACTAGTGTGTTTTATGAAACCACAAGAATTAGACTGTACTAGTGTACACTACACTGCACTGCACTATTCTGCTCTGCACTTCAAGCACTTCTCATCGAACAGAGCTATGTTCATCAATAATCAGTTCAAGTGTTGTGTGTGATCATCCTCAAAGAAGTGATCTTCCAAGTCATCGTCGGTAAGAGTAAACAGAAGCTGGTTAATAATTGTGATGTTTTAAAAAGACAATAATAAATAGCATTAGTAAATATGTAAAAATGATGAAATTAAATGGCGAGAGGTATTCTGTTGGCTACATCAGATCTTTGCTATCATTTAGCATCAATAAAGAAATGGTTCGTGACGCAATTTGTTTAGGTTTTAGGCCTAGGTGTTATATGTATAGAATTATATTATTAATATTAGAGTAGACTATGGGCACTCAGTTTTTTTTTAAGAAGAAAAATTAATAAGTAAAAATATTACTGTCAGATCAAAAATATAAATAAATATATACAAGAACCGTCTAATTTGTTTCATTCAATATATGTAAAATACAACATATCAGTGCAAATAAGCACAAATAGAAAAAGAGTTGTTGGCTATTGTGAACGTTTTAAACAATTTATGTACGGTAGAAATGTAATTGTAGAAACTGATCACAAACCATTGTTAGGTTTATATAATAAACCTCTTAATAAAGTTACTGTCAGATTACAGAGAATGTTACTGAAATTACAACCATTTAATTTAACATTGACGCATAGACCTGAAAAATATTTATTTATAGCTGATACTTTATCCAGAGAATTTAGTTCAGACGGTTGAAAGTGAATTTGACAGTGATATAGAATTACAAGTTAACTTATTAATTGATAATTTACCAGTGACTGAACAAAATTACGATTTATTCCGAGATCACTATAGTAAAAGCATTAATATTCAAAAACTAAAAACTAGTGAACAAGAATTTATTAATAATTTAAATAATTATAAAACACGGAGTGGTCGATTAGTTCATTTAAATAAAAAATATTTGTAGTAGAGTATTGTTAATTTATAGTTATCAATTTTGTTAAAGAGGGAGATGTTATATGTATAGAATTATATTATTAATATTAGAGTAGACTATGGGCAGTCAGTTTTTCAGAAGAAAAATAAGTAAGTAAAAACAATATTGTCAGATCAAAAATATAAATAAATAAATACATACAAGAACTGTCTAATTTGTTTCATTCAATATATGTAAAATACAACACAAGGTATACGTAGTCACATTTCAATTAGGTAGTCTCTGAGTACATACCAAGTATTTGAGGCCTTGATGGTGTTCGTTTGCGTAGTCGTCCTGTATGTAAGTGGATGAGTATTATGTGCGTAGATAGAAAATGTTTCGGAATTTTATAATTTTAATTTTCGTGCTTTATTATCTACGAACAAAAATCTCGAGAACTAAATAATTTTACAAAATAATGCGAGTGTGAATTTTATTAGAATATGTTCCACACATTAAATTAATCAATCATTTGGTTCCGTACGATTACCGATATAAATGTGGATAAACCGAGAGAAGTGTTTCATGTTTGAATAATGATGATGGATAATGATCCGGCGAATAATAATTATTGAATTATGGGTGAGTTGAGTATCAATATACACACTGTAAGAAATGGCAACTATATGTGTGATTCCGAAACAATAAGAGCTGATCTGCGTAACTAATATTTTGCAGTATTTATATTACTCATCAGATTTTGTCTAAACATAAAATGATTTTAATCTATTTTTTTTCTGCAACGTCTCTAAACCGGGTTCTAATATTAAGTATTTATGTTTTAATTTAAACTAAGAATTGTGTTATTATGATATATTTCATTTAAAAAGTGAAATTAAAAATGATTTAGTAGGTAATATTGCGACGCCACGGCCCTATTTGGCTTCCAAATTATCATGAGATGGCGCTGACGTCAAACGTTAAAATTCAAACGAATAGTACATTTTTTGCTGGCTTCCATAAGAGTACAATTGGTGTGCGACTAATTTTCGTAGTTTTTAATTTAATTTCGGATTTAGTATAGTATTTTTTTGTTAATTTCGGTAGAAATGAGTTTGATCTTTCTTGTAGTAACAATTTAGTGATAGTTTTAATAATATTTTAGTTAATAGGATTAATTTTAGTAAGCATTTGTAGGTTAAGAGTATTTTAGTCATATTTTAATTAACAGTATATTAGTTTTTTTTTTAATAAAAAAACATTTGATTTCTTTTATTTAGATTGTATTTCATTGCCGTAGTTGTACATATATTAATTTCTATCTACATAGCTTTACTTTTATTTAATTGTTTTTCTTTCATAATGAACAATTTTCTTTGCTTAGATTTAGATACTATTTGTAGATTTGGGAATAATTGTAGTGTATCATCTAGAAATATGGTGGAAGGCCAGCAAGTAATGAATAGTGGCCACATAATATTATATGGTAAATATTTTCGAAGAAAACTCCATCGTAACTTTAACCTATAAATTGCATATCTCCTAATTTGTTCATTAATTTTTTAAAAATCAAAAACTTACCTGTTATTTTAGCAGTAATTCAGATCCTACTAAGAATAAAACAATAATAGCCGAAGATAAAAGCGTATTATAATTCGTATACAAGTAAATACAATCCCTGAATAAAACAACCTCCTTTGTACATATACACTTCACTCAGTTCAGAAATCTGCCACCAGTGGCGCATTGTAATTTTGGAAGCCCAATAATGCTAACTTCAAATGCTTAGAGCCTGCGCGCATGCTCTGATGTTTATTTAATTTGCTGCGAGCTTATTTGTTTGACGTTTGTCACTTGTTATATGATATATCTATATTATATATGCAGGATGGAACAAATTCGAGTTCCTTATACGAAAAACATTCTTATTAAGCACGCTACAGAAAATTGATGTAAGTCTTTATGGGCCAATTTTTTGAGACAACTTTAGTACGCACCACAAGAATTTTCGATCCTCTTTTGTTTTTGAGCTACAAGCTGAAACTTAATTTTCGCTTATTTTGAAAATACCTCATAACTCGTTTACTATTAAAGATAAAGAAAAAACGTGTAGATAATTTTTATTTCGTAGAATAACGTGACATAATTACATTTTTTTAAAACTTAATAATTCTTGAGATATAACATAAACATAATATTTTTTAAATGGGAACATGTTGAAAATAGTCTCATCTTTTTTATTTTAAAAGCTTTTCAATGATGTATAACAAGTCTACATTCTTTTGTTTTAAACATGAGTAAAACATGAATTATTAATTTTTTGTCTTAACTACGATATTTACAGTTTTATTGCTAGACCTGACAGAGTCAATTTTTTTGACTATACGCTTTTACGAGCAGCGTGGGAATTCATATAGCACATGTTCGAGAACCAATCACGACACACGAAACCACGTAGATTTCTGTGTCTTTAATGAACGGTCTCGTGGAATAGACTATAGGTTCTATCATATCTAAAACACTGAGCTTCACTCACAGAACGTTTCTATGAAAAAATCTCATATTGTAAACAAAATTAATGAAGAAGGGGGTTACCAAGTTTCTTATTACACACATACTGTGTTGCGAAGTTTACTTTCCAATCTAATAAATTATTTATATCTCCTTACCTGTATTTCGGTTTTGGGTAAGGAATTAGTCTGGCTGACAGCATTGATACATTTGTCATCGAACTTAATCAAAGCGTCGCCAAGGAGAGGGAAGTGTCCGACTTGAGGTGTAGGAGGACCTCGTCGTTCTACATGGCCTGCTAGTTCCTGCTGCTCGGCCTCGATCACCAGAAGGAAGTCCGTGAATTTGTGCTGCTCCTCCGTGTTCACTGTACCTCGTAGAAACACTGAAAAAAGAACGAAAAAGATTGTTTAAATTTAAAATATGTTTTTAATAAGTACAAGACGAAATGAGAAATGTACGAAAAATGTATTAATAAAATTATAAACAACTTGTCCTCAGAAATTACGGCATATTATAGCTACTTTTTTAGTTTAAACTGATTTTCATATAATGAAAAAGATCTACATTTAACTAAATAAGTAACCAATTTAATAACCTATACCCAAATCGGTTAAGCAGCCGATGCACGCCATCACTTAGTGTAAAAACCTTACTGCATTAAAATCACTAATGGTGATACATTGAAATCACCAATAGCGAAAAATGAAATAAAATTTCAATAATTTTTAACCGTCAAAAATGTATGGCCTTATATACCCAAATCATTCCAGCAGCCAATGCACGTCATTACTTAGTGTAAAACCTTAATGCATTAAAATCACTAATAGTGAAAAATGAAATAAAATTTTAATCATTTTTAACCGTCAAAAAGTTTATACCCTTACATAATTATTACTAAGATGAATAGTACAGTCCATTACTTATCGTATATTACATGAATAATATATAAATAATGTACATCAACGTCATATTATTCGTTTAATTGTTGCTATAGTTGGCAACATTGATAATTTGTATGTTCATACTGTCAAAGTTATTATTTGAAAAATATTTGTATCGTGTTTGAAACATTTTTGTGCGTTGTAAAGGCCTATTTATAATAAAGTAATGTTAAACGCAACGCAACGACGCAACGTGACTGTTAACAGTGTTAACGCAAATACAAAATCTGTGAATCTGTCAAAGGTAGCACTTCTAATCAATCAGAAGAATTCGGTATATTTCTTTGAAATTCGGCTCACTTTTATTTATTGCCTTTATATGGCATACATAAGTATAAATAAGGTTAGTATTATAAATAATTTAAATAGAAATGGACAATGACGAAAATCTAGTATTTATTTTGTAGATGTGACAGTTCATGACCATGTCGATAATACAGGTTGCAACCTGTATAACTTTTTTCATAAAGATTCTAAAACTTCTGCAAACGTACCAGTACATGACGTCACACATCTAGTTACTTTTATTCAATTTTTATTAATGACGTGCATTGGCTGCTTGAATGATTTGGGTATATAATTATTATTACGATGAACTGTAGAGTTCATTATCTACTTATCATATATGACATGAATAATATATAAATAATGTACATCTACTTCATATTATTCGTTTATTTGTTGCTGTTGCTATAGTTGGCAACATTGATAATTTGCATGTTTATACTGTCAAAGTTATTATTTGACAATTTGAAAAAGATTTGCATCGTGTTTGAAACATTTTTGTGCCTTGTAAAAGCCTATTTATAATATATTACCCAACGTTAAATGCAACGCAACGACGCAACGTGACCGTTAACGCAAGCACAAAATATGTGATTTATAATAAACACCAAAGATAGCACTTCTAATCAATCAGAAGAATTCAGTATATTTCTTTGAAATTCGGCTCACTTTTATTTATTATCTTTATATGACATATATAAGTATAAATAAGGTTAGTATTATAAAATAATTTAAATAGGAATGGACAGTGACGAAAATATAGTATTTATTTTGTAGATGTGACAGTTCATGAACATGTGGATAATACAGATTTTTATAGTAAAACTGAAATTCTAAATTCTGATTGGCTAGCGGTACAGCAGTAGGCAAGAAGTTGAGAGTTGGTCATCTTCTGTCAGTGGCGTATTTACGATTTTCTTCTGGGAGGGGTCCAAAGTTATAGTGAGGGAAGGAAGTCAGAAAAAAGGCGCCCCAGGCGAATTTTTTTTTCACTCAAGGTCAAATGCCTTATAATTGAAAATTACATTTTTTCAAGGGATGTGAAGCTGCATGTTTTCTCCCTTTTATATACCAAAATAAATTACCAGATCACACAACATTTTAGAAAAGAGAATATATTTAACAGATTGTTGACTTGGATAAACACAACACAATATGGAGCGACTATTATACAGGGCCTACGTTCTACGTTTCATTACATTACAAGAAAAATGGTGTCCGAAGAAAAAATATTAAAATATTTTATCAAAACTCAAAATATATATTCTTAAAAAAGTCAATATTATAATCATTACTGTATTATATAATCATTACTAAATCAGTATTATATGTATTCGTATTATTGTTTTATACAACTACTTTTCTTTAGAGGACTAGTTCCAATCTTCGTGGTTTGGAAGCCATTTGCTCTATAATTTTGTCCGTAGTGAGTTCAATGTTTCTGTGAATGGAAAGCATCGCCAAACCATTCAGCCTTTTCTGAAAACAATATATAACAATAATACATTAATATTGAACAATAAAACCTAAAAAAAACTTAATTTTTGGAAAAACAATAATAATCATTTTATAATTTTGATCTATTTTATGTAAAGCAAAGTACGAATTTAAATACATATTGTCAATAAAATAGTATTAGAAATAAAAAATATTTTTCTGGGAGGGGTCCGAACCCCTTGGAATAATATTGTTAAATCATAATGCCGATATTGTTAACTTCAATACCGATGGCTGAAACTTAAACACAAAGGTGAGTCCATTTTTTGAAACTTAAGATAAAATAATGGGGTCATGCCAAAAAAAAAATGTTGCTAATATTTTTATAAAAATAGAACCTATGACACTTATTATCCATATTATAACATAAAACATCCCAAAATATAATACTTTTCATTCATAATTTACTTAAAATATATTCCCGCTACGATTTTCTGTGACGTCATGTATCGGCTACTCACACAACGACACTAGTCACACGTACATGAAGGTCACAATGTCACAAACTTCAAACGCGAAGTTAAACGTCAGATCAGAGTAAACTAACCAAATATTTATAAAGCTGTCAGAGGAAAAATGCGCTCTATTCAATCTTTTTTATTTTCATAAAGATTTAATTATTTCATTAGAGAAATATTATTTGTAATTGCAGATTTGTGTGCTTGATATATAATTTAATTCATAAAAGTGCAATAATTGTATATTTATATTCATATAAAACATGGTGAAGAATAACTGTCCAGTTCCAACTTGTGGAAACAATTCATATTAAAATACCCAAAAAAAAAAAACAATTTATAAACAATCTTAATTTATATTTTATCCGCCAGGGTGAACTGCAATCTTTCAGATACATGACGTATGATCTCATTGAAATTTGAAATTGACCCCTATTTTTAAAAAAAATTATATCTACAAAACAATGCACACAAATGGCGTGAAAATATTATTTACATATGCTGAGACCGGTAGACTTCCAGGAAAAAATAAAACAGAAAATGTGGCATGATCCCATTGCGTAAATCATTTAATGATCACAAGCACCTACATTCATTTTTTTTATCTGTGAATCAGTTTTTCCAATTACGGGATTGTTATATTTTGAAATACACATGTAGGACTTAATTACTTTTTATACGTCTAATTCATAGGGACAACAAAATTATTGACTTTTCGTAATAGGTTCTAGTAACAATCGTTTATGAAAAAAGAAAGAGGGAGCCAAGAGTTCGATTTACTGAAGAATTTGAATTATCGAGATTAATTACTCGTATAAGTAAATTACGTGGCTCATTATAATTAAAATGATAGCAAACTTATCACAAAGAATTATAATAAAATTATGTTTTTTACAATACAGGTGATATAAAATCATTATCGATATACAACTGAAACACAATAATTTCTGATTTCTTCTGTACTTAATATTAATTTAGCATAATTAATAGTGAAGCCTGTATTTAGTACCTAGTATACACAGATACTGTATCTATATTATATTATATATTACTTTAACGTTCGTCGCATATTAAAAACAAAAGAATCAAAAACTCTTTGGTGCTATTATATATCGCATTATTTAAATTTTTCATATTATATATTATATAAGATTATTAATGTTCAATATTAAAGTTGTAGAAAAAATAGTAGGCATAAATGTAAATAAAAGTTTGGATCCATATTCAAGAGTTTTTAAGAAAAAAATTCGGTAAAAATTCCGGGATTTTTAGTAAATTAGTCGATTTTTGGGAATTTACCCATCACTTACAAATTGTAGGGTTTAATTTCTATTCAAAAATAAAAAAAATACATTTCACATTTACGAATACGTCAGAAAATAAAATGAAGTCCTTTCTTACGAAATAAGAAACATTTCTCGAAATTTCTTCCATTCATTATTGATTTTATAAAACTAATTGACATAAGTATATTTTCATCTCTTTATACGTTACACGGAAATTCAATAGGATTCCTCATTAACTGTAAAAAACAAACTCGTGAATGATATTTAGTCTGGAAAGAGCAAACTTCCTGTCGTGGCACAAAAGAAAATCAGTCTAATTTAAAGCAGAAATCTCTGGCTTTGACATCATCAAGTGATTCAACTCGGGCGTAACTCAATATCCGTTCACTCACACACAATCAGTTTCATTTTTCTTACATTCCTAGGGAAGTGTTGGAAATGAGGACATATGTGGAGCATCCTGTTTATTTAAATCCAGAAAATTATTTTTCTTATTGAAATGGAAACTTAATTTAACTTTTTTTGACCTCGAACAAATACGAGTATTCTTGAGAAAGTTCGGAAGAACCGTTATTATTTTCGTTTCGGTTTTCGTTCCAGTTTTAAAAAAAATATATCAGTTAGGTTCCGGTTTTAGTTCTGGCAAAAATAACGATGTTTTCTGTTTTCGATTCATTCCGAGTGATTAATTTCTAATTTTTTTAAATGTTTTTATTTGTACGAAAAATTTATTTTCTATCATAATTTAGAATATTTTATTCGTTCTTTTGTAATACGCATATTATATGAACTGATGCAATAATAAATATAAAAAATAATAAGTAATAACTGTGTTTGAACATGTATCGAGACGAAATAAATCGATATTTTTATCGGTTCAGCTCCGATTTCAGTTCTGACAAAAATTGCGGTTCAGTTCCGGTTCGAAGCCCTACTGTTTATTAAACAGGATGGACAATTCTAGGTAAATTTTCTGAAAGTGATGTAGCATGATTTACTTTCTGCCGACTATAAAACTAAAATAAAAATTGAAATGGGAAATGAAAGAATAAACATACCAATGAAAACAGAAAAAAATCTGATGTGGTCAGTACATTAATTTCCGTCATTATATTACCTCTCGCTAAGAGAGGTATTGGATTCATGCTAAAATTCGGATATCCAGATTTTATTGAATAAGCACGATTTAAGGTCCCTAGAATCCGATTATAACATTTTTAAAATGATCTCTCTCTCTCTCTCTCTCTCTCTCTCTCTGTGTGTGTGTGTGTGTGTGTGTGTGTGTGTGTGTGTGTGTGTGTGTGTGTGTGTGTGTGTGTGTGGATGTGTGTATGTGTATGTATGTCTGGATGTTGTAGTCACGATTCCTCAAAAACTATAAGACTTAAAAAATATTTAACTGCAGTTTCCTCAATCTGACATTCCTGGGAAGAGCTGAAAAGGTTTTGGTAACAATTGAACAACCGGAAGTAGTAGTTTCTTAGAAAAATTCTTTTAAATATAATTTTTTGGGAGATTTTTTTATTAAATATTGAAGAACATAAAATTCTCGATCTAATACACTTAAAATTTTTATTATATCTTGTATAGATTTAGAGATAAAGACACTATAATTTATAGAGTGAACTAATCGCAGAGGCCAAGGCACTAAGGAAACCAGTTGACAAATTCCAATGTTTATAACATGACACATGTCATTGTCAAATATCAACATTTTTAGTGACATTGTGAAAGCTTTTTCTGGGAAGTATATTTAATTTTTCTTATTGTTTTATTAATTAAATATTTGAAATTATAGGTAAAATTGTGGGAAAATGCATATACCCATCAGAAATACCGCCAATCTGGTTAATAAATTAGAACAATCTCTGACATGAAAATGATATAAAATAGATATAATTAGAATTATATGTGTGCAGAAGACATGTTAAATACAATAAAAAACAATATTTGGGTAAAGTTCTGTAATATTTTGTTATAAAACGACGGTTCGAAAGCGAAGTGCAATACAATACATATATAGCCTAATATGGAAATGGCGAGAGGTCTTGTGCTGGCCACAACAGATTTTTTTTTATTTGCAGACCTACATTCACTGGCAAAAAATCGCGTACACCTATGTTTTTCTACAGTCTAAATACAAAGTAGGCATTTTACGCTCGCATTTGTCATCGCAAAATGTCATTTTGCCACTCATGCGTAACAAAACAGGAAAAAATGCTCACTCTCCGAATTTTTAACTCTAAATCAAACATTCATTGAACGCTGATACCCTAACAACCAGTAAAAGCAAAAAAAAAATATTTTCATTTTTACCTCCCGCTATCCTTGGTAAAGGAGGTATATGGATCGTACTAAAAATCACACATCGAGATTTTAGTAAATGACCACGTTTTAAGGTCCTTAGAATCCAATTTTAACATTTTCGCAATGATGTCTCTCTGTGTGTGTGTGTGTGTGTGTGTGTGTGTGTGTGTGTGTGTGTGTGTGTGTGTGTGTGTGTATGTGTGTGTGTGTGTGTGTGTGTGTGTGTGTGCATGTGTATGGATTTTGTTGTCGCTCTAACTCAAATACCATCATTCAGAAAATTCTGAAACCTTGTATTTCTACCCTATTCTAATATGGAAAGAAACCTTTAGATTTTGGTGTAAATCGGATAACCGGAAATGTCACTTTACCTGAAGCTCATAATGGTTTTTCTTAAAAAAGTATCATTAAATGCAATGCATTTTACGTAAATAACAACGACGATTGTTATGTACAGATTTCTAATTGATTAGTTTTTTATTTTGTCAAAATTAAATTCATAATAGTCGTTATTATCATATCGTTAAAATTGAATTAAATATTGTATAAACCACGTGAGTTAAGAATGTTTATTTACTCACAGTTTGTAAATATTAATTATTTGGATAATATAAATAGGATTGTTTCCCAAACCTTATACTCATAATAAATCGACTGCTATAGAACTAAAGCCTAATATCTTGAAACAAACTATCTATAATAAATGATATTCGTATTTCATTCTCCACAAAAGACAAACGTCTAGATCTATTTATGAACTGGGCAATAACATAAATTTCCCAATACAATTCTAAACAATGGTGAACTTTTCTCCAATACAAATCCCATTGCTTCGTATTAAATCATTGTAAATGTTCGTAATTTGAAATGTAATTTCGAAGGTGCCAGCTTAAATGAAATATGTCTGATATTAAAACATGTGGAATATCTGATCTAGACGTTGGTGAATTGTTCAGTGACGTTATAAGTCTGCAATGGTGCCAACCACGACGACGGCGTGTAGCTATTTCTTGTTATTTCTTATTAGGCGATTTGGAACTATGCCGAAATTACCTCTTTGTGAATTTTCGCTCTATTACTTTTGAGAATATACGGTGGATTATGAGCGAGGTTTATGGCTTCAATTCAATGGAAGACATACTGATAGTGATACTATATGTAGACTAGAATAGTTTACGACAAACGAAAAACGTACATTATACTCATACTACACCAACAACGAACGATAAGTAGTTGTTTTTTAAAACAAGTATTAATTTACTTTAAATTCCGATATGCTACTACAACATACTCGTACTCGTATTACTAAGTATGTAATTATAATCCCTTATTTAGACCATAATTTTATGACATTATGACACAATGAGCAGGAATTTCATGTTTCTTGCAAAGGTAAGTTGCGTCACTTTATCCATTATGATGAATAAGCATAGTTGCTAAGGCCTACAAATCTTTTAGGACTTGCAACACTTCCCTTGAAATGGATAGTCAGATTCCTAAATTTACTATTTTGTAATTATGTGTTATATTTTTAATATAATAATGAAGAAGGTTAAAAAATCTGTTGTGGCCTGCACAAGACCTCTCGTCATTTCCATATTAGGCTATATAAGTATTGTACATATATGACATTTCTGATACACACAAAAACACATATCTTCTTTATATATTTTTATATTTTTTGATTCATTCTATTCTTATTCTTCTAATGTTCGAGATTCTTCCAATTCATTGATGAGATTGGCGGTATTTCTGAAGGGTATATAACGGTTTTCCATGGGCTGTGAGATTCATTTACAACTTATTATTTTATATATTTATATAACTCCATAGAATATATAATAAAAATTTTAAATGTATCTGATAGAGATTTTTATATTGTTTAATATCAGTAATAACAGAAATTTTCAAAAAATAATATTTAGAAGATTTTTTTTAAGAAACTATTACTTCCGGTTGTCCAATTGTTACTAAAATCTAATTAGCTCTTCCCAGGAATGTCAGATTGAGGAAACTGCAGTTAAATATTTTTTAAGTTTTATAGTATTTGAGAAACCGTGGTCACTGGTACGACACTACCGTGTACGTGTGTATTTGAGTCTGGTGACCTTCAACAGGCTCGCTTTACGTAACCTTTGCACGCTAGCTACGGCGTACGTAAGATATGTGCCTAGGTGTCTAGGAAGAAAGATTATTTATTTTGATATCAATGTTAATACTATAAACTTAAACCTTTAAAGCCTTTTACGCAACAATATATAGCACCCGGCATTATGTCTAATAGTCTAGTCTGGTAGTTGTAATATTCTTGCGCTGAACTGTCCTACACACGAACGCCGTCAATCCGCCACTGGCACAGCCGGGCAGTGTTGCCAGATTTAGTACTAAATGTAGAAATCTTTTTAAAATGGCGGGATATTTATTTATTTTTTTTTCTTGCAGGTTTATAATAACCATATATACATAACTACCTATTCTTTTCTTTTTGTAACATGGAGTCAAATATAAATTAAATAAAAATGTTTAAAAAATAATAATACCTAAGTATACTTCATTCACGAAAAAAATAGTGACAGGAAGATCAAACTGCACCTATCTTCCCGTCACTATTTTATTTATTTATTATACACTTCATGTCAACCAACAACAACAACACAATTGCTAACTAAACATTTAACATTTGCGATTCCAGCCGTATCACTAGATGGCTACACAAAAAGAATGCCGTGTCTTCAATTTAAATGTTTTACCCATTCTGTTATCTTTGCGTTTGCATTAATGTACACAAACTGCAATTATTTTTGTATTTTGAAAACGTTGGCTTTTGCTTTGCATTTTGTACCAGAAATGGACCTAATCTGCAAATGTAGTAAAAATGTATTTTTGTTTATAAAATGTACCAAATCTGGTACAATTGTACCACCTCTGACAACACTGCAGCCGGGCGTACTGGAGTACGCCCATTCTCCTTGCATTACCCCTCCTTGGTCTAAGTTCACGCACACATAGCCATGAGCACACGGACGGCAATAAATACAATATTGTCGCTTCTATTGACGTTATGTCATGCATATTCTGTGCACGCACACACACATACACACAAACACACACACTTTATTTTAGAAATGAAAAATCACATAAATAAATATGCTATAAATATTTGTTTGTCAATTCATTATTTTATCTGTTGCAATTTTGCAATACAACTATGAAGCTCTAAGATGAACTGAAAAGTGAAGAAAGATAGGTAATATAATTTTGAGAATCATACAAGCTCCCTTAAGAAAAATGAAAATTGAAAGTAGAAGAATTATTAATTTAATTAATATTAACATCTCTATTTTATTTATATTTTCAACAGATTAGTTTTCTGTAAAAATAAACAAATATGAAAATAAAATGTAAACTTTAATTTAACGTAAGCTCGGGTCGGTTATGCTTGTCAAACAGTTAATTCTAAGTTGATGTAGAATTCGTATTCAAAAGTGAGGAATATCGACGGATTAGTGGCGTAGCCAGGGGGGGGGGGGGGGGGTTCGGGTTTAAACCCTCCCCATTGAAAATGTTAATATTTTATATAATGAATAATTGATAAAATTTATTTTATTTAATGTATAATTGATAAAATTTATTTTATAATAAACGATTGCTTGAAATTCCTTCCATAATCTATATAACAATTTTATTAAAATTATTATAGTTATAAGTTATGAAACGACCTGTTCTGCCATCTATTTGTATCGTATCCTATTACAAATTCTACCCTTAGCATAATATCTCTCCCGATAGGTTCGTTGGTGAACTAGTAACTTATAAAATTCAAAAGATTGAAACGTCAAAGCAGCCTTAAACATAACCATTAATTAAAATAAAAATAATAAATTTAAACTTTATGTATTTGTTCAATAATATCAACGGTTATATTATTGCAGTATTGCACACTTATTGTATATTGTTCTATATATTTTTTTTTTATATAATATAATACATAAGTAGGATAATGTATGAAAAGTTATTTCGTACACAACCCCCCCCCCCCCCCCCCAAAAAAAAAAACAATTTCTAGTTACGCCGTAAATTTTTGTGACACCATATCCCCCCCATTTGAAAATCCTAGCTACGCCACTGCGACGGATGATGGATAAAATGAAGGATAATAAAATAATATACTCCTTGTTTGCAAACGTAAAAACAGAAACGTTTGTAAACAAGGAGTACATTAATTTATTATCCTTCATTTTACCATGAGCCGTCGATATTATTCACGTTAATTCTGAGGGTATGTACGTTGTAATTGTATACATTAAGCATATTTTCATTATTTTTTATTAAAAATTCTTTCCCTTATTTTATTAATTAGTAATGACTACAGACACACATAAAAATGTTTAAAATAAATAAAAAATTTAAACGAATTCAAATAAAAACAACGAATAGCTGGTCTAGTTTAGCAAATTTATCCGAAATTTTCATTATAACAAAGTAATATTCCATAATTTTCTTTCTATTTACTATTTCTTTACAAAGATAGATCAAATGAATAATTATGTATTTTTTTCAAAATTTCGATATACATTTTTTGTTTAAACGTAGCTTAAAATTAAAACCTTGTTGGTGCACCGGGGCATTACTGAATGAAAAAATAAAAATAATTTAAAATGTTGTGTTTCTCTACAGTTTGAATACAATGTCAGATACAGCACTGTAATATTTTTATTTTTAACGTTAAAAATATTCACGCAAACATATAAATTATTAGACGAGTAGTTTTAAGATAAAAATGATAAATATGTATGTGTGCGCAAGCGATGAAATTAGAATAAAAATAAGTGATGAAATTAGAATAAAAATAAGTGACCATGTTCAATAACTCACTAGAAATTAAATTTGCTATGGAGACCTGAAAACGATGCTGATGCTATAGTTGTAATTAACTTTTTTACTGGGTAAATTATTGAAAGGGACTAAAAAAAATACAGCTGTCAGACTCGTTTAAATTAAATGTCCTTTACCACACCGGTATATGTTGGCAATTTGCAAGATCTAATGTTTAAATTAACTGTTGAAAAATAGTCCTTCATGTAATTAACATTATTATTGTGTTAATTCGCACTATCGCACTGTCATATGGGTATTCAATGTTTCATGTGGGAGAATGTATTCATCTTTCACAGCAAAGACATGTGAAAAATACATTGACTTAGGTGGGACTTTATAGCTCAGTTGGTAGAGCATCCTACTAGATATGAGAGGATCTTGGGTGCAAATTCCAGTAAGGTCCATGAATTTTGCACAAATCTTTCTATCGTACATATTTATACGTAAATCTATTACTAAAACACGTCCCGCAAAGAAATTACATGAAATTATATTTGATATGATTATCTTAGCTTTCAGGGGTCAAATGCAGTATGTACTTGTTAAATTAGGAAAGAGTGAAAAGATAATGTCAGCCACCGGGATTTCAACCCAGACCCACTGTCTTGCCGGGACAACGCTCTACCAATTGAGCTATGGCGGAGCGTTGTCCCGGCAAGACAGTGGGTCTGGGTTCAAATCCCGGTGGCTGACATTATCTTTTCACTCTTTCCTAATTTATTTAGAATATATAGGCTGCGTACTCGAATTTCATATCAAATATGTACTTGTTATAAGACGGACTCGGAATATTACATTTAACCTTGAAAATATGAACTTGTTATTCTTAAATGGGATAAAAATGCACATTCATTTATTTATTAGAGTAAAAATAAAATAAAAAAAACTCCTTTGCTACTTGTTATTATTCTACTAGAGGAAATGAGTCCAGAGGCCTGATCCTTGAAATTATGCGAAATTTCCCGCACGCGACAAAATTCGGTTGGTATGTTTCGCGTACAAACAGCACCATACGTATGAGTGGTATTCTTGAATACCAAACGAAATATGTACGCCCAAAGTTTACGTATACGACCTTCCAGTGTAAAAGAACGTATTATGTAGTATCCAATCAAAAGGAAACATTTGTATCACGTGAATGCTTCACATTTGTTTGCTTTATCACTGTCAATCAAGCTGTTAGCGAAGCTGTCATAAGGGATGTACTTTCAAAACTCAAAATTTAATATACTTATATTATTTGATACAGGTATTACTTTTCTAAATTTACATATATTAAGGACGTACATGGATAATGTGACAAAATTAATATGTACGTGTTATGTAATATTAACCATTAATCATGCATTAATAATTTTGTATAATATGTACGTGTGTTATGTAATATTAATCATGAATTAATAATTTTGCAAACTTAAACTATTTCAGCTTTGATATGCAAATCTCGTTGTTTCAAAAGACATCTATAATTCATTTTCACAATCCACTGCATCGTTCTATCAATGCCAGAGTACTCATTTGTCGGATGTCATAACGATACTTAAGTGTATGGAGACTAGATTTATAATTGGCGTCATTATACAAGATCATCAAACATAACCAGAATTGAAAAATCAATATTCGACTGTGTTAGGATGGAGGTAGATACAGGAAAGTAAGAATTCTTCGGACTTGCAGTCAATTAATAAAATTTATTCACGCCGACGTTTCGACTATACAATAGTCTTCTTCAGGGCTAGGTCTAGTCGAAAAAAGGAAACCACATGTGGATAACAGAACATACAACACGGACAATTAAAAAATAAATAAATAAATAAATAGTTATAAACAACATATCACAGACAGAAAATCGTCAAAAAATTAAAAACTTGTCTTAGATGAGTACAATACATATGGAAATACAAATAACTATAGTTTAATTTATGAATAACCGGAATTGTTTAAAAACATAATTCGGTTTATATGATCTGAGTAAAGTCCATATGTCACTATAATCCTTCACAAAATAATGGACATAATTATAGACCGAATTTTATACACGGTTGCATAAGCAAATTTTTTCAAGGATTTTTTTCCGTAAATTGTGTGCATGTAATATGTATTATGACATTTGGCACTTAGCAGTGTATTTTTTTATAATTATTGTGGTCGTTTATTGTCATTAACAGTTTTTAATTTAATAAAATAATATTAAATTAAAAAAATTAAACAATATTTGGGTATAGTTCTGTATAAATTTATTAAATACAACAACGTTTCGACAGCAAGATACTGTCTTCTTCAGGTTTTTATAATAATAACATAAATAAATATGTAGTCAAGACTACAAGTATATAAAATCATAGATACATTGATAAATGGTAAAACATTAAACATACAAATGTTTTTTTTTTTTCTTAATCATTTGTATGTTTAATGTTTTACCATTTATCAATGTATCTATGATTTTATATACTTGTAGTCTTGACTACATATTTATTTATATTATTATTATAAAAACCTGAAGAAGACAGCACCTTGCTGTCGAAACGTTGTTGTATTTAATAAATTTATACAGAACTATACCCAAATATTGTTTAATTTTATTAATAATGAGTTCTGAAAACATATTTCAAAATATAATATTAAATTATTTTGGACTAAAGAGCACGTAAGAATGCTCATATAATGTTATGAAGAACATTCATGTTTATAGCCAGAATTATGTAGAATATTAAGTGCACATATTTTGTATGCCATACAGAATATTTGTATACATATAATTCTGTCCATAAATTTATTCATATTTTTTATTTCAGAATTCTGTCCATAATTCTGTCCAAAATTATAGATCGTGACAAACGAACTTAAAATACTGATCAGGGGTACTGATACACAAGTGACAGTGACAGATAGTTTCGTGTACGAATGATACTTTCAGTGATTCATACTTATACGATGTAATTACGACCGCACGATTTCGATTCAAGAATACCAATAGGCAGATCGTATGCGCATCTTTCCTCTTACGTATGTGAAAAATTTCAATAATCGGATCCTAGCTGGTGTATATACCGCGGGCAACCTTGAACCTGGTCACCTGGGAGAGTCGTATATTTCGGGTTACATTCTGAGCTAAAACCACCAATGTTATTCTACTTTTACTTATATTAAATATTTTATATTTAATATATTTTAATTTGATTAAAGTTTGGATGCTTTTTTTGTAAGTTGTAATATTCTATAATTTAATTCTTTGTCTATTTCACTCTTTGGTTTTTTCTCAATGAACCGTCTTCGAAATATCAATATTCGAATTTACCCGAGTACTCGATTTAATTACCAGAGAAATTCAATACTAGGGTAATTAACGCATTTGTCGGATAGTCGAGTAAGGGGCTATTCGAATTGGAAATCTTATTAGCCAGTTTATAGACTTCAATTGCGGTATTTCAGTCGTATTACACAAAGTAGAAACACAGCGCTTTAATACGAGTGGTTAGCCGCATCAGCCCGAGGTACGAAGTGGAAAACTTTTATAATATAATGAACAAACAAGAAAGTTATATGAAACGTTTTATACGTTTTATGGTACGTATCAATATTGACAAAAATATGATGAAGTATTTATAATAAATATATTTCGTCTTGTTACTTTGTTCCCACCAGTGTGAAATTTATTTCTAAGGAATTAAAACAAGCCTTGATAAGTGGCAAAAACGATGAAAACTATTGTAACAATGTTCTTCAGTATTATTAGTTTAATTTGTAATTAATTGTAGTAAATAAATAATTCGGCAAAAGTCATTAATCTAAATTTTGTTGTTGTTGGTCATTATCAAAAACTTAATATTTAAAGTACTGTTCGGAATTTTCTTATAGCAGACTTTGTATTTGCCGAATTATTGTTATCTCGTTGTTTGGCAAACATCATCGGTCTGGTTCTCATGGGTCAGGAGAATGTGAGTCATCTTGGACTTGACAAGGGTTGTTTCTCTCGTGATGCTTCTGATGAACGCAGTACTTGATTGGTGCGCTGACGTCAGAACTGACCAATAAGAATCCAGATTGGTGATGTAGTGTCAAACAATGGGATAATCATGGACAATAAATTGACGATCGAAAGGTTAGTCGGGGTTAGTCGGAGTAAGAAGCCGTTAGTTAGTCAGGATGTAAGTGTAAATATTCATAGTTGTGTAAGTTAATAATAATATTTTTCATAATGTAACTTTTTCCGCTCTGGTTCCAAATTATTTTATAAAATTCTACTTGTTTTTATTTTATTGTATTGTTATCTTCTATTTTAATTATATTTTGTTAATACAGTTATTTAATAGAAAATCGTTTAATCATTATATCGCCTTGCCCTCCAAACAAATAAAATTATAGTTTATATCCAAATTCAAAATTAGGTTTTGGTTATTTACCCATAAATAACCTGGTGGCACGCTACCAATAATTTGGATTATTTATTAGTTGTTTTTTTTAATTCCAAATTATTTTATTTAGGTTCTCGCGTTTTCCCCTTTTTAAATAGTCCCGTTAATTTTAAACCCGTCGTCGTGTTACAAACTGGTATGCAGCGGTGAGATGCGAAATTATTCCGGTAGTCAAGCTCGGTTTGAAAATTGCAATGAATTAGCAGAGATATTTTATCTATTACAATGGTTAGAGGACGGTTTAGGCAAAATAATGAATACAATAGAATAAGATTTAACTCGGGTAGTCAGATCATAAAAGTTGTATGCATTTAGGAAATTGGCACTCCTACCCGTATGACAGCCAACGTATGTCTTAGGCTGGGAGATGAAGTAATGTTAACTAAATTTTGGATACGAATTCCTTCCAAGCTAAGACCTACGGTAGATTAGTTAGTCGAGAGATAGAATAAGATTTATTAGGGATTCGTAAAAGTAGTAATAGATATAATTTTGTTTTGAGTTTATTTAGATTTTAGTTACGTAATCAGTTAATTTAGTTAGAGAGTTAAATTAATTTGAGAACAAAAGAAGGACATAGTTTTGAGACTAGATAAGTTTTCGAGGTATAAATTTAATCGATTAATTATTATTTATTTATGTATTGAGACACAAGATACTGCTTAGAACCGTTGTTACAGTTTACAATGCCAGAGTTGTTAGACGACGGCATCAGGGACCTTAATGCTGGATTGCAAGCAGAACTGCCCAGAAGAAAACGCCGAGTCTGCCATCCTCATGTAGAAGTAGTACAACGTCGTCCAAAAACGAGAAGCCGAGACAGCACTGACTGTGACGAAGCTTTCGGAAGATACCAATGCCTCAGAGGACGATCGCACGTATTCGAGAGTAGGTGAGATATGATGCAACTGAAGAAAGAGCTGCCGGGAGTGATTCTGGCGCGAGGGTCGCAGAATACACGGTGGAAGCTACGGAAATTGATCATATCGTCACGAGGATGTAGTTCAGAAACGTGGAGCTGAAGCAGCACAGACTGAAATGAAGCCTACGGTGGACAAGTTTACGGAGTTGATGGCAACAGAAGTATGAAACCAGCAGGGAGTCTGCAGTAGTCTAGCAAAGGGGAACCTGGAGGCCGGATTCTGGTAACTTACGGTAGCCTATTGAATTAAGTTGTATTTTCCTTGAGAAAATATAACTTAGTTTAAGGGGAAAGGAGTTGTAACAATGTTCTTCAGTATTATTAGTTTAATTTGTAATTAATTGTATATTTTCCGCCTCCTAAACCTGCAATGCAATGGCTTTTAGCTCATCGAGATTACGTATACATATTCTCCTGACCTGAAGTTCCATGACGTATATCATCAGTTTTTAGAAATATCCTTACAAAGGTACAGGGTATACGCTATTTGTTAAGATCAAACCACAGGGTATACGCCATATACCCTCCACTAAAGCCCTCGTTATTTACCAAAAACGTAGAAATGGCAAGAAAGTAACAATAAATGATGGCAAAATACTTACTCGTATATCTCGGAACATCCGTTGATGTACCTGACATCTTTATCCACATCTCTTCAATGTGGAGTTATGAAATTGATGTTTGTTATACAACACACATCCTCCCCTTTAGTACTACATATACATATATACATTTATAAGAAGACAAGAGACAAGAAGCTCGAAGAGATAGTTTTGTATTACTATAGCCTCTATTCTCTTCTCAACGTATTGTCCTAAGTCCTAATCCGATTTGACATTTGCTCGGTTTAATTTGTCGTAGTGTTTAACGTATGTATGAGAGATTAGTTTTAAATAAGAGGAAGACGAAGAATAAATGCTGTATGACAGATTTCGAGTATTTGTTAACACTTGAAATCCTAATATTTTGCAAATTCTTCCAAAGTAAATTAAGATTGCATTATCTGATTTATAAAAATTCTCTTCATTTCATTCCACAGATATTTGACGACGTTCAAAGGAAGCAAACTGTGGTAAAACTATAATACAACGTTCAATTGTTGTTGTGCTTTTATAAGAATTATATGAGCGAATCAATTTGAGTACGATAATTTTAAAAAATCGACAGATGTAACAATATTTTTGAACGGTACTGTATGTATATCGTACATCTACTATATTTATTATTTCAATGACTATTAAAATTACATTTATTTTTCTTTATTTTGATTTTTTATGAATTCTGTTTGCAATATTTAGTCAATTGCACCTTGAAATAATTTACGATCTAGCTGTAATTCTTCTGATACTCTTGAATCTCGTATACCTACAACTAAACGATCTCTTATTAACTCTTCTTCTATAGAACTGTAATTAAAACTTTTTCCTAAGTCTATCAGTATAGCTATATTTCTTCTGATGTTTCTGTTTCTAATTGATTTCTTTTATTAAACATTGCTCTTTGAAATATTATGTCATAATAAACTTGAACTAATTTAATAGTGCCTTTATAAGTTTCTAAATCTTCTTTCTTTCGCGACATGCTCAAAAGTTTATTTACTTGACTGCCCATGTGAAGTAAAAATTATTGATTTGGTCTTTTTCATCTCGTTTTTCTAATTTTACAGCTTTACGGTATCTTTCATACTCTATTAACCAATGTGGCCAACCCTCCTTCTCGAACGAAAATGAGTTGGTGCTGAACATATACCTATTAACTAATATATTGCGGATCCTGTGCTTTTTTTGAAGGAAACACTGTGAAATGGAAATATCATTTCTGCATAAGTCTATCTCACACAAACACCCAACCGCGAATTATGCGCATGCTTGGAAACCTTGACTACTATTGGCTAACGAGGAAATCATAATCACATTTTGCGAATCACAGAGTTCTGTTTATTAACGACTAGCGCGAGAAATTTTAAATTTAAATTCGAGAAATTTTAAATTTAAATTTGAGAAATTAAACACTGTACCTACTATTTATTTTGTGTGTATAAATTCTTGAATATAAATATTAGTAATAATAAAAAACATTGACATATTCTAGTGGTAAATTTGAATTAAATAATTTACTTTGTTGTACTATAAAAATAATAGGAATACAATCTGGTCAGGATTAATTTATTTAGGAGACAATAAATTACTGTATGAAACACAAAGCAAATGCTTTCGAAGTGCAACTACAAACAAAAATGAAATCAAACGTCAAAGTCAAACCAGGTGCTCGCTGCATCACCAGGGCAGCGTTCGAAAACCAAGAATACCGAGTTTTGGCGTAGAGTATGATGTGTTGTGTTTTGGAACGAATGAAAGTTTTGTTTAAGTAAAAAATTGAAACTAAATTAAAAATAATTTTATAAAACTAACAAAACTACTTATAATTACAACATTAATGTCAAGCCCGTAATAAAAGCGCTTTTATGGAGCACTCTCCTCAATATAATGTGAGAGTGCGCTCCATAAAAGCGCTTTTATTTTAAAAGTATGCTAGTAATACACGCTAACTTATGTTTATTTTCAACCAAAAGCAAGTTTTCTTACTCAAGAAGGCAAATTACTTTCATATGTTGAGAATCGTGAGCATCTACGTTTGAAAATATTGTGGAGTAATTTCTATACCCTCCTCGTTAGTAGAGTTAGTAGAACATCACTTTGGAGTAAACTCTGGCTGTTTTGGAACAGGTGGAGTAAACTCTGAGAGTAAGGTTATTAGTTTTGAAACGACTTTGAATAATTTCGTACTCTAAGAGTAGGATTTTGGAACGCAGCCCAGCCAGCGACGCTGTCAGCGTTAGCCAATAGTAGTCAAGATTTCGGAGCATGCGCATAATTGCCGGTTGGGTGTTTGTGAGAGATAGACTTATGCAGAAATGATATTTCCATTTCACAGTGTTTCCTTCACCTACTCTTATGGGAAAGATACGAGCATTAGCAATATATTAGTTAATAGGTATATAGTGCTGAAGACATAGTTTGAGGCTGCGAAATTTGCCCCCCCCCCTATGTTCTTGAATTTCCGTGTTTATCACGAGGGTTTGTAAATTAAGCACTGCTTGTTCTAACTCTTTTATTCTTTCAGCTGACATTCTTATATTTCTATAATACCTGACACCATGTAATATCTTGCTATTGCCAGATATTAATAAATAGGTACAATTATTATTTAGTAATATAACTTTTATTAAATTAATACAAATACGTATGATAATTATTCATATATCAAAACATGTCAATCATATCTCACACCTGTCTATCATTCATTGCTATGATCCATTCCCCTACAATTACAGAGAAAAAGATCTTTATATTCTCACATGCTAGTGCCTACTGCTGAAAAAGCTTTAGAGAATTTGTACCTTTCAGAACCAAAAAAACACTACATCCTTTCAAGGTACGAATCCTGAATCCTGTACATGCCTCCTTTATCCTGCATCTCTCTTTATCTCACTTATCTTTTATCCCTTCTATATTTTCTCTTTGTCTGGCTCGTTGCTAGCCTGTTTGTAATGCGGTCGGTTTGTCATGGTCGCACTTCATAATCATTTATTCGCTGCACCAACGCTACCACGACGCCGGCGACATCAGACGTCGCCTGTGGGATTCAGGATAAACAGACGCTTGACAGACGAGCCTTGCACCTGGGGCGCAGGTTTAATACAAGGGGATAGTTAGTTAGTAGTTTAAAAATAAGGGAAAAATGAGTTGAATTAGTTGAAATAACAGCAGGGATTAAGTGGGGAATTAATTTTGTTTTTGAATGTATTTTTAGTTCAACATGCAGGATGGTATACTTTTTATAAATTATATTAATAGAAGCTTTTAGCGCACGCAGGACAAAAACTAGAAAACATCATAAAAAGCTATGTAATGTTTTTATTTATTTAATGAGGGATTAAAAATTAAACTCAGTTTTTATTTACCTATAGTTATTTAAAGAGCAATATTTTTACGTTGATCGTATTGTATTAATGTGGAAAAAATTAGATTAGTAGAGAATTTGCTATTTTCCTGCCGCATATATTTCACAGTTTATATAGGGCCCCATTCTCAACTGTCAGTTCATATCATATCACTTGTTAGTGTCATAATAATATTTGTCAAGTGCCAACTAACACATGCGCCAAATTCGTATTTTTTTGTTATGCGCAACTATTGTCAGCATACGGTAAGTATATAGAGTGCTCGTCAGCTAAGAAAAAGCCATTTGCGTCATCAATAGATGCGCGAAGCAATGACGTAGGCTCAAAGATTATTTAGGCAGTGGCGTGCCATCTTATTCTTTGCCAAATAGTGAAAGCGCACTTCAGTTGTTATTTTTTCTATTTATTTTAGATGATTATCACAATATGATATGATAAATGACATGTAAATTTGCTAAAGAGACATTTTTAAATACGTATTCACTGTGTCTGCTTTGATTTTCATTTAGGAAGCGCATTAGGCCATCACACGACGGAATTTTATATTATTTTAGTGCGAGCCGATATTTCGGTCTCTCAACTAAATTGATAATTAAAAACTTAATCACCCCTATTCTGTAAAAAAGTTGCTAAATCTTAAGAACATTGCTATTGACTATTTGCTACAACAATGTTGCTTAGAGTTAGAAACTATGTTACAGAATTGGGGTGATTGTCTTCGTAACAAATAAAAATATAGGATTGAAAATTGTAGTTTAAAAAATTATTTCAACCCCTTTTTTTCGTTTATTTCAGGGAACTTTATAAGCAACTTTTATTCAAAGATTGAAATATCGGCCCTCACTGTACTAACAATATCAATAATGAAATTGATTCAACTGTCAAATTATCACGTACACAAAAAATCCCAAAAACACAAAGGACTTGACATAAAAATATTTCATAAACACTCGATAAGGCAGAAGTAAACAGAAATATAACTAAATTAACAAATTTTTGTACTATTTATACCAAATACTTATCCCTTCTCTACTCAAATTTTTAATTTTTCTGTTTGCAATCTTATGGAACATCATTGCGCTGTACACAACTACATAAGACAATTAGATTCAGTTAATCTTTTGGACCTAATGGATAAGACTGTAATAACATATGTAATCTTAAGTCGGAGTAATGTAAAAAAATATCAGTTGAATTACATCTTTGATCTCTTCTGGTTAACTTTAATCCTTTTCGGGTACAACATTAACACTAAATTAATCTGTAAAGCATAGTAAATTTTCTACATTTGTTCTTAATACATTTATATTTAAACCTAGAAATACACCTGATATGATGATTAATCATATGATACTTCAAATGATACATTTTCATTAGAACTAAACGTCAGAATATAACACGGACGACACTGCCGTATACAAAAATTGGTTTCTGCGCTGATGACGTAAATGGCTTTTTCTTAGCTGACGAGCACTCTACATACAATATCACACTTTCTCATTCATTTGTATCATTACTCCAAGTGATAAAGAGAAAAATATTCAATGCATATCACTTCAGTGAAAACTGAGCATGGACCCGTCCACCATAGTAACAAATTAGAAGATTGGTCATTTATATTAAAACAAGACCTTAAAACTATATGTTAAGGACTATCAAAGATTAAAAAAAGTTATTAATTTTTGAAATAATCGAGTTTTTAATACCACTTCCTCATCTTATATGTACGTTATACATTCATTCTAATTTAAATTCTCATTATACCTAAGCCTTTTACTATCGACATTTTACTACACTAACGGGCCTATTCTGTAGCAAAATGGTTAATTTTTAACAACTGATTAAAAAATTTATCCAATAGATATTGACTTGACAATTAAATATCCAAGTTTTTGATCAGAGTGAAGCTACCGACCGATTCGATTTTAGACTACTACCATTTAATTCTTTAGATATGATTATGTTATGCTAATTTTTTTCCTAAACCATAAAAAGGAGGGAGAATATGTTTGTAATTGAAGCATAAATGCAAAATAACAGTGTCAAAAATCAACAGTTTTCCGGTTGACTAATTATAACCAAAATCTAATCACGTGTTAGTTTGGATGTAAACTTGAGGAATACGAAAAAATTAGACTTTTTGGAATTGTGGCATTGAAGTTATGCGACCCGAAATGATCGTCACATACACACACAAACGCGCGTGCACACATACATCATCGCAAAAATAGTAAAATTATATTGTAAAGTGAAAGATATGTTGAATGTTTTTTTTTTTATTAGTGATTTTATTAAATTGCGTATTATCCATGCATATTTCCAATTATTGGCCACAAGAGTTACGTATTTTTTATTTTAACATATTTATTTCTACAAGTGCTGAAAAAGAACAATTCATTTTACTGCAATTATACTTGCCGTCAAATAAATATGGATTGGGTTTTTCTACACTGTTGCCAGTTCCATTGGTCATGTTGAAAATGCTAAGTTATCAAGAACCGGCAACACCACAGGGTAAGCGACATGGTGGGGAGAAGGAAAAAAATGATCATTAGTCCATATGTATTTGACGGCGAGTATAGTTCACTGTTTGAGAACAAAATCATCTCTATAACTATGTCACAGAATATTAAAAAGAAAATTATTATGTCTTCACGAATAACAATAAAGACTTTCTAAAACTACAAATCGCTTTCAGTTTGGATGAAGTTTCATAAAGAATAAAATAATAATTAATAATAATAATAATAATAATAATAATTAATAATAATAAATAATAGTAATAATTAATAATAATAAATAATAATAATAAGAATAATAAGAATAATAACAATAATAATAAGAAGAAGAATAAATAATAATAATAATAATAAATAGCAGAGGGCCCCCATTGGGCCCATACTTAGTTGGCAAGTTCGCCACTGGATATCTGGTACACTCTACACTCTCTACAGGTTACCAGTCACACACTCAAAATAGGGCACCTGCACGTGACGTTTCAACATGGCTGCCACCAGTTGATCTTGGACAACCAAACCTTCAATTTGCATTGTGTCTTACGGAGAAATATAGTGCCGTAAGCTTTTATTGTGTTTTTACGGCACTTATTGTTTTATTTGGGAAAAACTGATTTAGAGTGTGTAAAAGTGAATATATGAGGAGTGTTTTCCGTAAAATATAAGTCAGGACATTCTTATTATTTAATGAGTTCCAGGTTATTAAATTAAAACTAACCCAATCCTATTTTTTTGTGTATACTTTTATTGCATATAAAATAATTTAAACATAATCGGATAGGAACATATTGTATGAATGTTTAAATATATGTAATTTTCTTTAATAATATGTATAAAAAACATGAAAAAATATTTTTGAAATGACAGAATTACAAATTTTGAATGAAGATTTTTTTAGTAACAGAAAAAATATATATATTTGTGTCTGTTTCTCACAAAGGTTTAAAAATTAGATAGGTAATCAATTATTGATTTTTAAAAGGTATTTATAATCCTCGTCAAAATAATGTCAATGTATAAGGATCCACATTATGTATCCACTTAAATTTATCGATTTAACGTACTTTGGCTTCCAAAGATAAATTTTTGTCGTACAAACTCAATAAGCTCATTTATATACAATAAAAATACACAAAATATGACAATAAGAAAAATGAACTCGAAGATAAATATATATATATATATATATATATATATATATATATATATATATATATTTATTTCAAATTTAATTTTCTTTATAAATTAAAAAAATCTAATAATTCAATTTATTTTAATTTCATTATTCATGTTTTTATTTAACTGTTTAAAATTCATTTAATTCATTTTATTGCAAATATATTCATATTATATTATTTATATTTTGTAATTTTGGCATGCCTGAGTCCGGCACTGTTTGCCGCCAAACTTGTGCTTGCTAAACATTCACACAGTTCACTTCAGTTCTTGCTTTCGCAAAATAAACATGTATCAGTATTTTTATTGTTGTGTGTGTCCCAAATAAACGCATTTTTTACGGGGACTAGCAGCAAATTTATTTACACCCTACACTCATACAGAGCAGAAGATATTCACAAAAACATTAACAATACACATAAAAAAACTTTAACAAACTCAAATGAATGTAATACTACCTGATGCTACAAGCTACTTATTTCAATTTAATATTTTTAAAAATATATTTATAAATACGACTGTTTTGTTTTACTAGTAAATAATTCATACACTTATCTTTAATTATGGCTAATTACATTTTAAAATAGCATGTATAAATTTAGGAAAAACTAAATTTCTTGTACAGAAAACACATTCGCTCCATAAGACGCAATGTTAAACTAAAGCTTGGTTGCCCGAGATCAGCTGATCATCCGCCATGTTGTGACGTAGGTGCAGGTGTCCTATTACCGGTCGCGAACATTCCTATTGTACTCGCTCAGCAATTTCCGTCTCCGTTGTTCGGATTCAGGCTCTCTTACTTTCTGAGCATTTTCACTATGGTGGAATTTACAAAAGTAATCTATCTCTGTACCACTATTATTCAATATATGGTATAATATTGTCATATATTTTATGTATGTTAAATGCAGAAAATTATGCACTTATCAGTCTGAAAAGGTTCTCATATAAAAATACAGAGTGATCAAAACTAACTGATAGGCAAGTGACAGTTTCTGTAACTTGTTATGTTATTCTTTTAGATTAGTCTACGAACTTAGATCTTCCTAGAAGTCTAGTTTTGATGTCATTGAGGAAAGATGCGGATCACGTGACTATCAGTTGGTTCTGATCACCCTGTACGTAAATATATCTGACATAATGGTATTGATAACAAATAAATATCACTAAAGCTACAAATTCCTAAATAGAAACATCGAGCCATAGTGATTTAATACTACTGTAATGTACCTGAAGTTCGGCACAGGAACTCTCCTCTCCTAAGAGGAAAACAGGCGAATGCAATTTTACTTTTACGAATCTTGGTATCATGCACTTTAGAGGTCTATATTCTCTTTTGTTTCGAATTTTTTTGGGTTTTATACTATAAAAAAAGAAAATATTATCAGAGTTGTATATAATAAATATATAAATTGACTTTGAATTGAAATATGGCAAAATAATTACATTAGTTATTAAACGCCTCGAGGCGAATATTTTGAGACACGCATGCTACCAAATTTTCGCTTCCTGGCGAAAAGCGAAAACAAATGTTATTTGATAGAATTCTAAAGTGCGTGCTGTCACTAGGTCTCCACTTCCACAGTGATCCACTCCGGCTCGGAAACGGTGATAGATGTAGATGAGACAGTATTTTTTATAACCTTTGTATTGTTGATGGAGGTGAGATGATAAAAAAAACACACAAATGTCCCATCTCCCTCTACCCTAAAAGAATTCGAACGAGAGACCTTCGATATCAAAGCAGCAACGCTTTCACTTAACACAACTTTGATCCTAATCTAATATTAGTGACCGTCATTTTCAACAATTCCAAAGATTGTTTCTATGATTACAAGTTTATGATAGGTTATAACATAACATAAAAAAAAAAACAAATATACAGGGTGCTGACTCGAACACCCGAACATAAGGATTTAACATGTAAAATCATATTTTCGTAATTTCCTGCTCCCCTAATTATATTAGGTAAAATATCTGACGTGGACACCACATGACTTCCTTGTACGCCTGTTACACTATACATATTTTGTTAATAATTAAAATATGTATTATAACAGGCCCAATGATAAAATTGCACGTATTTTTTGTCCTAATTCATAGCAAACTTAATTACAGAAACCAAAAAGTACATAATTTTTAAATTTACATAAGTGGTGTCCACATCAGATATTTTATTACCATACAAGTACAATAGGTACAGTGGACGTTTCGGACAATAAATAATAAAGTAGCCCATTATTAAATTTCAATTTTAAATTCTAAACCAAAATGGAACAGCAATTTTGATTTTGCATTAGGTATTCCGGTGGTTTTGCCGCGAAACCACATTCAATTTTTTCAAAAAATTAATAATATAAGATAAATTCACGAAACAATTGGTCACATATGGCAATCTACTAATAAATATGCAATAAATGTACTTAGAAGCCACTGTTATCCACTAACTTTTTAAATTTTTAACAATAATGGGCGCATTCAGCGCATACTGCTCAATTTCTTTAGCTGACTGAGCGCTCAGTGATCGTAGCTTAGTGCAATGAAAGTACAGCACACTACTGTGTTCTGAAAGTTTGAAAATTATTATTTTAAACGTCATGGATGTAAACGCAAGAAATTTATTTCTTTTGGCCAAAGCTGATAATGAACCAATTCATAAAGGACCGTTGTATATTCTGCATTCAACTGTTACTTTGTGAACGATTTCTGAGCATTCACTGAGCGCTCATTATGTGCTGAATGCACCCAATATATGCAGATGCAGTGAAACCTGTCAAAACTCGCATAACAGAATTTTAACTTAAAATTATGACATAACGATATATTTGAGCTCCAACTTATACTATGTGTCAAGAGATGGCACTGCTTGCTATCATGTGTGTCGAAGGTTTACGGTTCTAACAACTAGAACGCTTAAAATAAATTTTGTAAAATGTGGTTTTACAGTGAAACCACTAGGACCAAAAGGATTACCTCTGGTATCCCGAAAACTGTAAATGTTATTACTTTGATTAAATGAGAGTTTTTGTTTACCTTTCAGCGGTCATTTAGATGTTCATATTTAAAAAAAAAATAAAGGTCACTTAAAAATTTAAAGAAATGAAATTGTAGATGCACTAGCCAAAGAAGCAGCAAAAGATGGTGAGTTACCTCTTAAGCCATCTATATTGTATGATATGTATATCTCTCGGCGTGCCCAGTAGTTGATGAATTGTCTCTGTAAAAAGACGACAATTACATCACACTGTTGAGCTCCAACAAGGGCGAAACGCGTCTGTGGTTTCTAGCAGGGCACGGCCGGCATCTGATGATAATCGCGAGGTTGATTCAGATGCTGCAATCTTGTGAAACATGTCGTGTTTCCTAATTCTTTATTTGACATTGTTTCACCTAGAATTCGCTATTGTATTTTTGTTTTTGAAAGAATAAAGTAATATTTTACAAACACAGTAATCCCTTATATAAAATGGTATACTCTGTTCCACCTTCCCAATTCAGTAGATGGCGCTCACATCAGCGCCAGTTTTAAATAGTCCAAATAAAAAATGGCGGCATTCAACTACTGTCATCTGACAAGTTATGAAAATATTAAAAATTTATTATAATGCTATCGAAACTTTGAATAGTTTAGTCAGTAAGCCGCCTCGGCGGTTGAACGTGTTGAGGCAGCGCGTGTCTTCGGCAGCGCTCAAAGCACCGACCAGAAATCTAAAGCTCAAAGCGACCGTCATAGCTCGGACCCTGGGATTGTCGATTCCCACCAGGGGATTGGATGTTTGTAAGGGTCGTCAAATACATTAATGAAATGTAACAAAATTGTAAAATATAATAATAGTTATTTACGATATAATTGGGATATAGACATTATTAACGCACGAGTCTGCAGGGCGAGTTAAGATAATAAACACAGTGCGTTAATAATGTAGTATTCCACGAGAAAAGTACAATATAGCCTTTGAATGCTTTAATGAAATTATTATCACATAAGAATTTCATTACAGTACTCGTTGAGATAACAAGGCTAGTACATATCTAAAATAAATGCAATATGGTATATCTTATTTCACGGTCATAGGTAAAATAAATAAAGTATTTGACAGGGTTATAATTTATACTAGTTGAAAAGACGACAAAATATTATTATTATTATTATTATTATTATATTCTACTAGCTGACCCGCCCCGGCTTCGTACGGGTAAAGCTAGAATAACGATTAGCTACACGTGTACCAGTAATTTTTCACATTTACTTCGGAGACATGCGCTGCGTAGGGAGCCGGCAACCTGCCTCGCATCGTACATGTAACAGGTTCCGCCCACTGCTCACCTGATCACCGCACCGCATCTAACAGCGCCCTTTTCTAAACATGTCTCGGGTGCTTTTATTTATGTACATATAATGCAAGCTATCTCTCCGACAAATATCAAAAATCTGCTAACGGTTAAAATTTAACTATAAATACAAAGATAAAAAATATGATGTGGCCAGCACAAAACCTCCCGCTATTTAATTTTTATTAATTTAAATACATACGTATTTACTAACGCTGCAAACTGTTCCATTGCATAAAACTATTGCTTTATTTACTATTTTCTTTTTAAAATATCACTATTATTAATTTGAAGTGATTAGTTTTTTGACAGTGACATTCACTGTCAGTTACATTCATTTGAAATATGAACTGTGTAACAAAGGAATTGTGTTTATCTTAGGCTTCGCGACTAATAAAAAAAATTATTTTTAAAATTATTTGTAGACATCGGTAATGATGACGATATATTTTACCGTGTGGGCGCTTACCAGGCGTCACCTCACGGACACTCATAGCTGGTGTGGAGAGTGCACCACAGGGGTCACTTTTGTGCTATTTAAAATTGGAAATATTTGGCGTCTGTCGGGATCAAACCCGGTTAAATATATAGAAAAAGTATTAATGTATTCCTGTAGAAAATTCAATAATCTTTAATTTTCATTAGACATAAAATGCGAAAAAATGGCATTTAATGGTATTTTTTGAAGAAAAACCATTATGAGCTTCAGGTAAAGTGCCATTTCCGGTTATCTAATTTACACCAAAATCTAATGGCTTCTTTTCATATTAGAATAGGGTATAAATACAAGGTTTCAGAATTTTCTGAATGATAGTATTTGAGTTAGAGCGAAGACAAAATCCATACACATACACACACACACATACACACATACAGACATCATCGTGAAAATGTTAAAATTGGATTCTAGGGACCTTAAAACGTGGTCATTTACTAAAATCTCGATATGTGATTTTTAGCACGATCCCTATACCTCCCTTACCAAGGGTAGCGGGAGGTAAAAATCATTCCCTATTATGCTGCCTTGAGGGATGATTTTTCAAAAACGCTAAAACACTCTTTATTTCTTACCAAAAGCATAAATAAAAATTTTTATAACCCTAACTTGAGAAATGATGGGTTCTCCATACAAAGTTTCATCACCTATTTCACCCCTTTCAAGTTTTATTTTCGCGACAAAAGGTAGCCTATGTGCTTCTCCACAATCCAATGTATCTCTATACCAAAATTCATCAAAATTGGTTCAGCAGGAGTAATGATGGGTTCTCCATACAAATTTTCATCCTCTATTTCACCCCTTCAAGTTTTATTTTCGCATCAAAAGATAGCCTATGTCTTTCTCCAAGTTCCAATCTATATCTATACCAAAATTCATCAAAATTGGTTCAGCGGAAGAAATGATGGGTTCTCTATACAAACCTTCATCCCTTATATCACACCTTCAAGTTTTATTTTCGCGACAAAAGGTAGCCTATGTCCTTCTCCAAGGTCTAATCTATCTCTATACCAAAATTCATCAAAATTGGTTCAGCGGAAGAAATGATGGGTTCTCCCTACAAACTTTCATCCCATCACAGCCGACTGTTATTATTAGCTTTATTAGACATAATTTAATGGCAAAACCTTACATGTTATACGTCATTGTAAATAGAAATTGATTTGGATTCTTATTCCGCAAAAAATACAGTATGTTCTAGGATATTTTTCCTGAAAATTAGTAGGCCAGGGAAAAAAATGATTTATGCTAAACATCGACCTTTAAACTAATGGACCAAGTGTCTCCTATTCTTATATTGTTAGAATAATGCTCCAACATAAAAGGATAAAAATATATATTCTGTCCTTCAACAGTACGAAAGTTCTCAGTTAAAGTATACTGCGCATGCGTTCGTACTCATTGTACATCTTTTTCAGCCATATGTAAACCTCTATACATCGCTCTCTATCACTAACTAGTTGTCAAAATCTACAATTGACGTTTCGTGACTGTTTGTGTATTATTTACTTTTTTGGAGAACATTTACAATTATTTCTGTCAATACATACGTACCTGTGTTGTGACGTGTGTATGCGACAAAATAATGAGGAAACGGTGTATTTCGTGCAGTCAGCAGTACGTACGCGGTTCAGCTTTGTCATTTCATATGTAAGCTCTTATTAATTATTACTTGTCCTCTATAATATAGGTAATATGTATATAATATATTGTATTAAAAATATATAATAAAACTAATTATGCACAAAAAAAAAAAAATCTATACTGTTAGCGATTATGCACCAAGTATAACAAGTTAGGGACAAATCAAATTTTTTATTTTGCCGCGTTTTAACTTCCGTTCTGTTGAAGGATAGAGATACTGTGTCTGCACCGTTATGGCAGGACAAGCGTTTTGCTCGTACGCTGTGTCTATTAGTTTAAAGGTCGATGATGCTAAATTATAGATTAGATTGTATTAGACAACTCTTACATTTAACTTAAAAACACTATTGCGTCCTGATTTGGCAAAACACAGAACACCCATCGGGAGTGTTTCTACGGCAATATATTTCAGTCGGAAATATTTTCGATTATCAAAGCTTTTGTGATATAATGACATAATTTATATAAGTTTTTCAACCTATGGGTACCGAGCCCTTAAATAGGTCGCAAAATACCTAAATAAAGTGGGTCGCAAAAAAAAAACAGAAAAAATGAGTTTATGCCTAATCTATCTTCACACATGGTATATGAGTTGCAATGCAAAATGCTGTTTTTGCAATGGATCACAATAAAAAAAAGTTTGAAAAACACTGATCTACGATAATAAAATTAAAATGTGTATGTTTCATTATCACTTTATTCTGTTTAACCCGCAAATAGGCATTTTGTGAAACAATGTGTAAATATTTTTAAAGGATTTTGTTAGAATACAGAGCAAGGTTGATTTAAAAAATATTGATTTGAAATGGATACAAAAGAGCACAAATGTTATAAAAAGAGCGAAACTACAGAGTATTAAAAAATGGACTGCATCCGGTCCTAACGATGCCGAAGGCGCAATGATGAGAAGAATAAGAAAACATGAAAAAAGTTGGCGTTACAGGAAAAAACAGAAACAGTCAGCCAGCATCTTGATACAGCATAGTATACAAAAATTAAATAAATAATATAAGTATCAAGACCGAAAAGTACTATTTTACTGAAGGAGATAAGTAGCTTCCGAATAAAGATGAATTGAATTAGGATCTGACCGGAACACCGGAACCGCGTGATCCGGTTATGGGCAGGACCGAATCGCCGGAATTCCGGCTGTCGGAACCTCTCGCAGAAACAATGACATTGTATTAAATTCAAAATCTACATGTATTAGTAATTCTAGGAACAACGTATTTGATAAACTTAATGTTTACTACAAAATGACAATTGTGGACAGAAAATTAGATCCAATTTTGTGGTGTCATAATCAAAAATTTTTCCAGATACGGTATATTGTCAGTACCGAAGTCGTATACAAGCAGACTGGCACACTTAGCAACGGACAATAAGCCGTGATGATATATTTTATTTTTACTCGTGGATTATGATAGCTATTTATGCAACAAGTGTGCAAAGTAGTACTTTTTTGATCGAGTGTGAGGTAAGAATACTATTTTACACACGAGTTGAATACAATATTTTTTCTACAATCGAAATGTTAGTGCTATTTCTCATAATACTGAGTGTGAGTGTACATGCATCTTCAAATATTGTTAGTGCTCTTTACCTTAATACTCTACAAAATATAACTAACATTCTAAAGAATCTCAGAGACAGGTGGATGGATTAGTCTTCTGGAATTGTACATCTAATATTAATATTAAAAATTAGGTTAGGTTTCTTCATATTCAATAGATATAGAGTAACAGAATTACAAAAATATTAACTTCATGATCAGCCAGCTTTGCTACAATCATGGAAACAACTGATATATTCAAATAATTTTAATTGACAGATACCAGTGTCAAGTGCAATTTACATATTATATGTTCGTGTTATAATTTTATTGGATTATAGAATCTTTTCTAAGGAACTTTCGGTATGGAATTTGTAGAAAATAGGATATGTACATGTTACAATTTTACTGGATATATAGAATCTTTTCCAAGAAACTTTTGGTATAGGATTTGTACAAAATACGTCGAAATGACAAAAGGTAATGTGCTGGTCACGTCAGATTTTATTATTATTGCATGGAATTTTTATGAGATGTAATAATAATTTATATACTTCTATACATTCTTTGGAGCATTTATTAATGATTTTGTACATACTAGTATAAAGAGGGCGCATGTTATTCGCATTGCATGGATTTAATGATGCGGGCTTTTTTCGACATGGTATGGTGTGTTCAGAATAGCACAATATTCACGAAGTTACATTTAAATAATAACTTCTGTTTGTTCCTTGTTGGCGTGTAAGTGGGTTATGATAGCATTTAGCATCTGAGGTACAAAGTTGCGGGTCTGGGCAACCAGAGCTCCTTGAACAAACAGTTTGTGGCCAGGGCTGAGGCCTGCTAAGCAGCCCTGCAGCTCTGAAGCTATCTCTGTTGTTCTAACGTCTGGACGCAAACTCTAGCAGTTTATACTGCCCTTTACCACATCAAACAAGGAGAAGGGAAAAGGCGATTTGGAAACGTAAGTTATTTGTGTTGTTATTCATTCTACATTTACTAGTGTGTTACGTATGTATGTGGATTGTGAATACTTAAGAGGTATTACATGGAAATCGATTTTACGGGTAAAATAACATTTCTGTTATTGTAATTAGGATAAAAGCCCGTTGAGTTTAAAACAGCGGCACTTACAATATAAAATTGAGTTTAAAAAACTGTCGTTTCCATTAGTAAACTTAATTTTAATTTGTTTTAACTTAAATACGCACTAGTAATTGTAAACCAGTTTACCGATTAATCGGTAAAATTTATAAAATTCTTTAAAAAAATACCGGTAAATATTTATTATTTACCGGTAAATCAGTAAACTGTAAACCCTTTTATCATGTATGTGCTCTCAATATTAATTCGAAAGTACATATATTCAATAATAACATTATATTTTGCACGTTTATTGAGCAAATTGCATTTAAAATATTAACTTCTTTATTTATTCTTTTTAATATTCATGGTATTGAAAGAAAATAGCTATTTGTGTATTAAGAGCGGAAAATGCGACATTGTCGATTGAGGTTGTTGCCGCGCGACGAAGGAGCGCGGCATTCTTTCGAAATCGACAATGTCCATTTGCGCTCGAAACACACACAAGATTTTTTCTACAGTCGCCACAATGGGGTCCTCCACCATAACAAAAAATAATAAAATGTACACTTTATACTTACAGTACTGCTCAATAAATAACGATTGGCTAATACAAAAGATACGGTTTAAACTTAAAAAGGATTTTAAATGATTATATCGTTAGCCATCTATTCCATAAAAAAAAACCAAAATTAGAGCGTGGAAGCAAGGATTTGTGATGATTTGATGAGTTTTTGTAGCAAAATGTGTGGTTAGTTGTCACGCCTGTCACACTGAAAAAATTAACAAATATTTCAAGGAATTTGTGATTATATAGACATGTATGTGCATTGACTGACTTTTCGCAATTATTTAAGTAACGAAATAACTATTAACTTTATTGTAATCAAAATAAATAGTTAACTAGAGATCAGATGTCAGTACGACTCGCAACTATCCTACCGCCATCTGTGTACAATCATTCCTATTACTAAACATAACTGTTCACACAATTTATTTTATATTTAATTTTATTTTATCATTATTTTCCATTCTTCTTGAGTTTTTATTCAATCTAATCTAAGCATTTTATACTTTTGTTTTTGTAAATGAATGCCCTATTTCATTTTCACAGCAGTGTGGCATTTTGTTAGGTTATGTTAAATATCGACACAACATATGTCAAATTGACTTGTGAACGTGATAAATGTGTAATTACAGTGCCATTAGTTCCTAACTAAACATTTTCATTAAGAATGTAGACAAGTGACATTTCTCAACATTGTATACTTAGAAATTTGGACAGCGAGCGTTTTTACTACTTTGTCGCGCATGAGCGGCAAAGTGACATTTTGCGTTGACAAAAGAGAGCGCAAATGGCTACTTTCTATAGTGACTGTAGAAAAACAAATGTAATGACATTTTACCTGTCAGATATTATAAAATATAATATGATTTAAATTTGAAGCATTTCTTAAATAGAAAATATGGCATCGAAATTAAATGTCAAATGAATTATTAAACGTTGCTGTCAAAATTTCGATCTGCACTTGTTTAGTTTAAGGGTCGTCTTGTTGGTGCACTGGGCATTAGTAATTTGTCATTTTACTTCGTGTGAATAAATCTCCATTTTAAATAATGATGATTCACGAAGAGCGTTTCTGCCAGAAAAATGTCACAGGTTTAATGTCAATATATTTATTGTTTGTGATTTTATTTCAATACCATGGTTAACACTATAAATAAGCCACTTTTATAAAATTATAAATTCAATTTCAAAATTGACGTTATATGCAAGATAGAAAGAGATAGAAGATCATGCTTCCAAACAAACCTCCCCTCGTTGTCTTACGTCCCGCTCCCTGATTCTGTCATTATGTTTGCATCTTGTGATTTGTTCATTGTGTTCAATAAAAATGAGTTTAAAACTACAAGATGTGCGTGGGGCAACTTTCTTTGTTTGATAATATTGAAGCTCACTCGATTATTCGACAAAAACGATGGCTGGAGTGTAGAAATCTAAGGCTGGTGACAGTTCTTTGTTTGGACGTGGTAACCATAGCAACCTTTAGTTATATGCTTTCCCGCCAGATGCGCTCTTGCAAATTGCAATTGTGTGTCTATTAAGAAACATGCCAAATAAAATGTGATTGTGTTAGGTGCCGAATTTAATTCTTACAGCATTTATTTGAAGCATTATTGTCTAAAGTTAATAGCTCACTTTTGCGCAAAGAAAACCTGTTGCCCATGTTAAACGCATATGGCCAAATTTTCGTGTTACACCCGGTATGTACCAATCTATTTATTTTTACTCTTGCATTTCTTTCCTGCTCTTATCTCTGATATTTATTCCGCGGTCTCTTGTTCTCATTTTTTCTGTTCCTTTATCAAGTGTATTAAGTCCCCGGTAAATGTCGGTGGTGTATTACGAAATGAATGTGGGTTTCATTACCATGAAAGGACCATTAGCTGTTCGCTGCCGGGTCAGTCCGTACCAAACAAATGATACCGCTGATAAAACACCAGCGCGCTAGATCCAAGGTTTTTGCTACTAAAAGATGATAGTTTAGAGGAGGTTTTGCCCCTGTATTGAAGCAGACAACAGATAATATATGGAGATGATTTGTTAATAGAAAATACATGAACATGTAATAGTAAATAGGACACGGAACTCATTAGTGATGGTAAAGTGGATTTTATATGCAACAAGAGGAAAAACTATCTGTTTGAATAATCTTTTATTTATATTTATTTTACCGTATATACAAGATGCCCGTTTATCCAGGATCATCATTAGGGCCAAGTTGCCCCACTACAAGACATTTTAGATATATTTATTCCTGAATCCTGAAATATGTGTCGGTCACTAAATAAATACAAAAATTTAAATATTATGCTGGTTTTAATTTTACATAGAACTTCTAAGCTTGAAATAATATGGAATTTTGTTTTACACTTCTTTTGGAGGGCACTATTTCCTGCATTTTCTAATGGCGATGCTCAGTTTTTTTTTTGTATCATTGTTGGATTTTGAGTTATGTTGCCAATGTTGTAATTTTTATATGGACGCTATATTGGAAACATTTTTTTTAATGTTTTCTAATGATGTATAACTTACCTATGTTCATTTGTTTCAAATCAAATAGTAATAAAAAATAAGCCTCGCCATTTGAAAGTGAAAACAGAAGTGAAAAACAAAATTCCATATTATTTCATAAAAAAATCTGTTGTGGCCAGCACAAGACCTCTCGCCATTTCCATATTAGGCTATATAAGTATTAAATATTGTTTTTTTTTTATTATATTTAACATGTCTTCTGCGCATATATAATTCTAATTATATCTATTTTTCATTGAATGAGGAAATTCCTAAATATCAGAGATTCTTCCAATTCATTAATCAGATTGGCGGTATTTCTGATGGATATATGCATTTTACCTATAATTCAAATATTTAATTATTAAAACAATAAGAAAGATTATACTTCCCAGAAAAAATTATCAGAATGTCACTAAAACTGTTGATTTTCGACACTGACATATGTCATTTACAAACTATGTTATAAACATTTGAATTTGTCAAATGGTTTCCTTAGTGCCTTAGCCTCTGCGATTAGAATATTATATATTATAATGTCTTTATCTCTAAATCTATACAAGATATAATAAAAATTTTAAGTGTATTGGATGGAGAATTTTGATCTTTAATATTTGTCATAACAAAAATTCCTAAAAAATATATTTAGAAGAATTTTTCTAAGAAACTACTATTTCCGGTTGTCCAATTGTTACCAAAACCTTTTCAGCTCTTCCCAGGAATGTCCGATTGAGGAAACTGCAGTTAATTATTTTTTAAGTCTTATAGTTTTTGAGGAATCGTCCCTCCAACATCCAGACACACATGCACACATCCATACACATATCCACACATCCATACACACATCCACACACACACACACACACACACACACACACACACACTCACACACACACACACACACACACACACACACACACAGAGAGGCAGACATCATTTTAAAAATGTTATAATCGGATTCTAGGAACCTTAAATCATGCTTATTCAATAAAATCTGGATATGGGAATTTTAGCATGAATCCAATACCTCTCTTAGCGAGAGGTAAAAAGTAAAATTAGCAAAATAAGAATTTTTGTATTTATCTAGTGACCTATGTATTTTCGAGAAATACAAATACATCTTTAAAATGATCTGCTACCTTCTATGCATATTATTGCGAAGTGAAAATTTCAATAAATTTTAATGAATACATTATAATAAGTGAGCTTTGGAAGCTTGCGAGCCCAGTATAAACACTTTCAGGTCATGTTGGGTACAATATTTTTTCGTGATACTGAAAAAAGAATAAATAAAAATCTATATGTTATGTATTAGGTATTTTATTTTTTTATTGCGAGGAAATAAAATAAATAAATAAACAACTCATCGCTATGGAAATAATCAGCTTTACAGGTCCTGGAATTGATAAAGTTATTGTCTGATTCCTTATTTTCTGAGATAGCTCAGTAAAGAAAAAAATCCGATCTAAAAAGTGATCAAAAAGGGATCGTGAAAAAATAAATAATTATAACTCTTAGGTTTATAACGTAAAGAAAATTATACAATTTTATACAAACTTTATGTGACCGTTATGCACAAAAATACAATAAAACAGTTCATTTTAGACTATTGTATGATCTGCAGGTGTCACATAAAACACGCCCTGCTGCGGTGCATGAATATCTAGAATTATAAGAGTTACGATGTTGTTTAAATAAGACAAAAGTTGCCCTATTAAGACCATTTTAGTGATGTATCATTATTTGAGAATGCATGTCACTTGACATATGCAAAAATGTACATTTTACAGTTTCTTCTTTTTACGAATAACTTCTAAATATGAAATATTAAATTTTGGTTTGCATATTTTTAGGTAACTTTTTTATGTACAGGATGGAAAAATTCGAGTTCCTTATATGAAAAACTTTCTTATTATGCACGCAACAGAAAATTGATGAGCCAACTTTTTGAGACAATTTTAACCACAGGAATTTTCGATCGCCTTTTGTTTCTGAGCTACAGACTAAACCTCATTTTTCGCTTATTTTGAAAATACCTCATATTTCGCTTATTATGTGAGATACAGAAAAAATGTTTAGATAATTTTATACAATTTTTACGTAGAATAACGTGGTGTAATTATATTTTTTCAAAACTCAATAATTCACGAGATAACAAACATAATATTTTTTTAATGGAAACATATTTTGAAAATAGTACCATTTTTTACTTATTTTTTAAGCTTTTCAAAGATGTATAACAAGTCTACCTTATTTTGTTTCAAATATAAATAAAACATGAATTATTAATTTTTTGGGGAGAAAAAAGCGAAATTTGTTAAGAAACAAATAAAAAAATCAATTACAGATCATCATTTGCTTATTTTGGTTATATATCTATTAATTATATTCTAAAAATATGCTCTCTAAAGTATATAAATTAGGAAAATGAATAAAAATAATGAAAATATCTATATAAATAAACAAATCATGATCTGTAATTTATTTTCTAATTGGTTTCTTAATAAATATTTTATTTTTCACCCCAAAAAAATAATATTTCAAGTTTTATTCATGTTTAAAACAAAAAAACGTAGACTTGTTATACATACTTGAAAAGCATATAAAATAAGTAAAAAGATGAGACTATTTTCAACAATATGTTCCCATTTAAAAAATATGATGTTTTTATTATATCTTGAGAATTATTAAGTTTTGAAAAATCTAATAATACCACGTTATTGTTTTACATGTTGTAAAACTTTAATAACCTAAAATTTATGTTTTGGAATAAAATTAGATTTTCTTCAAATTAATAAGATACTATCAACGGAAAAATATTGTATCTAATTTGCCTGTTAATCGGCGATTAATAATCTTAACAATTAACGTGTTCGGCACACTCGCTCGTTCAAATGTGACAATTTTTATACTCGCCGTCAAATGAGTATGGACTGATGTTCAGCTTTTTCCCTTCTCCGCACCCTGTCCCTTGCCCTGCGGTGTTGCCGCTTCATCATAATTTTTCAATATTGCCCCTGAATTGACAACAGTCCATACTTATTTGAAGGCAAGTATAATCGCCTTTATTAGCACTCTTACTGATAATTAAATAACTATAAATGAAATCTTTTACGAAGTACATAATTAAAAGGTGTTATAAAGATAACATCAAGTTCTTATAGTTTATCAATTTCCGTTAGTCACATTCCATTTAACAGTGTACATATTTTACAAGTCCGTATTTTAAAAAGTAAAGAACGTTGTAAGGCTTCTAAATATGGATAATTAATTTCCGATATCGGTTGATTAATTTCCATTACTACAATCTGTGCTTCCCGTATCTCGCGAATCTAAATCATTAATGAAGCTTCGAATTTGAAAAATGTAAAACTCAGTTATCATTCTTCTGATCGAGGGCCTTGTGCGCATCGCGTCCTTCGCCCTCGAAACCGTAGCTCTCTCACGAACGCAAGGAATGATAAATTACTGCGAGCAGTCGCCGATAAATGGATTACGGTAGATCGTATTATTTTATTCTGCAAGTATAATCATCTGGATCTAAGACCAACGGGACATTTTAATAAACGTCATCGCAGATAAAACAAAAAAATGAATGGCATTTATTTTATTTTTAATTTGTATGCTGTATTCTTTACGTTTTGGGATGTGCCGCGAAAAGAATTTTTTATGAACATAACATGAATCTCCATTTGAACAATAGTTATTTATGTACCAAGGTAGGTACTGAAATTATTTATTTTATTACGAATAAGTGATAAAAAGGAACTTTTAATTGAAATCGAAAAATTGTGAAAAAGAAAGGAATATTTTTGACCAAAATCAGTTTTTTGATAATATCTCCTTTCTAGTATCTACTAGACAAAAAATATAAGAGAACGAAGTTGGCTCTCGTCATTTTTTATACAAAAAAGGATTCTTGCATTTTTTTACCTAAGATGAACTATCAAAGAGTTATTTAAAAAATAATTAACCAAAATTACAATTTTTTAAAGAAATTTAAAATACATAAAAAATTGCCTTATTATGTAATTAATATTTACTCTAATAGCTTTTAATACTTATAAAAGTTTGCATTCGTCATGGCGTAGAATTAAGTAATATTTTGATGATTTTAAAGTTACTTTTGTCAACGTATTTATTTCTTACCACTCTTAACATGTTTAAAGATTGGACAACGCGTTTTAAAAATTTAAATTCGGTATAAAATACTATTTCATGTCGCATATGTACATTACACGATTTTTACCGTTGGGCGATTCGTGACTGACTTTAGCTTAATGAAATTCTTCTAATATTTTAAACATCTTAAAATTCCCCTGTTTTCATGTAAAATTTTGACACGATTAAAAATAAACAATATTACGTAGATAATACGAGTGGAAGTGAAAAAGAAATAGCTCGATTCACAGATACTATTTAAGTTATTAAATAATTTCATGAGTTTAAGTTCTTAGCAGGGCATCGAACCCGCCAAAAACTGGGTTCGGTTTAGGTTCAGGTTAATTTGTTTTTTGAAAGATGGGTCCGGGTGCGGTGCTGGTTCAAACATTAATAAAATTTGCAGTTTTGTTCGCGGTTCAGGTTCGAAATAATGTAAAATGAGAGCCGGAATTTACGCAAAACGCAACAAGAAACGAACAAAATTTTCACGAAAAGTCAGCCCAGACAGCAACGCAAACGCCTAAGACGTCGATTATCGGTTGTATTTACTTTTCGAACTAAAAATTAACCTGAACCGGAGTTGAACCCCGAACCTGAATTTTAATATTCGGTTCGGTTTCGACTCAGGTTCAATTAAAAATATATCTGAGGTTCGGTTCTCGGTTTGTGTTCCCTAAAATATTACGGTTTGGTTCCGGTTTTGGTTCGGTTCAGGTTTGGGTTCGATGCCCTGGTTCTTAGTAAATCCGAAAAAAATACATGATACGAAAAAGAATTTCATGTCGAATTCAAATTTTTAAACCGAGTTATCTTATCTTTAAACATGTCAGAGTGGTGGGTGACAAAATAAAACAAAACTAATTTTGAAGGGGTAGTACAGTTTTTAGATTTTTTTGAGCACCCCAATAAGGCGCCCCGAGCCAGTGCCTTAGTGGCTCACGCCTTGAGCCGCCACTGGCAAAGGGATATTATTTATAAACATTGTATAAACAATATTTTAGTTTTACTATAACATATTTTAGGCTAAAATTGATACTCTATAACAATTTTTAAAATCGATGTTGCCCTGGAAATCTCCATTAATTAACATTATTGAAACATATGGAATTCTTGCCCCATACTCCATAATGAAAATTGATTCATTTTCTTTGTAAATATAAAGTGTGCTACTTCTAAGATAAGATGTGGCCAAATATTCTCATATACCCATCTATGAGTTAACTCTTTTAATCATTGTTTTATATCACGTACGCGTATTCACTGACTATTATTTCATTTATTGATAGTATTTCCATCAATCAGCTTTTAGTATGAATTAGTTCATATTGTCCCTAGTGTGACATTATTGTATTAATTATTGTACAGCTCAATAATATACATGAATGCCACAATGATTATAAATGTCACATTCATGTGAATAATGTTGAAATTTGTTGAATAGAATGGTAATAAATATTAGAGAATGGTGTATGTGGATGGGGCTTAGTAAAATAAATACCTATCCGCAAGTTTATTGACATAAAAGTCCTTTCGGATAGAGACAAATTGATGGAACAAAGTTAATCAATTTGCGGATTTGGCGCCATGTATTTACTTCCGGTTGGCTAAATTATCAGTTGTGGAAGGGTTAAGTTAGAATCGGCCATTTTAGATAAAGGCTTTTACAAATAATTTCAAGCTAGAGAGAGGAATCTTATTTCTCCTCGATTTGCTAGACCCAGATAGAACCGCAACTACTTCTTATAATTTCAACTTTCCAGTTTCAAATTATCTCTTGCATTCACGCTTCTTGTTTTTCACTGAAATTAATAACAGATTTCCACAGTTCCACTGCTATTGATGGTAAGTTTTCCTACTGCATTTACTCGCGGTGAAGCTTTTTTCAAATTATTTTATCTTCAAATCTAGCTCTATTGTAGTTGCGGGTTGAGATCATAAGTATTGTACTTACTTCATCAGCAAGTCATCTTAACTGCAATTATAGCTTGTATTCAATCAAATTTTCAAAATAATCAAGTAGATATGTACATTTTACATTGAAATTTGTTCCACATTTTTACATTTCGTTTGTTGATATTATTTACGCGCCACATAATACTCGTCGATCGTAGTTAAATAGATTTACAAGCAGCGTAAATGATCATCTTCAAACCTCGGTTAACTACCCCGATATACATTATTTCGATATAGAGTAGTTTTATTTTGACTCCAACTTTTATGTACCTAAGTGCTACAAAAAGTTAGTACTTGAATAAAAATTAAAGTAGGTATGCAAATTGCATAATGCATGCATGCATTATCCGAATTAAGCGAGGTATGATTGTATTTTGGCGGTGCAAAATAGTAACAAAATAAATAAATAATTGGAAAAATACTACCTTTTTACCTCTCGCTAAGAGAGGTATTGGATTCATGCTAAAATTCGCATATCCAGATTTTATTGAATAAGCACGATTTAAGGTCCCTACAATCCGATTATAACATTTTTAAAATGATGTCTGTGTGTGTGTGTGTGTGGATGTGTGTATGTGTGTGTGTGTGTGTGTGTGTGTGTGTATGTATGTATGTATGTCTGGATGTTGTAGTCACGATTCCTCAAAAACTATAAGACTTAAAAAATATTTAACTGCAGTTTCCTCAATCTGACATTCCTGGGAAGAGCTGAAAAGGTTTTGGTAACAATTAAACAACCGGAAGTAGTAGTTTTTTAGAAAAAATCTTCTAAATATAATTTTTTGGGAGTTTTTTTTATTAAATATTGAAGAACATAAAATTCTCCATCTAATACACTTAAAAATTTTATTATATCTTGTATAGATTTAGAGATAAAGACTCTATAATTTATAGAGTAAACTAATCGCAGAGGCCAAGGCACTAAGGAAACCAGTTAACAAATTCTAATGTTTATAACATGACACATGTCATTGTCAAATATCAACAGTTTTAGTGACATTCTGATAGCTTTTTCTGGGAAGTATATTTAACTTTTCTTATTGTTTTATTAATTAAATATTTGAAATTATAGGTAAAATTGTGGTAAAATGCATATATCTATCAGAAATACCGCCAATCTGGTTAATGAATTGGAACAATATTTGACATTTAGAAACTTCCTCATACAATGAAAAATAGATATAATTGAATTATATGTGTGCAGAAGACATGCTAAATATAGTAAGAAACAATATTTGGGTAATGTTCTGTAAGATTTTGTTATAAAACGGCGGTTCGAAAGTGAAGTGCAATACAATACTTATATAGCCTAATATGGAAATGGCGAGAGGTCTTGTGCTGGCCACAACAGATTTTTTAGTTTATGTTCTGTATTTATTAATTTAAACCCAACGTTTCGGCACCATAAACTGGTGCCTTCTTCAGGGGATACATTGACATTAATTTTTTAATTAACAAAAATAACAAGTAACCAAGGTAACAAGAAATATTCATAAATGTTACCTTGGTTACTTGTTATTTTTGTTAATTAAAAAATTAATGTCAATGTATCCCCTGAAGAAGGCACCAGTTTATGGTGCCGAAACGTTGGGTTTAAATTAATAAATACAGAACATAAACTAAAAAAGGTAGTATTTTTCCAATTAATAATATGAGTTCTGAAAGATATTTTAATAATTTAAATAAATAATGTTTGTTAAACAAATTTTAAAATTTTGAAGCTTTTTTTAAAAACATGTTGACTAGATTAGACGAGAAAAAGGCGTCGAAGACGTGATGCTGAGGCACCGGGTTTTGAAACCCACTAAAGCCCTTTTATATACGCTACTAGTTTGTTTGAATTATCTATCAATTTTATATCAATTTATTCTTAACAATCAAAATTGTTAAAAATGTGAATTTTAAGAATTATTATATTATTTTAAAATTGTTAGATTAGGAAAGCTCGCTTACGAAGATGGTAGTTAAAAAATGTAGTTTAATTTTTTTTTAAATTAATGTTTTGAAATATAGGAAACGCTACTAACGTTATTACAAAAGTATATTGAGTTAAGGCAAATGTTAAGGCCCATGTGCACGGTGCTAGATATCGATCCGAGATCTTAGATATATCGCCCTATTCTGTAACTCAATCGATAATAGTTATCGATCGATAATAATTTTTGACAAATAGAAACAAATGTATCATCTGCTAGTTTCATTTTTTTATTCAGTGTCTACTATAATTATTGGCTACAATTTATTATCGATCGAAAAAAGTTATCGATTGAGTTACAGAATAGGGGTGATTGTCCGCAATTCGATAAATCGGATCGTGGACACTAAAAAACAAAAAGAAACAAGCTCGCCATTATTTAGTTGTTTAAAATTATTAAATAAAGTCTTTATCTCTAATGTAAATATTGATATCTTTAACTGTAGTAAATCGAACTTAAAAAATCAATTTGTTAATTCAATATCACTGTAACTATGTGGGTATATCCTGTATATTTGCAGTTTAAATAAATTATTATTATTATTATTATTATTATTATTATTATTAACTCGGACGTAAAAATTGAAAAGAAAACTGGAAAGGGAAAATGCGTTTTGTCCCATTTTTTCATACTTGTTGCTAACATCATTTACATGTTGCCAACTTAAAATTTTGACGTTTGATAAGCTTGAAAATTGTGAGGTTATAATGTATTACCAAATTCTACGCATTTTTGGTAAGTTATGATAAATAATTAGGTATAAATAAAATAATATATTCGTATTTCATATACAAAAAAATTAATTTACTTATTGTCAGATTAATTTCTTGGTTATGTTTTATTAGTTTTTAATATTGGCAGAGATGACTGAAATTAACTTCATAAATTCAACCAACCTGACATCTGTAGTCATACAAGTTTCATGTTCATGGTCAAAAAATGTGATCGAGAACTCGGAACGACTTCTAGCTACGTTTGCGTACAGTGCGGGACAAGAAAGAAGAACTGTGGAAAATATGTTAGCACAAATCACTGTCTAACATATGCTCTCCGTTTAAATCCACACGAAATACAATTAATTTACTTCGCGTATACCTAATATAACATAACAGTTACCCAAATAAGATTTAAAGCTAAGCAGCCTTTCTTATATTGGTAGTGGATCTGTGCAATTGCTGTTCGTATCAGTTCCTGTCTTGTTTACACTCGTACACAAATGAGTTAGAAGCACAAAGTTACTCTAATAATTATTATTTCTTTGCCTTACCCCTCAGGTCAAGATTCGTGTCCCGCACTATAATCGAGCCGTACAATAGTTTTTGGGGATTTTTTTGTTTGTGAAATTGATAATATTTCTTTTAAATAATTATAATTTTGAAGTAAAAGTACATATATTATTACGAATAATATTACCATTTCTTGTCTTTCAGTATACAAGTATACCACTCACTATGGATTTCGTAAGTAGGTAATCTTTGCTTTGCTATAGGATACTTGATTGTTATGAAAATAGATTTACGAAATATTTATAAATTAATAGTTAATTTATATTTTTAGTCATTTCTATATACTCATTTGATTGTTGCTAATTCATTGAACCATAATCATGAAAACAGTTAAGAAGTTCAAATATTACTAATTGACAGAGACGTTAATGTACCTATGTTGGTGAAATATTTTTATTTTATTATCACTTTTGGAAGCAGCGCTTCTTCCGAAAAATCAGTTCTACATATTTGTTAAATGTCCATTTTAAATAAATATAAATAAATTAAATTGGGAACACCACTTATTTCAAATAGGTACACAGCATAATTAAAAGAAAAATAGGATCTATTCTCGTCTATTCATAGCACAAAATATAATTTAAAAAATTGAAATAGCGCTGTTACAAGAGGTGATAATATACGAACCATAATTTTTTGTAAGAAATTTTCTCTATGGAATTTAATAAAATATGGATAAAGGTAACGTGTTTGCCACATTTTTATTAAAATATTTAAAATCAGAATACCTACCTTAGAGAGAAAGTGATAAACATCAAGTAAAAAGGTTGTTTAATATTTCAAATGTAAAAATTCATTTTAATATTCTCTCTCTTATTGGTGGTGAAATATTGTTACAAAATTCATGTATTTTATGTCTCCCTTTTTGGGAATATTTAAAAAGAGTAAATTAATATAAAATGTGAGAAATATGTGCAGAATGCTTGCATGCTGAAATGAACAACATAAGCAAAACAATGCTTTAATTTTGACGAAACTGCGTTCGTTTATAAACATAACGTAGCATGATGGGTATATAAATTATTTGAAGAAATATTTCAGTTTAAATTGTTCACATAGTTTGTACATGACTATAAATCTCTCTGATTTGATATATTGTAAAACCGCTGCGATGTAGCACATTGGACTTTTATCGATAACAGATTAAAATAAATTGCCTTTTGTTCTGCAGCACCAAATTTACACCGGATTGCTTCCGGAAAGAGATAAGTTATTAATTACTCTAATAAAATTATATGTGCTGTATTAATTTAAAGGCAGCCCACCCATTCATTCGCGTTTCATTTATTAAATTATGATTACCGACTCAAATTACCAATTACCATTCACACATTTATTTATTAATTTATGAATGGGAATAAATACATTTCTACTAAAGATGCAACGATATTTGGTTCTATCGATACGATACTGACACGAACAAATAAATTTTAGAAAGTAAAAATAAAAGAAACACAAAGGTGATCTTATTTATCTACTTACGAAATCAAAATTACTTTCGATAAAGAATCACACATTGTGCCCATACCTTTCAGAATATAAGTAAATAAAATTTGCATTTATAACAAAAATAGCATCCTCGTATTGTGCGGAGATACGCAATTTCGCAATTCTGTCTAAATGAAACCTGCTGGTGAAAACAATCTCTCAGATTTCACAGATCTCAAATAGAAAACTACTCAGTACCTTTGCGCCACTTACCAAATTTGGAAGGGTTGAGATTCCTCGCGCATCTAGAAACTCGGACTAGACGCATTTACGTGGTTTGTTGAAAGCGCGAAATTCGAAATGTATTGCCGATATATTATATCGGTATTAGCATCGGTTGCATTCCTAATTTTTACCCCCCACTCTATTTATAAGGCTATAGGAATTTAGAGGTTTCTCATTGTACATTATCGAATAGTGTAATTTTAGACGTTTTAAGATCCCTAGAATTCGATATTAAACTTTTTTCGACAATGACAATATGTGTTTCGAGATGAATGATATTCAGTTGCACTTGGCACTACGGCAGCCTTAATATGTCTACAGTAGTACCAGTACCTAGTAGGTATTGCTCATTCAGAGGAACAATGCTACTCAACTTATTTCGATTCAATAAATTATTTTTATGTACAATTTGTACTGCAGATTGTACTTTTTAAGTTGCGAATGCGCGAACTTCATCTACGCCAACTTCATTGTCGAGATTTGAACGTTATGAAACTGAACAAAACAAGAAATAAACAGGGCGATGTATTCCATCTATTTCAGGGATAATTTTATTGAATTTTGATGTTGCAATGACTTACTGTAGTTACTATTAAAAAATCTGATGTGGTCAACACAATGCCTCCCGTTTTCTAATTTTTATTAATTTAAATACATACTAATCCTGCAAATTATATTAAGTTCCTTTGCATATATCTATTGCTTTACATGATCCATTTCCATATTTGACACTTTGATAACACATACTTATTCACACCTGTTTGATTTTTAGTGCTGCAAACATATCAATTTTATATCGAATCATTCTGTACATCTAATATTTATGTATGATGTAAAATACATTATTTTTACTAACCTTAATTTCATTAGACTCAATACAATCTTCTTAACACGGTTTATTATTAATTTTAATGTAATAGCTACCCGACAGTGACATTTGTTTAAATATGTCAAAATTGTTATTAAAATATTATGTTTTTGTTTGACGTATAGGCAAAATGATGTACAAAAATAAATTATTTTATAATTTAACATTTAAAGTTAGTCAAGTTATTTACTAAATGCTATTACCGTAGAAGTGAAGATTGCACCATTATATCCAATTTTTATTAGTAAAAGTTGTTAAAAATTGTATTTAATGAATTTTTTTTTGGTTTTACGAAAAATGCCAAGGGAAGAAAAATTTTTGCTTGAATTAAAACGTATGTTTCAGTTATTAAAACTTTTAATTAATGTAAGGTTCTTTTATTATGACGTTTTTTCGTATTTTGTCCTAATAATACAGTTACATTGAATCTAACATGATTTTAGTTAGCTTTGAAATATTGACAAATGATTATTAATTCTAATTTCAGATAAAAAAGAGTTAATTGAATAAACTACAAGTATTTTGATTTTCGCCGTTTTTTTTTCTGAAATTTGTCAATATTATAAAGCTAACTAAAATCATGTTAGATTCAATGTAATAACTGTATTATTAGGAGGACAAAATACGAAAAAACGTTATAATAAAAGAATCTTACATTAATTAAAAGTTTTAATAACTGAAACACGCGTTTTAATTCAAGCAAAAATTTTTCTTCCCTTGGCATTTTTTCGTAAAAACAAAAATAAATTTTTTTTTCCTCTTGTAAACTCAATCCGGGGACATACTGTAGAATAGGTATACAAAATTTTAAATTTTTCTGATTGATAGTATGTATTTGAATAATCGTGTCCACAGGATCCACACACACATACACACATACACACACACACATACATACCTACAGAAATCATTGTAAAAATGTTAAAATCGGATATTGAGAACATCAAAACGTGCTTATTCACTAAAATCTCTATATGCGATTTTTAACACGATCCCTATACCTCCCTTACCTAGGGTAGCGGGAGGTAAAAATGTTAGGCAGGCCGAAAAACATTAGCCAATGGGCCCGCGTGTTGGTCCAACATTGCAGTAACACATGGATTTAACGAGATGTATTGTGCATATTATGTTAATTTTTTTTATACCTACTGTATTGGAGAATTGGACTGCAGATTTAAAAAAAAATCAGCTTCAATTCTGCTCAAATATATTTTCTTATTAAAAAGAAAATTATATATAGTTGACTTATTTCAAGAAAAAAAGTATCACAATCAATAAAGTGTACGAAAAACACGACAGCATGTTTATGGATTGAATATTTAATGAAATTTTGCTCTTCTCCTTTTTTGCATCGATCCATTTACGTGATACTTTTGTCATTTAGTTATTAAGTAAAGAGAAAACTGCAAAGTATGAAGTATAAAACGAAGTTCATCAAAAATATTCAGCGGGGTATTAATAACACGGCAGGGAGGTTTTCAGGAACGCTGGCCGGGGAAGCTAGTGGCGCGTGAAATATCGCTGATGCTGATATATCCTGCATCCACTTCATCACGCACCACCACGAATTCTTAATCCCACTTAATATAAACCATTCAGGATATTCGGAACATCATTCTGTAATATGTTAACGAGGTTATTAATTATATTGTAAATTTGATAATTTACAAAGAATAAGTTAAGATCAAGGGTACCTAACCTATGGGCCGCAAAAGGTTTATGCCCGGAACGCGGTAATTGAATCAATCTTGATTTTTTACCTTCCGCTACCCTTCGTTAGGGAGGTAAAGGCACTGTGCTAAAAATTGCATGGATTTTGGTAAATTACCACGTTTTAAAGTCTCTAGAATCCGATTTTAAAAATTTCACGGTGATGTTTGTATGTGTATGAGTATGTGAATGGATTTTCTCAACGCTCTAATCCAAATATCATTCCGAAAATTTTGTAACCTTGTATTTCTACCTTATTCTACTATGAAAACAAGCCATTAGATTTTGGTGGAAATCAGGTAACCAGAAATGGTACTTTTTTGAAGCTCAAAATAGTTTTTCTTCAAAAAATACCTTTAAAGGTAGGTAATTTATGTAACATTATTAAATTTTCTACAGGTACGCATTTTCTATAGGTGCGTTCGGCAAATGAGTTCTGTTCACTCTTTTCTCTCTGTGCACTCCTAGCACCGTTCGGTAATTACATGGAGTGAGAAGTGTCTTAAAATGGAGCGTTCGGTAAATGCAGAGTGGAGTGAAAAGTGTTAACTCCATAAGTCCAACCTCGATATGCAGCATACATGGAGTTTTTTTGTTGATCTGTCAGATCATTTTGTATTTTTATGTTGAAATATTTTATTATACACAATTATTTTATATTTATAATATTGTTTTTTAATATAACAAGGCACAGTATGACTGACTAACTTCTGTATGGTTCATTATTTATTTTTTTTAGCAGTGCAGTATATCAGATTGTCAAAAAAGGAGGTTATTATATTCGTGCACCAAAATTTTAACTCTACTCGTTCGGTTAATCACAAATAAAGGAGTGTACCTTGTTCCCTCGATTTACTCCAACTTCAGCTCTACTCCCACTCCACTCCAACACCGCTCCGTAAATACTCCAACTCCGTATGATTTACCGAACGCACCTTATGTAGTTTCTAGATAAATATATAAAATAATCAATTTTTTAAATCCCGAAGCCTTTGTTTTAAAGATAAACACAATTCCTTAGTTACACAGTTCAGATTTCAAATGTATGTCACTGACAGATAAATGTCACTGTCAAAAAGCCTATCATTTCAAATTATTAATGCTAATGTTTTAAAAAGAAAATAGTAATAGTAAATAAAACAATAGTTATACCATACGATTGCAAAGGAACATAATATAGTTAAAAAATAATACCACTCGTTTAGTTTCACAAGAAAAGTATATTTTTACTTTATTGTACAATTTCGCCAGTTGCGGCATCATCAGATATACTGGTGGGAGGTATAGTGCTGGCCACAACAGACTTACAATTATTTAAAAATCAATTTGTTCAAAAGAATTTTCCTCATTTTCCGTACTGTAATAATTTGTCCAAAACTTTGTCAAGCTATAATTTCTGTACTAAAGACCATATTCAAATATATTGTTTCAGGAAGATTTTGAAGGTTAATTTAATGATTTTAAAAATAATTTACAAATATTTCAGCTTTCACAAAATCTGTGTGAAATTGTGATCAACCTTCTTGACGAGAATTTACAATTAGAATTTCTTGATCAGCCGTGTGTTGAAGTTGCTATTTAAAAATGAAATTTTGATTCAAGAACCTGAATATTATGCAAAAAAAGATATGTAAACTTTTTAATTTAATTTACATATATATTCAATCTAATAGTATTCACAATAAGATATAATATCCGGCCCGTCATATACATATTTCAAAATATGGTATATGGCCCGCTTCCCAAAAATGTTGGGGACCGCTGGCTGAGCTAATTAATTGCAGTAGTAAATGTGCAGCATTTAGTATTTTAACTCAGTCATTCGTTTATGGATTATCTTTGAGAAAAATGCTTCAAATACACGTTGCCTGCGATTAATTTTTCTATAACTGTTATTTAAAGTTTTTTCTCTAAAATAATCCATAAATGATTGACAGCGCTAAAACACTGCGCATTTACTCCTCCTGCTTAAAAAACAGAGAATCGTATGACGCAAAATATTAAGTTCAATTCGATTGCAAGTTCAAATAGTTTAGAATTTAAACTTTAGATTATCTTGACTTGAAAAGAGTATTGTGGAGTTCTAATAATACTCGTATGTTAAATTCTTTTCATTATTTTTTTATTTATTAAAATACCTAAATAAATAAATAAACGTATAACCACGGCATATTACCTATTGCTGGCTGTAAATAAAATATAAAAAATTGCAATAACCGTAATCTACATTTTTACTTTTATGAATGACATTAACATTTTTGAATTCGTATTAAACATTCACGACTCTTCCGCGTTTAAATTAATAGTTATTAACCAATTAGTTACAATATTTTTCTTTGACCGTATCTTACTGAAATGGAAAATTGGATCTTATTCCATTACAATTTTTTTTAGGTTAGTAACGTTTGACACACAAGTTTCGACAATTGTTCAGCAATCGTAGGTGGTATCTGTGGTTAACTACCCACTAAAATCGGTTATTAATAAAAAATCATGCAGTAATAGGGGTAATTAATGAATGATTTACTATACATTAACGTAACCTATTAAACGGCAACAGAATTATACATTAGTACTATAGTAACAAACTTGGGCTCCTATTCTAATTCCTGTTAACAAAATGATATGATAAACTCGTCTTGTTACCCCCCTAGCGGATTTGTTGGGAAGTTCATATGACGTCATGACTGACATATAGATCTTGATCTGTGTATCAAGATCAGTCTAAGCCTTGTTATTATGATAATAAGTTGTTAGGTTTGACGTTTCGTTTTGAGCACGATTTTGGGAAAATAAAATAATAGAGAAGAGAAAATAAACACGAATACAGTGATAACAAACATAATTAGAAATAAAAGGTGAAGAATTTGTCTTTAAAAAGACAGTTTTTTTTTACAGTTATACAAAGTATAAAAGTAAAGAAAATAAAATTTACAATTTCACAATATATATTATATAAGGCATTATGGTTGTAAATAATGGCCATAATCCCGAATATACTTTTCCGAATACTGTAAATTTGTAAATACCTATCACAGAACATTAAACTGATTTTAGATTTATGATATTAAGGGAACTAACTACTTATTGGTAATTGGCGTGAAGGTGTATTGTGGAAATTATTTGTACAATAGGTGTAAGATTCAGCGACGAGGTAGTAGTAATATTCATTGTTAAATTCTCACTGAAGTATTTCTAGCGGGATGCAGTTCTCCTAGTAGCTCTCATTATCCATTTTAATGTAGTTTAGCACTTTAGAAAACGATAGAAATTTGTTGAATAACGTAAACACAAATATACAAAATGACGAGTGACAGCAGTGACAACAACAAAACTGTTAAGACGGCCGCAGACATGGTGATCGCAACAGAATGGGGGCCGGAGTTTTATAATTTTTGAAAATTATATATATATTTTTTTCATTCAAGGTCAAATGCCTTATAATTGAAAGCTACATTTTTTTCAAGGGATGTGCGAATGCATGTTTTCCCCTTTCATGTACAAAAATAAATTGCCAGTTCACAGAACATTTTAGGAACGAGCGAGGAAAAGAGAATATATTGAACTTAATTCGAAGTTCTTTTCTTTTAAAGTCCCAGTCGAAGCCAATACCAACCAGAGCCTATAGACCATTCCAGAATGACGTTACCTGCCCTCCACAGGAGTGATTTTAACCTGACTTTTGAATATTTTTAAAAATTATTTAATTATATATCTTATGATAAATATCGAGAAATTTTGATTTTGATACAATTCATTCATAAAATTAAACCATAAATTTTTCCATGGCTACATCGTTGAGTAAATTATGTATGAAATTTATTTCTGACAGCTGCCCCTCACGAAATTCATTTGTTCTGGATTGATCTATTATAATAAAAATGCTAGACAGGTTATGTTATGTTTATGTCGAAATTGTCGAATGCACTATTTGCACATTATTTAATCTGGTTTTCAGCAATATACACTAGATGTCGTGTGTGTCTCTGCTCATGCTCTTCTGCGTCGCTAAAATTTACATTACCATACAGATAATAAAGGACGCGCACAGGCGTAAGTGCAATACGCATAACATGAATTTAATTTGTTACAGAACACATGACTAAATGGCAGTGATTGGAATGCAAGTAGCTTTTATTTCAAAATTGGAAAATTGTTATTACATTACTAATACTAATAAATATTTTAACTTTATAATATAACATTATTATTAAAAAAATTGTAATAACTTATGGCTTAAACGTGTGGTGCGGAGCACCACCATTTAATTTTAAGTGTGGTGCCCGAGACCGCGAGCACCACTGTTGTTGCCGGCCCTGAATATATATGCCTGTGTACATTTTGTATAAATCATTTATTTATTTCGTTAATACTTGTTGGGTATTTCTTGATAACATAGTACAGTAAAATATAATCCAACAATATCTAATACAAGATCTTATAATATCTTATAATGTCGCAAGCTTAATTAGATCGGTATTTTATAAAGAATTTGCAGTTGTAGTGAATTTTAAATCAGATTTATTCTTTGTTGTAAAGTTATAGGTAATAGTATTTAAATTTTCTACCTCTTTGTTTCCAACAAATTATATGTAATCGCTTAAATGGATTTTATGAATAAGTATACGACTAATCCGAGAAATGGATTTTATAAATAGGTCCATATACGATAAAATGGAGAAATGGATTTTATAAGTACCTACAAGCATACGTACGTACATAATACATATCTACATATATTCATACATACATACGTACGCGAGTAATTCAGAAATTAAATTGTAAAACGAAACTAAACAAGTAGAAACAATTATTGTTATCTATGACAACGTTTATGTAATTAAAACCTATTAATACCCAGTGGGTCGTTTACGACCCATTGCATACTTTATTATATAGGACCTTGTTTATATTTGAAAGTTGTCATAGCATGTATTATTAATCTAATATAATCAAATTTACATAAAAATATATTTTTTGTTCAGACTGTATGGTCTGCAGTAAAATATTTTATATTTTACAATGACGTATTTAAGACTATGTGCTTATGCTTTTTATATTGGGTCCTAATTGTGCAATATGTATGTTATTTTTATTACTCTACTTGACATTAGTACATTGAAATAAGAAACTTTTTACTAATTATCGCAAAAATTATAAAGCAATTGATTTTATTACAATATCCTTGTGTTAAAACTGGTGGGTCAGTAACGACCCACTGAGCACTTTCCCTTATAGCCAATTACAGACAAGTAACAATATGTTTGTACACGATTTGGAAATAACATGGTTTAGAAAATCGACAATTTTATGTCACATTTTATCAAATCTTCGTATTTATAAAATAAATAAAAAAAATATGTTGTGGCCAGCACAAGACCTCTCGCCATTTCCATATAAGGCTATATAAGTATTGTATTGTACTTATCTATCGAACGTCGATTTATAACAAAAAATTACAGATCTTTACCCAAATATTGTTTTTTATTATATTTAACATGTTTTCTGCACACATATAATTCTAATTATATCTATTTTTCATTGTATGAGGAAGTTCCTATTTGTCAGAGATTCTTCCAATTCATTACCAGAATGGCGGTATTTCTGATAGATATATGCATTTTACCTATAATTTCAAATATTTCATTAATAAAATAATAAGAAAGATTAAATATACTTCCCAGAAAAAGCTATCAGAATGTCACTAAAACTGTTGATTTTTGACACTGACATTTGTCATTTACAAACTATGTTATAAACATTTGAATTTGTCGAGTGGTTTCCTTAGTGCCTTAGCCTCTGCGATTAGAATATTCTATGTATTATAGTGTCTTTATCTCTAAATCTATACAAGATATAATAAAAAATTTAAGTGTATTAGATGGAGAATTTTGTTCTTCAATATTTGTAATAACAAAATTTCCAAAAAATTATATTTAAAAAAAAAATTCTAAGAAACTAGTACTTCCGGTTGTCCAATTGTTACCAAAACCTTTTCAGCTCTTCCCAGAAATATCAGATTGAGGAAATTGCAGTTAAATATTTTTTAAGTCTTATAGTTTTTGAGGAATCGTTCCTCCAACATCCAGACACACATACATACATACATACATACATACATACATACATACATACATACATACATACATACATACATATATACATACATACACACACACACACACAGACATTATTTCAAAAATGTTATAATCGGATTCTACGAATCTTAAATAGTGCTTATTCAATAAAATTTGGATATGCGAATTTTAGCATGAAGCCAATACCTCTCTTAGCGAGAGGTAAAAATAATATCTTATGACTATGTATATTTTTACAGGATTTTTTATACATATGGTTTTTCGGGAACCTACCGTGTAAAAACAGGGTTGAATGTATTACACATCTAGACCTTTACTAAATGGGGGATACCACCGATCACATTAATATTAGTTGATCAACCACGCCGACGATGCGCTTTTTGTGAAATATAAAATGGTTAAAGCCTGTGGTAATTGTAATGTACCACTTCATGATAAATATTTTGCATATATTCGTAACAAATAATAACAATATGTATATTGAAATACCATTTATTTTGTAATCGTTAAATAGACATTATCATTTGCAGCTTTTGCTTACTTTCTCTTGATGTAATTACTCAGGACCAGCGGGTCATTTTCTACCTAGGCATTATTTAAATAAAATAATAATATCTATTTTTTTTACTATTTTTTATGGAACCCTTACATGTAAATAAATAAAATAATCACATGAAATTAATAAAACAACTAAAAAATAGTGGTCACTAACAGCCCATTTCTGTTATTATTCTAGATTTAAACATATTCAGCCCGATTCACAAAAAAGTTAGCTAATCCTCATTTTCGGATTAGTGAATTCTATTCTATTCCGGTATTTAAAATTTAATCTTCATAATATTATCAAAAAACGTAGATACTAGGAATAGATTAGACTATATTTTACGAAATAAACTGTTAAAATTAGAGTAGAATTCGCTTATCCAAAAATGAGGATTAGCTTAAACTTTTTTTGTGAATCGGGATGTAATAGGTAAAATTAAAGAATAATTATACGAATGAAAATAAATTAAGAAGTTGACTATTTTAACTTTCCCGTTTTTAATCTACAAAAATGTATGTTCTGCAGAGAAAAATGACGAAATGTTAAAAGGAATTGTTTAATAATTTGTATTGAACAAAATTAGGCACCTATCACAATATTTTCTTACAAAATTTGCACAAAATTATGAACTTATAACTATATTTCAAAACTCAGTAGAAAAATAGTTCAGTACAGCAAATAACACAGCATAGCGCTGCAATTGCTTCTTTGATAGAGCGGTGTCGTGCTTGTCTACAAGGGTAAAATTTTAAAGAAAATATTATATTGTTAAATTATGTACAATAAAATTTTAAAATGATTAATACTTAATTATTGTTATATTTTGCTTCAAATATTATCACATATTGATAGAGTTAGAAGAATTTAATAAATATTTAATCTACAAAAAGGTACGGTCTGCAGAGTAAAATGACGAAATGTTAAAAGGAATTGTTCAATAATTTGTATATCTATATATGTATACAGGTACCCATTTTTTCTGTTCCCGTCTGAAAGTTTAAGGAAAGGTAACACAATACATTTTACTAGTCACTTCGAATAAATTGTTAATATTTATTGAATAATCACTGTAGGAAAGAGCAAAAATGGTATTTAAAAACAAAGTCAGTTAAGAAATGCAAAATGGGTTGCATTAATTTTTTGACGGGAACAGATAAAATGGTCACTCTGTATATTTTTTTTTTACCTGTTATTATATATAAATACTTTTTTCAATTTCACCTATAAGAGTTAGGTTTTACGAAATATCAAACCAAATTCTTAATTTTAATTTACTGCATAAACGACGTCATCTTAATTTAGTGACTTAATTTAATTTTAAAATTTACATTTACATGTTACATAAACCCAGCATTACTAAAATGAAATATTTGCTTAATTCACAGTAATTTCTAAAGATAAGGAAGTAGATCAGCAAGATCATTTTCCTTGTTGCAATTATAATGAGTAATTCAAACAATTTTTTAGTAATAAATTGTTGCCATTTATAATTACGAAATAACAAGTATTTTGGTCTCTATATAAATCAATAAAACAATAAAGTATAAATCTCGCCATTTAGGCAAATTCATTTTAAAGCAATTACAAAAAAAATCTTTACAATGTACGTATAAATTTGAAAAAAAGGGTTAAACGTATTAAACTTTACAAATAGTGTAATAATATGTACTAATATGCCCAGTGGATACCATATAATGAAGAAGAAATAGTAGTTTATATATCAAGGGAGTAAAGTTCGTCATTATTTGTCGAGAGCGAAGATTGAATCCTGAGAGCGTAGCCCGAGGGATGCAATCTCTTTAAATCAATTTTAATTTAATTTTACAAAAATCATTATATTTTTTTCCAAAATAAATATAATTGATAATAATCCTTATTTGCTAATCAATATCAATTAACAAAGTACTTGAATCACTTTATTTCCCTAGGGAGTACTTTATTTCATTCGATAAATAATGAAGCACATTAAGCTATGATTTTGATAAGAATAAAATTAACATTGTTTGCCGGTTTTTATTTATTTATATAAATATCTTTTATATATAAATCAAATTGAAATAAATATTTCATGTACCTATATTCTGTAAATTCGGAAAGAATATGATACTCAATACCCCACATAAAACGCCATAATAAATACTCGTATAATATAAAACGTTCTACCACTAACATAGCGCGAAACTTGTGCAAGCCTGCACTAGCAAATTTAATATTTTTCCTCAATATCCGGTCGCCGGGAAAAATTAACCGGATGTCCGGTATCCGACCAATTCACTATCCGCTGAATCTCTCTGTATCAATAGAAGATTTATCTAGGAAGCGTGATTTTGAATAGGTAACAAAAAATTGCAAGTTTTGTTATTCACTCAAATCTGTTTTTGCACGGTAAATTCGTTCCCAAAGAATCCGTGTAAAAAATCGTTAATATATATATATATATATATATATATATATATATATAAATATAAATAAATATACATAAATATATCATCACGGCATATTACCCATTTCTGGGTGTGCCAGTATCTACAACACATGTAGACATCGGTAATGATGACGATATATTATACCGTGTGGGCGCTTACCAGGCGTCACCTCATGGGCATTCACAGCTGGTGTGGAGAGTGCACCACAGGAGTCACTTTTGTGCCATTTATTTGGCGTCTGTCGGGATCGAACCCGGTTCCCCCAGGTTCGCGACCAGACACTCAGGCACGCGGCCACGGAACCCCATATATATATATTATACTTTATAAATTGGCGATTTTTTAAACCGTGTTATTTCTAAACCATATAAAAATAATTCGTGTGAAAACAGATTTGAGTCTACTATTCTTTTTGGAAAGAGTTGTTTTGTTTTTGTTATCCAGTTACCTTTCCTTTTAAGCAGGTGCTCCAAAAGTAAACAAAATAAAGGATATTTATATGAGAAGGTCATGAGACGTATTTGGAGCGGTGCAAAAAATTCTTGTAGTTATGACAATGAAACAGGATCAATTTTAAAATTGTATTGAACAAAATTAGGCACCTATTACAATATTTTCTTACAAAATTTACTTAAAATTATGAACTTTATGCACCAGATTTGACATATCTCGACAGTTAATGATATTTCAAAACTCAGTAGAAAAATAGTTCAGTACAGCGAATAACACAGTATAGCGCTGTAATTGCTTTTTTGATAGAGCGCTGTCGTGCTTGTCTACAAGGGTAAAATTTTAAAGAAACTATTATGTTGTTAAATTTTGTACAATAAAATTTTAAAATGATTAATATTTAATTATTGTTATATTTTGCTTCAAATATTATCACATATTGATAGAGTTACATGAATTTAATAAATATTTAATTATGCTTGTAGGGAACTAATAAATAATGAAATTCTAAAACTGTAAATTCTGAAACTACAGTAATACGTTTACAAAAGTAGTTCAAATATCATTTATATTTAATCTAATAAAGGATATATAATCCTCCTTCCTATAGTTTATGGTTGCTTTTGTAGTAGGTTCTACAGAAATCAGATGCGGAGAAATATTTAGTTCGTAGTTGTTTGATGAGGGATTTAAAATCACAAACCTTTTACTTGTTAAGCAAGCATAAATTAATATTCACTTTTCATCAAAACAGAAGATTAAACAAATTTAAATTTCCCACTTCTCTATTCCAAACACTGTGAGTGAATGCAAAAATATGTCGGTTTGAAAAGTTTCGAGAGAACTACAAAATATAATTACACGTCTTGAAGTCAAAGAGAATCACACAATAGCCGCTTTTATTACTATGCACGATGAAAAGCAAAAAGCAATAATAAAAACCTGAAAATACATTATTCACTTAAAATTATACGATGTGAAGACAATTGAGGACAAAGACAGAAAAAATAGAAAAATTTTCAGCTTTTGTGAGAGAGTTTTCAGCAAGATCCGGTTAGAGTTTTGATGGTTTTTTGTTTATAGCAAAATATGATGTTATTTGAAATATTTTTTGTTTGGACACATGTGTTATACTGTTATATGATATATAATGACACTTGTTTAGTTTATTCTAGCGTTTTTTTGATCAATCGTGCGTTACATTAGCTTCTGGAATTTCCAATGGCGTAACAGAAACATCAAAAAGAAGGGCACAGCACAACACAAATTTTAACTATGAAAATAATAATTATTATTTATTTGACACAATGCATTAATTCTTTCAATATGGTGGAGTATTGAAATACTGGATTATAATACTTTTCATGCTCTTTCGAATGGTAACGCAGATTTTTCAAAAACAAAACATAAATCATCACGTCTGAGCTAATTTGCTTTGTACACATATTTCGGTAATGATAAATATATTTGTACCATGCGGGCGTTTACCACACATCAGTCACGTCACTTCATGCTAATTTTTTTAATGACCACCTTTGTATACATATATGTATCTGTTATTGAAATTGTACGCTGTTGTAATTTTTATTATTCATAGTTATTGAAATTGTACGCTGTTGTAATTTTTATTATTCATAGTAACAATAATTTTATGAAAGAGACAGTTTTTACGGTGATTCATAGAAAAGGCATGAAAGCCCCCAAATCCAGTAAAGACTTTTTAAATGTACGTGTTCGCTATTTTATCTTACCGACCGTAGACGGCAGTAGAGAAACTACTGAAAATATATCGGCAAAAATACTGAAAACAAAAAAAAAAAAATGTTAAAAATTTGTGTATTTCATTGTCTAGAATACCCTAGAAATTTTCAAGAACTACAGGGTGTATCAAGATAATGGAACAGTGCCGTTTATTCGTGTATGTGACAAGATGCAGAAAAAAATGATTAGGATATTTTGTAAGGGAGAGAGCGGGACACATTTTAGCATAAACTTTATTATCATAAATCCAGTGGTACTCAAACTATAGGACAATATTATATTTTTTTAAATGGCATTATATATATATATATATATATATATATATATATATATATATTATTAACTCATTAAATAGAGAATTTTGTTCTGAATTCAACAATATAATAATATCATACCCTTACATTGCGAAAAAATTTACAAAAATTAATTCAAAGTTAGTATTTCATTTCTACTGTATCTAAGTATTCTGAGCAAACATTCAATCAATAAAACAAAAAAATTATTTTAAAAGTTGAATTTATTGCCAAAATCGTAGCTTACTTGAACGTAGTAAAACTAAAATAAATTTTATTTTGTTTTATTGATTGAATGTTTGCTTAGATTACTTAGATAAAGTAGAAATGAAATATTAACTTTGAATTAATTTTTATCAAATTTTTCGCAATGTAAGGGTATGATATTATTATATCGTTGAATTCAGAACAAAATTCTCTATTTAATGAATTAATAAAATATATATATAATGCCATTTAAAAAAATATAATATTGCCCTATAGTTTGAGTACCACTGGATTTAAGATAATAAAGTTCATGCTAAAATGTGTCCCCCTCTATGCCTTACAAAATATCTTAATCACTTTTTTCTGTATCTTTTCACATACACGAATAAAATGCACTGTTCCATTATCTTGACACACCCTGTATATTGGAGAAGAGTACCCTCCGGATTTGTGATTAGTCCGGTAAAATATTAGGTAAATGTTTACTTTATGGGATGTAAAAATTATATGAACCCAATATATTTTTTGACACTACTCGTCGAAGTGTGTTGATTGGTACCAATTTTATAGCGAGGAACCTGAAAAAAAAAAATGAAAATTTCCTATGTAAAACGCCTAAAGCAATAATTTTATATCCTAACCGCTACAATGGCGACCCGCCTGAAGCTAATTACCCCAGTGTAGTAAGAATTACCCGTTTAATATTAGGTTTTAATGAACTAAATTGACACACTGACAGAATTATAAATAAACAAAACAATACAACTGCAATACAAAACATTGATATCAGGTAATCTGATATTTTATATGAAATTAATATTAAAGAGTTTTTAGGATTATATTATCACATTCTTCCAGCCATTAAATTTAGTACTGAATGTAGTCTTGTAGATATGTAGGTTGCCGACGTTGTCTGTTTGATCGTCGAGTTCCTTCACTGGTTAGGTTCTCCGGAGCCAGCGACGGTTGTTGTATTTGTTGGTGATTTTCTGAAAAATCTAATCTTTGAGATGGTGTAGATTCAGTCTCTAGGTCCAGTACTGGCGGTCGTAATTGTTGTGGGTTTTCTTGTATAGGTGTAGATGTAGTTATAGGTATAGATTCAGTCTCTTCTTCTCCGTCAGATTCAAAGTTTATGTTACCTCTGGGGGCCAAATGCCTGTTACTAACAGTTGTTTCACGTCCGTCATTATAACGAACAAATGAATAATTAGGGTTCGACTGTAGGATTTCTACCTCCTCGACGAGATTATTCTTATTTTTATTATGGGATTTAAGAAAAGCAGTTCCACCCTGTGCTAGCCAAGTAGGAATTGAGGTCCCTATAGTAGACTTCCGGTTGTAACGGAACATGCGTTCATGTGGAGTAGCATTAGTAGCTGTGCACAGCAGCGATCTAATTGAATGTAGGGCATCTGGAAGTACAAGTTCCCATCTTTCAATAGTAAGTTTATTTGTTTTTAGAGCCAGTTGAACCGTTTTCCAAATAATGCCATTGTACCTTTCTACTTGGCCGTTTCCTTGTGGATTATATGCGGTTGTTCGACTCATGGCTATACCTTTTTTTTGAAGAAAATTTTGAAATTCAACAGACATGAAAGAAGCACCACGGTCGGAATGAATATATGATGGCATTCCAAACATAACAAAAATCTGATCCAAACGGCTTATGACAGTAGAAGTTGTTATGTCAGGACAGGGGAATGCAAAAGGAAATCGCGTATATTCGTCTACAATAGTTAAGATATATTTGTTTCGTGTGTTGGAAGGAAGAGGTCCTTTGAAATCGATAGATAATCGCTCAAAAGGTGAAGTGGCTTTTATGAGTGTTGGAGTATCCCTTCGGCGGTTAAACTGAGGCTTAATCTCAGCGCAGGTAGGGCATCCTTTAATCATATTTCTTATTTGTTCTGTAGAGAATGGTAAATTTTTAGTTCTTACCCAACGTATCAGCTATTATGTTTTCTTTTCCTGGCCTATAAGCTATGTCAAACTTATATTCTGATAATTCCAGCCGCCAACGTTCAATTTTCTCATTTTTAATTTTGCTTGAATGATGTTTATTTAGCATAAAAGACACGCATCTTTGATCCGTTATCACGGTAAAATGTCTTCCAAGCAAGAATTGACGCCACTTCCTTATAGATTCACTAATAGCGTATGATTCTTTTTCGATAGCTGAGTGGCGTCGTTCGCTGTCCGATAGGCTGCGAGAAAAAAATGCGACAGGTCTACCTTCTTGTGACAAAGATGCAGCTATAGTATGTTCGGAGGCATCAGTTTCTATAGTAAACGGAATATGATCATCAATAGCTTTTACCATTGACTTAGCTATTTCGGCTTTCAGAGTTTCGTATGCTATTTTAGCTTTATCATTAATAGGGTACGCTTCAACTGTAGTAAGATGTCTGATCTTTTCCGAGAATCCTGGTATCCACTTCGAATAATGAGCGAACATTCCTATGGCTCGCCTCATAGACACTGCATCTTGAGGGATAGGTAAATCTAATAGTGGACGTAAACGATCAACGTCGGGCTTGATTTCATTATTTGATATAGAATATCCCAATAAATTTATTTGAGATTGTCTAAAGGTGCTTTTTTCTAAATTGAGGGTAAGGTTGAATTCTTTTACTGCTTCCATAAATTGTTTTAGTTTTCTATCATGGTCGTCAACATCAACTCCACAAATAGTAATATCGTCAAGATATGGATACACACCTTTCAGATTTTTCGTTTTTATGATTGTATCAATAGTTCTCTGGAAAGCCGCCACTCCATTGGTCACACCAAACGGTATTCTTTTGAACTGGTACAAATTACCATTAGCTTCAAAAGCAGTATACTTTTTATCTTCTTTAGCAATCGGCACTTGATGGTAAGCGCTACGAAGGTCAATCTTACTGAATACATGATATTTAGCAACTTTATTAACAAGATTCTCGATATTAGGCAGGGGATATGCATCTAGGTCTGTAAATCTATTTATGGTTCTAGAGTAATCTATTACCATTCGTTTCTTTTTATTAGCATTAGATGTAACTAGAACTTGAGCTCTCCACGGTGATGAACTCTCCTCAATAATTCCGTTTTCAAGTAAAGTTTGTATTTCTTTTCGGATGAATGCTTCGTCATCGTTAGAGTGTCGTCTTGATTTGATAGCTATTGGACGACATTCTTTATCTAAGTGTTCAAAGAGTCTGACGGATCTTACGTTAGCACTTTTAAAAGAAGCGCACGTAATAATAAGCGGAGATTGGGGTCCATCAAAATCGACTTGCAATGAAGAGTGTCGCTCAAAAAGAGAAGTGCCTAATATGACTTCAACACACAGTTCCTTCATTATTAACAGTTCTACATTTTCGTGACGATGGCCTCCAACTTTTAAAGTGGCATTACATTTACCAAGTACTTCAGCACGATGATCCTTCGAAGCTAAAGTTATAGTTTCAGTATGGGGTAACATTTTGAGGCCATATTGTTTCACTACATTTTCATTAACAAAATTGTTCGTGCTCCCGGTATCAATAAGAGCTCTAACGGGGTATCCATTTATTTGCGCGATAACAGTAGTTTTCCGTAGTAAAGAAGGGGCAGCAGCTGACATTACCATACAGTTAGATAATTGATTCTCTTGAGAGGCTATCAACTCCTCCGAGTTCGTGGACGCTGAAGTAGATTGGTTCTTACATACTTTTGCAAAATGCCCTCTTTTGCCACAGTTCAAGCACTGGATATTCTTAGCAGGACATTCTGTTCTTGGATGACGAAAACCACCACAAAAGTAACATTTTTGTTTTGTTTTCTTTGAATTTTGATGAAAAGCATTGATTATTTTATCAGTAACAAAACTCTGAGACTGAGACAAAGCTTGTTCTAAAGTTCTTGCTTGTTTGAATGCTTCATCTAAGGTAACAGTTGTATTTTCGAGGATTCTTTGGCGTATACTAGCCGATGTGAGACCAGAAATGAAAGCATCACGAATAGCTAAGTTACGGTGTTCATCTGCAGTTACAGATTTAAATTCGCATTCTTTCGCTAACAGATTTAATGCTTGCAAATATTTATCAACAGTTTCGTCGGGAAGTTGACGTCTAGAGGCGAGTTGATGACGAGCGTACACTTCGTTCTTGGGTTTCAAATAGATTTCATCGAGAGTAGATATCGCGGATTTATAGTCTTTACATTCATTGACATGAGTGTATATTTCTGGAGACAAATAATTTACTAGAAGTTTTAATTTAGTTTTCTCATCAGGAAGAGGTTCTCCCAAACTCTCAGTAAAATTAGAAAAAGTAACTTTCCAATGTGACCATTTAGATGAGTTATCTCCACTTGTATCTTGAGGACTTATTTCGAACTTCGTTGGTTGTAGGAATTTATCCATATTAGTAGTATACATTTAGTTCATTAAATTGTAGTAAGAATTACCCGTTTAATATTAGGTTTTAATGAACTAAATTGACACACTGACAGAATTATAAATAAACAAAACAATACAACTGCAATACAAAACATTGATATCAGGTAATCTGATATTTTATATGAAATTAATATTAAAGAGTTTTTAGGATTATATTAACACACCCAGTACGTAGAGGTGGGAGCGTGAGTAACTTTTTGTTCACGATCACGCACGCTCACGAAACTAAAAATGTAATCACGACCAGTCACGCCCGAGTTTTCAAGTTTGAGTCACAGTCACTTACGGTCACGAATTTATTTGGGCATTCACGAACGATCACGCCCGGCGGGTCACGTTCGTGTCACGTAATTGTTCCTAAATTTGAAACTTATCTTTACTAAAATCAGAGCCATTTGAGTATACAATTTTTGGACCCCTAGAAAAAACAATTTTTAAGCAAAAAAAAAAATACTGTTGATGACAACATATTTCGATATATGTACTTATAATAATAAAAATATAAAATAAAATATGGATATTAAGAATAGATTTTTAAAATAAAAATTAAGACAAAACGTATCACTCACGCCCGATTAAGTTTCAATCACGCCCGATCACTCACGATATATTTTTAGTTCGTCACGTTCACGCCCAATCACGGTGCAAAATTTAAAATATATTCACGTTCACGCGGGTCACGACGTGACCCATCGTGACTCGACAAAATTCACGGCCCGCGCCCAGCTCTTAGTAAGCTCCGTGTTGGCTTCCATCGATGCTTAATATAACATCCCTAACTTTTCAAGGAGGACGAAAGCCCTTTAATCGTGGTTTTAACTGGGATGTAGGAGGGGCTAATTTAATGTTGGACAAAAACGAGTTTTGTTGAATGCATTTTTTTTTTGTTTCCTAAAGAAAATGTCGGCCAAGCCAACTACTACTCTCTCATTATAAAATATCACAGAATATAATTATTTTTCAATAGGTTACAGATAAAATTATATTTTATGCAAATATTTCAGAAGGTTCAAATAATCTGAAATCTGATTACAAATTAGAAATATATTCCGGAATTTTAAACGCATTAAAAAGCAAATAAATACAGGCCTATCAAACGGCTCGAGATATGGGAGATTATAGAAGTGTGCCATTCTGAATTATTAGAATAATTAATAAGGATACATAGTTCATCCAATTTGGAATTGTATCTGTAATTATTTAATCCTATCATTATTCATGAAATAATATTAGCACCGACGCCAAATATTTCGAATTTTAAATGACACAAAAGTGACCCCTGTGGTGCACTCTCCACGTCAGCAATGAGTGCCCGTGAGGTGACGACTGGTAAGCGCCCGCACGGTACAAATATGTCATCATCATTACCGATATCTGCGATAAAGCAGATTCTGGCACACCCAGAAATGGGTAATATACCGTGATGATATATTTATTTATTTATTTTACGAATATAAATTTGTTATTTTTACAACTAATGATGTTTCAGTGTTTTTAAGTGAAATCAAAATTGAAATGGGTATAATCGCTGTGCCAATAAACATTTTTTCTTTTTCTGAAGTTCCTAGCATCTGATTATTAGTTTATATTAGAATGTAAAGGTAACTTTAATTTAATAACAACTTTATTAAAATATGTAACGAAATCCCACAAAATTGTCTTCTCTTTAAATTCAGTCACTTTGCATATGATTTGTGGCATCTGGGTACAAGATGTCAGTTGAGTGAAACATTTGTAAGATCATTTAAGCAAATTAAGGACGTTTTGCTTAATTAATAACGCTCTCTTAATTTTCAAAAGTTGATTAATTACCTGACAAAAATTTTCTAACTTTATATTTCTTTCAAACTTTGTTATGCTAACTTTTTACTACAGAAATGCTTACGAATTACAAATATATGCAAAGAGAATAAATTGCACTTAACTATGACACAGATTTTAATTTATCATCAAAATAAAATCTCTAAAGAAAAATGATTATTACTTCAATAAATAAAAAGTTTTGCATATTCATAAACTTTTTAAAACGGTCTAGGATAATATTGATGAGCAGGAATAACTAACTATAAACTATCATCATTCATTTTTCTATCACTACACTAGAATGTCACTGCAGTCACAACATTCTGAAGACGAAGAGGAGATTAATATTTTTTATACCGGTGTTTCATACACTTTTATTTATTTATTGTCATTGTAGGTAGTGTAAATATAATCGATTTGAAAAGCGACAAACTACATAACTTGTACATGATAATTGACAGGAATCGCCTAAACTCGAAAAGAGAGTGGAAGAATAATTAATTATAAAACTACCAACGGGAAATATAGGTATCAAGCATATTTGATGATTTTTTTAAAAAGTTGATGGGGATAACCTGTGAAGAGATACAAAAAAAAAACCGGTAGCTAGTTTTCGATTCTAAAACGAATAGTTAATTGAGACAAGCTTAGATATTAATCTCTAGTAATAAACAGTTAAAGCTAAAAAAAAATTTTTCAATACCGTAACTTTCCAATGTCAATTCCATATAAAATTTAAAACTATAACAACATAACTCAAAATTCAACTGTAGCTATAATTCAACGTTAGTGTGACCTAGCGCACTACAGCAAGCATTTGATCGCATATACGAATACTGCTGCCGTATTTGGAAGACAGGATCCTTTTTAAGTTGAGTACATTTTTATATAAATACCTATTTATACTCGTATATATCACATCATCAATGTGACGTTTACCAGAGAAAATTTTATGAATGAAGTTCAAAATAGACAAGAATTTAAAAAGTAATAGATGAACGGAGTTGTGTGAAATATACTCGTAATTTATAAAATTGACCGTTTAATAAACGTGCCGAGACAAGATCCATATTCAAAATGAATGAAATTGTAATAGTTATTTACATTCGAGTGCGTGTAAAATACTTCACACACGAGAATTATATCAAATTTTTTGGCCGACGATAATGAAAATTACTTTTTTTAATGAGATAGGTTATACTTTTGAAAAGGGTTAAGTATCATTGACAACCAATTTCACTTTCAAAAATTTGAAGGTTGCATATAGGATATATGTACAAGCATTCACAATCAATTTCAATTTGAAAAATTTGAAGTTTGCAAGCTCCAAACTTGAAATTGAAATTACTATCTTCTGTTCTTGTTTAAGCTAGTTGGTCATGGTTGTACGTTATTAGTTTATCTAGCGAGCCATGGTACTTGTCATTATTTGTTTATGTAGTTGGTGATTAGGTGATAGTTATTTACAATATTAAATTTGTACATTACCTGCTCGTCTGTATCTATATTAGCTTGGTATTTGACATTCTATGGCTGACATGTAAACAAACTTCTTACTATTATTCTTTAATTTTTTGGTTATGAAAGTGGTTGTGAATGCTATTAAAAATTATGTATTGCGAATGATGTCAAATTTTTTAAATTCAAATTTCCTAAATTCAAATTATTCAAAATGGTTGTTAATGAAGCTTTAGTTTAAAATACTGGGGTTAAGTCAATTTCCAAATTTGATTTTACTTACCTTCATTAGAGTACTTCTTCTAGCGAAAATTTATTTGTAATAATAGACGTTGTTTATGACTGATAATATATTTATTTGCTCATGTTTTCTTCGTAATAAATAATAGGTAGGTGTCGATATTTGACATTTCACCAATTTTCGCCTCGCGCATTTGACAGGTATATCGATCGGTGACTATGTCGGTAACGGCGGATTTTTACAATAATGACAGATGCCGCTGCCGTGATTTTTGTTTATATAAATTAATTTTAAATATAGGAAATGTTAAAGTAAAAAAATAACTTATGTAGGTAGTACTTTTTTACATGAACTTTATTATAGTAAAGATGACTTCTTTTCTAAATGCCCATAAACGTCCAGTGTATTGTGATTATTTTACCGTATAGTTAGACAAGTTACAACACAGTAAGCGTAAAATGTAGGTTACACTTGCTATGTATACAATTGTAAAGTTTCCATTACATTTCAGGAGGGCAAAAAATTATTTAGTAACCAGTGCGAACCAGAGCCAGCTTTCAATATGCAGGCACTTCTGAGGTACATGATTTTTTAATCGTTAAACTTTTAAGGCCCGGTATTTTCATCTCTGGTTAAACAGCCTGCTAATTTAACTGTCAGTTAAAAGAAAATTGTGAAAATTACACGTGTCAATTTTTCGATGCCATTGTTCTTATAATCGACAGTCAACATAATAAATTTATTGGATTGCATAAATGGTTTGTAATTTTTATCTGTAAATATTTAAAAGCGTGATATCTTATTTAATTTTTTTCAAATAAGTACATAATTTTGTTCTGCATCTAACTGGAAACTGCTCAATACATATGCTCATAAACGAGTCAAAACATGCACAAATTTATGAAATTATTTATTTTTAATTGTATTTTATTTTTACACATACTGTTGGTATAACACGGTGCCTGGAAAATCATTTTACTGGTTTTAGAGGCTTTTAGGACTCACTTTATACTCGTGGCTTTGCGTTGCGGGCATTAGATGACTGATAGTGATTAGATTACAATCGAAGTTAATTTGAAATTTGAAAAATATATACAATTTTCAAATAGCCTAAAAATGACTTTTGTAATGTTGTCTCTTGTCCCCTCAAAGGTGTGTACATCGTCATTACCGAATTCAGCGAAAAGAAGCAGAATATCCCATCCAGATGGTAATAATTTTTTATTCACAATCATTATAGTAATATACAGATTCCTAACCTTTTGGAGGTTGGAAAATACGTCATTCCTAACTTTAATGACAATCTCTTGGGTTGGAAATAACAGATTTCACTTCCATCTCTTGGGATGGAAATGTTTATGTAGGGGTAGCCTAGCAACATTGCCGTAGATACCCATAATTAAGTAGGCTAAACAAATTTTAAGATAGCTGTCAAAATATTAATAAAATTAAAGGTTATAATTCATTGATTTATTTTGAAAATTATTGATTTAAAATGAGGATGATTGTGAATAAAATAGTATACATAACCTCGGTGGGAGTTTCATAACAGCCTCGCGCATTATCTCACCGCGAGACTTCGCCTCTCGGTAATATACATGAGCCCTCGGCTGTAATGAAACATCTCCCACCTCGGATGTAATATACTATTTCGTAACTGGTAGCAACTATTATCTTATCGCATCCGAAAGTTATTTTTCGGCCTAGGTCGGTAGCACTTAACAAAGCCTTTGACGACGTTCGATAGATATTTCACCACGTATTACAGCTCACAGCACACATGCACAAAGCAAATACGATGCTTTTGATTAATAATAGTTATTTACATTCGAGTGCGTGTAAGTTGTATTTACAGCGCGACAGCTTTGTTTAAGGCACGAGCCCTTAAGGCGAGTACCTTATTAGCTGGAGCGCTGTAAAATACTTCACGCACGAGAATTGTATCAAATTTTTTGGCCGACGATAATGAAAATCACTTTTTTTAATGAGATAAATTGTACTTCTGAAAAGGGTTAGTTTAAAATACTGGGGTTAAGTCAATTTCCAAATTTGATTTTACTTACCTTCATTAGAGTACTTCTTCTAGCGAAAATTTATTTGTAATAATAGACGTTGTTTATGACTGATAATAATATATTTATTTGCTCATGTTTTCTTCGTAATAAATAATAGGTAGGTGTCGATATTTGACATTTCATCAATGTTCGCCTCGCGTATTTGACAGGTATATCGATCGGTGACTATGCCGGTAACGGCGGATTTTTACAATAATGACAGATGTCGCTGTCGTGATTTTGGTTTATATAAATTAGTTTTAAATATAGGAAATGTTAAAGTAAAAAAATAACTTACGTAGGTAGTACTTTTTTACATGAACTTTATTATACTAAAAATGATTTATTTTCTAAATGCCCATAAACGTCCAGTGTATTTTGATTATTTTACCGCATAGTTAGACAAGTTACAACACAGTAAGCGTAAAATGTAGGTTACACTTGCTGTGTATACAATTGTAAAGTTCCCATTACACTTCAGGCGGGCAAAAATAATATTTACTTGATAACGATTGGAGATATCAATCGAAACGTGTATTATTCAAAAATAAAGGCAGTGAACGTTCAAAATTCATCTATTATTCATAAGCAACCATTGTCTACATATAACCTTCAAACAAATTGTTATAGCTAAAATATAAAAATGTTGCTACATATTTTACAATTAATTATTGAAATTGTGTAATATTTTGAAAAAGTCACGTGATCTGAAACAGAATGTGACATCAAAGTTCATACAGGTTAACATGTGACTATGGCCTACTTCTATTAATATAAATAACGTAAGTGCTGGACAAACTGTTTTCCTATTGGCTATGAATAATGTGCTGTATGTAATTTGACGTCACAGGAGTTGGGGGTTATTTTTCACGACTATTTCGGAAGCCAATCTTTTTATTTTATTATTTAAGAAAATAATAATAAATTATTATTATTTTTATGACAAATATTGCATAAATTTTATTTAAAATACATTTGAAAAATATGAAACCGGCTTCTTGTTCAGTATACAAAAAAAAAACTCGTTCTAAATTTTCGTAGATACCTTCTATTTCATTGAGTAAAATAGTAGTACCCAGAGCTGATATGTACTATTCGCATTACTTTGAAAGTAAATTTTCTTCGGCATTTTTGAACCCGGTTCATAATTTTCTACCACGAACTTACAAAAACCTTGTAATATATTTTAGCTATAGAGTTGATAACAACAGATATTACTCCCGTGAAAATTGAATATGCAACATTCTTTAATTTACGTTGCATTAAAAAGAAAAAGAAAAAGAAAATTCACCTGGAACGTTTAATTTAAAGATCGAACAAATAAAATGTGACTATATTTATGGAACAACACATTATAAGTATTAACTCAGTAAAACTTTATTTTCTATTGAGAAAAAGTTCTTATTCGCCGGCTATGTTTGAAGTAAACAAGGGCAAGGGATTCCACCGAAACAAGCGAACATCTCATCTCATCCCATCTTTATCCTTGCGGAACAAGGACAGTGTGCGTAAGCAGATCTGAGCAAGCCATACACAGCACAAACCACGTGTCTGCCTACTTCAGTAAAGCACTGTTTACACAGGCGAATTGTAGCAAGTGACTTCTTAATTGTTTTCGTGACTTAGCGGAAGGAAGCAGCCTATAAATTTTACCCCATGACAGCTTACAGCTCTTACGACAAAGTTCTGAAACAGGATGTTGTGGGATTTGTTTATATTTTGCACAAGTTCCATTCAAAATTTACTACATCACCAGTTATGTTATGGTAAATATTTCCATTACACATAAATACACAATATTATGCCATAATGGGGTTCTCTACCTTAAAAAAAATAGAATATGGGTCATTTATATGAAAACTAAAATTTAAAATTGTGTTACAGAGTTTTTTTTAAATATTAATTTTTAAAATATTCGAGTTTTTAATGCTTTTAACATCACCTTAACATCTACGTCACATATCTATTTTATTCCAAATTGTTACTACTTTTAAGCTCTCTGCTATCGCCTTTCTGAAATCCGGAATCTATTTTCGATATAGTGCTTCTACACGACGAGACGAGACGAGACTTGAGGTCGGTCTTGTCTTGGTATTGACTTAGTATCGAGTCTCGATCTCGACTACACTGGTTTTGTCTTGGTCTTGTCGAGACGAGGCTCTGGACTTTGCGTCCATCAACAAATTGTTTGTAATTGTACTCGACTCGTATATAATCGCTTTGTTCATAGAACGATTTGCAAACGGTTGTAGTTTGAGACCCAATGCGCATCTCCGATTTCAAACTAGTTGCAAATCAAACGGTTTGAATTTTTCTGTGCAGTTTGCAGTTTTCTGTAACTTGATCCAGACAGCAATTTCACATATAACGTAATTTTCTGCAAACGAAACAAACTCGAAAATGTGGTAATTTGAAATGTCAAAATTTTTGAAAAATATAAATGCGCAATGCGCACTTTTGAAACTATAAATTTCCAGCCGAATTGGAAATTATTCTGACCCTTGCCAACTAATCCCCAACCAGTCAGAAAACTTCTATGAACAACCAACTAGTAGTCATAGTTTGAAATTTGTGACTCTGTGAACGCTTTTATGTAACTGCGCATATCTACGACTATTGCTAACGGTTTCAAACCGTTTTATGAACAAAGATGAAAGTCTAAAAAAGTACAATTGAGAATAAAAAATCCAAAAAATGTTTGAGATATTTTTAAAAAGTTTCCATTAATATACTTGATACTTGATATCTTCAAACAATTAAAATGAAAATGGACTTATATAGGTACATATCGAAAGATTTTTTCTTATTTATTGTTACATAGAATTAGAGACATGAAACATGAAACTGAATTAAAAACTTGAATTAACCGGAATTTTTGATGTACTTGAACCTAAACCAAACCTTTATTTGTCAAGATCAATAAACTTAAACCGAATTTATACCTTTCAAATTCAGATTCGGTTCAGGAGTGGGATCACATAAAAGTGAAAACGATATTGCGATTATCGAGAAGTGAAAAAGATATTCGTTTCCTTACCGATCACGTAAAATTAGTCACTCACTGCGTTTTCAACTTCGGTTATTTCCGTAAAGTGACTACGTTTTGCGAAAACGATATCGTTTATAGACTAATATTTTTGTATTTAATAGTAGATTTGACAGATAATTTATATGAATGTCATCAAAAATTTTAATCTAATATCAAAACGTATTATTCTGGCCTTTCGTTCATAATAGCAATGCTATAAGAATTGAAGAAGGATAAAAGTTAAATTATCAATTACTTACAGATGCTATGTGTCATTTAATTTTGTTTCTTTTCATATTCCAGAAGAAAAATTTATGAAGTAAACAAAAATATTTCTAAATATATAATTAAAACTTTAAGAGACCATTTAAGACTGCAAGTAGACAAGATAGTTATTTTAAAGTAATCTAGTTTTTATTACGTTTTGTATTTCAAGTAAGTAAAGTTGGGCTACATTTAAATAACGGCGCATAACCTTCGGACAGGTTGCGGAAAATGATCAATTCATAAATTTTAATTTTGTGTAAAAACTACAAAATATTAATCACAAAACATAAGCTAGAATCGTTATCTCTGTTGTTTCGCAGAATGCAATAGTTATTAAAATTTTCTTTCTTGGATTTATTCTTGTAATCAATTATCTTGGGCTGGAATCAAAATATGCTTTGTTGTAATCAACACTTTTACAGTTACTCGAATATCAACAATACCAGAAAATATTTCTTTTAGATAGTTCTTTCTACTAACTAAGAAAATATCTAATCAACAATATTTCAATTTTCTATCATAATTTTCAAAAAAGTAAAAATATAGCTATAGTAAATCATACGCATTTGGTTCTTTGCAACAGGCTAGTATTAAAACATTTATGAATTTCTCATAGATTCATTCTTGTAATCAATATTCGCTTTATAATTATCGTATTTTATTATAATTATTTTATTTTCGCTTTGCTAAAAAAATACCTTTCAAATTTGATATATTAATTTATTTTTAAATCATTTATAATGAATGACATTTCTTTCCAAAACGTCAAATTTAACTCATTGCTCACTACATTCTTTTACTTAAATACCAATAAATTAGAAAAAGATATATCTATACCTAAATGTATGAAATAAAAAGAGACGTAAGATACGACTATTGTTTTCACATGCTTTGAGGGTGTCGACTAGAATTCACATTTTTCGGTCCAAAACGATATCGTTTTCGGTTTTCACTATTTACGTGATCACATTTTCACTTGTCGACAGTCGCAATATCGTTTTCACAGTTACATGATCCCACTCCAAATCTGGTAAATATATAATTAAAAACTGTAAATTCAAATTAAATATATTTTAAATCTATTAATACCATCATATTTTTGTTAATCATGTACCGCTCTGAACCGAGTATCTAACCCGAACCCAAAACCGATGAACCGTTATAATTCTCATTTTCTTGAACCGAAACTGAATCTGTACCGACATTTATTTCTTGAACCCGAAACGAACTTGAACCATAAATACATTTCGGTTCAGGACCCTGCATAGAATATAATTTTATTTCCATTAGATACATAACTAGATACAGAATAATAATTGACGGCAATGTTTTCTCTTAATGATACCAAGTAAATAGTAAAATCTAGAGATAAAAAAATATACAGGGTGTCTCTTAAATAGGAGGACATGGCTTAACCACAGATTCCTGAGGTTAAAATAAGACGATTTAACTAAACTTGCTTCTACCGGAAAGTGTACCATTTAGCCAGAATTCTGCTTCAAAGTTCTTCGAAAAAAAATTAATTTTGCTTATAATAACAGAACGTTTTATACGATTTGAATGAAATTTGATATGACACTTCATATGGTTATAAGTCATCTTTTAAGGTAATACTTGTTATTATTAGTGAACCACTAGTGTATGAAACTTAGATGTCCCAACATTGATTAGACCGTAACATTTTAATGGCCAGGCCGATAACATAAAATTATTTTTTTTTCAGAAAGATACATTCAATAGTAAACTTTTCTCTCTCTGTGTAATTTGTGATATCTGTTACGGGTCAGACAGAAAAAATTAAAACCTGAGTGACTGCATTGTGAATTTTTTTTAAAATAAATTTAGTCTATCCAAATGTCAAACAATTAATTTTTAATGACAGTAATGAGTTGTCAATCTTCTTAACTTGTTTAGGAGTAAGCTAACATATTTATTCGTGTTATATTTATAATGATGGTAGTAAAATACAATTAGGCCGAACAAAAGGATGTTACTAGTTTCTGAATATTGCGAAGGAATTTTTTGACAACCCATAAACAATTGTTACTGTCATTAGATATTAGGTGTTTCACATTTGGATAGATTGCTAGATTAAAGTTATTTTTAAAAAATTCATGATGCAGTCACTCAGGTTTTATTTTTTTCTGTCTGAACCGTAACAGATATCATAAATTAAACAGAGAGAGAGAGAAAAGTTTACTATTGAATGTATCTTTCTGCAAAAACATAATTTTATGTTATCGGCGGGGCTATTAAAAAGTTACTGTCTAATCAATGTTGGGACACCTAAGTTTCATACACTAGTGGTTCACTAATAATAACAAGAATCACCTTAAAAGATGACTTATAACCATATTAACTGTCATACCAAATTTCATCCAAATCGTATAAAGCGTTCTGTTATTATAAACAAAATAAATTTTTTTTTTGAAGAACTTTGAAGCAGAATTCTGGCTAAATGGTACACTTTCCAGTAGAAGCAAGTTTACTTAAATCGTCTTATTTTAGCCTCAGGAATCTGTGGTTAAGCCATGTCCCCCTATTTAAGAGACACCCTGTATAACAACAATGAATTTGATATCATATTATGTAGGAATAAATAAAAACAATATTTTCATGTTATTTTATGCCTGTTTCAATATGGTTTCTAATCTGTAATAGAAATACAAATTACTTATAAAACAATTGCTTTGGTGAGTGAACTTTACTGATGGGAGCCGGTTTGGGTTCTAGTATTATCGGGGTACCGAATTCGCGATAAAGAAAGTAAGAAATATTTATTCATATATTGTATTTGATATTTAAAATGTAAAGATTAGAGCAGAATGTGAGTTACTAGGCAAATGAAATTCTTGGAAATATCCATTACTTTCTCCTCGACCCTTCGGTTTTATAGCCTTTATGGGCATGCTCAAAACTCCGACATAACTCAATGTTAAACTATTCAAATAAAGCATTGGTGAAAATTGAAAATATAAAACGAAACTGAGAGTGTGTAGTAATGTACACACGAGTACAACTGCAATTCGTTGCATTATGCGGTTACATTTTCCAAAACAATTTAAAAAAAATCACATCCAAATGTTTCGAGTTTTAAATGGCACAAAAGTGACCCCTGTGGTGCGCTCTCCACGCTCTATTCTTTTAATATGAATAGCATACTGAGGTGACCAACAAATTGTTGCAAATTCTAATTGACTTCGTACTAAAGAAAAATATAAAACTTTTAAGGTTTTGGGATTTTTAAAGTTCTTTGATGACCTGATAAGAAAACCAAGCATTTTAAATGCTTTCTTTGTTACGTTGTCGACATGTACATCGAAAATAAGTTTTTTATCATAAAGAATTCCTAAATCCCTTACTTCTGAGACAGGATTAATTATTTTACCAGCAAAAGTGTAAGAATAGCAAACATCAGATCTATTTATAGAAAATGTGATAGAATGACATTTGTTAATATTTAAATGCAGAATAATGTGTATATGATAATAAATCATATCATAAGTTCTGTATTTCTTGTTACGGAAATGGGACTTGAGAGGTGTCATGATTTATATCTTTTTTCTTTCATAAATCAAGCTTATTCTTAAATTTTCTGATTAAATTGGTCAAAGAGTAGTTTAGTATTTCTTATTGTTTCATGGTAAATTATAGAACTGCAGAAAGTAATCAAAGCATGAATTCTAAAACTGAAGCTATAACTTTTTTTTATTCGCAAAAATTCATATTTCCATTTTTTGTGGCGGAAAATTACTGTGCTTTCACGACTATAATTGTTCTTTTGCTTTTAATATGCAGTACCGAATACATGTTTCATCAATAACTCGAAAGCTATGCATAAAATCAGTTTGCAGCCCATTTTTTACTGTTATAAATGAAGGTTCGGTTTTATCCAACACAATTTTCTTAACAATAGAAATATTTACTGGAAATTATCTTTTTGATCAACAACATTTATCATCACAGAAAACTCAAAATTATCTATTTATAAAATTCATGTGAACTGTTCTTGCACAAAATTTCAGCAAGATGTCACTAATAAATTAGAACGATTTTTATTAATAGCACATTAGTCATATATTCAAGCAAAAATTTACATTTTTGCTATTAATCTTCTTCAGAATGTATGTATGTTCAAAAATATAAAAATTTTGATTGGGGAATGGGAAAATGTCCGCATTATTTATTGCATATCATCGCTGCGCCTGCAAAAAGCGCTATATGTTCTCAGTTAAGTTTTTCAGAACTGCCAAAAAACGTTTTTAAAAATTATATTCTCTACACAGGTTTTTCTTATGAGTGTTTTTGTTTATTTATCATGCCATGACGAGTATTTCTACAGTTAGTTAATCAAATTTGTTTGCAAATTGTGTAATATGCATATAGCGATTTTTGCAGGTGCAGAGCTGTAGTTGTTCTTTTAGCGATCTTGGTTTAGAAAGGAATTATTAGCCCACAATATTAAAAATGCATATAGCCTCGGTTATTATTATTTCGTATGAAAGACAGTACAATTTATAAATTAATACATAAATAAAATAATAAATAAAACAAAAGAAATTAAATATTTTTGATCTTAACTATCCAATTTAGAGCATCTTCTGTTAAATGATGGAGTCCGGAAAAACCTTGCTGATATTTAGTTATAGGACATTCTTCTACAATATGTTGGATTGTTTCTTTTTCTGCTCCACATTCACAATTTGGACTATCACATATTTTCCAATAAAATAGCATACTTTTACATTTCCCATGGCATGTACGAAGACGATTTAGTTTAGACCAAATAGCCCTTGGTTGATTTAAACCTGGAACTTCTTTTGTTGGATCTAAAATTAAATTTTTATTAGGGATATCGGCTTTCTGCCAAGCAATTTTCCATTGATCGGTAGTGCAGAAAGGTGGCCGAGCGTGTTGAGGCAGTGTGTCTCCGGCAGGACTCGAAGCGACCTTCACTGCTCGGACCTGAGGTCGTGAGTTCAATTCCCACAAGGGGCTTGGATGTTGTCTTTAATACTTTATATGATATGCATGAAATGTAACATTATAATGTAAAAAGATAATAAAGTATTTAGGGCTATAACTCGTAAAAATAATTCAAAAGCCGACAAAATATTATTATTATTATTATTATTATTTGGTTGGAGTTGAAGGATTAAGTTCAAATCTTTTATATATTCGAAGAAATGCCTTAATAATCCCAGACAATTTTTAAATTAAAAATTCGTTTATTCAGGACGTCTCCAGTACAAGTGGCCCATCATCAGCTTCACATGGTAAACTTGATATTTAAAGATTTACATCGACATTATTATTACAAGAATTTTTACATACCTAATTGTTTTACCATGTGAAGCTGATGATGGGCCACTTGTGCTCGAAACGTCCTGAATAAACGAATTTTTAATTTAAAAATTGTCTGAGATCATTAAGGCCTTTCTTCGAATATATAAAATATTATTATTATTACTACTACTATTATTATTATTATTATTATTATATAGCTGGATTTTACAGATCAATTCTCTTATTTTTTCTGCGTTGTAAGAGACCAATAACGCATTTTGGTCCAAAAGTGCATATAGCGCTTTTCAAAAGCGCAACGACGATATGAGGTTAAGGGCCATTATAGAATTATTGAGAACAAGAATCAGGTAGGTCGTGAAAAGTAAATTTGCATTATTTTAAGGTTATTTGTCGATTGCGAAAGTTAAGTTAGAACTTAGTTAATAATTTTTTTAATGTATTGTTGTGAACAAAAATCTGGAATTAATCAGATAGCATTTTCGAATCATAATTTATAGTATAACAGTTTTTACATCAGCCTGAAATTAATTTGACAGCTTTGACAGTTGTTTTGTCTCCAAGAAATTATTTTGGAAGCATTCCAAAAGAATCATCAAAAGATGATTGCTTGCAAGCTTTTAAGAAATGAAAGGAAAGAATGGTGAAGTGTATTATTGTTGAAGGGAACTGTGTACTCTGAACATATTTAAAATAATGTTTCGAAAATATGAACTATGTGTCTTTCTAGCGTGGTCCTCATATATGTAAGTTACGCTTGTAGTACATTCTACATAATAGTTTTGAATGACGTTGTTTTTTTTTTCTGCTTTCAATTGTATTCATTGTAACATTTCTGGTATTATTCTAGATTTAAACATAATGGCTCGTAGTGCGAGCTCGGTTTTAATTAAAAAGCTGTTTTAAGAAATGTCAAATTTCATTATTTAATAATAAAAATAAATACTATCAAATTTATCAAAATATGATTTTCTTTAGACATAAGGGTGAAATTAAATATTGAAATTTGAATTTGACATTTCTTAAAACAGCGTTGTAGTTAAAACCGAGCTCGCACTATCAGCCATTGTTTGGAGGCAGCGTGTTCCTAAAAACTGACTACATCATCTACTTAATAAAATGATATTTTCCGGAATCTGAGGCTAGGTAATTTGCAAAGCATGGGGCATGGAGACTATAATTACATTAATTAAGTACAAACAAAATAATTATAGATAATAATTTAGTTATTTTCATTGCTAATTTCCAAATAAATTGTATACAGTTTTGTATTATAGAGGATGGTGGCAGTTAGGGGTGAACATAGGGATTTAACATGGATTTTTAGTTCCTGTTCATATTTCGGCAAAAACTGTAGAGTGAAATGTTTTAAAGAATTAAAAGTTGCATACAAAACTGTTTTTGTATGTTTTGTTAAGTGATTGGTTTATTCACAATTTTAAGAAGAAATTGTAAAAGTTTCGACAATTAGTAGCAATAACATTTAAGAGTTTTTACCGAAAAATGAACAAAAGAGCAGGAAATTGCATAAAATTAAAATCCCATGACAAATACCCGCGTTGACCTTTAACCGTCACCACCTTGTAATTTGTAATTAATTTTAATATTATTGTATGTTACAGTTTGATTGATTAAAGAATGGTTGGAGTAAAAACAATGAATTTTTTTATTCCTAGGATTTAATGAATTTTGAAAGTTTTCTCAATTTCAAGAAAAAAAAAGTGTTCATGAGACTTCTGTATAGAGTTCAATGCCTATATCTGGCGGAGTGTGCTGTTATACTAATAGGGGTTTCCACCATTATCAAAATAATGAAAAATAACACTAGTACACTAAAATATTTTACAATACATTCATGAATGAAAACACTTAAGGTGGATTTACGCAGCTTATTTTTTATTTTACTTTTTCTTTTCATTTTCGCTTTTACTTTTACTTTAAGTTTGGTGCTTTATGCAGCTTCTTTAAAGCCTTCGGTACACATGCGCAGATGTGATTTTTCTGGCATGTCAGTTGTCATAAATGTAAAGATATAATTATAATCTGTAAAAATGGACACAAATTAATAATTTGTGCGTCTGCTATATTACTTGCAGCTTTACCCATTTTCTAATTTTTGTAATCTTACCTACACAAAAATAAATAAATACAGCACACGCTGACGTTTGTCACGTCAAGTGGTGCACATGCGCAATTATGAAATTCTTTTACTTTAACGGTCTTAAGTTGAAAGTTGGTCAACTTTAGTTCTTAAAGTAAAATTAAAAGTGTGCACATAAAGTAGTACATTTATTAACACACCTTTAACTTTTATAAAGTAAAAGAAAAAGAAAAGGTAAAATAAAAAGTAGGCTGCATAAATCCACCTTAACTAAATGTTTAAATATGTTTCCATATTTTTTAAAATGCTTGAAAACATTTTACTACGTTTGAAACGCTGCCAAATTTGTGACGTAAAGGCCAGGGACGGTTTTACAGTGTAGTAGTTATAGGTGGCAGCATATTCAAATTGTAACATTACATTTAAAAGTATTTGAGGTGAAGAGTTATTTTAAACTAATAAAAATTGTAAATACAATTATTATTGTTTACCTTATTACCTTATTAGTGAAGCATTTGCTATATTTTATAGACTTTTGTATCTCGTCCATCTATTGAGCGTTAGCAGAAAATCGGCGGGAGCGTACGCAATCATTGTGGCGGTAAAAATTTGCCGTTTAAACGAGATATGAAAAATACTGTTTTCAAAATTTTTTTTACACGAAACCTGTTATAATAAGAATGTTTTCTTTATTCTAATATATATATAACATTTCATGAAGAATAACATATAAAAAAATTGAAAATTAGTGGAAACCCCTATTACAGAATTCGGTAAAGAGTGACATATTTTTATTGCAGAAGGTGTTCATTAGTTACTAGATTATACCTTAAACCTTAAAGGCACACGTAACTAGGTTTCTTGTTCCTGAACATGTCCCCATGTCCCGGTCGTTTTGTCATTTTGTGTCATAAATTAAATGAAATATATATAAATTTGGAAACCAAGTGAGGAGTGAGCTTGTTCCATACGCATCCATGAATTATCAAGAGTGATTATAGTGGAATGAATTCGACTGGTATTAATTTACAAACAATATATTAATTATTGTGTTCGCATTGAAAGTGATGTGTATTACTTTACAAACAATAAATTAATTATTGTGTTCGCATTGAAAGTGATGTTTAACTTTTTTGTTGTAATTATTTCTCAAACAATATTCTTGACTGTAGTAAAATAACGTAATAAGTAATTGACAATTAATTTTTCAATTTAATAACGATGAGAAATGAAAACTAATGTTTCGGCGACAAGTCCATCATCTTCAGTGTAATGTCATTATAAAAATTGAAAATCATAAAAAGTTACAGAGAAATGTTATCAAAAAGGTAAGATTTTCTTAATATAAAACGTACATCGTTGATCAAAGTATTAAAAAAGTTTTCTTTACTTCACTTTACTATTCTTAACAATAGGTTATTTTCTCATGATTGCCAATTTTAAAAATTTATTAAAAATATTAAAGTTGGTTGGTAAACAAGAGGAACAAAACAAAAAAAAAAACATATTATAAATTGATTGTTGCAAAAGATATAAAGCATTGATATTTTGATGACGTGCTAGTTGTACTATCAATGGGAGATCAGTTGAAATCCCTACTCCATGTTTGAATTTGGTAACACACCCCATCTTAAAGTACGTACATACTCGGGTGTACTTTGAATCGTTCGGGAGTGATCGTAGTACAGCTGCATAGGTGTTCTGTATTTTTTGTGTTACTCGCTGCTTGTTTGTTTTCATTTGATGATATCCATTATCGTTGGTGTTTATGTTTACTTTTTAACAGATTTCTAATTATTGTTTAAACTTTAATATCAAACTGCACGTGAAAGAATTAAAAAATGTTTGGTTCCTGAGTGTAGTAATACGTCAGTGATAGTGCCAAATAAAATTTTTATTCGAGTGCCAGTTAATATGGACTTAAGAAGAAAATGGTTAGAGGTTATTTTTTCTCCGAACACAATTACCACCTATTTAAATAAATCAACATACCTATACTTATGTGTTTGAGGATTAATGTAATATTAACATTTTTTAAATTATATTTTGCCTGAATGAATAAATGTATGACTTGTGGTATTCGTATGTAACAAAATATAAAAGTTATTGTGACAAGAATTATTTTAATTTTTTTTGTATTATCAGAACTATATAAACGATTTGAATGTGTACTTAACACAAAGAATTAGGCACAGCAGAAGTATTTCTTTCAGAAATAATATTAATAAAACTCGAACAGAAGAAATAAAGCAATAAACATAATAAATGAACTCCAACTCATTCAAAACAAAACTTACGAGTCGACTTACAATACAAGCGCCACCAATAGTTTGAGAATATCAAAATGTTTTTAGTACAATGAAAAATATGTAATCAATTACTTAAATTAATTATCTTATAATTTTCTTCAGTTTTTTAGTAATAGTGTGTAAGATTGTAATGAAATATATTTTTTGCCCTCCTGAAGTGTAATGGGAACTTTACAATTGTATACACAGCAAGTGTAACCTACATTTTACGCATACTGTGCTGTAACTTGTCTAACTATGCGATAAAATAATCAAAATACACTGTACGTTTATGGGCATTTAGAAAAGAAATCATCTTTACTATAATAAAGTTCATGTAAAAAAGTACTACCTACTTAAGTTATTATTTTACTTTAACATTTCCTATATTTAAAATTAATTTATATAAACCAAAATTACGGCACGACATCTGTCATTATTGTAAAAATCCGCCGTTACCGACATAGTCACCGATCGATATACCTGTCAAAAACGCGTGGCGAACATTGCTGAAATGTCAAATATCGACACCTATCTATTATTTATTACGAAGAAAAGATGAGCAAATAAATATATTATCAGTCATAAACAACGTCTATTATTACAAATAAATTTTCGCTAGAAGAAGTACTCTAATGAAGGTAAGTAAAATCAAATTTGGAAATTGACTTAACCCCAGTATTTTAAACTAAGCCTTTTCAGAAGTACAACCTATCTCATTATAAAAAGTGATTTTCATTCATCGTCGGCCAAAAAATTTGATACAATTCTCGTGCGTGAAGTATTTTACAGCGCTCCAGCTAATAAGGCACTCGCCTTAAGGGCTCGTGCCTTAAACAACGCTGTCGCACTCGAATGTAAATAACTATTATTTCCTACCTTTTCCATACTAGGTCAACATCTTCTCAAAAAGTTTTGAACCACTGATTGTACACCACTGGTATTGTACAACTAGTTCGTCACTATCACGTGACACAACAAAATCAAACTTCAAAAATTAATATCTCGCTTATTAAATGGAATTTAAACTCGGGGTTTCACAGATATTCTTATATATACCTGTTCTTTAAGAAAAAAAAATAATAATAATAATAATAATACCCTGGCCCGGTCTGGTTTTTTCAAAATCTGGCAAGTACACATATAACTGTAAAGAGTGCACAGTGCACCCCAGAGATTATTTTTTTAGAATAAATAATTCAAAATATTTTTTGACATCGAAAGAATTTAAATGCGACCATCAGTCATAACACACTTGGCAGTGACTCATGAAACCTGCAACGTTATATGAAACTTTTTATTGAAACAGGTGGATTGCATGCCATAAAATTTAAATTAGTTTTACAATTTTTATGTGCTTTATCATTTCTGTCACATTCATCCGTCACAAATCAAAAATGCAAATATATCTTTTCATTTGATAATCATAAAATCCTGGGGGAATAATTCATTTTTGAAATAAAATTAATTGTAAATAGGCACGCACCGGCACCGCATCCGGCACGATCTGTGTTTCAACATTGCGCACGTTCTATTTGCGTACAGATAAATCCGTGAGCTCCTATCTTTGTTGTATCTGCAATTTCGCACGGAAAAATGTGCTATACTTACGCCACTGTTTTTAATCCGTGATATTTCAAACTTTTTGCTGAACATTATTAATATTTGCAGAACAGATGGGTTGCACTTTTTCCAGGAAGATATACAATTTTTACTGCTATTTATTATAACAACTTTTTAAAAGATTTTACTTTTTCTACTTCACATATTTCTTTGGGAACATAAATAAAGCTTGCAATAAAATGGACTTTAAATAAATTTAAATGATACTCATATTTTGGTTTTATTTAATATAAAATTTATGAAAACAATAACAGTTATTGATTGATTATGATGATCGACTGGTGGCAGAATGGAAAAATTGGAAAATAATCAGACACGCAGTCACGTATAAATTATTTATTTCCTAGCCTACGTTTCTACTGTGACAACAGTCTTCTTCAGGTCTCTAAAAAGTTTTCATGTTGTAATGACTCCATGTCTACTTTTAGAGCTTTGAAGCAGACTATTGTCACAGTCGAAACGTAGGCTGCGTATCTGATTATTTTCCAATTTTTCTTATAACAGTTATAACCAAAATCTAACCTAATCAACTTATCCAAGTATTATTTATTTTATTTTCCATTATCCTACAGTTTATTTTTAAAGAAGTCCGAGCAAGGTCATCAGTATCATGAACGAATTAACAAATTAGCATATATTTATCTCTTTCGTTTGCCAAGACAAGAAGTGTCTGCGATAAGGATGTATTTAACACGCTTCATATTGTTTCGACTAAGTTAGGACATTGCATTTTAAAACGATGCTTGTTGTTGACAATACTTTCGCTGTAACGTAAGTTCATTTATTAATACAGATACATATATTACCTTGATTCATAGCCGTGCGTATAGTGTTATTTTCTGTTAGTGTCACTCACAGTGACACTGTGTCAGTATCTTATTTTTAACATATTTTTGCTATTAAATTAACATGTTTACTTGCATTTGAATTTTGAATGCTTTTATTAAAGTAACATATTTTTAAAATAAAATAACAGTAGTATCTTATATATATCCTCACAAAATTTAAGCAAATGACACTACTGAATATGACAGAATGGGCCGAACTAAAATATTAATTCATACAATCCTTAGATACCTTTTATTTTATCCGAAGTACATAAATAGTTTTATTACTGTTCAAAAAATGAAGTTGAAAAATCCATTATGTGCCATTTTTATTTTTTACATGTTATCAGCTATAATATCCCGAGGACATTGATAATTACGAAATAATTTTATGACAGTTACCGAAAGCGCGTTGCTTGGTAACAGCCCGACGCCGAAGGCGGAGGTGGTGGTACCTAAAAACAACGTGCTTGAGGATGTATGATAAAATTATAAGTTATAAGTATTTATCAATGATCGAGGGGTATTCGGTGCAGTTTTAACATTAAATTTGCCTAAAATTTGTATTTGACAGAATTTTTGTGTCTAACATATTTAATACAGTATTTTTTAATGTGTTTTCTTCCATAATTTTGTTGATTAAATCATCATTATCATTGATAGCGTGAAAATGATATTTTTAAATTAAAACAATTAATCTTCAATTATGTGTCAAAAACTTAGTGACATAAGTGATAATTGGCTTAGGATAATTATCAGTGTAAGTTTGTTTAGATTGGTTACTTTCGCACACGTGGTCAGCAATAAAGGGATTCAATTGGATAATTTTTTAACCAAAAAATTTTCATAGTAACAAATCATATTTAATCAATAATCTTCAATTTTGAGAAAGGGAAAGTTAGATGAAAAAATTCAAATTATTAAAGTTTTCATGAGGCTTAGGTCCTTTCAAATGGCATAATGACACGTGTATTTCTTTTATGCTGGAACCTATATTATTTTACTTTGCATATGTAGAAAATAACTATATCTATTGTTATTATTTCCTATTTGCTTTGGAAACTTTACCATTATTAATTTGAAATGATAAATTTTTGATAGTGACTTTTATCACACAATTACTTACATTTGAAATCTGAACTGTGTAACTAAGGAATTGTGTATATCATTAAAACATTGGCTCCGGGATTTATAAAATACATTATTTTATAAATTTATCTATAAAATATATAGAAAAAGTGGCATAAAATTGACCCTAGACCCTAGCGGTGCGCTCTCTCTCTCTCCACGGCAGCAATGAGTACCCGTGAGGTGACGACTGGAAAATGCCCGCACTGTACAAATATTTCATTATTACCGAAATCTGTATACAAAGCAGACTGGCACACCCAGTAATGGGTAATATGCCCTGATGATATATTTATTTTATTTATTTATATTTCCGCAATAAAAATAGACAGTAAATCTGAATATACAATTTACTCCTCCTATTTTATAAACAGGGTATAACAATTACAAGTAGCACTTACATCCATTAGTGAAAAAAAGAATGGCATTTCAAAACTAAATTGACAACTGAAAAATAGCTTTTTTACGTCTATTAATAAAAGTTCACTTTATAAAATATGTCTTTTTTTAACACAAGTGTGAAAAAAGTGCACTTTTTAATGCAAATGCGTGAAATGAAACGTTACGGCACTTTATTATACTTTTATTGCAGGCCTAAAATAGTATATTATACTAGCACATAAATCCTATTTGATTTTTTTTTATTGACAATAACAATCATTTTGACACGAATAATTACTTTACTTATTTGTTAATATTCACAAAAACAAAGTAGGCTGCATTTGTTTTTATCTGACGTTTCGCTCATTTCGCTGGTTTGATAACCTCACTTATGGGCCATGATTTGTATTTGATTTAATTATTTAATAAAAACATTTTGTGCTGTTACAGTCGGCAGCCTTATTAGTTTATTATTATTTTTAAATAAATCTAATGAAATGTATTTACCTACAAATACAAAAAAATAGTGATTTATTCATTCCTACATCTACACTACCCATGTTTCACATTTTCACCAAAACAGCACAGTGGCCAGGCGAGGCGGCAGCGTAGGTCAATTTAAAATTAAGCGGCAAATTTAAATTATATACTTAACACCTTTCTTGAGTTTAATGAGTTAAATAATATTTGGATTTGGAGGCTTGATTGAAAAGTGACAGTTTGCATTATAGACCTAGGTTAATAATAAATTAATATTAACCTAGGTTACCATGGTTACAAGCAAGCGGTAGTGAAAAACAATTTCTCATGTCAAATAAAGGTAAATAATAATGGGTTCCTAGGCTAGTAGTGAAAAAAAAAAAAAATTATATGCAACTCGAGTAAAAATTGTCTTATTTCACGAATAGGAAAGTTTGACCGTACGAGCCGCAGGCGAGTTAGTCACATCCTAATAGAATCCTATACTTTTTATGCTTGTTGCATAAATAACTATTTCAAAACTGTTATAGAGCATTATATTGCTACGTATATACGTATTTGAAATCTTTGTACGTATTGTTCAAAATTTGTATTAAAATGAATTATTTATTTTCTACCGTATTGTTTTCTCAGTTTTCACTTCATGAAAATTAATTATAGAAGTTCTGTATTTGACATTATTCGACTATTTACTAAAATTTCATTTACCATTAATTTTGTTTTTAACAAACCAACCTTTCAACTTGCATATTGCATAAAAATATTAAAAACAAATTCTCATCTTGGCTTTATTAACAACAAAGATAAAGTGGTAAAAAATAAAAATGAAGAGAATCAAAAACATGTTAAGAAACAATATCTAATTTTTACACTTTTTCATCATCTCGTGTGAATCTCCTGAAACAATCTGTAGACATTAGAACATCAATTTACTTGTAAAAGAATAATTTCCGTTTTTCTGTGCCACGTGATGTGGCAAGGGCGAGTGTTTTTTGTTTGTCCTACAAAGGGACAATGGAGGGTGGAGGCAGATCGTCGTTTGTTCACTTCAGAGTTGTTTAATTGCTTGGCGTCGCTAAAAGGATCTATGTATTAATTCAATTTAAATATCTCTCAAGTTATGATATTAGAATGGCGTAAAAGCTTTGAAGTCTCATTAGCAGTACTTAAGTTTTTATTTTCTTTTTTCTTCATTGTACGGGTACAAAAAGAGAAAAACCAGTATTTAAATAGGAAATTGATGTTTGTCAAAGAAAGTATTCCCTACATTCTAAAATACAGGGTGTTTCATTTTTTTATATTAAGTATTATTTACGAAATAAATACTAAAAATTGTCTAAATTCTAAGTGACTTCCACCTTTATCGGTGTATTTTTGCAGCCGAAGTCGATTGTTGACTGCACTTAAACTTCACTCAGCGAGCGACAGACGTCTCGAAATAACCTTTAATTTTATTAATATTTTTGACAGCTCTATTAAAATTTGTTTAGCCCTACTATATTATAGGGATCTATGATAATGTTGCTACGCAACCCTACATAAACATTTCCCATCCATGAAATGGAAGCGTGATCAGTCATTTCCCACCTAAGAGATTGTCGCTGCAATTAGGAATGATGTACTTGCTAACTTCTAAAAGGTTGGGAATGGAAATATTACAATAATGATTTTTAAGCGATTATTTTTCAATTTTTAATTTAGGTATAAATAATGCTAAAGAATTAGTTTTTCCTAGGGTTATCGCTCAATTGCAGCTGTAGACACGTGTTTCGCTCTTATTAGCGCTCATTAGTACAGCATCTATACAGCTGCAATTGAGCGATAACCCTAGGAAAAAATAATTCTTTCCAAATTTTGCGCTCAAGAAATATTATTGTTTTAATAAATAATGCAGTTCCGGACTTTTTGTAAAATATTTTAGGTCCAATAATTCTTCCGCGCCTTCATTTTTAATATTTTTAGCAGCGTCAACGAAGTAAGCGCTCGTACGAGCCTTTATTTTATCGAAATGCTTAACAAAAATCTCCATCTAAACATTCTCATTGATGTTAGTCACGTCATCGTATTTATTGTAGCGTGCGAGCGTTAATATTATTTATACGTAGTGTTTAATTATAATTTTCTTAATTATTTCTTGTTTAAAAACCTTTAATTTAATCATTAATATTTCTTTGATTTTAACACTTCGCCCAAATAAATAAACGTTACAGTATCTTCAATGGATCCAAATATACGTACATACAGGGTGTTATTGAAAATCTAGCCATAGACGTTTAACATAGGAAAATAGTTTTTTCTTTACGCAAAAGTACCCATTTAATTTTAGACAAAAAAAAATTCAAATAAAAGTTGTATTATAATAAATTATATTCTTCGTCTAAATCACTAAACAGATTTAATTTTATGCGTTTGGTAACCTGTAAAATCGAATTTGAAATTGTACACATACATTTAAAATGGCACAAAAGTGACCCCTGTGGTGCACTCTCCACGCCAGATATGAGTGCCCGTGAGGTGACGCCCGGTAAGCGCCCACACGGTAAAATATATCGTCATCATTAGCTATGTCTACATGTGTTGTAGATACTGGTACACTCAGAAATGGGTAATATGTCGTGATGATATATTTATTTATTTATTTTACACATACTGCTCATTTGCAGCGATAGCCACGGAATTGAAACAAAAGTAAATATATTTAATAAATTCATATAGTTTGAACTGTCAGAAATTTAATTTTATAGGTTACAAAATTGTCAAAAAAAATAATAGTTACTTAAGTTTTAGATTTTAAAAATAGTACTTACTGATTTAGGTGCAGAATTAAATTATCTGTAACTTATATTTAAAAACCGAAATAATGACAGGTCAAACGATACGCATTTCTTTGCAACTTTGAATTCCATGGCCTTTGCTACAAATGAGCAATATTTATACAATTTTAAATTCGGTTTTCAGGTTACCAAACGTGCAAAATTAAATTTGTTTAGGGATTTACGCGTAGAATATAATTGTCTACGACTTTTATTTGAAACATCTAAACTTAATTGGTGACTTTTGCGCAAAGAAAAACTGTTTTCCCATGTTAAACGTGTATGACCAGATTTTTAATTAACATTCTGTATACGAGGTGTGTTCAAAAAATATCGCGAATTTTGTGTTTTTTCAAAAATTATTTATTTATTCATGAATATCTATTTTGTCCCCTTCAAAGTAATCCCCATGAGATATTATACACTTGTGCCAACGGTTTTTCCAATCTTCAAAGCACTTCAAAAAATCATTTTTTTTTATCTTGTTCAGCTCCTCCTTCGATGCCGTCTTTATCTCGTCAAGCGTAGCGTAACGTCGTCCTTTCATGGGCCTCTTCAGTTTAGGGAACAAGAAAAAGTCACAGGGGGCCAGATCTGGGGAATACGGTGGCTGCGGCATCATTAGTGTGTTGTTTTTGGCTAAAAAGTCGCGCACAAGCAACGAGCAATTGAGCAATTTTGGTACAAATTTCGCGGCGACCCGTCTCATGCCCAAATCATTGATAAAAATCGAATGGCACGAGCCAATCGATATGTTTAGGTCCTCAGCAACTTCTCTAACGGTGATTCGACGATTGGCCAATATCATTTTCTCCACTTCATTAATTTTTTCGTCTGTTGTTGAAGTGCTCGGGCGTCCGGCACGCTTTTCGTCGTTCACATCTTCTCGGCCTTCTGAGAACATTTTGTACCACCGATAAACGTTGCTTTGGTCCAAGGTAGCTTCTCCGTATGCCACAGTCAACATTCGGAATGCATCCGCGCACTTAATTTCGTTTTTCACACAAAATTTGATACAGGTTCTTTGTTCCATTTTTTTGAATAGGTAAAAATCGAAGACGATCCAAAACACGTGCAAGCAAAGCAGCTGTCAACAATTAAGTGAACATTCAAAATGGCCGAGCTTGTCGACATAAGTGAGAAACATGAGTACCAACATAAAGCCACAAAAAGATCGAAATTCGAATATAAGTAACCCGCGAAAATTCAAAATTCGCGATAGTTTTTGAACACACCTCGTATACCATCAATGATAAAATATGGAATGCAGCATAGGTAAACTATCTACGGCTCGTAGTTGTTAGCTAAAAGTAATATTTATTGCCGCAAACAACTCAATTTGGGTTAACCTAATTTTTATTCTATATGGCCCATTGATTATATTAAACTTTTATTCCCAGTACGGTTATATTCAATAACTGTGTATAGGTTATGTACAACATAATTTTGGTTAACTTAATTTTTATTCTATATGGCGTGCCCATTACATTAAACTTTTATCCCCAGTACGGCTATATTCAATAACTGTGTATAGGTTATGCACAACATAATGTTCAATAAAGAGAGACCAAAAAAAGTGGTACAAAATTGACTAAATAAAAAGTACGGTACTTTGTAAATTAGTTTCAGAAATACTTTCGTAGTTTCTTAATTAGCAATGACAAGTCCTCTATAAAACACCACTTTTGAAAAACACCCTTCAGTGAGAAAAAATCTAATTTGAAACATTTAAAATCAATGAATAAATTAGAATGTGTGAAAACACATATGTCCGACAAAAAACAAAGATTTTTGGCAATAAACAAAAAGAACTTTTACTTCTACTTATGGCATGGATCAACTATGATACGAATTATTCGGCTAGGTTCGGTTCGACACGAACGTGTTCAATGGGGCTTCAGTGCAGCGTACGCTGATAGGTAGAGCATGCGAGTTCCAGTTAGTATATATTTCAGTGACTAGACCATATTAAATATGAACTATAAGAAGATGTGATTCTAATAGGCTATTCCACAGTAATCAAAATTAGTAAAAGTTTATTGAAAATAAGAATAATAATAGTTAAAGGATAAGGAAAACCATATTTCTTTTATTATAAATTATTCCTTCTAGAAGACACGGGGAGTTTTGCGTTTGATGATGCAGGACATGTGTACGAGTGTTTGAGCAAATAGGATCCAAGTATGACTTCCGATTTTGAGAAGCCCCGCCTTAACTAAGAATATACTTCTTCGGGTGTGTCGGATTTGTTCGGTTGCAGTTCGGGTGACGTTCTAATTTCTTCATTTTTATAAAATGAGAAATAAAGTGAAATAAATTAAGTGAAATAATTTATTTTATGTCTCTAATAATGAATTATAGTATTACAATTTAAATATACAATATTTTGTAATTTGTTTAACAATTTTTCGTGGTTTGTGAACCACTGTTTGTTTACTTCTGGTATATCCACATTACCTACGTCACAAAGCAGATTTAAAATTCGGACCTTAATATCTCGCTTATTTGGAGGAATTTTTAACTCGGACTTTCACATGTGGTCTTATATTTTTATGTATTTCAAGAAAAAAATTTAAAAAAAATGTCGTGGAATAGCCTATTCCGGAACATGTGACTATAATTTTGAAACCTTATAATACTTTTTCCATGTTAAAAACAATATAACAAATTTACTTTGTAATTATGATAATTAAGGACTACGTTTTATTATCAGAAAATAAAATGACATCACTATGTTTCAAATACTAAACAGCGTTTTAGTTAAGAATATAGCAGATGGTGTTTGAGAGTCGATCGTTTTCATGTATTAAATGAAGTCCGTAGAACCAAACTTTGTCTGTAAAAATGTAATCTACCTGAATAATGAACTGACATTCTAACCAATTAGAGGGTAGAATTTATTTCCCTATATAAACCCAGCGTTTTAGTTTTCGTGACAATGAATGACTATATTATATATAACCAAGCATATTTGTAGCAGAACATTGCAAACTCCAATCTTTAGTTTTTAAGGTTTAGCGTTACGTACGTCACAAACACGGTCACCAGGAAATTATTTAAAGTATCGATATCTTGTAACGTTATCATAAAGGTCATATAACATTTCCCCCCCCCCCCCCTATATATGGTTTAGTTTTGGCACACCCGTTACGAATCATCCTGCATATATTTATCAATGTTATAACAGCAATATTAGGTACATGATATTTAAAAATTCATAATACGGTACTATTGAAATTTCCAGAACGGGAAAATGATAAAATTCTTTATTCACCATATTCTAAGCTGGGTCATATTCACTGTTTTAAATTTTATTTTAAAAGAGTCGCTGGCTGGATGGTTTAATAACTGAGATGTTTGGTTTATGATTACCTTGCATATTTCTTCGTGTATGCTTATATTAATATTTTCAATGTTTATGTTAGAATTATAGTAAAACACCAGCAGCAGCACATGTTGATTCAATAAAAGATTCTGTTGCCTGCGGTATTATTTAAATTTTTCATTTTGTACCTGATGTTATTTTGTTATAAAGTTTGTAGTGCGCGTTACTTCCGTATACGAAACTTAGTTCAAACATTTGAAATACAAACCTCATAAACTTTATCAAAACATTTCACAATTTTATTTTAGTCGTAATATGTTGCTTGCATCATAATTTCAAAACATTTTATGGCCGTAACATTTTTGTTATTTTGAACTGTCACACACAGAAGAGAACAGAACAAAATGTTACAATGTAGCAAGAACAAATAATTAATTTAGATATGTTTATTCCAACCTTTGTCGCAAAAAACACTTAACCATAATATCCGTCATTACATAAACGAAAATCCTTAATTATACAGCCCGAATCAGTAAAAAATTCCACATTATCCTTAGGCATTTGGGCATTGTGATTTAGGCTCTGGAGAAGACAAAAGGGCAAGGTCTATCTGTGTGAGTGGGGCTTCGCTCTAATTAAATTGGGCCGCAAATCGTGATCTTTAAAGCCAGAGCCTGCTAGTGACTTATTGACGAACAAATGAATTTTTATCTACACGCTGCTACAAAGCTCGCTACGCTCCCAGCCCAGCTCGTCTCTTGTTTCGACATTTGACGGTGTTGACGATTTCGCTATTGTTTCGTCAAGGCAAGGCACACTCGGATGTAAATGGAAACCGTTTAGCGGAAGTGGAGATTTACAGGGGAAAATGTTTTAATTGTGATGTTGCGTAGGCCGTTCAAGTTTAATTACAAAAATAACCACTCAAAGAGTTTTAATTAATAAGAAACACTCGGACCGGATTTTTCGGGGCAAGTTAAAAATATTTTGTGAAAGTAAATGGTTTCCATAAGATTTTAATTTAATTTATTTAATTAGGCAGCTAAAAGTAAAAATTATATTATAAAATTATTTCTCTGAAACACATTTTTTAAAAGACTAGACAAACATTGTTGTCCATTTGCGATATATAAAATACTAGTTATTTTCTGTAACATCAGCTGAACAATAACATATCAGAAACACAAATGGTAATTGAAGACTTGAAGTAAATAATGATATATGTGCCATACTTGTAAAAATGTATAAGCCAAGAGTTTCAACGTTTATTATAATCAAAATGCCCAGCATATCCATGTGGTTATTTGATAAGTAGGAATACGTCATAGATCATAGATCGATAGAGTACAAATTAAAGAAAATGATTCCCTTCTTCAAACACAAAAAAAAGAATTGAAAATTTGTCTAATTATAATTAGATATTATTTTATTAGGCAATATGTCTAATAATTTAATATAATTTACAAATCTTAGGGCCGGTCTTATAAACAATAAATTAATCCTTAGTTAGTTACTGCACAAGTAAATTAAATGGACCATTAAAAAAGAAATTGATATTATAAAACTAATCTCACTATCAAATAACTAACGGGGGATTTAATTAAATTTTAGTAGTATGTTTGTGGTTTTGTGAAAAGTTTCTATATTCACATTCGTTATAAAAGTAAATCAGTTGATTTGACAGTTGGAAAAGATACGTGATCGTGGGAAAAATCATATTGATATTGAAAAATATAACCTATTAGATATTGTTGAAGATTATTTTCATATAATTTGGAACGACCCGGTTGCGTAAAATCGTAAGGTTATTACTAGCTGATGCATTGCGGAAATTGACATATTTCTTAATGTTAGTGGTCTTATATTTCTTTCAATCTGTCCCAATATGTGTAACATATATTGTTTTGACAATCGAAATCTCTTTTTAAACTCATGGCTCGTACCACGATCATGGTTTTAACAAAAACGCTGTTTTAAGAAATGTCAAATTCAAATTTTAAAATGTAATTTCACCCTTATGTTAGAAGAACAATTTATTTAAAAATATTTGTTTGAATACAAACTATGTTCTGCTTTAAAATCATATTTTGATAAATTTCATAGTATTTATTATAATCATTAAATAATGAAATTTGACATTTCTTAAAACAGTGTTTTAGTTAAAACCGTGATCGTGGTACGAGCCATTGTCATCATATATTTCATACGGATTTGTCCTGTTTCGGAACAATTTTGGTAGCCTACCTCGTGCAAATATAAATGCATCATCATTATCTGTTTATGAATCCGGGACTGATGATACAGACTCTAAAGATGACATACTCGACACAGACATTTCTTAAAAAAATATTTAAAAAGTAAATAGTTCCCTATTTCAATTGTTTTAAAATAAACATAACCAAAAAAAAAATACAGTCTGACGTTTCTTTAACAACTGATTTAAATCTAATAGCATGAAATTCCGCAGTTACTTTAATATGTCGATTACCCAAATCTTCAGTTAAATTAGTTTAGTAGCTAACTAATTTTTAACTGTTGATTAAATAGTTTTATAAGACCGGCCCTGAATTTAGTATTTTAACTAATCCGAAATAGATACTAAATATTTTGTAAAAAATCGTTAATTTAAATATGCAAATAGTTATTTTAATTAATTAATTTTATTTAATTTTACTATATTTTGGGTTCATTACTTTTTCCTACAATTTTCGGTAATTTATCTAATGAATTAGGTAAGTAAATAGAAAATTTAAATATACAAATTATATGATCGTGACCGATATATAATAAAAAAAACAAATTTTTGATTTTAAGACAGGCTTTATTAAGCAGTTATAACTTTGAAATTACACAGTAAAAAGAATAACATTTCATTGTCTAGCACGTATTTATAGCGTTTCTTATCATAAAGATTCTTGTTACAACGTGAGAGATTCCGTTAGGGATTCATCACATATTTATTATGTCATCATCTAACAGGGTTACATAATACCTCCCCTTCTAGATGATGGCTAAGAAATAGTGGATGGAAAAGAAATCTGATGTTCTACTTTATTGGTTGAAAGTGGTAATTGAATAGTTTTTGTTTCGTCAGATGTCTTTCCCTTACATATTTTATTCTTATATTTATTTATTAATTTATAACATATTAAAGTTAAAACAATAATAGATAGTAGTACATACAATATAGTAAAATGTGTTTCATGTTTAGTATCTAATTCTTTTAATGGTCTTATAGTAGGAATAGCTCCTGTGAATTCTTCTATGTTTTGCAAAATTTTATTTTTACTTTGATTTGTTTCTAATATCATTGGTTGTGAAAACTGGAGTTTTATTTCTTTGTATTCATTTACAAAAGGTTTAAAGACATAGTCATTAATTTTACATTGACTTGTGCTAGAAATCTGAAATATTCCTTGTATGTTTTTTATTTCTTTAATATTTTTGCAACCAATTTCAACGTTCTGTTTATCAGTGCTAAATATAATTAATTCATTAGAATTTGGTATACGAATTATATTATTATGGGACGTTATTTGTTTAATTTCACATTTACTATTATTGCTGTACAACAATTGGTTAATACATTTATTTATTTTTATATTGTTAGTTCTACAATAATATTGCTTATTACTAATTAAACAATCATCAACCTTAATATTATTATCAATATACATTGTTGTCTCTTGGTCATATAAATAGTATGTATTGTTTTGTTTAAAGGGGATCATTGTCATTTGATATAGATCGTATGTTTTCTCTGACATAATAGGAATAGTTATTATAAAATATATTTTATTTTTATCATGATTACAATTGACTGTTAATAATTTTGAAATTTCAACTACATGGGTAACATTTGTTTTAAATTTTCGAAAGATATTAGACTAACATTGAAAGTGTGAAGAGAACAAAAATTTATACTTTCGTTTATTTGAGATATGATCATTTGAATATGATTTAGCAAAGAAGTTATTATCTGTAATTTTGAATTGAGTAATAATAGTGAATCATAATATTCTCGTTTATTAATTTGTCCTTTTAGTTGTTGAATTTGGTTATAAAGCTCTTTTTCATTAATGTTTATTTTGTTAATTTGTTTATTAAAATGTTTAGTGAAATTCTCCAAATAATGTAAATTATTTTCTATTTCTTTTTGTAAATTTTATTCATTTTCTCTAATTTGTTTAAAATGTTTCTATTTATTGTTCGTCTGTTAAGGTCATTCTTGGTCGAATGTGTGAGTAATCTCTACCGTATAGTATTTCATTCGGTGATAATTTCGTAATAGAATGTATGGTGTCATTGTAAGCTAGTATAGTTATCGTCAGTATTTCATCTAAATTTTTATTTGGGTATTTTTGGAATAAAATTCGCAAGTGTTCTATTAGGGTGGAATGTAGTCTTTCTATTGCGTTTGATTTTGGATTACCAGCGGATGTAATATGTATAAATTTATTTGGTTATTATGACAGAAAGTTTTGAACGCTAAGTTATCGAATTCTTTCCCTGAGTCGCAAATGATTGTTTGCGGTTGTAATCTTTCTCTAATAAAGTTTGAAACTGTATTTATGATATTATTACAGGTTTTATTTTTTATAAAATATATTTGAGCATATTTTGAAAATTGGTCAAATATTGTTAAATAGTATTTTGAATCTAGGGTTAATATATCTAAATTTATAATTTCAAAAGGTCGTTGAGGGGTTGGTGTAAGTTGATCTTCTAATTTTGGGGGTTGTCTGTCATATTTACATTTCTTACAAGTTTCGCATTTATTTATGAATGTTGTTATAGATTCTAACATTTTTGGCCAATAATATTTTGTTTTTAATTTATTGTAAGTTTCTAATATACCCCGGTGGTTGGTTTTTCCGTGGTGGTAGTTAAATATTATTTCGTCCTGTTCATCTTCGTTTTCTACGTCCTTAACTTGTTGATTAACTCTTATTATATTTACTGTTCCGAATTCAAATTTACTCTGTATTACTTTATTTAAAGTATTAGCGATTTCGTCCGTGCAGATACAGTAATATCGTATTTTAGGTACTACGTAATTTTGAATAAATTCAAATAGTTGTGTTTCTTTATATTCTGGTTTTAATGAAAATAGAATTCTTTGTTTTTTATGATTAAATAATCTTTTTATTTCTACTTTGTTTTCTTTATCTTCCTGAATTATTATTTGATTGTCAGCTACATTGATTCGATTTTCTAAAAATTTTAAACCATTTATGGGTTCTTCTGGTGAGGAGTGGACAGTATCGGTTGTTAAACTTTCTAGTTCTCTATCTATATCTTCGACATTATTTAATAAACTATCTACCGATTCGCTTGTATGATTTTTTAAAAAATTATCGATTTCTTGTGAGTTTGCAAAGTTATGAGGTAATTCGTAAATATTAATTTGGATATTTGTGTCTTTAAAGATATTATTTAATAATTGGATTAATTTAAGTTTTTCTAATTTGTCTAGCCCACATGATAAGTATGGCATATTGATTTCAAATAAATCATTTTTGATTAAGTAATCCCTTAAAGTAATAAGACAGGATTTTAATTGTTTCAGGTTAACGTTTTCTTTATAGGTGTCTTTTGTATACAAATGTAGAATTATTTTATTTTCAAAATTTTGAATAATCATATTTTGGTTTTTGTAGTTATTCTCACAGTACTTTTTACTTGTAAATTGTTTATCTATTTGTAAAGCTAATCCTTTGCCAAAACGGTTATCTTTAGAAACACAATGACAAAATATATCTGTTTCAGTTACGTCTGCGGTTACATAATTAATTTTAAAAGGTTCTCTTATTCGCGATAGATAATCAGCAATTTTATTTGTTCTGCCTGGTAAATACTCAATTTCGAAGTTGTATTCACTTAGTTCAATTTTCCATCTCATCAGTTTTTGATTTCCATTTCTCATATTGAATAGCCAAATTAAAGGTCTGTGATCCGTTCGAATAATAAATTTTCTGCCGTATAAGTAAGTTCTAAAGTTTTGTACTGACCAGACGATAGATTTTAACTCTTTTTCTATTGTAGAATAATTTTGTTCGTGGTTATTAAGAGTTTTTGAAGCGTATGCTAGAGGTTTTTCTACGTTATCTTGTACTTGTGAGAGTACTGAACCCATTGCGTAATTTGATGAGTCAGTTATTAAGATAAATGGTTTAGAAAAGTCGGCGAAGCTTAGTATAGGGGGGTTACTAATTAATTCTTTCGATTTTTGAAATGTTTCTTGATAGTCTTTATTAGTTATATCAATTATTTTATTTTTCTTTAAACATTCGGTAAAAGGTTTCGTTAATTTTGAAAAATTAGGTATAAAGCGTCTGTACCATGATAGCTTGCCCAAGAATGATTTAATTTCTTTTTGTGTTTTCGGGATTGTAATTTTATCAATGGCTTCTATTTTTTTTTTGAGATTGGGTTTAAGACCATGTTCTGATATAACAAATCCTAAATATTCTATTTCTGTTTTCATGAATTCACTCTTATCAATTTGTATTTGTAAATTTGCGTTTTTTAGTTTTTCGAGAACAAGTTTTAAATTTTGTAAGTGTTCTTCTTCTGTTTTACTGAGAATTATGATGTCGTCCATATAGACAAGACAAATTTTGTTAATTAAATCTCCTAAAACTTCATTCATCATTCGTTGGAATGTCGCTGGTGCATTAATAAGTCCAAACGGCATTCTGACAAATTCATAGTGACCTGATGGGGTGCTAAAAGCCGTTTTTTCTATATCGTCTTTTTCTACCGAAATTTGATGAAATCGAGAATGTAGATCGAGAGTCGTAAAAAATTTTGGTTTGCCAATTTTGTCTAACAGTGTATCGATGTTAGGAAGGGGGTATTTATCTTCTCTAGTATTTGCATTTAGTTTTCTGTAGTCTATTACGAGACGTGTTTTCCGCTTTCCTGATGCATCTGTTTTTTTGGGGACAATCCAAATGGGGGAATTATAAGGGCTGTTTGATTTTCTAATTACACCGGTTTTTAATAAGTTTTGTACGTGGTCTTCAATGTCATTCTCAAATACCTGTGGAAGTCTGTAGTTTTTCGTATATATAGGAGTATTGTCTTTGGTTAAAATTTTGTGTTTAGTGTGGGTAGTACATGATAAATTTTCGCCATCTTTTGGGAAAAGTTCAGGATATTGTTCTAGTAATTTGTTAATTCTTTGTTTTTGATTATTATTTAAATGTTCTGACCGAAAATTTAATTTGTTAAAATTTGACTCTGACATTGGAATGAATGGAAATTCTATATTTTTTATTTTAATTTTTTCATTAGCAAAATTTATTTCATTCCCAATTCAACTACGGTAGTGAACAGACGTTTTTTGTGTGAGCTCCGTAAACATTATACAACTCCTTAGTATTATCTAACCAACAGTGTCTCCTAATAGTGTTAGTGCATGAAAACAGTGAAGTGAAGTGTAGTGGTTACCTCCACAAATACTACTACCTAGTAGTAAAGTGGAGTACGCCAATTCAGTAACAAACCCCAATATGTCAGCACAACAAACCGAATCAACAACCCCCATACAAAACCAACAACAAACGAAAAATTATGCCAATATACTCAAACAAAATATGAATACCATACATCCATCCAAAGAACAAGCAATAGTCATCACAGCTGCAAAAGAAATACCACTAAAATCGTATATCATAGCAATTGGAAATATTGTTCAACCCAAAAATATAACCTTTGCGTCCAGAATATCGCATAACCGGGTCTGCATCTATCTAATATCTAAACAGCTAGTGGAAGAGCTAACAAGTAAGTATAAACATATTATTATAGATAACCAAACCTTTGAATTAAGAAGATTAATCACTCCAACAAAAAGGATCATCATATCTAACGCGTGCCCATCAATTCCGCATGACACAATAGAACAAGCACTAAAACAGAGAAACCTTAAACTAGTGTCCCCAATCACCTATCTTAGAATAGGTGCGATCGGAGATGACTACGCACACGTGTTAAGTTTTCGCAGACAAGTATACATAATCGAAAAAGAAGAGACTGCTCTACCAGAATCAATAATCATAACGTACGATAATACCGACTACAGGATCTACCTAACTGGGGACACTCCCAATTGTTACAACTGTAAACAACAAGGCCACACTACAGCACAATGCCAGGCAAACCAATTGCCAGAACCAACAACAGATCTAGCCATATCTCAGACGCTGCCAACAACAACCTTAACGCAAGAAAAAAGCCAATACGGCACAACCACACAGTTTGTACAACCAACGCTAACAATAAGACAAATCATTCCCAAAATTTCTACCCGTTCACTCAAGACTCACAAATAAATAGTGTAGCACCATCTCAAAAAACACCAAATGAGAATAAAACAAATAACTCACAACCAGAAGAAATTGAAACGGCGCTTAACTCCAAGAAGACGAAAGAACAAAACAAACCTATAAATTCAACCACAACCAAAAGATCAAATGACGAACAAAATACCACAGAAAATATTAATACAACTACTCAAAACACTAAAACTACTGAAATAAGGCGATCCAAAAAACCAAGATCAATAAGCCCCAGCTACAATCTAACAACCGACGAAATACTACAAGTACTAAAAAATGAAATCAATGACAATGGAAGAAACTACCCATTAACATACGAAAGATTCAGAGACTTCATTGAAAACGCCACGAGTAGTCTAGATCCACTCAAAATCTCCAGAGATTATACACCCAATACAAATGAACTTCTAACCATGATGAACAACCTCTACCCACTTTTGAACAGAAAGCTTGCTAAGAACAGATTCACACGAATACAACACAGAATCACTACCCAACTTATTGAAGAACAAGAAGAGATTGAAAAACAAAGTACAAGTCAAATATAATGAATATTTTGCAGTGGAACGCAAATGGGTTCCACGCTCATTTGGCCGAAATACAAAAAATAATTACAGAAACAAACCCACATATTATTTGTCTTCAAGAAACAAGACTACACAACTACCAGAAATCAAACTTAAAAAACTTCACAGCTTATAGGAAGGACAGACAAAATACTAACAATGCAAGTGGGGGAGTCGCTATATTTGTTCACAATGCAAAATACGCAACAGAAATAAATATTCAAACCAACTTGGAAGCAGTCGCAGTGTCCACGTACCTTCCCATAAAAATAACAATTTGCTCTGTCTATCTTCCACCAAACCAAACAATCCCTATAGAAGAAATGCAACACCTAATTGCCCAGCTGCCAAAACCCTTCATTCTATTAGGAGACTTTAATGCACACAACCATATCTGGGGAAGTGAAGACACTGACAGGCGTGGAAAAGACATCGAAACAATAATACAGAACAACGACAACCTAATGCTACTGAACGACGGGACAAGTACCCACTTCATCTCAAGCTCTGGAAAATTTTCAGCTATAGATCTAACATTTTGTGACCCACTTCTCACCCCCAGTCTGTCTTGGACAGTAATACCGCTGTCCTACGTAGGAAACCACTTTCCCATTAAAGTTACCTACGCCTCGGAAGAGATACAAGAAGATGCGAACCCTCCCAACTCCCATCCCAAATGGAGCACAAAGAATGGAAACTGGGAAATATTTACAGAAAATAGTAAAGTCACAGAACCACCACAAACAGAGGATATAGATACACAAGTTGAATTTCTTACAAACACAATAACCGAGGCAGCAAACTTAGCTTTTAAAAAAATTAGGATGGCCAAACGAAAGAAACAAGTACCATGGTGGAATCAGCAATGCCAAGAAGTTATAGATAACAATAAAAATGCTTTAAAAATATATAAAAAACATCCAACAACAGACAATTTAATATCATTGAAAAAAGCAAAGGCACAAAGTAGAAGAGTAATACTCAAAAGTAAACAACAATCATGGCAAAACTATACTTCAAACATTACAACTACCACCCCTATACCTGAAATATGGCAGAAAATAGGAAGAATCAACGGCAAAAAAACTACATCACACACAGACATCTTAATGAAAAAAATAATAACAACACCACAAGAAATTGCGGATACTCTTGCAGAACAATTCTTTCAAAATTCAAGTAATACACAATACCCACCAGAATTCCTTATTCATAAAAACAACAAAGAAACCGAACATATCGACACTAATCAAAATAACCACCCAATTAACGACCCTATCACAAAAATCGAACTTCATTCAACCCTACAAGAAATCACACAGTCAAGTAGCCCTGGACCCGATGGTATCACATATGAAATGATCAAAAATTTACCAAAAGAAACAACAGATTATCTATTAAATGTATACAACAACATCTGGATTACAAACAAATACCCAAAAGCCTGGAAAGAAGTAATTGTGATACCATTATTAAAACCAAAAAAGAACAAAACTATACCTGAAAACTACAGACCAATTGCACTCTCTAACTGTCTCAGTAAAATACTACAAAAAATTTTAAATAAAAGACTCACATGGTTTCTAGAATCTAATCAAATATTAAACAATTCACAGAGTGGTTTCAGGCAAGGACGGTCCACAAATGACCATCTTATAGCACTACAAGCAGAAATCCATCACGCGTTTAAAAACAAGCAATACACCGCTGCGATCTTTTTTGACATATCCAAAGCTTATGATACTGTTTGGAGGTATTACATTATTAAAACTATGAAAGAATACAACCTTGACGGAAATATCTTAAACTACATAAAGAACTTTACAGCAGATCGCAAATTCAAAGTACGATATAATGGACACTACTCAAAAACAATGACCCAAGAAAATGGTACACCGCAAGGTGAAATTATCAGTGTCACTTTGTTCCTTATAGCAATCAATAAAATAACGGACCACATATCACAACACATAAAAACATCACTTTTCGCAGACGATCTTGCAATCTACCTCAACAACAAGAACATGAAAACCCTAAAACAAGAACTACAAAGCACCACGGATAGACTGTCAGAATGGTCAAAACAAACCGGACTACAATTTTCAGAACAAAAAACTAAAGTAATGATCTTTACAAAATTAACAAGGCCCTATATTAAACCAAAAATAACACTGAATAACAAAACGATAGAAAATACAACAAAAATCAAATTCTTGGGAATGATATTAGACCCCCGATTAACATGGAAACACCACCTGGAACACCTAAAACAAGAATGCTATAAAGCACTTAACATAATAAAATGCCTATGCCACAGTAAATGGGGGTCGCATAGAGACATACTAATTAGAATATACCAGGCATTCATTCAATCGAAAATAGAGTATGGATCCACAATATATCAAACGGCCAAACAAAGTTATCTAAAAATACTAGAACCAATTTTGAACACAGCTATAAGACTCGCAATTGGCGCATTCAGAACGAGCCCAGCCATAAGCATGTTAGTTGAAGCCGGAGTGACACCATTAGAATACCGCCGATACCAACTTACACTCTCCTATATTGCTAAACTAGCAAAATATCCTAACAATCCAGCCCACAAATACATATTCCAACGAAACCATAATAATCTTACAGTGCCAAACCATACCCCTCTTCAACAAAATATAAACAATATCTTATCCCTATTAAACCTTACCCTACCTCCACTTGAAAAATACTATAACGACAATATACCACCATGGAAGAAAAGACAAGCCAATTAAATTCTCGAACTCACCAAATTTAGCAAAACCGACACACCAGTAGAACTTATAAATCAAGAATTTAAACGAATATGCAGCCAACAGAACCAAGCACAGATCATATATACAGATGGGTCTAAAACAGAAGAAGGAACTGGGGGAGCAGTGATAATCAACAAGAGAGAAATAAAAACACGATTCCCAAACAATACATCTATATACACAGCAGAAGCAAGTAGCATACTAACAGCATTATCTGAAATAGAAAAGTTGCAAAGCTCTGGCCAAAATTACATAATTGCCACAGACTCACTAAGTGTCATACAAAATATCAAAAAAATGTACATCACACAACCAATTATCAAAAGAATTCAAAGTATAATACATAAAATAAGACAAAAGAACGAGGTATCGCTCTTGTGGACGCCATCACATACTAGAATCGAAGGAAATGAAGCAGCGGATAGGGCAGCGAAAAAAGCGATACAGGAAGATATACAATACAGTCCCACCACAACCAAGGACTTTCAACAACATGCCAAACACAAAATAAGAAACCACTGGCAGGACACATGGACGACAACCACAAATAATAAACTAAGAAAAATAAAACAAGACATAACCAGAGGGACACACCCGTCTAACAGAAGTGACCAAATAAAAATTTCAAGATTACGTATCGGTCATACAAATCTGACCCACAAGCACATCTTTGAAAAAACAGAACCCGAAACTTGCAGCATATGTAACACACTAATAACAACAGAACACCTACTAATACACTGTACCAAGTACACTCAACAAAGAATAGAGAACCGAATGGCAGCGACGATAGAAGAAGCCCTAGGAGACAACATCACAAACCTAAACAATACCATAGAATATTGTAAAAATATCGATATTTATAAAAACATATAATATATTAATGTAACACTGTACCGCACCGGGTACTAATGGTCTAAGTTACCGATGTACTCAGAACTTTAAATAAAAAAAAAAAAAAAAAAAAAAAAAAAAATTTATTTCACATTTCAAGTCTTTTAATATATTTATGCCAAATAATAAATCACAATCTTTATTAAAAGTGTGAATAAAAAATTTATGAGGTTGATTAAAAAATTTTAAAGTTATAGAGTTTTTGCAATGCACTTTTGAATTGGCTGTTTTAAAGGTTAAATTGTCACTTACAATTTTTGATTTATATAATTTTGACATATTTTCACTAATGAGATTTACGTCAGATCCTGAATCTATTAATACTTTATAATTTGATAAATTAATAATAGGAATTTTGTTTGTGATTGAAGTCATAACTATGTTTCTTGGCTTAAAGGTTCTATTGGCTCTAAAAAATGATCATTTGAGTGATTTTCAGAATTTTCGTCAAGATTTTGATTTTCTTGGAAATATGTTTCAAAGTTTTCAGGTTCATCTTCAATATTTTCTTGTAAATAATTTTGCTTTATTGTTTGTGTACTCATAGGGATTGTACTTTTTGTTATTCCAGACATAGGTTGAGGTTTAAATTGTTGTCTAGTTCTAACAGCGTTATAAGCGTTTTGTCTAGCAGCAAAAGGCGTGTTTGGTTTATTAGAGTTCTGTTGAACATTTATGGGTTTTGAAGGGAATTGTTGCCCTGGGAATTTTTGTGGAGGTATATTGTTATGCAATGTTTTTTGCGATTGTTGAGGGTTATCGGATCTTAACAATGGACTTTTAAAAGTTTGAAGTGCATAGTTATAGTCATTTGTTAGTAAATTTTCACACATTTCTAATGTAGTGGGGTTGTTGGTAATGAAAGATCCTCGAACGTGAATTGGTAGTAATGTAATGAAATGTTTTACGACTAATTCTTGTATTTCGCTTATTAATATAGTTTTCTGAGCTGTATTATAATTTAATAAGTGGACTTTTGATTTATATTTTGCAAAATCGTTTTTAAATTGTATTAAAGTGTCGTATATTTTATTTGTACTTTTCGTATTTAAAATTTTTAATAAAATAGTTTCTTTAGTGAGTTTATCTTCGAAATTTTCAGATAAATGTTTTTTTAGATCTTCCCAATTTTTAAACGTGTTTTCGTTAATCAGATTTACCGCTTTGTCTGTTAATTTACTTAAAACTAATGAAAAAGCGTATTTTGTTTGCAATGCATTAAGAGTTGTTGATAATAAAATTTCGTAGAACAAATCTACTTGAATTATGAAATTTGGCAATCTATTTACATCACCGTTGTATTCGGGGATGACACTAGCAAGATTTTTAATATCTGCGTAGGTAGTCATTTTGACTTGTGAATTATTTGTATTATTTATATTATGAGTTACAGAGTTTCTCAACCTGTTTGGTTGTAATGTAATATTATTTAATAAGGTACTTAATAATTCAAGTTCCCGATTTATATCAGATGACTGTGGATCGTTATCTGACATGTAATTGATAAATTAAAAGAAACAATGAGACTTACAGACTTATTATGAGTGCCTGTATTGTTGACATCTCCTTTGTTGCGAGGGGGCTGATGACGTTCAGTTGACGGATATCTTTTTGCGAACTGCTTGGCCTGGTGAATTCGATGGGTCGTATGAATAGACCTCTGATGCAACCACTGTTTAGGTTGATCGCTGATCTCGATGGGTCGTGTGAATAGACCTCTGATGCAACCACTGTTTAGGTTGATTGTTGATTAAAGCGAAGGCTTATTGGTATAGCTTTGCTTTTACGAAGGCTTCTTGCTTGTTAGGCTTCGAGTTTCTTCGCAGTAATAGTTATTTGGTTCGATCACACTAAGCAACAATTGAAATTGTTGAATAAAGCGTTATACAGATTTACGGCGAATTTTTCGAGCACACTGACTTCTTTATTTGTGATCCTACAGAGACTGCGCCAATTATATGATCGTGACCGATATATAATAAAAAAAACAAATTTTTGATTTTAAGACAGGCTTTATTAAGCAGTTATAACTTTGAAATTACACAGTAAAAATAATAACATTTCATTGTCTAGCACGTATTTATAGCGTTTCTTATCATAAAGATTCTTGTTACAACGTGAGAGATTCCGTTAGGGATTCATCACATATTTATTATGTCATCATCTAACAGGGTTACATAATATACATATATTTAGTTAATTTCTGTATTTATGTTTAGTTCAATAATAAATGTAGTAATTTAATCTAATTTTGTATTAAATTTTACTACAATTTGTTATTACAAGTTTAGAAAATTATACATTTGTTTAGTTAATTTAACTACAATTTAGATGGTTATTTTTTTCTGTGAAGATCAGTAGCACAGGAATTTTTATGAAGATCTAATTGCAAAATGAAACAATATAATAAAAAATAATTATATATAAAATAAATCCAGTGCTGAAGTATGAGACAACTTTCAGTTCATAATAATGTGTAATCAATCCTATTTGTTATATTTATAATGTTCAAGAGAGTGGATTTATTAGTATTGCAAAGGAAAAAAATAAAGTGTTAACACTGTGAATTTTTTTTGTATTATTCACAGGTCGAATACAGTACTTTCAGATAAGGTATTCAATGTAGAATGGTTTTATGTGTTTGAGAACAAAAGGAAGCAAGATTTTATATATATATATATATATAGATATATATATATATATATATATATATATATATATATATATATATATATATATATATATATATATATATTCAAGGAATTTAAAATAAAACTCATTATCTAGAATATTTGAACATAGCACTTAGATCTTTATTTACTTCAATTATGGCGATTAGTGATCACATTTTCCATGAATGGGAGACAAATGTGATATGTCCACGATAATGTGTGCAAAATGGGAACTCGAGAACCATAAGATATACGAAGTCGGTTAAGTTAGACAAATAAAAGTTGCTATATTAGTAGGCTACTTTAGCGGTATAGTCTTTATCTGAAAAAAAAAAAATCATAATAAACCTAATGGCCAACGGATTGTCAACCAGGTGCTCCATCAGCCAAATAAGCTATATCAAAATTAGCATTTTATTTTGAAATTATTTGATGTGTAAGATATCAATATAGGTAGTTCATAGAATAAAAATATTTTATATACAACCGGTAAATAATTTAACTGTATTCTTATCAAAATCATAACTTAATGTGCTTCATTATTTATCGCGGGAAATAAAGTACTCCCTAGGGAAATAAAGTGATCCAAGTCCATTGTTAATTGATATTGATCGATCGAGCATGACCGAGTAAAAGACAAACCTAAGTTTAACAATGCACATGGTCACAGTACGTGCATTGATGATAATCGCGCAAGATAGTATATATATATATATATATATATATATATATATATATATATATATATATATATATATAGGTGATAGGTAATTACGACTGTAATTAGTTAAGGAAACTGGATAGTGGGTTTGACAGTCAATTTGTAGGCTTCAGTGTAATACACTCTTTTTAATTTGTCAAGCTTTCGGTTATAATTTTAACCATCTTCAGGACAATTAGTTGAGATTTTTTGTAGAATACCAGCATTTACAGACATGTAAATTTTGAAACATGCACACGCGCATGGTTTATTAAAATAATGCGTCGAAATAACTGAATTACATATTAAAATTTTTGGCCAAAGTAGGTATCACAGTAAAATTGATAAATTACAAACTAATAAAGCAAACAATTTTGTTAAAATAATGTTAAACTTTTAAAAATGTGCACAAGTTGTCGACGTAAACACGTGTACAACACCATTTTGTGGAAATTCCACAAAATGGTGTTGTACACGTGTTTACGTCGACAACTTGTGCACATTTTTAAAAGTTTAACATTATTTTAACAAAATTGTTTGCTTTATTAGTTTGTAATTTATCAATTTTACTGTGATACCTACTTTGGCCAAAAATTTTAATATGTAATTCAGTTATTTCGACGCATTATTTTAATAAACCATGCGCGTGTGCATGTTTCAAAATTTACATGTCTGTAAATGCTGGTATTCTACAAAAAATCTCAACTAATTGTCCTGAAGATGGTTAAAATTATAACCGAAAGCTTGACAAATTAAAAAGAGTGTATTACACTGAAGCCTACAAATTGACTGTCAAACCCACTATCCAGTTTCCTTATATATATATATATATATATATATCGAATTGTTTGATATATCAAACCTGTTTGATTTTCTTACGGCGCTCGATGTTGCTCGATAGAAAGACACATGCGCAGTGCTCTTTAAGGGAATATTCTGATAGATTCTAACCTGTTGAGTTGTTTGTGACTGAGAAGTAGACTGTCAACGAAATTAATCAATTAATAAATTTTAAAAGCGATATTTCGTTTTCAACCACTCGACGCAGCAGTGTGAACACTTACAAAAAAAATCTGTTGTGGCCAGCACAAGACCTCTCGCCATTTCCATATTAGGCTATATAAGTATTGTATTGCACTATTGCTATCGAACCGTCGTTTTATAACAAAATATTACAGAACTTTACCCAAATATTGTTTTTTATTGTATTTAACATGTCTTCTGCACACATATAATTCCAATTATATCTATTTTTCATTGTATGAGGAAGTTTCTAAATGACACAGATTCTTCCAATTCATTAACCAGATTGGCGGTATTTCTGATATTTATTTAATAAAACAATAAGAAAGATTAAATGTACTTCCCAGAAAAAGGTATTAAAATGTCATTAAAACTGTTGATTTTTGACGCTGAAATCTGTCATTTACAAATTATGTTATAAACATTTGAATATTTCAACTGGTTTCCTTAGTGTAGTTTCGCCTACTCGACTTGTTATATCCCGATATTCTATATATTATAGCGTCTTTATCTCTAAATTTATAGAAGATATAATAAAAAATTTAAATGTATCAGGTGTAGAATTTTGTTCTTCAAAATTAGTAATATCAAAAATTTTCAAAAATTAATATTTGGAAGAATTTCTTTTAAAAACTACTACTTCCGGTTGTTCAATTATTTGAAGAATCGTCCAACATCCAGCCATACACACACACACACACACACACACACACACATCCACATACACACACACACACACACACACACAGACATCATTGTAAAAATGTTAAAATCGGATTCTAGTGACCTTGAAACGTGCTTATTCATTAAAATCTGGATATGTGATTTTTAGCATGATTCCAATACCTCTCTTAGCGAGAGGTAAAAAACGATTGATTGTAGTCGATGCGCGAGGATTGATGAATGTTGATCGATGCAGTGAGACCTTTACCTAAAGCAATAAATTTTGAAGTGGTACAATAGATTATGCCTATCTTGCCTAATATTACAATAAATAGATATGCACGAAAAATGAATCCAGTACTTATTCTTTTTAAACAAAATAACATAAGTAATTAATGCTCTTTAAATTATTTAATTAAAGAATATGGGATTAAAATATTAGATAAAAATAAATCATATGCAAAGACTTTTTGTTTTTCAGCTTAGCGAATTTTGTTGGTTTACTAAAATTGAAGCTGGGGTAAGTGTTTCACTTTCAACGCCGTCGTAAATTAAAACTTTAATTCTTTTTATTGTTTAATTAAGTTCATCGCTCCAGCGCAAGGATTTTCCTGCAAAAAATTGTCACGTGATTGTACAAGTTGAAGAAAATTGAAGACGAGGTTAAGCCAGCCATGCATCTTTTTCACATACTACATTTTATTTCACCAGGCTAGTACATTTTCTTTCATGTTTTTGCATTTAATTTTCCAGGAAACCACGCAATCCATTTTCTACGAAAATTAAAAATTAATTGCACCCAAAGAAAAATAATATAATTCAACTAGAGGATTACATATAGAATTTTTTAAAATAAGTAATATAGGTATATATAATTAAATAATATACATGGGTACTCATTGATTGATGGGTGTGCTGGTTTTCTTTGTACTAATTTTGATATCTACTAACACTAACGGATGATTTAGAACGTTTCTATCAAAAGTAGAAAATATTGTGCAATGTTAATTTTTTTTAAATTTTTTTATTTATTCGTGTCTAATCCATACAGAATATTGTGTACCTATAATTCAAATTAGAGCGTCAATACAAAGTATACATAATTTGACAATCGTTATATTTAAAAAGTTCAGAAATAATTTCTTGCTTGGCAGTGGTTATACTCATTCCTGAGATTCTTGAGATTTAACCGTCAAAGTTGATTTGTTATAATTGCCCTTTCTATTGACAGAAGACGAAAATGAAGAAATTTCAAATTATTTTTCATAACGATACTATTTTTTATGTACTTACCTACTTTGATAATTTGTAGTGTATATTTCACAAGAGCAATCTTCCATTCACCCTTTCATGAAATACTACCACTGACAAAATATTTCTCACAATAGAAACAAAACTATACTATCCCTTTCATTCATATAGTACGTTGTCACTATGACACAATATTTCTTACAATAAAAACAAAACTATACTATTCCGTGGTCGTATATGTATGTAAATCAGTGAATATAAATGTGTCGTCATCTTACCGTCATCGTACTGAGAACGTAGATGTAAATGGGTCCACTAAAATACATTGGAGCAAGAAGTATCGTACCGTCATTGTATCGCTAATGTAAATGAAGCCTGAGTAACGCACAACTGCATCAAAATTATTTGTTTTTGTGTAAGATCAAGTCAGCTACTAACAATGGAAAATCATATTGTAAAAAATCTGTTGTGGCCAGCACAAGACCTCTCGCCATTACCATTTTATGTTATATAAGTAATGTATTGTACTTCGCTATCGAACCGTCGTTTTGTAACAAAAAATTACAGAACTTTACCCAAATATTGTTTTTTATTGTATTTAAGATCTCTTCTGCACACATACAATTCTAATTATATCTATTTTTCATTGTATGAGGAAGTTCCTAAATAAAAAAGCTTTCAGAATGTAACTAAAACTTTTGATTTTTGACACTGATATCTGTCATTTACAAATTATGTTATAAACATTTCAATTTGTCAACTAGTTTCCTTAGTGTAGTTTCGCCTACTCGACTTATTATATCCCGATATTCGATATATTACAGCATCTTTATCTCTAAATTTATAGACGATATAATAAAAAAATTAAATGTATCAGATGTAGAATTTTGTTCTTCAAAATTAGTAATATCAAAAATTTTCAAAAAATAATCAAAAGATTTTTTTTAAAACTACTACACACACACACACACACACACACACACAAACACACACACAGCCATCATTGTAAAAATGTTAAAATCGGATTCTAGTGACTTTGAAAAGTGCTTATTCATTAATATCTGGATATGTGATTTTTAACATGATTCCAATACCTCTCTTAGCGAGAGGTAAAAAGAAAAAATCTGTTGTGGCCAGCACAAGACCTCTCGCCATTTTCATATTAGGCTATATAAGTATTGTATTGCACTTCGCTTTCCAACCGTCGTTTTATAACAAAATCTTACAGAACATTACCCAAATATTGTTTCTTTCTATATTTAGCATGTCTTCTGCACACATGTAATTCAAATTATATCTATTTTTCATTGTATGAGGAAGTTTCTAAATGTCAAATATTGTTCCAATTCATTAACCAGATTGGCGGTATTTCTGATAGATATATGCATTTTACCACAATTTTACCTATAATTTCAAATATTTAATTAATAAAAGAATAAGAAAAGTTAAATATACTTCCCAGGAAAAGCTATCAGAATGTCACTAAAACTGTTTATATTTGACAATGACATATGTCATGTTATAAACATTGGAATTTGTCAACTGGTTTCCTTAGTGCCTTGGCCTCTGCGATTAGTATACTCTATAAATTATAGAGTCTTTATCTCTAAATCTATACAAGATATAATAAAATTTTTAAGTGTATTAGATGGAGAATTTTATATTCTTCAATATTTAATAAAAAAAACTCCCAAAAAATTATATTTAGAAGAATTTTTCTAAGAAACTACTACTTCCGGTTGTTCAATTGTTACCAAAACCTTTTCAGCTCTTCCCAGGAATGTCAGATTGAGGAAACTGCAGTTAAATATTTTTTAAGTCTTATAGTTTTTGAGGAATCGTGACTACAACATCCAGACATACATACATACACACACACACACACACACACATACATCCACACACACACACACACAGACATCATTTTAAAAATGTTATAATCGGATTGTAGGGACCTTAAATCGTGCTTATTCAATAAAATCTGGATATGCGAATTTTAGCATGAATCCAATACCTCTCTTAGCGAGAGGTAAAAAGAGTAATCCATGAATTGTAAAATATACAATATAACATAGAAGCCTTGTAAAAAAATTAACACGGCAACAATACGTAAAACCTAGCAATGAAACAAAATATATTATAAAATAATATAAATAATTTCAATTTAAGTTTTAAATTCATCGCGTGTTGCAATTTGAATGTTTTTCGATTGACTTTGTACTCGATTCCGAATTAAAATTCTTTCGTTTGGAAATTTACTAATTACTTTCAATATGAATTACTAGTATTGGGGAATCAATCCATTTCAGTTAATCTTACTTGAGGTGCTTCGAGAATTCAATTTATGTGGTATATTATAGGGCTGTCAAAATCTGCTGAAATTGCTAACCGGTTAACCGTCGGTTTACAGACCGGTTAACCGAAAAACCGAATAACCGGTTTAAGTCAATAACCGGCCGATTTTTAACCGGTCAGAAAAACCGGTTTTTAGCCGGTCAAAAAAACGGTTTTTAGCCGGTCAAAAAACCGGTTTTTAACCGTTCGGAAAACATGTTTTTAACCGGTCAGAAAACCGGTTTATAACCTTTAATTTGGTGCATGTTCAAAAGTTTCCTCAAAACGTATCGAGTTTTAAGGGCGCCGTTAACTTTTAGGAAACATCGTACTTCTTCTTTGGGAAATTTCGGTAAACTTTGCAAAGTTTCCCTGTGTGCACTAAAATCTTGACAATTTATTGTTTAGCAATGGTATATGATATACGTATACATATATGGTATGCGAGCAATATCTTCGATTATTATTCATGTTTCACCAACTCCGTATTGATTCGGAAGGTTGTTGAAATGCTGTATTTAAAATTGTTTTCGATGTTGTTCATATAGATCATCGCGTCTAATACAACTTTAAAAAATTTTTGTCATAAATTTCAATTATTACTGTATATTTAACGATTGCTGAAGATGGGCTTTCCCTAAGCCCGAAGCGTCCGTAATAATAGTATATTACATCCGAGGTGGGAAATGTTTCATTACATCCGAGGGCTTATGTATATTACCGAGAGGCGAAGCCTCGAGGTGAGATAAAGCGCGAGGCTGTAATGAAACTGCCACCGAGGTTATGTATCTTATTTTATTCACAATCATCCTCATTTTAAATCAATAATTTTCAAAATAAATCAATGAGTTTTAACCTTTAATTTTATTAATATTTTTTGACAGCTCTCTTAAAATTTGTTTTAACTTACTTTATTATAAGGATCTATGACAATGTTGCTAGGCAACCTCTACATAAACGTTTCCAACCCAAGAGGTAAAATCTGTTATTTCCAACCTAAGAGAATGTCATTAAAGTTAAGAATGACGTATTTCCCAACCTCCAAAAGGTTAGGAATCGGTATATTACTATAATGATTGCGAATAAAGAATTTTACAATACACGTGGACCATTTATGCCTTTTGTTTTCATCTATAAACCATTCAACGCTTGGTCCTTTCACCCCTTTCTTCATTATTAATATCACGAGCTTATATTTAATGAGAGAATATAATGTATTTTTATTAAAATTAACTGTCAATGTTGTAAAAATGCCATAGCAGTTAGTAACGAATAGAAATAAGGTGATATTCTTTGTTTTTTATCATCGCTGTGATAGACATGTAACTATGGAAATTCTGAATGTTGATTGGCGGAAAACATATCACGTGACTAATGAATTATTTCCTATTTCAATGTAATTTACTTTTATTTCAAAAATATTATTAAAAGAAATAATAACAAATTAAGGTTGGTAACATTGACAGTTTCAATAAGCATTTGAAATTTATTTATTTTGATATATGGCATTTTGTCAAGAGCTATTTAGACGTTAGGTTATAGTTAATTTTTTTTAAAAAAAAGAGTGCTATGAACCGGTTAGAAACCGATTAAAAACCGGCTATAAACCGGCTACTAACCGGTTAAAAACCGGCTATTGACCGGTTAAAAACCGGCTATTGACCGGTTAAAAAACCGGCTATTAACCGGTTAAAAACCGGCTATAAACCGATTAAAAGCCGGCTAAAACCGGTTAACCGGCTAGCCGAATATTTCATTATTGAAAAACCGGTTTCCGGTTAACCCATTAACCGGTTAACCGGTTAACCGAATACTTTTGACAGCCCTAGTATATTACCAACGGTTATCGGCCGTTTTATGGATCCGCTTCGAGATTGACATTTGTTAATAATCTATTGAGATTAATGATTTTGGACCAATTCATTTGTGGAATTGGTCGCCTCAAGTATTCCTGAGCTCCAGTTCCTTCAGTCCTTTGGAGGTACAACGCGGGTTCCAGTTCCTGTTAGCTGTCCCAGTATAGTCTACACTGGTTCCTGCTCAAATTTCTGCCCCCCCTTGGTTCCTGTGCTGGCTCCTGTCTGTCTACATAAACATCGAGTTTCCACGCTGGTTCCGGTTCATCAAAGGTTAGTAGTCTGTATTTGATTTGTTAGTTCTTTCGTGATACTATTCCCATACTTACTTTTATATTGATTATTAACAATTGAATTCTAAAAAGAATTCTGGTCCTTTGAGTATTTAACCGCAATTTGATCCTTTTTTTGAAAGGTAACATTTCAATTCAATCAAATTTTCATAAAAAATTTAGAAAAGACCAGTTTTACCGCCGTCGGGCTGTAAAAAAGCCAAAATGCCCGGTAATAATAATAATAATAATAATAATAATAATAATAATAATAATAATGTATTTGCACGTATATAAATACGGGTCGGGCTTCAAATTTCGTCCGCAGGCATAAGCATTTTCTTTCGGCCCTCTATACGTAAAAAAAAATTGGTGACCGTTAAAATCATGACAGCGATTTGTTTTTTATTTGTATAATAGCACCTGAGTTACGTGTATTTCATCCGTAGTTCAAAGCATGTAACAATAGATGGCAGCACGAAAATTTGCCCCTTGCCTCTGCACACGAAGTATTATATAGGAGAGCACAGGCAGCAAAAAGGTGAAGCATTTCTGTTTCCTGCAGTGGTGGGAGAAGCGGGCAGGGTATACCAAGCGTTTAAATGAGTTAATTCATGAAAATACTGTTTTATTTAGTAAATAAATTTTATTTGTTGTTTATTCAACAACTATATAAATATGTTAATAATTTCAAAATAAAAAGAAAAGAGAATAAAATAATTGCATGTATACAGAAAAAATACTGTATTTATTTACATGAACATAAATTAATGCAAAACTTTCGCATGTAGTTTAGTATATTTTTACTAAAACGGAAAAATATTTTAACTGATGATAAGTATTCTTTAATTATAATTGGCCAGTATACAAATAAAAAATTACTAGGAAATAAAAAAGTTAATTTTTTTGTAACTTGGACCTTTTGCGATCTTTAGATTGCGAAGGATTTTTTTTCTATCATTCCGGAAATATTGCCTTAATCTTAATACAATGAAATCATAAATTAAAACATTATTTGTGCAGGCTGGAACAAATTCGAGTTCCTTATATGAAAAACTTTCTTATTAAGCACGCTACCCATAATTGATGTAGGCCTTCATGGGCCAACTTTTTGAGCTACAGGATAAAACTAGATTTTCGCTTTTTTGAGAAAACCTCATAACTCTCTTATTATAAAAGATAAATAAAAATTGTTTAGATGATTTTTATACTGTGTTTCTTAAGTAAAATAACATGGTGTAATTAGATTTTTTTTAAAACTTAATAATTCTAGACATATGACACAAATATAATATTTTTTATATGGCAACGTATGTTGAGAAAAGTCTCATTTCATAAGCTTTTCAACGTTATTTAACAAGTCTACATTCCTTTGTTTTAAACTTTAATAAAACATGAAATATTAATTTTTTGGGATAATAAAAAAATTATTGAGGAACAATTAAAAAAATAAATAGAGGTTATCATTTGTTTAGTTTTAATGTTATTTTATTTATTTTCACTCATCTTTCTAATTTACATACTTCAAAAAGCATATTACCACATTTTTCGATTTGTGGCAAAGCCAACTATACAACGTTGATAAAAAATTAATTAATTAACTAAATCGAAAATAATTGACTAAAAAGAATTTTGAGAATTTAAATAATAGATATAGAATCGAAATATATAAATGATGATCTGATTTGGAGATTTTATATTTTCTTACGTTTTAAATAAACCAAAAATATTTTTATGTAGATGAATTAAGCGGCCTCTGTTTTTAATATTAATCAGTGCAGATTTTTTGAAATTACTTGATTCCCCTAAACCAGGTATGCAATTTATGCAGGTAGTTTTTTCAACAATTTTTTGCATAAAAATTCCGTCATGTAATGGAATAGTACAATTTCGAACTGAAAAGAGCCGACTTTTCTAACAAAGTTTTTTCTTTGGGTACAGAAAAAATTGTAACTTTGCATTTATTTGATTAATAACCACTTGTAAAATTAGATGCGAAACATTTACAACCCATTTTAATAAAAAAAAAAATAGTTAAAATAACACAAATTTTCAAAAACACGTCCGACACCCATAGCACACTATACAAAACTAGGCCCGCTTCCCCCACTCTTTCTCTAACATCTGGGAAACAGAAAGGCTTCACTTTGCTATAGATATGAAGTTGCCAGAGCGTGCCTCTGTATAACCCTCCATTTTTACCTCTCGCTAAGAGAGGTATTGGATTCATGCTAAAATTCGCATATCCAGATTTTATTGAATAAGCACGATTTAAGGTCCCTACAATCCGATTATAACATTTTTAAAATGATGTCTGTGTGTGTGTGTGTGTGTGGATGTATGTGTGTGTGTGTGTATGTATGTATGTATGTCTGGATGTTGTAGTCACGATTCCTCAAAAACTATAAGACTTAAAAAATATTTAACTGCAGTTTCCTCAATCTGACATTCCTGGGAAGAGCTGAAAAGGTTTTGGTAACAATTGAACAACCGGAAGTAGTAGTTTCTTAGAAAAATTCTTCTAAATATAATTTTTTGGGAGTTTTTTTTATTAAATATTGAAGAACATAAAATTCTCCATCTAATACACTTAAAAAATTTATTATATCTTGTATAGATTTAGAGATAAAGACTCTATAATTTATAGAGTATACTAATCGCAGAGGCCAAGGCACTAAGGAAACCAGTTGACAAATTCCAATGTTTATAACATGACATATGTCATTGTCAAATATCAATAGTTTTAGTGACATTCTGATAGCTTTTCCTGGGAAGTATATTTAACTTTTCTTATTCTTTTATTAATTAAATATTTGAAATTATAGGTAAAATTGTGGTAAAATGCATATATCTATCAGAAATACCGCCAATCTGGTTAATGAATTGGAACAAAATTTGACATTTAGAAACTTCCTCATACAATGAAAAATAGATATAATTTGAATTACATGTGTGCAGAAGACATGCTAAATATAGTAAGAAACAATATTTGGGTAATGTTCTGTAAGATTTTGTTATAAAACGACGGTTGGAAAGCGAAGTGCAATACAATACTTATATAGCCTAATATGAAAATGGCGAGAGGTCTTGTGCTGGCCACAACAGATT